>JANAVB010003400.1:57358961-57826461 GCA_029216955.1 Iris pallida
GATTATTTATTTATTTATTTTATACACTTAGATAATGGTAAATTTATTAAATTATATTTTCTTATTAATTATGACTATAGATGTACTTCTTCGTAGCTTCGATTTTTGGAGCACAAGAAGCGCCAATCTTTGGCAACGTCCTTCATGAGTTTTGAAGTAGACAAGTCCACATTCAATTTGATATATCATGTCCCATCCAAACTTGTTCCCTAACAATCTTTTGACTTTGCACAACTTTTTATTAATTTAGGCCGTTTGACCGTTTACTATAATTCTATACCTAAATTCCAATATGATTTCGGGACTCAACATCAATCAAAACCATTTAACCCAATATATGGTTTTGACACATTTTGAGCCTAGGATGCACATGCTAAGGGTGTGCTACTCAATCAAGTTCCCATGTGCTATTTATTTGCGAATGGCACAAGCGACTCATTTGTTGACTTTCCGAGTTCGACTTGACTAGAAAATATATTTGGACCCTAACCTAGCCAACCCCACTTTATAGAGCCATGTTAGTTTTCCATGGCTTAGTATAATTATTTTGATATTTATTTGGGATGTTATACAACCAAATAGGTTTAATTGCAATTTTGTAATAGGTTTATATATATATATATATATATATATATATATATATATATATATATATATATATATAAATATATATATATATGTATAGCCTTAGTCATCGTTAACTTTTTAGAAGCAAGGTTACTAGGAACTTTGGCATGGATAGTATAGTCGTGTGCTTTGAGTAGTGTATTAGCCATGCTAGGGAAGGCCTAGCCATAACAATGTCCCTACTAAGAAAACAAACCAAAGTTTTGACATGACCTCTATAGATGAATTTATTATGTAATTATTAAGATATTTTGACTTTATAGGAAACCAGGTGTACCAACTAGTTGGCCCGGACCAACCCTGAACCCTCGTAGATATGCAGTGATTCCAAAAAGGTCCATGTAGATATTTATTTATATATGTATATTCATATTTCTTTAATGGTCTAATAATTATTATTTTCTAAATGCAAATAATTGTCATATATAATAAATATTATTTTTACCAAGTTGATATTTAGAAATAGCATAGCAATTTTATTTAGTTAATCTTAGGTTAAGGATATTTTTAGGCTATGTATACTATATGTATATGGTGTACAACATATATATATATATATACACATATACTTATATATACATATATAAAGAAATAGAAAAAAAACAAAAGGATATATATCGCGAGAAA
This sequence comes from Iris pallida, assembly GCA_029216955.1. Lineage (NCBI taxonomy): Eukaryota > Viridiplantae > Streptophyta > Magnoliopsida > Asparagales > Iridaceae > Iris > Iris pallida. The sequence continues at coordinate 57,360,216 of JANAVB010003400.1, forward strand.
TTGAATTTCTCGCAATATAATAAACCACTTTGAGACCCGACCCTGAGTAAGGATTTTCCAAGTATTTGATCGATTGGGAAATCGATCAAATACTAATCGTTTTAATTCAATTTTATTTTTTTACCGAATCCCTATTCCTATTCTCCTCCAAATCGATACATCCTATTAAGAAGAATCGAATCTAAATTCAATTTAAAATAGATTTAAAATCGAAAAAAGAAGACCTATATATATCGATATTTCGAGACTTGAAAAACCCTTAGAAATTCTTGAATAAAATCCAGAGTAACCCCAGACCTGTTATCCTAGCTTGGGCGAACACCCCTGGCCTGTTGCGCCATCGCTCCACCGCCTGAAAGCCGTCAGACCGTCGACAAACACAACCGCAGCAGCAGCAGCCGCGGGCCTTGCAGCAGTAACCACAACCTTCAATGCCGACTTCTCAAGTCATTTTCTCTTCCCTCTCTCGATCAATTTTCAAACAGTAAATTCCTACGCATAGAAGACATGTCCCACTTCCACCCTCTTCAGGTAAAATTTCTCAAACTTAGTTAGGTTATCCAAAAAATCGACTCAATGATTGATAAAAATTTGTTCAAAATTGAACAGAATTTAAATCCACACCTTCTTTTGGAAGATGAATTATGAGCATGAGAAAGGCAAGTTTAGAAAACTACTTAAATAGGGTTGTAGACAACCTATCCAAGTTTAAAATCCTTAAAAAAGTTTTACTTTTAGTAATATATTTTATGTTTAATTTAAGTCCCAAGTTGGGGGAAAACTTGTTTTCAAAACATAGAAATTTCCCGATATTGGGTCCGTCCCGATAAACCGGGCAACTTCGTCGCGTATCAATTGCATCAAAAGACGCGTATGGTATACCCGGACATGTGGGCTTTGACGGAACTCGAATGGGTTGTGTATGCGTGACGAATTCGAGATGTATTCGTCAAAAATTACCGTATCAGCCCCTTTGCAAAAACCTAATTACTTTGTGCACGTTCGTCATCTCGAGATAAAACTTGCGCCAACAGGACCGTATTATTTTTCTGGTCCTGTATGCCAAGTTTGGTCCGATGCTGAGCAGGTCGACCGAAACGCTACTTTGGTGGGTCCTCGATCCGATCCAATGGGCAAATTTGTGCACGGCCCACCAGAATCCAATTTTGGACGTATGGTTGGATTCGTATAGTCAAACTGGACCAGTAGACATATAGTTTGATGACTTTAAAGACCGTAGGTGTTGGCACGCTTTTCGGTGCAAAACGGGTCCAACGGCGGACACAGTTTTGGCCCAAAATTATCATTTTGCCCCCGTGTCCAGAATTGGACTTTTTGATAGAAAAACTTAGATATTTCTTTAATGACAAACATGTTGGTGATGTCTATTTCAGCATCAGGAGTCGTTTGCAGGAGTTGGAGTTTTGTGGCTATTGATTGATTAGTTGGTTCTACGCGTTATACCCGGCAAGTACACCTTGCCAAACTTTACAGTATTTATATGCATATCTTATGTTGCTATTACTTTTCTATCTTTTTGATCACATACTCCTCTGATTCATGTTATTGCTACTTTCTAGTTATCACTTTACTTTCTCGTAATACGTGAACGTAGCTTATTTATATTTCATGCCTTTACTAGTTACAGTTATCTTTGTACATATGCACCTTGTGATTTATCATTACGTATTCCTTGACCAGATGCCCTTGACATGATTGACCTGTACTTGAATTGTTGACTTATTGACTTGACTTGCCTTCACTTGACTCGGAGTTCTAGGCGAGGACCTTGTTATAGATGATGACTATACTTGACCACTCTTTGTTGTGAGCCCCCACCGAGCTGCGGTAGAGACTTACTATAGGTTGTGAGCCCCCACCGAGCTATGATTTTTACTCTGATTTACTCATAGTCACGTTAATCAGCATGATTCTCGAGACATGCCATTTTATTTATGTTTCATTTCTAGTACTGTGCTCCCTTCAGTCTTTACTTTCTTTTATTACTATTTTATCTATCATTGCATGTTTAAACTGTCAAAGTAGGCTTGTATGTTATCTGCCTTGCTAGTCCCCTAAGGACCTGTTGATCTCTCCAGGTATTAGATAGAGTTATCATGGTTTAGTGCATTGATGGATGATGGTTGCTTCGCCAAAACTTCAGGTATATTTAGTTGATGTTTTATCTTCCACTTTCGTATTTAGATTTTGTCATATATTTGATTCTCGCTGTTATTATAGCCTAGTCTTTTACAAGCTTACATTTTCTTCTACCTTGTTCATGATAAATTTGTTAATGGGGATCAACTCTAACATATTTATCTATTCTAGAATCAGTGTATTATGGTCTGATCAGCCTTACTGCACGTGGTTCGTTATTATTACCGATATTTAGTGGATTAAGATGTAGTTGATTCTAGAACAACCAGACAGCTTATATGTATTCGAGCTGGGCTGGAGTCTTCTCGACCTCTCGATACGTAGCTGGCATGTATATGTATCATAGTCCTACGTGTTTCGGGACTGGGTTGTTACACAACTCAACATCAATGGTTATACCCACATAATCTGTACTCCAAATACATATATTCCTGTAGCAGCCCTATTTCGAAATTTCCCACACAAGCCCTTAGCCATCTTTACATCACACTCCCATGGATAACCCGAACTAAAAGTTTACTTGTACTTGCTGCATACACCCCCTGCTCATACCATAACCTATCTATACTCTTACTAATACCTGAGTTCATTATTGCTACAGGTGATACTAGCTCCAAACAGCTGCTGGTGCTTCTAAGTGATGCTACTATACAGATGCAGCTACAGCTATTGTTGCCCATGCTATGCCACTGCTGCACCTATGCTACTTCTACCGCTGATGTTTCCTGCTGCTAGAGCATTGCTGCTAGTACAACTAACTAATGCTCTAGACTCCTTTTTGCACTGCATAAATAGATCCCTCTAACCGTAGTTTGCTCATGTGCCTCTTTTAGCTGCTAGCTGCTTGCTAGCCGCCGCTGCAACCCTCCTAGCTACTGTAGCTCTTACTCTACTGACCTGCTGCACATACATAATATCTAAAATAGATATAACTGCATTTCTGCATACTACAAATAATCCAACCTGCATACAATATATGTATTGTATCTTATGCTACTGCCTGCAAGGGACTAGCTAACTGACTGCACACCCCTGTGCAGTCCTTTACTCCAACACAAGTGTACATCTTTCATTTCCATACAGACACAACCATACCTGCACAAACTGATACACCCCTTCATAGGATACTGCACATTAAGATTCTCATAAACTCTGTCTACAACCTGGAAAGCAGATGTGCACCCTCACTAGTTACCCCCTTTCAGACATGCAGTTTTTGCACATAGATGACCCTCCCTGTCGCGGTTTACACTACCTCCTGTAGTCTTGCAGTTGACCCATGGATCTAGACACAGACTACACATACACTCAACTAACTGGTACATCTATACTGCCTACCCTTGGATCATGCTGGCTGAACTGCCTCTAACTGCAGAAACTCAAGCACATCCCACACATTGTAACTGATATACACATATAAACACCCCTATGTTCACATGTGCATACACAAACCCATAGATGTATGTACACACATATGGACATGGGCTATGGCACACTATTAGAGATACATAAACTATACTATATGGTGCATAACACACATAGACACATATGACACTCACATATGTACATAGAGCCAAATACTTGGTGTGCATCACCCTAGTATCGTACCAATCTGCGATACTCTTGTGAAGCCCAAGATACCTATACCAAACATTGTCTGATTCTACCCAAATCACATGAGCATATCTAAAACATAAATTAGAGCCTAATTAGAACAGTCAATAGATAATACAATGTGTCATGGTGAATTTGAAATGTGTGTCATAAATGTCAGAGAAAAAAAAATCCTAAAATGACTCTGTGTCATACCATATCATGATACGACCTACTCGTATCAAATTGTGGACACGGATCTAGACACACAAACTAAAATAAGTCTAAATACATATAAATAACCAAATGATACACATTGTGCACCAATCTCGGTTTTCCCCAAATTGGATACAAATTTCAATAAAACATTTACATAAAGGATCATTAGAGCCTAATTCTTCCTCCTATAGGTTGTCCTAGTCCATGGTTGGATTCCTAAAGGTCAAATTGAACAATTAGAGTCTAAATAGAGGAGAAATTGAGATGTATACCTATCGGGAGATAGATTCCCAATGCAAAGCCCTATGGACACAATTTGGACATGATCTTCTAGCAAATAGCCTCCTACACAAGTGCTCCTAGCCACCAAGCTCCTAGGCTCCTACAAGGAATGAGAATGAAGAGAATTGGGAAGGAATTGAAGTGGAATTGATGGAGGGATGGATCAATTTGGGGAAGAACACCAAATGGGAATTAAATGGCACAAATAAAGAGGGAGAAAAAGAGTGATATCCTCTCTAATAGGGCCGTCCACCTATGCCCCCCATGTGAAATGCACAAAGTCTCAATTACCCCTCCAATTTGTAATGAAGGCTAATTTAGTTCATGGAAGCTTCTAATCCTGTTATGGTAATTAGAATAATCTCTATTTATCAAATGGAATGACTAATTGAATCTAATTGGGTCTAGTTCAAAGTGTTGGTCCAAGTGGGCCAATCTAATTGTTGGCCCTAGTGTCATGTCAAGTCTACTTGGGTCCACTAATACAAGTCTAATAAATAAGCTAGTCCACTAACCAACTAATCACATGGTCTAGTCCAATTAGCTAGCACACAACCAATACATATAATAATAAATATTATCATCACTAATACAATTATTATATAATTATTGAAATAACAAAAATATTCTTATCCTGGAATTAGGTAGTTACACGTCCCACACACAAAAAGTCAGCACAGCCATCACGACAGACAATTTTTTTAATATTACATCAATCCTATTACTCCCGAAGAAGTTTACACATAATCTAGATTGAAGAAAATTAAAAAAATAAGCATGATCAACCCTCGTAATTTTAATTATATCCATGAATAACAGCAGCCACAACAAACCATGGGTTTAAATCATATAAATAAAAACATGTAATCGGATATAATAGTTGGACCTAAGATGCCTACAAAATCGAGTCAGAACATATCTACATCTACGGGTTATTTTTTCATATAAGTTTTATTGAACAACATGGATTTATCAATCGATACGCAGATCCAATACCGGCTCTAGTACCAATTAATAGAACTGGGATCCCTAGGACCACAGATTTATCCATGCGACGTAACCACGCCTATACGACAAAGTCATTTTGCCGCATAACGTTTCCTCGTCCATGCCCGCATGACAATTTCTAGGCGACAAAGTCGTAGTTTCCCCAGACTACGAATTGATGTGCATATCGATCGATAAAGCATGAACAGGTTTAAAGGGTGATATAACCCTTCAATGGAGGAAATTAGGGATCACGAATTATACCTGATGAGAAGTAGACGACGGTTTCCAGCAACCTCGATTAGTCAACGACCTTACGATCTTCTGCCATATTAGTTTTTTGGGTTGGACGTCGTGTGGGCGACGATCACCCAACATTTCTTCTCCGTGGCTGGCATCTCTTTCTCTCCATACGCGAAGAACAAACTTAAAGAAAGTTGCTCTTTTTCTTATGCATATGACGGCCAAAGAATAGAGGGTATACATAGGCTACAGCAGGGACCATGAGAAAAATTAGGGTTAGGTCTCCTAACAGATCTCGGTATCCCGTGTTCAGCCCGAACATACAACCGAGTCCCATTAACAATAGCTCGATCCACTAAAGAGCTATTGTTGCACTACCTTCCTAATCCTAAATTACGTTTATGGGCTCCATCTTATTATATGCATGTTCGTCTCCCCATGTTAAGATATCGAATATCCATCGATCAAATTAAGTTACTGACAACTATATTGATCCACATCTTTTATCCTTAAGTAGTACCACTCAACTTCAGTTGTCATATCGAATATAATCTGCCTGCAGGGTTTACATGACAATCCTTATGAGCTCCTTAAGGGGATATCATCAACCCGATATATCGGGACATTGATTCCTTTCATAATCAACAGCCCATCATACACACAATGCCATTATCCAATTCATAGAAGTTGTGGACCCATAATGAATATCACTCTTTTGTGAGTCAAAGGAATGCATACTGCATATACATGTTTATTATTATATCCAGGTTATGAGCACAAGCATCCATAATAATAGAGGTAATTGTTCTCTAATGTAGTTAGTATAAAAAGATCAACCACAAATGGTCATGTTTAATATACACAAAGTGCACTAGTGTAAACCTAAAGATAGACTAATGCCAGATTACACTACAACATAACCAATGGTTTGTCTAAATCCATCTAGGTTGTGAACCATTTATATATACTACAAGAAACTCATAATATGATCTTATGTGTACCACACACACCATATTATCTACAATGTAGAATATCAGACACTTGTATTAACATATAACAAATATAATATACAAACATTTACCTGTATGATTCTTATTCAAAAAGGATAAGGAAATATAGTTAATACAAAAGTGATGCTTTTAGTATATAACCCTAATAATGCATATAAGGATAAAGAATCATCACGAAAACGAAAATTGTCATTTTTAAATAAAAAGAGATATACAATCAGTAGAAATTAAAGATTAGTAAACGAAAGAATATTTTAATAAAGCATATATAATCAAAAGATGACATACATTAACCTATATAGAAATATCTTATATTAAAATATTATAGATCAGTGTATGTTATCTTTTGTGAAAAAGGTCATATGAAAAGGAATAAGGTCAATTAAAACAATCATGATGAAAATCACAATATATCTCAAAAAATAAAAAATAAAAATAAAAACAGAACACAAATAGAATATCATGTCCATGATTATCTAATTAAGAGAGAATTAATCAATTTATTACTTTGCATGTACCAAATATATTTTACCACATATGTACCAACAATAGATAATGACCAAACTTTGCTAATACTTAATATAAAACAATAAACTTCAAATAGCAACGGCCATGAGTAATCAAAGTAGAGTAAAAAATTAACTTGACAATCACTTAATTTGAAAATATGGACTACTCAATCATTATGATCATTTACAAAAAGAAAACACTTAATAAGTAACATCCATTTAATCTCATCAATAAAATTCAATAGAAATTTCAAGTCCATATTTATAATAAAAATCATAAATCGATGGAAAATATGAAAAATAGTCAATCTCATTTAAAAGAATACTTAATAGATAATAATGAGATAAAAATGATGAAAAGACGAAATCATGACTCAAGAGTGAGAGAAATTTAAGAGATGCTTACTGATGACTAGTGTGGAAGGAGACTAAAGAAGAAATCAGAAACCTCGATAAAAAAATAAGATTAAATTAAAAATTTGTTAAAACAATTTTGGATAACAAACATATATATCTAAAATAGAATACAAACCACATCAAGGCAATACACAAATCTTGTTTTTGTAAAGCTTATCATATATAGATCAAAAAATAAGACGATGGCTAGATGCGTGAGAGTGAGCCAAGATTATATAGCTTAATAATATCATAAATGAGCAAACTATATAACTAATTAAGAGGTAGACCATTAACAAGATAAATGTACTCATTAAACCTTAAGTCACTAACACTGAAGATACTTGTTTAAGCTTAGAGTGTCCAATAATGGGCATACATTTTGAATGATCAAAATGATTTTATGACTCTTCACTTGAAGAAGACTAACTAATTCAAATAACTCAAGTAGGCTTTTATAAAAAATAAGGTAAAAAAAATATTCATAAATACAAAATAAGATAACTCTTTTTGCCATGTATTGAGATTAATATAAGATAATAAAATAATAGATCGATCTAGAGAATGCAAAATATGATAGCAATTAAAAAATAAGTGTATTCTCTAGAAATGGAAAATTTTAACAGAAAAGCTCAAACCATAGTAGCTAAGGACATAAGAAATACGATGTTTCAATTACATGTATTCTCATGTGCTAAAAAAATCATTGGACAACAATAATGTAAAAGGAAGTATAATACCTAACGAATGAGAAATAAAAGATTAACTTGATCAAGAAAGCTAAATGCTAAAGATGGCTAAGTCATTTTACAAAAATCTTTCATTTGCACTACAGAAATATATAGAAGATATAGACTAGAAAATATGCACTAATAAAGGAGGTAAATTTTAAAAGATAAAGTACGAAACAATGTGATTCTTAAATTAATATCAATAAATAGTCATAAGGAAGACCTTAATAAATATTTTGTCTCAACATCCTAGCTTAAAAATATAAGATGAATAAAGATCACAAGTTAAGAATCATCAATATGTATAAAATTATATATCTCAAATTGGTATACATGAAAAGATTTAAAAATCAGTAAAAAATATGTATCCATAATGTCAACCAAAAAACCAAGAAGATATAATCACGAAAAGGCTTTAAGAAAGGAGCTAATTCATGCAAAGACAGATGCACAAATTGATCAAAAGAATCAATAGATAAAATATCAGGTGAGCACACGTTTGAAGATAACAAGTATAATTAAATACTCTTTAAATCAATATAAAATTTGAGCTTAACTCATAATCCCAAATAAATATATTTATACAAAACTATATATCAATATAAGAGATACATGAACCACATATGAATAGAAATTCAATGTAGTCATATATCCTGAATGAGTATTTTAAAAGCTATTGCAAATTCAAACAAAGTATAATTATGCTTTATTAGGCAAAGACATAATTGATTCACAAGAAGTTAATCAAAATAAAATATGAGAATGAAAAGTGAATATATTATGCAAGTATAAGTTTAAAATAAAATTATAAAGATTTAATTTTCAAGTAAAAAGAAGCTTGTGCTAAACACATATATTCACAAATATCGATTAAATTATATGTTCCATATTAAAGACCAATTTGTAAGAAGTAATTATCACAATTTTTTAAAAATAGAGAGTTAAAAGCACATTAACTCAAAACAAAGCTCAAGCTCCTATGGACTAGAGTGATATGCATGCTTTATAAATGAAGACTAAGAATAAAGAGCATGTATAGATAAGAATAAAGAGCATGTATAGATAAGTGTGTCACACTAATGGAACATGAGTGAAAGACTACATAGTGTGAACTAATCATTTAAGATAAACAGCTATTCGTTTTAGATAAAAGCATTTGCAAGAAAATTAACTGAGAATGCTAGTATCATAACTCACATTCATCTATATAATAGGCAACTAAAATATATCAATGAAAGCTAGTAGCAAGACATAAATAGAAGCATGTTAGATTCCATAAATATAAGACCATTTATGAATAATTGTTTAGCATGTTAGCAAAGTACCTCTAGTAGCAAAAATTGTATTGGTACAATTACTTGGAAGATAACCTTTGCAGCTTTGTGATCACTAGCACACTCCTCGGTACTATATCCCAACAGAAAAAGCTAAACCTACAAAATTAGACGAAGACTTTGGTATCCAAATAAACTTGGATCCACATTTGTTAGCCTTGGGAATACAAGTAGCATTTACTCTAGTATTAGTAGTAAAAGTGCTACGAATAGGGCATGCAAAACTCATGTGTCCAATGCGAGAGCAATAGAAGGACCTAATACTACAGTGTGTATGTGTATATATGTCCCGCCCCAGTCCCAAAATATGCAGGACCAAGCCACATGGCACTGGCCAGCTACATATTCAACCAGACTCTAGTCCGACTCTAATACGTATAAGCTATTCAAAATGGTGTAGCTATCACTATATCAACCCTATATTTCAATCTATATAACAAAAGCAGAAGAAAGAGAAATATGAATACTAGTTTATAGCTCAATAATCATACTTACCCGAGTAAACTCGAGAGGAAAAATAGTCTATAATACTAGGCTACTAAGCAGATACAAATAGCAGAAAAAGAAACATATAACTCCGAAATAGTGAATAACTGAAATAGAATAAGTACTAGCAACAATCTAGCAAAGAGATCCACAACCTACTCGGCCAACCTGGAAGGGAACCAGGTCCTCAGTAGGACGTCGCAAGATATATAATATACATGACGATATGAAGTACAGTAAATATCATGTGTGGGTAGTAACATATGATCCAGATGATAGACATATGATCAAAGTAATTAATAGGTGATCAAAGAAATAACCAGGTGATCCAGTAATACTACAACTAGGAAGGCTATCTAGTATATATGAAATGCACTTGAGGACAACATTCGATACAGGGGCTGTCTATGGGTACTCGTGCCGTAGTGATCCCTCAGGGCGCCTATTATATAGCAACATCAAAGTAAACTCTACTCGTAGCCCCTACACCTAGTGACTGTCGTCTCAACACAATGATATTGTCCATGTTGCATCTACGATATGTCCATTCGGACTCAACAAATAATAAGTCTAAATGTCCAGTCAAAATATGTACACAGGGAAAATCTTTCATCAGGTAAATATCTAGAGGTCATGAACGGGCCACCTATATGCCATGTATCGTGAGGCGTGTATCGGGCCTAATTATCAGAAGGTATAATAATGTAAGACTGATAAAAGCAAATAAAGCATGTAACAGTATATCCAGAGTGAGTGACTGATGAAATGGTACCACCATATAAATACTGTAAATCAAAATGGGCAAGGTATACTTATCCGGAGGTGATACAATGATCTTATGATGTCCTGCCGGCAAAATCGTCAAGCCAAAGAAAAACAACCAGAGTGGGACTTCCACAGACGTCCCCGGATGCTGAAACAAACATCACCAATGCTTCCAAAATAAGAAAAATAGCTAGAATAAACTACCCAAAAGTCCAATTCTGGACAAAGGGGCAAAACGATAATTCGGGTCAAAATGTGGTCCACTGTTAAATCCATTTTACACCGAAAAGTGTGTTAGGATAAAAGTCCTCTAAACCTAGCAAACTATATGTTTACGAGTCCAGAATAACGACACGGACCAAACGGTATATCTAGAATTCGATTCCGATGAGCCGATCTCAAAAAGATCCGTTGACCCAAATTGGAGGACCCGATTTGCGACTAAATGCACGCCAGGGCCAAAGTTCTCCGAATCTAGCAAACTATATGCCAATTAGTCCAACATGATGATACGAACCCAACCATATATCCAGAATTGGGTTCGGATGACTCGATCTCAAAATGATCCGTTGACTCGGTTTATGGGACCCGATTTGCACCAAAATGCGTGTCGGGGCCCCGTTGCTCTAAACTCACCAAATTATATTTGATTATAGGCAGAACGATGTCACGAGTCCACTGGTAATGTCAAAATTAGAATCCTGAGTCCAAAATTAGAATTTTACAAGTTAGAAATTACGAATTCGGATGTCCAACTTTGGCGACGAATTCAACTAATCAAATGACCTCACAATGGAATAAAAATTTTATTGCACAAAGAGGGTTATACTAGCTGTGCACAGGAACTAGTGGCGCATCAAATGGGCTACGACGACAAAGAAACAAATTTACGAAGTTAGCAACAATCACGTTGGGAGAAATTATCGAAATTGACGAAATTGACTCACTGTTGGATGGTGTGCCAGCTTACTAGCCGGGGGTGGCACGTTGGGTGGTCGCCGGGTGTGGGGAGTCGCCATCGTACGGCGGTCGTAGGCGTGGTTGTTGTTAGGGGAACAGCAGCACTCGCTGTAGAAAGAAGTAGCTACACCGGCTGTTGCGTGCCCGGCATGGCGGTGCTGGAGGGTGGCGCACCGACGAGCGGGCTATGGTGACCACACGTGGCGGCAACGATGGTGGCGATGGTTGCTATCGCAGTACTGCATGGGGGAATGGGTTGCCCAGTGTCGTACAGGGCCACCCAGGGTGACGATGGCGGGTAGGGCTCCCAAGGTGGTCGTCGGTGGTGGGAGCCACAACAGCTGTGGTTGCAGCAAGTAAAGTGATAGCAACAATAGTGAGAAGAAGATGAAAGGGAAGATGAAGTAAAAGAAGAAAATTGGGGGAGTGGTTAGGGAAGAGAAGGAGTTAGAGTAGGAAAATAGGGTTAAAAGTTCACTAGGGTTTTTGGGGTGAGGAGAAGAAGGAGAAGAAGAAAAGCAAGAGATGAATATGGAGGCTGTTGGTTGGTCAGATGAAGGGAGGGGAAGTGTATGTAGAGTTAGGGCTTTATTGAGTGTATGGATTGAGTGGTTGGGATAAATAGTAGTTTAAATGAAGGGCTAGTATTGAGTGTAGTTATATGATGCATAATAACATACAAAGAGGAAAATTTGGTATGTCATGTTTGGGTGTGTCATGATGGGGTCATATGCACTTGTGTTGGGTGATTTGGGTTAGATTGGGTTAGGTTTGGGCTTGGTGCGATCATGACTACAATTTAGATCAATTATGATCGTTGATTAAATAATAGCATATGGGAGCTCGATTAGATGGCACACGAGTGGCATATGTGTAGTAGACTAAAAATAGGTCAAAACCATTTATTGGGTTGATTAGGTTGGACGATATCGAGCCCCAAAATTAAATTGAAAGTTTGGTCATGCTTTTCGGTGGATGGTCAAATAGCCTAAATTGACCAGAAAGTTGTACGATGTAAATAGAATGAAAGAGAACAAGTTTGAGTGGTATATGATATATCAAAATGAAGATAATCTTGTCTAGGTAAACACTCATGAAGGACATTTCGAGAGATTGACATCTCTGACGCTCCAAAAATCAATGTCACGAAAAGGTATATTTAATGATCAAAACTAATTATATTAAGTTATTTATTGAAATAAATTTATTTAAAATTTTTAAAAGAAACCCTAAAATCTAGGGGGCTTACATCCTACCCATCTTAGAGAATTTTTTCCTCAAAATTACACATAGGTATAGAGTAAAAGGATAGAAAATTTATATCTAAAGGAGTCAAGTAAGACTAGTCATACATGGTTCACGTATGATGCTGATTCCACTAGTATCTAGGGTGAACATCCTACCAAGAGTTAGGGACATTAAACTCTCATTATAAATGCAACAACAAACTATGGGCGTAATTCTACTAGTAATGCTTCTGGGATAGCATATTTCCTATGAAGGAATACGAGAATATGGGTATTACAAACTGTAAAAACCTTGGAGACTTAGGTACTATCACAGTACGATTGGTCAATAACTCTATAAGGGAATTACTATCAATTAATGCTACTCTTATATGGGTCAAGGTTTCAACATGTTAGACCAAATTGGCTCAATTAGACATAACTAGAGTGAGGTGGCATAAAGGGGTTTATAATTGCATAATAAGGAGATAAGTTCAAGAAAATCGTAAATAGAGAAGTTACAAGTTATGGTAAGGAGACTTTTGATAGGTTCAAAGAATAATTTTCACGAGAATAAGGCACGACTAGGAAGGCATTTAGTCAAAAAAATTGGAAGAGAAGATGCCTATGGTAATACGGATATTAAGCACAAGGAGATATTAAATCATGGATTTGATTTTGAGATTAGGACACGATTAGAAAAGGGATTAGATCATTCTCGATCTCATAGTTGGAATGATTACGAAGTTGTGATTGCGAACATAGGATAGGTGATTAAGGAATGAACAGACAGTGATACGGTCTAAAGCTACAATTCCAGGTTACTTAGAATAATCTAACAGTCAAACAAGCTGAAGAGATTGTACACCAGTTCATACTATGGTCTAGCCTATCTATCAGGTTCCTAGGATGGCACATGATTCCTTAAGTAAGGCCTGCCAATCCTAATCCAGGGTTTAACTAATAGTATTTGAAGGTCTTTTGTCTTATCTCTTTTCCTTTAGTACTCTCCTTGCCCTAGCCTTCTCAATTATAACTTCCACTAACACAATATCAAGCTGCTCATATTATAATCTATCAAGGTCTTCAAATGTCCTAGATTCTCAAAATTTAATACAACATTTAATTCTTAAGTTTTCCTCCATCCATGGAACGTCTTCATCTTCAGAAGTTTATCATCCACTATGTACTACTCAACTATAATTTCTATTCATCAATCTATTTTAGGATACTCTACTTTTCTATATTGAAATCTTATTTTCTTCTCATCTCAGGCTATTTTATTTCTTATCCTTGTTTTTTGAATTCCTTAATCTTGATCATGTCTCTCTACAACCTATGGTACTGGCTTTACAAATATCTTTCTATCATTGCTTTAAAAGTTGTAGCATCTATAACCTCCTTACTCCTTATTTGAATCTCAACTTCTTGGTTTTTCATAAGTTATAGTTCTCTCTGTAATCCTCGTCATGTCACCGTAGATAATCATGTCATATTCCTCGCCTCAATTGATACTTTTTAATTTCTTTACAACTTTTCCTGCAACTTCAACCTAAACCTAGTAATGATCCTATAATTATTTCTTCTTTGTACATCTACTATGTACCCTTAAACCAACACAAATGCTCCAGTTATGATACCCCAAGGATTCCCATCTAACTTACATTGATGAAGCGTTTACTAATCTACCTCTTGAGCTATGACTCTTCTAACTCTATTGCCAGATCCTTGGTTATAACTAACCATCGAAGATAGAAAGGTATATTCAATCCCCTACTCAATCAATCCTTCAAATTCTATACTATACTCTTACAAGACTTAGATCAAATATCATAGCAACTTAACTAATGTCTTACCCCTTCTAACCATAAGCAAACTGCTCATTCCTTACAAGAACGCCTAATTATAAATACTTTTCTCTGACACCATTATCGTAGTCTAACCCTATTGGTCAATCTTTTAGTCCCAATTTCTAACAGCTCAGTCAAGGTTTGACTTCAAACAATATGGAGATGGTTTGCTAGTTTATCTCAGGCTTACCTACTCCTAGATCATATTTCTCTCTAATACGTAATCTTCCTAGGACAGTTCCTTGTCATCCAAGAACTTTTTTTTCATATTCCTGATTTCTATATATCCCCCACGTGAAAATTCCTCAATTTTTTTAGTATAATATAACTCCATAGCTTATATTTAGTCATGATCATCATGCTTCATAATTTTATATCCTGTCGGAGTCCTTGGGCTCTATCTTCTATTGTCCTTCATATTCGCACTCCAAAATGCAACTGTGTCTTCCTTCAAGTTGTATTCTTACTCATCTCATCCCTTATGGTCAGAGAATCTTCCGCATTCTTCAAACTTGGTCTAGCTTAGACAATGGTAGCGTAGTTTAGTCTAATGATCCTCATGTCTCCTGTTAGGACTAAGCCTTTTACTATACTCTATTCCACAATCTATCTTGATGGAGTGTCCATACAAGCCTACCCACCTTAGCTAATCATGTAATCCTGCTAACCATGGGTTTATCTATCCTTCAAGTAAAACTTCCTAAATCAATGTGATAATTTACGTGTGGCTGTAGAATAACTAATTCATGACTCATTGAATTATTCTTTCCTCGAGTCATATTGTTTGAATATTGTATTGTAGAGGCATCACTATTCGTGTCTTTGTCTAGTCCCAAGTCAATTTATGCAATCTTCTATTCGTATTCGTAGTCATCTCAATCATTAATGGAAATTCTTCCAACGGGTCTATAAATATGTTGTAAACCCCTTGGATTTTTGGATTTTTTTTTGAAATTTAACTTTATTATTTCATTTAATATAGTTATTAAAAGATATTTTCCCACTATTATTTTTTATCATAAAATGTACTCTTCTGTAGCTTTGATTTTTGGAGCACAAGAAATGCCAAACTCTAGAAACCTCCTTCATGAGTTTTGACCTAGACAAGTTTATCTTCAATTTGGTAATATCATGTCCCACTCAAATACATATTCTTGTATTTTTTTGCTTCGCATAACTTCGGGGTCAATTTAGGCCAAAAAGTTATCTAACGTGAGACTTGTCGTAACTTCCAACATGAATTTAGGACTCGACATCGATCCAACCTAAATGACCCGATATATAATTTTGACTATTTTTGATCCTGCTACACACATGCCTAGGGTATCCCACTAAATCGAGGCCCCATGTGCTATTTAAATTCAAATGGCATATAAGCCCCCTTATGTGACTTTTACAGCCTATTTTTAATTCGGATAATTTTTGTCGAGCCTAAACTTGTCCAACAACTTGTAGAGGACTTTTTATGGTCATCCCATGTACAGAGGCCTTCCAAAATATTTAAATTGATTTATGGAGTATTTATTTGGGTCAAAACTAAATAGAAAAACTCTATAAATTTAATTTCCTATATTTGTAAACTTGTTTATTCTTGTACCAATCCCACTTGTATATGAACTCCAAAACCCATCAAAACTCAAGCCTACCTACCCAAGAACAACCCATAACCGACCTCCCCTAACAACTCTATATATATAACATACAAACCAACCCAAAAATCCTCTCCACAAACCCTAAAATGTAGCCCCTTCATTGCCGAACTGTTGCTTTTGCCATCTCTTCTTCACGGTGCTGTCACATCTAATTGTCGAACATCCAAGGGCTGCCACCTCATCCCTGACATACCCAGGATACCCCATCACCTTCTCTAGGTGGGCCACCACCATGAACAACCCCTACAGACCGGGCAGAGCCCTACAAGTTGACCATACCTTGCTGGCCGAAAAGCACAACAGGTAAGCCATCTTGCAAATGCATTTTCTCCACTTTTAGACATAAAAACTTTATGGTACAAAATATGTTGGGTTTTCCTATCTGTCTAATACCTTCATATAAAATTTTATATCAAAATTCTTTCTAGATTTTTTGGGGCACACGTTTTACCAAAGTGTATCCAAAATTGACACAGTTGATTGTGGGACATTTTTGAACCATGTAACTTTCCTTTTACCATTGATATCATATATAAAAATGACCGTATTTTGATTACCTACAATTCTTGTTTAATGAGTTTTTCAATATTTTGTTGTTTTGATGCTTGAATCATTCGATCTTTTAAGGACAAAATTCCGCCGTAAAACGAACTATCGACATTACCATCTTGTGAGTCCCAAATAATTTTGTGTGCGTCCAATACTCCATATTATCGATCCTCGACTCATGATCAGGAATATTTGATAATTTAAATAATTTTTTACTATTTATTCCAGAGTAATAAAGTTAGTTTATTTATGGTTAAATAATTTCTAATATCATTAATTTATCAATGGGGATATTAGTTTGATCATGAATTAATTTCTAAATGAGTTTTTATGCAATAATAAGTTTATAATATATAATTCCAGATTATTATAGATTTAATTAAGAATTAATATTGAATATTTTATGCATATATTTTGTGAGATTTTGTTAGTCCTAGGAGAAACAATATGACTAGTGAGTTAACTATGACTAGTATATAGATTAGTTAACCCTATTGATTATAAATATATGTATATAAAGTATATAGTAGTAATAATGAGGTATGGTTATTAATGTTAGTTATTATTATTATTTATAAGAGTTCGTGAGACCGTGACTATGGAGGTTGAAGTCGGACCGGTAATTTATTCTTTTGCGGCGATTCCAGGCAAGATACAGTGCCACTTGGATCTTATTTATTTCCTATTATACATGGACGTATTGTTGTGTATTAGGATTAGATGTGCTAGGAGAGCATCCAAGTGTGAATTGGGTGCAGTCGATGATACCATCGATGACAAATAGTGGGGGTGTGTTGGACCTAGCATGCTAGTAGACTTCCTCGGGTTGAAGTTATTCTTCAATGACTTCTATAACTTGGACACGACTCATGACACAACACTTGGTGTGAGAGTTTTATTGGTATTGACATGGACCATGTACTTGGCCGGTGCAACGGGTTCGTGTGACGGATTATATATGACTAGTTGTGTTAGTTAGATGACTTGCATATGAGATACGAGTCGTGCAGGTCATGGGCATGATCTTGTACTACTCCTGGGCAGGGAAGACTATTAGTAGGCGTACGGGATTACCCTATCCTCAGCCTCACTTTGATGGCCCATTGGTTAAATGATCACACCTGATTTTGATAATCAACGTCAACTTTGGTCGGTACGCAAATTACATATACTTCTATAGGTTTACAGGGTTCAAGTCAGAAGAACATCTGCATCCTAAATTTGCGTCCTACTGCAACAAAGTACAAACATCATATCGTCATCATGAACCCAAAGCAATAGAATCAAGATTAAGTATTTTTCATATTTTTTTCTGTAATTCTATTTTTAATGAGTCTAGGAAGAATATGTAAGATTGATCAGGATCGGTACTAGCTTAGGTTTTTTCCTCAGTCCACAAAAATTATATCCTACCTATCCATAAATATATATCCAAAAGTCCACGTACTAAAAAGCCCAAAATCTAACCAAAATTGTCCCAAACAGTTCTGTTTTGACCCTGGTAGAACTCGGCCCCAGTTCGGCCCCAATTCGGTCTAGGTCAGTTCAATTTGATTTTGAATTCCCTCTAAATCTGAATCCAACGTTCGAATGCGAGATTTTTGCATCCAAACTCTGTCCGAATTCAGTCTAAAAAAAATACTATAAATAGAGAAGAACTTTCCCATTTCCAAATCACTCATTCATTCAATCTTCTATTACTATGTGTTTTCAGCGAGCTATAATTTTAAATCAAGCCTACACTACTCATAGCAAGCCAGTACAATTTTTGTTTAATCTAGAGTTTAGTATTAAAGAGTTATACCGGAGGCTGCATTCAGAAAATGTTCCAATTTTCAAATCACCCTCTGGAGTTGTAAGAGATTGCAAGCTCTCAATTAGCTTGTGCCATAGTGGATTAACATCGAACAAGAGTAGTCGATAGTGGACTAGTCCTCTCAGAGAAAAACTAGTATATATCGCTGTGTCACTGAGTTTGATCTTCTTGACTCTTACAATACTGCAAGTTATTTACTATCATATTATTTGCTTTTACCTGTCATAGTATATAAGTTTAAATTTTAATTGGTTATATTTTTCGCTACACACGCACATACTGCAAGTTATTTATATTTGCTTCCTAGGACTCCAGATCAAACAGCACTCGTAGAGAACCTTCATCAATCAAGCCAAGTACACGAATGATTTACTGAAAAAGTATGACTTCGACAACGTAAAGCCTATCGGCACACCAATGGCAACATCAACAAGACTTGATATTGATGAAAGTGGTAAAACAATTGACCATCGTAAGTATCGAGGTATGATTGGTAGTTTACTTTACTTAACTACTAGTCGTCCTGATATTATGTTTAGTGTTTGCATATGTGCATGATATCAAGCTAATCTTAAGGAATCACACCTATGCACCGTTAAGCCTATCTTCTAATACCTTAAGGAAACTTCTGTAGTCGGCTTATGGTATCCCAAAACCATATCGTTTGACCTGATCGTTACTTCGATGCTGATTTTGCTGGATGCAAAGTAGACCGTAAAAGTACCAGCGGTACGTGTTATTTCCTAGGAAAAGCTTTAGTCTCGTGGTTTAACAAGAAGCAAATCTCTCTAGCGTTATTAACAACAGAGGCTGAGTACATCACCATAGGACATTGTTGTTCTCAGATTTTATAGATGAAGCAAACCCTAGCAGACTATTATGTACTATAGTAAGATTCCTATTTATTGTTATAATACTATCACTTAATCTGACTAAGAACCCAGTATGTCACTAATGCACAAAGCACATAGAAATATGTCACCATTTTTTGCGTGATCATCAATAACATGAGGATATCTGGTAAGATTTTATTGACACAAAATATCAACTAGCAGATATATTCACAAAACCACTAGCTGAAGATCATTTCAACTAACTACGTCGAGAGTTAGGCATACTTGAATTTTTAGAGTCATAATGTGTTATGATTAATAAAAATACTTAAAACTTCATATTGAGTGATTTATTAGTTAAAGTTATTTTGGGTAGAAGCCAAAAGGGTCCTTCTGTCAACAAGGCATGAAAGCCTAAGCGACATGGTGCTAAGTGTCTTCAGACTACCGCTAGTTAGGATCCGGCCCCTACAACTAACCCAAGGTGATAAATATTAACTAAATCAAAGAGTACATGTTTATAGGCTATTTTTATAATTTATTACTTAAAATATGACCTAAAATATAAGTTGTCGAACTCGGACCAAGTTCTGACCAAGTTTGGGCCGAACTCTATGTGAGATTTTTATAAACAACAGCTCGAACCAGCAGCCCCTCTTTTCCTATTCATCTTCTTCTTCCCCAATGTACAGCCTCCCACGAACCTCAAAACCTAATCCTAGTTTTTAGATCTATACTCCTCAAGCGTGCCAACTCCTAAACCTTCAGATCTAAGGTTCTTGGAGGCATTCTCTACCATTTTTTTATCTCCATTGAGGTATAATTTTACCGTTTCTTTCTCTAATTTTCGTAATGGCTTCTAGAATTCCCAAGAGGAAGAAAACTAGAGACACCGCATTATCTTCCATGTCGGAGTATGAACTTGTCAATATGTTCAGTCCCTCCCATCCAGATGATGGTGAGGACTATGACCCGACCCTCTTGGTCTCTTCGGAGAGATCATTTGGTTCGATCATTTTCGGTATCAAAAAATTTTCCCGAGAAAAACGATAAACTTTACCGTTTTTTTCAGAATATGCTGCCACTTTTGAAAACATAGGACTTCAAGAATTTCTAGAGACTTCAAATTCCATCTATGATAATGATGTCCGCATGTTTTATTACAACTTGCAAGAAGCAGATGGCAATATTTATTCTTGTGTCAGCGGCAAGGAATTTGAATTTAATTCTGAAGACTCGAGCAAATATTTCCTAATGCTAAACATTGGTGACGCTTTTGTCGACATTAAGAAGTTCCAATTTCTCGAAGGCATGACACTTGAGTCCTTCAAGGTCACATTGTGTCATCCGAGTTCGGTTCCACGGTCACGGTTGTACGCACGTCACCTCAGTCAAAAAGTTTATGAACTTTATCGTATTATCTATTCATTTCTGCTACCTAAGATGGGATCCACTAACGAGATCACGCTATTAGAGTTATCGACTATTTATCATATCGACTTCGGGATTACATTTTCTTTTCCCAAGACTATGATATCATTCATGAGCAACTGTCGGAGGGCAGGCCGCAACCTCCTATATCCTATGTATCTGGTGGTCATCTTCCAGAAATTTGGCATCGATTTGGAGCATTGTCCTTTCTCTGGAACGCCTTCAGAGCACTTTAGGGCTAGGAAGTTCCCTCACCCTCCTAGTGATGCTCTACTTCTACCTCCACCTGCTCCAAACATAACCCCGACAGCCGCTCCAGCCCCTGCAGCTCCAGATCATACCATTGACGAGCTCTATCCATGGTTCGATGCTTTTGTCACTGGGACAATAGCATCAGGCCTATCTGACTCGCTTTGGTGATGCTGAGTTTCACCATATTTCTTAGGTCCAGGTCTTGAGAAATGTGATGGCTGATATTCAGTGGACGATGGCTCATCATCCCTCTGCACTGACGACTATCCTCCGTTACCCTGGTTTTGACGGACCGAGACTTGAGGATCATCCTACTTTCAGCTTCTTCGATCTGACGACATCCTACTTTGATCCACAGCCTCCTGCTGATGCCCCGGATGGTGCTGATGGTTGTTTACTAATTTGTACTAGTATTTTTTTGGACTTGTCTCATGGTTGAGATGATGTAATAACACTTTAGTTTCTATATTTTGGACTATCTTACTTGTAGTGATGTTTTATTTCATGCACTTTGGACTTATCAGTTTTAGTGGCATCTTCCTATTTTATGTTAGTTGTTAGTTGTTTTTCTACTGCTGATGATATAATATTGCTACTGCTGATGTTTTACTTTATAATACTTGAGTTGTCAACTTGCTATTTCATATCATATTTGGTATTACTCTGCTTTCTTTTTGTTGTTGGGTTCATAGATTACGGGGAGCCGTATTTTGAGTACATGACAAAGGGGAAGCATATACCAAGATAAAAATTATCTTTACGATTCAGAACAAGTCAGGTATATAATTTCAAAATTACATATTATTTGTTATATTTTTGTATAGACTCAAAGTTTGTCAACTATCAAAATGGGAGAGATTGTTGGCCCATTGGTTAAATGATCACAACTGATTTTGATAATCAACGTCAACTTTGGTCGATACGAAAATTATATATACTACTACAGGTTTACAGCTTTCATGTTCGAAGAACATCTGCATCCTAAATCTACATCCTACTGCTACAAAATATAAACATTGTATCGTCATTAAGAACCCAAGGCAATAGAATCAGGATCAAGTCTTTTTCATATTTCTTCTATAATTTTATTTTTATTGAGTTTAGGAAGAATATGTAAGATTGATCATGATCGGTACTGGCTTAGATTTTTTCTCAGTCCACAAAAATTATATACTACCTATCCAAAAATATATATCAAAAAGTCCACATACTAAAAAGCCCAAAACCTAACCAAAATTGGCCCAAACAGTTCTGTTTTAGCCCTAGCAGAACTCGGCCCGAGTTCGGTCCAGGTCAGTTAGATTTGATTTTGAATTCCCTCTAAATTTGTATCCAACATTCGAATGCGAGATTTCTGCATCCGAACTCTGCCCGAACTCTGTCTGAATTCGGTCTACAAAAATACTATAAATAGAGAAGAACTTTTCCATTTTCAAATCATACATTCATTCAATCTTCTCTTCTCTATTCATTCCTAAGTGTTTTCTATAAGCTACACTTTCAAATCAAGCATATACTACTGTCACGTCCCAGAACCAGAATACTGGCAAGTGGGGACGTACATGGCCAGCTACGCAATACCAAATTACACCAGTACTCTGAAATCACGTATAAGCTGTCAAGACATGGGGGTTACTTCTACAAGCCAACAGTCGATCCTAGGTTAAAACAATCCTAGGTATCTCAATCACAGGCAATTATACAAGTGCAAAAAGTATGATAATCAGACATACAATAGTCCCAAACCATATATACATGGATGATCATGAAGCTAGTAATACAAGATGGAGAAACTAGCAAGAGTATTAGTCATACATGATAGCTCTAGCTGCAATCTAGAATATGTACATCATGTTTATGCCCGTAGACTAAAGGTCAAGGACCAAAACACGAGCTAAACACGCGCTCGGAGGCTAAATGCCATAAAAGAATAATGTACATAACCAGTGGGAGAATAAAATGAGAAACTCACTTGGGTACTCTGGTGCTCTGGATGGTCACCGTCGAGTAGATGGTGCGGAAGAGCCTTTGGGCTTCTCTATCAGATCTAGCCAAATAAAACCAGTGGGGTCAGACCCCCAATAGCAAGTACCACAAAGGAAGCCAAACTATGAACTAAAACCAGCAATCACTAACATCAACATTTAGAGATACAAGTGAGTAAGAGCAGATTGAGACTCGTGCACTATCAATACACTTATCCCGAACATAGAAAGACAATAAGCAAAGCATTTTGGAGCATAAAGTAATTAATATGTGACCTAATGTAAACTGTGGACTTGTGAATCAAACAGAGAACTTGTGACATAGCTAAACCTTGTAAGAGAAATGGTACATGCGAACATGTCCGGTAAGTGGAACATGTGAGCATGTTAGATAACTGAGACTTGTGAGCATGTAAGAATTATAGAAAGACAATGATAAGTGGACTTAGGAACTAATTCGGAAGTCAAGTTACAACCCTTAAACCAAACAAGGACCTGGGTTGTAACCCTTCTTCTGAACAGAACTTAGTCTCTAATCATCGTGCAGCATAAGGATCATGTAGAACATGTGAGTACTAAATAGGACGACAAATGATAGGATAACTTAGGAACCATTTCGGAAGCCAAGTTACAATCCGTAAACCAAACAAGGTCCGGGGTTGTAACCCATCTCCTGAATAGAACTTTGTCTCCGACCATTTATCGATGAAAGTAAGCATAAACCATAGTGTACTGAAATAAACATACGGTTACTACCTAGACAAAACTAGACTGGATTGGACTGACTCCATTCATCATTCACGGCCAAGCAATGAGTACGGCTTGATACTTTAACTAACTAGGGTTATCACAAGCCTAGTTACTAACAAGATGCAAAAAGATTTCCAAGTCCAGTTACCCGCCTGCTGCTACCGGAGTGACCGCAGCAAAAGAAAACAAGTATATCAGACACACTACAGTAAGATACATGTGTCCTAAGGAGGTGCCCCACTCGACGGTGAGCTGGAAATATGCTCATAATGACAGATAGCTCCAAATCCCATATATATATATATATATATATATATATATATATATATATATATATATATATATATATAAGGTCGGGATCAAATGGGCAACAGGTAACTGGGAAAGTCTTTTCATGAACTACTTCTACTTGATCAATCTAGTCATTAATCCTAGCTAGATACAATATAAATCCCAGACCGTGGTCATCAGGAATCCATGCCTTAGACATGATGCAATACAGAACATGTAGCTTGTACAAACACACTCAAGAGAAACACCCACGGTGTCCAAATCATTCATTACTTGTAAGCCAGTAAAGCCGTCGTAACAGCATTCATGGTTCATGTCTTGTCATGTCATGTTGCTTGTCCAGAGTGCACCACGATGGGTCACTATCATGTTAAGAGTACTTGTTAGGGGTGCGCCACGACGGGTCACAATTATGTTAAGCAAACAAGTGACACGTGACTTGAGTGCACCGCAACATGTCACTATCGTGTTAAGCAAAGAAGAAAAACATACATTATGAGTGCACCATAATGGGTCACTATCATGTTAAGCAAAAGACGAAAGACATAAATCATGAGTGCCCCACCACGGGTCACTATCATGTTAAGCAATCATAGACGTATGAAAGCTTGTAGATAGATCTTGATAAATGGTGCATCATAACATATGAGAAGGAATAAATGAGGTAACTACTTGGCCTAAAACACCAATTGTATATGTGCTAGTGTTAAGCGCATGAGAGGGGGTACAATCGTTCTGTAACTGTACAATATTATCAAATCATGTTAAGAAATTCATTTATTAAAGAAATATCAAGCTACTTAGTAGGGTCGTCGCAATTTAGGCCAAGATATAAAACATGCAATGCAATCATAAGCTCCATATCAAAAATGAAAGAAACTTGCATAAAATAGTTGGTAACATATTCTTGAAGCCGAGGAAAAGATCTACAACTTTCATGTTGGGAGTTGGGAGAAATTTTGGCCACAAATCAGCCAAATAGGACATAAAACATACAAAAATAGTCAAAATAGGCACTATGCGGCCAAGGGTGGATGGGTACCCATTTTCCCATGCGACCAGAGTGGATTGGTACCCATCTTCTCATGAGGCCAGAGTCGATGGGTGCCCATGCGGCAAGAGTCGATGGGGTGCCATCTTCTCATGCGGCCAGAGTCATTGGGTGCCCATGCGGCAAGGGTCGATGGGGTACCATGCGGTAAGAGTCGATGGGGTGCCATGCGGCAAGAGTCGATGGGGTGCCATGCGGCAAGAGTCGATGGGTGGCCATACGGCAAGAGTCGATGGGTGCCCATCTTCTCATGCGGCCAGAGTCCCATGTGGCCAGAGTCGATGGGGTGTCATGCGGCAAAAGTCGATGGGTGCCTAACTTCTCAGAAAAAATCCGAGAAAGATGGCCATGGAACCCATAGCTTCCAAGCTCCATAAAACCTTCAATGCAAGTCCAAATTTGGACTTCCATAGGTCAAAATGGGGTAGAACAAAATTTTCTACAACATAGAACAGCAAGATTTTGAAAATAAAGAAGTTTGATAGATCAAAACCAAGAAAAACCAAAAATGACATAAACTTAGATCTACAAGAATCCACCCATTAAAATAAAAAAAACTCTAAGTTCTAAAGAGGCTTATAATCGTGTAAGAAAGAGTTTAAAACAAACAAAATAACATTTGTCTAACATTTGGCAAGATGTACTTTCCTTAGGTTGGAGGAGAAAATGAAGAGGAAGAAGATGAAGAGAATGAAAATAATAGAGGAGAGAGAGAGGAGTTGGGTTTTATACAAACCTTCTCATCTCAAACCTACCTAAACCAAACCAAGCGCAATACCAAGTTGAACCGAACCAAATTAAACCAAGTCAAGTTTAAACTATACTTTGGAAAAAATTTAAAATATTCAAAAACCAAGAAATACGAAATACAGCTCAAAATACGAATCCGTACATAAATACTGATACAGTAAGACGAGTCTCACAACTCTCTCATCCTTAGAAAAATTCTGTCCTCGGAATTTCCTAAAGCCTGTCAAGTAAGATAACTAAAACAAAAGCTCAAGAAAAAACAATCATCTCTATAAAATGTAGCATGGCATATAAGTAAATAGAGGCAACTGTAATATAAATAAATGCGTAAGCAATAACACAATCACAATCAAGAATGGCTGGAGGCATATGAATAAATATTTCTCCTGAGACATTTGAGTAGGGACCAACAACCTCGCTGGCCTACGCTGACTCCAAAAATAGATAAATGTCAAGTCCCAAGGTAAGTCGGTACCAATGACTTAGTCCAAGATATGACTCTACCCAGGACGTATCATCGTAGTCTATACCAATGAAGTTATCACATACCTCGACTACGAAGACAGAAGAGTTGGGGACGAGAAACTCGCCTTCACTCACCGAATAAATCAAGTCAGCCATTGTACTCTATACGTGGATAGAATACAAGGTCGTCTGTAAAAACCCAAGATATATCGCCACTAGCTGACCTGCCACTGAAACACAAATCCCAAGAGAAGAACTGATGGAAGACCATAAAGATGGTACCTGAGACTCCCAAAGTATTACCCTCGTGCTCATACTAGAGCTACTCCTGGTACTGTGCATGCAACTGTGCTCTGAGCTGTCTGATCTTCTGAGCTCGCGATGGCGATGGGTACTGTGCCAATGGTTAAACATCTAGTATTGGCCCTAGCTGCTCATCCACTACGGGAGGTGATGATGGAGGTGATTAAAAGGATGACGACGGTATATCTGGTGTAGATGGTCGTCTTCGAGATGTCGGATATGGGCAAGTGCTAATTGAATGGTCCTCTGCTCCATAGCGGAAGCATCGCCTATTGGCCATCCGACAAACTGATCTAGAATGCCCTAACTTCCTACAGTAGGTACATCCTTCTTGTTCTGGTCGATACCGCTGCTGGTTTCTCTATCTCTAAGCTTGCTGCTGCTGAACCGGTGCTGGTTCCTGCTGGCTGGAAGGCTAGAAGGATGACGATCCAGATGGACTCCACCAGGGACAAACTCCTACCAGGTGGCTTGGTGATCCGCACGCTAAACATAGATGGTTAGCCCTCCGACAGGTAAGATGAGTGTGCCCTTCCCTTCCACAGAAGGAACATACGACCAGTAACTCCTGGCTCTGATATAGATGTTGGTATGCTGGTACTTATGATGGACGTCGGGGTGAAAAGCCTGATACATGCGAATGGTTCCTTTTACGACCTTTGGTTCTAGATGTGGTCCTCCTAGTTCCATGATCTTGCTCTTGTACTGCCTCTATGGTAGGTCGAGCTCGATATGCTGACTGGCTGGATGACTGGTACCCCTTGGCTCCAACCTGTACTCCTTCTGGCTGCAACTTCTCAGCTTGAAGTTCCTCGGGTATTCCTTGCACACTACGGTCTATCAACATCTGGATACTCTGCTGGAGAATGAGGTCTCGTCGTTGCTGTGACTCCATCATTTCTTTGATAATTCCTATAAGTGCAGGTACATCGGGCTGACCTGGTACTACCTCTGCTCGGACTGCTGATTGTATGGGTTGAGCTGGCTGATCGGGATGGACTGGCACCTCTGCCCTCGAGTCAACTCTTGACTCTTTATCTGAATGTTGAGACTGATCCTACATAACTGGCCTAACAGAAGATTGCTGACCTGCCATAGACAGAACCCAAACAAGGTAATATGAAGGATTAAGAACAGTATCCCTGAAAGTTAAAGTACACAAGGATCAAATCGAGGGAACAGGAGAGATCAACGATCAAGGCAAATATCAGGTCAAAGGATCAGAGATAGAGAATAATACGAAAGGTATCAATAAAGGATAATTGTGATTGAGATAACTAAACATCAGTAACCTCCACATATCTGAAAAATTAAACCTACATGGGCCACCACTAAAACCGTATCACGCCCCAGAACCAGAATACTGACAAGTGGGGACGGACATGGCCAGCTACGCAATACCAAAGTACACCAGTACTCTGAAATCACATATAAGCTGTCAAGACATGGGGGTTACTTCTACAAGCTAACAGTCGATCCTATGTTAAAACAAACCTAGGTATCTCAATTACAGGTAATTATACAAGTGCAAGAAGTATGATCATCAGGCATACAATAGTAAAGCGTCCCAAACCATATATACATGGATGATCATGAAGCTAGTAATACAAGATAGAGAAACTAGCCAGAGTTATAGTCGTACATGATAGCTCTATCTGCAGTCTAGAATACGTACATCATGTTTATGCCCGTAGGCTAAAGGTCAAGGACCAAAACACGATCTAAATACGTGCTCGGAGGCTAAACACAACAAAGGAATAATGTACATAACCAGTAGGAGAATAAAATGAGAAACCCACTTGATTACTATGGTACTCTAGATGGTCACCGTCGAGAAGATGGTGGAGAAGATCCTCTGGGCTTCTCTATCAGATCTGGCCGAACAAAACCAGTGGGGTCAGACCCCCAATAGCAAGTACCCCAAAGGAAGCCAAACTATGAACTAAAACCAGCAATCACTAACATCAACAATTAGAGATACAAGTGAATAAGAGCAGATCGAGACTCATGCACTACCAATGTACTTATCCCGAACATAGAAAGACAATAAGTAAAGCATCTTGGAGCATAAAGTAATTAACATGTGACCTAATATAAACTATGGACTTGTGAATTAAACAGAGAACTTGTGACATAGCTAAACCATGTGAGAGAAATCATACATGCTAACGTGTATGGTAAGTGGAACATGTGAGCATGTTAGATAACTGAGACTTGAGAGCATGTAAGAATTATAGAAAGACAATGATAAGTGGACTTAGAAACTAATTCGTAAGTCATGTTACAATCCTTAAACCAAACAAGGACCTGGGTTGTAACCCTTCTCCTGAACAGAACTTAGTCTCTAATCATCGTACAGCATAAGGATCATGTAGAACATGTGAGTACTAAATTTGACGACAAATGATAGGATAACTTAGGAACCATTCCAGAAGCCAAGTTATAACCCGTAAACCAAACAAGGATCGAGGTTGTAACCCTTTTCCTGAATAGAACTTTGTCTCCGACCATTTATTGATGAAAGTAAGCATAAACCATAGTGTACTGAAATAAACATACGGACACTGCCTAGACAAAACTAGACTGGACTGGACTAACTCCATCTATCATTCACGGCTAAGCAATGAGTACGGCTTGATACTTTAACTAACTAAGGTTATCACAAGCCTAGTTACTAACAAGATGCAAAGAGATTTCCAAGTCCAGTTACCCGCCTGCTGCTACCGAAGTGACCCCAGCAAAAGAAAACAAGTATAGCAGACATACTACAGTAAGATATATGTATCCTAAGGAGGTGCCCCACTCGACGGTGAGCTAGAAATGTGCTCATCATGACAGATAGCTCCAAATCCCATGTGTATATATATATATTTATAAGGCTGGGATCAAACGGGCAACAGGTAACTGGAAAAGTCTCTTCATGAACTACTTGATCAATCTAGTCATTAATCCTAGCCAGATTTAATATGCATCCTAGACCGTGGTCATCAGGAATCCATGCCTTAGACATGATGCAATGTAGAACATGTAGCTTGTACAAACACACTCAAGAGAAACACCTACGGTGTCCAAATCATTCATTACTTGTAAGCCAATAAAAGTGTCGCAACAGCATTCATAGTTCATGTCTTGTCATGTCATGTTACTTGTCTGGAGTGCACTACGACGGGTCACTATCATGTTAAGAGTACTTGTTACGGGTGCGCCACGATGGACCACAATTATGTTAAGTAAAGAAGTGACACGTGACTTGAGTGCACCGCAACGGGTCACTATCGTGTTAAGCAAAGAAGAAAGACATATATTATGAGTGCACCACAACGGGTCACTATCATGTTAAGCAAAAGGAGGAAGACATAAATCATGAGTACCCCACCATGGATCACTATCATGTTAAGCAACCATAAACGTAAGTAAGCTTGTAAGATCTTGATAAAAGGTGCATCATAACATATGAGAAGGAATAAATGAGGTAACTACTTGGCCTAAAACACCAATTGAATCTGTGCTAGTGTTAAGGGTATGAGAGGGGTACAATCATTCTCTAACTGTACAATATTATCAAATCATGTTAAGAAATTCATTTATTAAAGAAATATCAAGCTATTTAGTAGGGTCGTAGCAATTTAGGCCAAGATAAAAAAATATGCAATGCAATCATAAGCTCCATATCAAGAATGAAAGAAACATGCATAAAATAGTTGGTAACATATTCTTGAAGCCGAGGAAAAGATCAACAACTTTCATGTTGGGAGTTGGGAGAAATTCTGGCCACAAATCAGCCAAATAGGATATAAAACATACAAAAACAGCCAAAATAGGCACTATGCGGCCAAGGGTGGATGGGTACCCAACTTCCCATGCAGTCAGAGTGGATAGGTACCCATCTTTTCATGCGACCAGAGTCGATGGGTGTCCATGCGGCAAGAGTCAATGGAGTACCATCTTCTCATGCGACCAGAGTCGATGGGTGCCCATGCGGCAAGGGTCGATGGGGTTCCATTCGACAAGAGTCGATGGGGTGCCATACGGCAAGAGTCAATGGAGTGCCATGCGGCAAGAGTCGATGGGTGCCATACGGTAAGAGTCGATGGAGTGCCATGTGGCAAGAGTCGATGGGTGCCCATACGGCAAGAGTCGATGGGTACCCATCTTCTCATGCTGCCAGAGTCCCATGCGGCCAGAGTCGATGGGGTGCCATGCGGGAAGAGTCAATGGGTGCCCATATTCTCAGAAAAAATCTGAGAAAGATGAACCCATAGCTTCCAAGCTCCATAAAACCTTCACTGCAAGTCCAAATTTGGACTTCCATAGGTCAAAATGGGGTAGAACGAAATTCTATACAACATAGAACAACAAGATTTTGAAAACAAAAAAGTTTGATAGATCAAAACCAAGAAAAGCCAGAAATGACATAAACTTAGATCTACAAGAATCCACCCATGAGAATAAAAAACTCTAAGTTCTAAAGAGGCTTATAATCATGTAAGAAAGGGTTTAGAACAAACAAAATAACATTTTTCCAACATTTGGCAAGATGTACTTGCCTTCGGTTGGAGGAGAAAATAAAGAGGAAGAAGATGAAGAGAATGAAAATAATGGAGGAGAGAGAGAGAGGAGTTGAGTTTTATACAAACCTTCTCATCTCAAACCCACCTAAACCAAACCAAGCCCAATACCAAGTTGAACCAAACCAAATTAAACCAAGTCAAGTTTAACCTATACTTTAGAAAAAATTTAAAATATTCAAAAACCAAAAAATATGAAA
This sequence comes from Iris pallida, assembly GCA_029216955.1. Classification (NCBI taxonomy): domain Eukaryota; kingdom Viridiplantae; phylum Streptophyta; class Magnoliopsida; order Asparagales; family Iridaceae; genus Iris; species Iris pallida. The sequence continues at coordinate 57,391,863 of JANAVB010003400.1, forward strand.
TACGGCTCAAAGTACGTACCCGTACATAAATACTGATACAACGAGACGAGTCTCACAACTATGTTTATCCAAGCCAGTACAGTTTCTATTTAATCTACAGTTTGGGGTTAAAAAGTTGTATCGGTGGCTGCATTCAGAAAATATTCCAGTTTTTAAATTTCCCTCTGGTGTTGGTTGTGCGCTCGTTGCCAAGTACGGTGTTGTAAAAGATTGCAAGCTCTCAATTAGCTTGTGCCATAGTGGATTAACATCGAGCAAATGTACTCAAGACTAGACTAGTACTTTTACAGGAAAACGAGTATATATCAATATGTCACTGAGTTTGATCTTCTTGACTCGTACTTTACTGTAAGTTATTTAATTTTATGTCATTTGCTTTTACCTGCCATAGTATATAATTTATATTTTTAATTGGTGATATTTTTTGCTGCATACGCACACACTCTATTCACACCCCTAGATGTGCTTAACGGTCTTGAAAACTTTTGCCCTGGTATAGGCTATACTACTGGATATTCTATTATCATCTGCGGATTAGTCTCTAGTTTGCACATGATTATATTAGTATATCCGTGATATTAGTTGACGCTAATATCACTCCATACCAACCTGTGTGATCCCAAAGTAGTCTTCAAGTACATTACACTTAGATGGATAGTTTACCTTCTTAGTTATATTCATGTTCATGTATATTACTTTTACTGTTCATATTGTGGCTCGTTGTTGTATCTTGTTACGTCCATCTGAAGACCTGGTGATCTCTCCAGGTGTTAGATGAACTTTAGAAGTATAGTTGTTGTGGTGTTTTACTGCTGGATTCGGGTATTAATGGCATTGTTATTTTATTTTTTTCCTTCGTGTCTTTTAAGTTCTCTTGCACTTCATATTTCTCTCATGATTTTTATTCTGTTATAACCTACTTTTGCAAGCTTATTCTTATTCTGTAGCTCGATCGAACTAGTATGATATTGGCGGCCGACTCCGTTACACTTGTTCATTTCTTGATATTTATATATTACTGTGGATTGAGATATAGTTTAGTTTAGTTAGCATATGTTAATTTACTCTACAGCGTACTACGATTAGGATAAGTCCATTAAATTGAGATACTTATTCTAGTCGTATAATTGGCATGCTCATGCCTTGGGTTCCTATATATTTTAGAACTAGGACGTGACATATTTTTGTGGTGGCCCATGCAGGTCCTGATTAAATTGTTTTGGTTACGTTACTGTACCGAACGGACCTATACTAGGATAGTGTATTAGAATCTTAATGCACAACTGCTATTGAATTCTCTTTGATATCTACTATCGCCCTTGAAACTCGTGTTTGTAATCAAACATACCTTTCTTAAACTCCTTGTATAGAATTCTCATCTTTTCTAATTTTGAAAAATCGAACATTTATGCCTGATGAACTATTTTGTTTATATTGTATGATAGAAGTAAGAGGGATAGAATATTATAGGGAGTGATTGTCCACAGACGAGTAAGGTAGAGATAGATACGTATACTAGATGAACCAAGTAGGTAGGAGTAGCATTTTTTTGCGGTAAAAATTTCTACTTAGAGGACATAGGAACCCGTGCATCATAGGAGTAGGTAAATAGCTAAGGTGGATATAATTTTATAGATTTCCCCTAAGATGGAAGTTAGAATAGAGTACATTGTAGGATTTAACCCTAACGAGAGATCTTAAGATTACTAGACTAATCTATGCTACCCTTTGCTTAAGATATAACCTTGAATAGAAGTGCTAAATAGATTTTTATCGAGTGCTAATATCATGATAGGTGACCTAGAAGTAGTAGATAGAGTATGAAGGTTTGAGTTAGGCTAGATGACTATCTCTACATATAGTAAGACTAGCCTTGAAATGATCTATAAAACACCATGACTAGTGGATTGACCAATAGATGTGTGTATCTGTTCAGATCAACCTCGAACCTTGTCTAGCAGATAGGTGCAAAATTTTAGGTGTACTTGTAAAATTTGTATAGCCTGTTGACAGTCTGAAGAAGTAGATTATTGTTTTTCTTCTATTTTGTTGAAGACCCGACCTATATAGGAATAGTGTTGAATTAGTAATAATTTCTCCTTATTGAGTTGCTAACCAATAGCAACTTGATGGTACTTAGGACTCCTTAGAAAACCTTGATTTCATTCTGAAATACCTAAGTTTTGTATTCCATATAGGAAATTGTACCATTCATGACATTAACTTTTGTTGTTGTCATCACATAAGTTAGGATGGACCAAGAACGAAGGGTACCTTATTTCCTGGTAGGTTGTGTGAACCTAGAATCCTAATAGTACTAGTGTCCTTTAGAAATCATATTTGATTTGTTTCTTTTATATAATGTTTTAAATATGAGGATAACATATAAGACCAAGCAGACGATGAGAAGGACATCTTTGCAAAAGGTCACCTTGTACCAGACAAAGGAGCTCCCGACTTGTCATCATTGTGCAAGAAGGGACACATTCAGCGAGATTGCCAAAGAAGACTAGGATAATACTTGCGGTGTGGATCTGACCAGCACCGTGCCATGGAGTGGATACAGCAAAGCGACCGACTATAATATCCACCTCAAAAGCCAGCATTACCAGCACTACCAGGACCGTGACCGACTGCTAAGCCAGCTGCAGCACCAGTAGTACCACAAAGAGGACCACCTTTACCACCAAAGGAGGTCTAGTACCGGAGGGCTACATAATATGATGGAGGATAGAGAATTTGTCAGGCTTATGTTATGGTACCAGTAGGGAGGGAGCCTAGGGGTGTAGCTGTAGCAGGTATTATTTTAGTTGTACCCATTGCTGATTCTAAGGCCATATTATTTTCTTTTATCTATAGTAGTTCGTAGCCAAGCCTAGAGTTGCCACTTCGCCTTGAAATAACGTGTAGGCAACTCTAGGGGGGTGAATAGAGTTTGTGTCGATAATCACCAAATAAAAATTAACTCTATATCACCTCCACAAAACAACTATCAAGATAGTAAATAAATCAGAGAGAAATGTGGAAGTAAATAAAGATCATAAGAGCATTCGCAAACACAGCAGTTTTAACCTGGTTTCCATCGTGGAGGACTAGTCCAGGCCTGAGAACTCTAGCTCAGGATTGAAATCCACTATTTGTGAAATAGTGTACAACCACGTGCCTTTACTCAGAAGAGCACGCCAACTTCTTACAGATTCGCAGGTGACGAAACTGCGAAACTTGGAATTGTCCAAGTGACTTTTCTTTCACTCTTGCACACAACTTCTAGCTGATATCGCACTGAGCACTTTGGGCTAAGGAGAGATGTGGCTTAGGAGATATGGAAGAATAAGGCTTTTGAGTAGTAGAGCTGAGCAAGCTTGAATATTTAAAGGTGAGAGATGATTTAAAATGGAAGAATTCAAGCTCTATTTATTCTACTCTGGGAAGGCAGAGTTCGGCCCGAATTCTGCCCCAAGAATTCAAATTTTGAACGTTAGACAGCTTGTACCAAGCAGGCCCTAAAAATCAGTTCCTGGAAATCAGGGGACAGAGTTCGGCCCGAACTATGTGTGGGGGCAGAGTTCGGCCCGAACTCTGCCTCCTAGGTGGCAGAATGGCCTTTGGGCTTTGTTTGGCTTGGTGGAGCTTGGGCTTGGTTCAGGAATTGGTCTGTTTGTATGGTAGAGCTTGAAGAGATATGTCTAGGGGTTGAGATGACACAGTGCGACTCAACGTACACATTCTCCTAGACTCAATAAATTAAAGATTACAGACTTAGAACAAATAGGAAAACCAAGAACCCTTTGATGGCGCATTTTTTCTGATATTTGAGTAGATCTGAAGGCGTCTTTTTTCTTGACAGCAGTCGTCCAAAGATAAACCAGCGGAACCCCCGATACGAGGCCCCGGATAGGTCGCTAGGCGGTTCAGAGAAATCTTTTTATATGATGCCGTCTTTGGTCCATCATTAATTCTTCATTGCCTATGTCCTGCTTTGATCATGCTTACTGCATGTCTACAAATACATGTTAGGCAAGCAAAATATGTTGCAGTACAATACATGCATGCAAATATGATATAGGGCAATTAGGACAATGCTAAGTTTAAGTAGCAACATGATAGTGAGTATATGAATATTAGTGACATCATTATGTTAAACTTAATTGATTAGCCATATTCAAAAACATGATGTAATCATTAGGCTAACATGCCTTACCTAAGAATTTGGAAGATTCTTATGGGGAGAAGTTAGGAATCCGTGCTTAATAGGACTAGGTAAAGAACTAAGGTGGGTAGACTTACGTAGATGAGAGTATTAGAGAGAGTACTATATATGAGGAATGATTATCCAATCATAAGCCTGATTTATGGTGGTTGTTGCTTTTCTTAGTAGTCTAAGGACATGGACTGTCATGGTGCATGGTTCATCCATTATCATTGTTTGAAGGGTTGAGCTATTGTGCTATGTTAACCTTTCATGACCTGCACCCGCTTTTCGGGATACGGGTGCATGTCCAAGTCGAGCCTACGCCGCGGTATCGGCGGTAGTACGCTGTCTTGTCTGCAATAAACAAAGCGCTCATAAATACTAACTGCTCATTCACAACAACTAAATCAACTTTACAAAATATAGAAGTTTTACATTTGAAGAAGAATATAAGCTTTTACAATTATAGAAAATAACAACACATTAACTAGTCTTCTATGGTTTGGCCTTCGAGTCTCTATCTCTCCCTCGTATGGTCCATAGCGTAAGAGTAGGCGTGTCAACCTCACCTATAAAAATGATCCAGTCAGGAAAGGAGTCGAGTACAACCATATTACAATTAATGTTGTTAGTCCAAAATAAGTTAGAACAACGAAAAACCATGATGGCAAAGAGTATATAAAGAACTAGCAAGAGATAAACTAACATGATATAAACTAGCAGTAGCAAGGCATGAACTGACGAGATATGAATTGGCAAGATGTAAACTAGCAAGATGTGACCTAATAACATATGAACTGGCAAGTTGCAAACTAGCAAGATGTGAACTAACAAGATAATGGACTAGATAAAGAAAAAGTAGTAACAACTATGTGTGTGTGAAATACCTTTTAATACGTGAACGGCTGGGCTAATACGGCACATCATACGATGGCTATCCATAATAAAAGGATACGGCTAACTCATACGTGGGTGTACGACTTAGCTATCCACAATAAAAAATGTTTGGGTTTGTTCACATACTTACTGAGTATTTCCCCTCCCGACTCTATAACAATCAATAATAGTCAATGAGACACTAAGAAGGATACAATAACTATGGTGTCACAAGCATGTCTCAACGAAATATCAACCAATGTCTCAACGAGATATCAAACCAGAAAACGATAGAGAAAAGGTTATAATGAACTAAAACATAAATGCAATACTGTACTTTCCTGAATCCTTACATAAACCGTAGTCACAAGTAGAGGATGAGGGGAATGCCGATATAGAAGCTACAAACCTATAATACATATCGCACCACGAACCGTGCACGAAAACCACAAGTCAATTCTGATGTTCTAGTTCTAAATTCATGGAATAAGTGGCTAATGGATTAACAAATATAATAATAGTTAATTCTGGAATAAATTATGTAAAAATCTAATTTTACCTAATAATAATATGAATATAATCTAAACATGCAAGTTTGGCCATCAAAAGTCATGTTTCCAATTTTTGGAAACTATGGCACGTAAATCGAGGCGTGCAATTGACTATCTAGTCAAACGCTATGAACTCTAGATTTTGAAAGTGAACCTTGGTAGATTTCAGTGCCACGAGTGTGCTGGAATCAATCGTGCCACAAAATCACGATTTGGTCAAAAGATATCGCCGTTATGGCTAATCGTGACCAAAACGGTAATCAACCGATCAATTCTGAGTTCAACTGAATAACTAAAATACTAAATGAAAGAAATAATTTTTGGACAAAAAATATGTCGTAGATCTCTGTGTTAGCTTTTCGAAGCTTTAAATGGATCGTGATTTCGATTTCTGGTTCTCCCGGAATCTCGAAAACACCGAAACGTGTCAAATTTTGGACAACTAGCACTCTACGAATTTTCCAGAAATTTAGGAATAATATATACGAAAATAAATTACATATTCAGAAAGTTTTCCTCGAGAAGAATCCAATAAAAAAAACGGCACGCTAAAGTCACGTCGGGTTGACGGCAATCACCTCAGGAAGTCGAAAACCCTAGATTTGTTCTCCCATAAAAAGCTGCTGGAATTTAATTAGGGTGGGCGAATATAATAATATATATAGGAGAGAGAGAGAGAGGCGGTCACTGTAGTAGTTGGCGCCGACAGGTGGGCCCCCTGGGTGGATTTTTGGGTAATTAATTCAGAAAATTATTTAAAAATTATTTTAAGTCCAAATATATCAAAATAAATTGTAGAAAAATCCAGAAAAATTCTAAAAAATTCTAGAAAATATTTCTAAGTGTTTAGAATATAAATAAAATATTTTAACACAAATTATCATCATGTGACCTCACAGTAAATTCCAAAACCCTATAAAATATAATTTTTATACGTTTTAATTATATAAAAATTCCCAAAAATTCTAAAAAAATCCAAAAAATTTGTAAAATATTTTAGAAAATATTTTTAGTCATTTAGAGCCCAAATAAAAATATTTGGTCCAGAAATACCCCCGTATGACCTTACAATAAATCCTGAAAGTCCTTAAAAATAATAAAACCTTAAATATTAAATACCTAAAAATATCCAAAAAATATAGAAAAATATAAAATAGCTAAATAATACATATATAAGCTATCTAGAGGTCATATGACCTTAATATGGTCATAGCCCACCTACAAGGTTTGGCATGACTCACAATGACCATAAAATTAATCATAAACAAATAAAATTAAAAAAATTAAAAATTTGGAATGTGGGCTTACAAATCTATCCACCTTAGAAAATTTTCATTCTCGTAATTTCAAAAGATACAAATAGGCACAACCAAGAATATCATAAAAATATGACATGACCAATCGATATGAATAAGCACGACAAAAAATATAATCAAGAAAATAATGTGATGAATGATCGAAATTGATCAGGCATATAGAATCAAATCTAAATACGTTTTAGAAATATAGTGGAAGGAAATCAAAATAGGTTTAAAAGATGACAATTCAAAAATAGAAAAATATGAGAGAAATAAAGAACTACTAGTTGTAGAGAAGGTGGTAACAAGAAATAAGACATCAAATAAATTTGAAAGAAAAAAAGAAAAAAAATTAATAGTCGTATGCCAATAAAAGATATAGTCGCTATGATATTCGAAAATTATAAGTATATCCGAAGTCATTTAACCGAGAATCCATGCCTCGCTAGTGTACATCTGGCTGCCGTGAACCCTTGGTTTCGTGGCTCAAGTATAATATGTTATCGAACACTTTATCAACTCTACACAATATCGACATAATAAATCAAAAGATCAATAATACAACTAGGATATTATTTTAGTAATATTCGAAAACCTACGCAAACTTAAAATTATTTCAACTTAGGGGTCATGCCACGCCAGTGAGCTGCTGACTGCAGTGAACCCGCAGTCTCCATAATTCAAATAAATAGGGACAGTGCGCATCTACCTTACCATTGTAAGTCATTAAAAATTATTTCAACTATATCCATAAGAATTTCAAAAAGCTTCCATAAATTCAAACAAGTCGATCATGATGAAAAAAAAAATGTAAGTATATGTCCCTGAATAAAAGTGTCAGTTTTGAAAACAAAACGAGGTTTAGAGAAGGCAGAAGATAAAATGGCACAAAAATGATCAAAATTAGAAATTAAATTCTATGAAGGCCTAACTTACCAAATGTATATTCTACCCACCTTGGATCATACCCTCATATTAAAATACAATAGAATTATATGGCCTATGTAGCAACCTTATTTACCTAACAATAGAATTAAATAAGGGACTCCTAGTCCTGGTATTCTTCTAAGATCAAATCAATCCTAATTGTGAATGAGCATATTAGTCGAAGGCTTGCAGTAGTACGACTAACTTAAGTACTACCACAAGTTCGCAATCTTTTGCGAAAATAGACCTGCATGGGCCACCATAAAAATTTGTCACGACCTGCACCCGCTTTTCGAGATACGACTGCGTGTCCAAGTCCACCCTGCGTCGCTGTATCGACGGTAGTACGCTGTCTTGTCTGCAATAAACAAAGTACTCATAAATACTAGCTGCTCATTCACAACAACTAAATCAACTTTACAAAATATAAAAGTTTTACATTTGAAGAAGAATATAAGCTTTACAATTATTGAAAACTACCACACATCTAACTAGTCTTCTATGGTTTGGCCTTCGAGTCTCTATCTCCCCCCTCGTATGGTCCATAGCATAAGAGTAGGCACGTCAACCTCACCTATAACAACGATCCAGTCAGGAAAGGAGCCGAGTACAACCATATTGTAACTAATATTGTTAGTCCAAAATAAGTTAGAACAACGAGAAACCATGATGGCAAAGAGTATATAAAGAACTAGCAAGAGATGAACTAAACAGGATATGAACTAGCAGTAGCAAGACATGAACTAACGAGATATGAATTGGCAAGATGTAAACTAGCAAGATGTGATCTAATAAGATATAAACTGGCAAGATGTAAACTAGCAAGATGTGAACTAACAAGATAATGGACTAGATAAAGTAAAAGTAGTAACAACTATGTGTGTGTGAAATACCTTTTAATACGTGAACGGCTGGGCTAATATGGCACATCATACGATGGCTATCCACAATAAAAGGGTACGGCTAACTCATACATGGGTGTACGACTTAGCTATCCACAATAAAAAAATGTTTGGATTTGTTCACGTACTTACTGAGTATTCCCCTCCCGACTCTCTAACAATCAATAAAGGTCAATGAGACACTAAGAAGGATACAATAACTACGGTGTCACAAGCGTGTCTCAACGAAATATCAAGCAATGTCTCAACGAGATATCAAACAAGAAAACGATAGAGAAAACGTTATAATGAACTAAAACATAAATGCAATACTGTACTTGCCTGAATCCTTACACAAACCGTAGTCACAAGTAGAGGATGAGGGGAATGCCGATATAGAAGCTGTCAACCTATAACACATATCGCACCACGAACCGTGCACAAAAACCACAAGTCAATTCTAATATTTTAGTTCTAAATTCATGGAATAAGTGGCTAATGGGTTAACTAATCTAATAATAGTTAATTCTGGAATAAATTATGTAAAAACCTAATTTAACCTAATAATAATCTGAATATAATCTAAACATGCAAGTTTGGCCATCAAAGGTCATGTTTCCAATTTTTGGAAACTATGGCACGTAAATCGAGGTGTGCCATTGACTATCTTGTCAAATGCTGTAAACTCTAGATTTTGAAAGTGAAAGATGGTAGATTAAAGTGCCAAGAGTGCGTTGGAATCAACCGTGCCGCAAAATCAAGCTTCGGTCAAAAGATATCGCCGTTATGGCTAATCGTGACCAAAACGGTGATCAACCGATCAATTCTGAGTTCAACAGAATAACTAAAATAATAAATGAATGAAATAATTTCTAGAAAAAATATATGTCGTTGACCTCTGTGTTAGCTTTCCGAAATTTTTAAACGGTCCATGATTTCTATTTCTGGTTCTCCCGAAATCTCGAAAATACCGAAACGTGTCAAATTTTGGACAACTAGCACTCTACGAATTTTCCAAAAATTTAGGAATAATATATACAAAAATAAATTACATATTCAGAAATTTTACCTCAAGATGAATCCAATAAAAAAAATAGCACGCTAAAATCACGTCGGGGTTGACGGCAATCGCCTCGGGAAGTCGAAAACCCTAGATTTGTTCTCCCACAAAAGGCTGCTGGAATTTAATTAGGGTGGGCGAATATAATAATAAATATATAGGAGAGAGAGAGGCGGTCACTGTAGCAGTTGGCACCGACAGGTGGGCCCCCTGGGTGGATTTCTGGGTAATTATTTATTTAATTCAGAAAATTATTTAAAAATCATTTTAAGTCCAAATAAATCAAAATAAATTGCAGAAAAATTCTAGAAAATTCTAAAAAATATTTCTAAGGGTCTAGAATATAAATAAAATATTTTAACACAAAATATCATCGTGTGACCTTGCAGTAAATTCTAAAAACCTATAAAATATAATTTTTATATGTTTTTATTATATAAAAATTTCAAAAAATTCTAAAAAATACAAAAAAAAATTATAATATTCTAAAAAATATTTTTTGTCATTTAGAGCCGAAATAAAAATATTTGGTCCAAAAATACCCCTATATGACCTTACAGTAAATCCTGAAAGTCCTTAAAAATAATAAAACCTTAAATATTAAATACCTAAACATATCCAAAAATTGTAGAAAAATATAAATTAGCTAAATAATACATATATAAGCTATTTAGAGGTCATATGACCTTAATATGGTCATAGCCCACCTACAAGCTTTGGCATGACTCACAATGACCATAAAATTAATCATAAACAAATAAAAATAAAAAAATTAAAAATTTGGGAAGTGGGCTTACATAGCCTATGAACCAAGGTTGCGTCATAGAATCCTTTAGTCTAAACCTAGCCATATGATATATTAATAACTTGATGCGATATGGCATATATTTTTCATGTTTGATATAGGGGTGTAATATTATTTTAATGATAGGAGATATGCTTAGAATATGTAAACCTAGATTATGATAATTTAGAACCATTAGTAATAGCATCCTCTAGAAATCTTATATGGTTAGTTTCCTTATACTATGAGTTAGTGTAATTTCTAGGACGAAATTCTTTAAGGTGGGTAGGTTATAAGCCCCTAAGGTTTTTAGATTTATTTTTTTGAAATTTAATTTAATTATTTCGTTTAATATAGTTATTAAAAGATATTTTCCCACCATTAGTTTTTATTATAAAATGTTCTCTTCCGTAGCTTTGATTTTTGGAGCACAAAAAATGCCAAATTCTAGAAACTTCCTTCACGAGTTTTGACCTCGACAAATATATCTTCAATTTGGTATATCATGTCCTACTCAAATATGTCTTCTTGTATTCTAATTGCTTCGTACAACATCGGAGTCAATTTAAGCCAAGAAGTTATCTAACATGAGACTTGTCGTAACTTCCAACTTGAATTCGGGACTCGACAGCTATCCAACCTAAATGACCAAATATATGATTTTGACTATTTTTGAGCCTACTACACACATGCCTAGTGTGTTCCACTCAGTCGATGTCCCATGTGCTATTTAAATTCAAATGGCTCATAAGACCCCTTATGTGACTTTTAGAGCCTATTTCCAATTCAGATAATTTTTATCTAGCCTAAACTTGTCCAACAACTTGTATAGGACTTATTACAGTCATCCCCACATAGAGGGGCCCTCCTAAATATTTAATTCAGATTTATGGAATATTTATTTGGGTCAAAATCAAATAGGAAAACTCTATAAATTTAATTCCCTATATTTGGAAACTTATTTATTCTTGTGCCAAACTCACTTGTATATGGAATCCAAAACCCATCAAAACTCAATCCTACCAGCACTAGAACAACCCACAACCGACCTACCCTAACAACACTATATATATAACATACAAACAAACCAAAAAACACTCTCCACAAACCCTAAATCTATGCTCCTTCATTGTCGAACTGATGCTGCCATCTCTTCTTCTCGCTGTTGTCCCGACCAATTGTCGACCATCCAAGGGATACCACCTCATCATGGACATGACCAAGACCCCGCACAACCTTCCCAAGGCCGAAAACCACCAAGAACAGCCCCTACAGGCCGTGCACAGCTCCACAAGTTGACCCTAACTTGCTGGCCAAAAATTACAGCAGGTAAGCCATATTGTGAATGTGTTTTCTCCACTTCTAGACATCAAAACTTCATAAGACCAAAAATATTTAAAATTACATGTCAAAATTCTTTCTAGATTTTGCAGTACACATTTTACCAAAGTGTGTCCAGAATCGATGTTGTTCATTGCGGGACAATTTTGAACTATATAACTTCAATTTTAACATTGACATCATATATCAAAACGACCATATTTTGATTACCTATAATTCTCATTCAATGAGTTTTTCATAATTTTGTCGTTTAAATGCTTGAATTATTCGATCTTTTAAGGACAAAATTCTGCCGTAAAATGAACTATCGACATTACTATCTTCTGAGTCCCAAATAATTTGTATGCATCCAATCCTCCACATTATCAATCCTCGACTCATGATTATGAATATTTAATAATTTAAATAATTATTTACCATTTATTTCATAATATTAAAGTTAGTTTATTTATGGTTAAATAATTTCTAATATTGTTGATTTATCAATGGAGATATTAGTTTTATCATAAATTGATTTCTAAATAAGTTTTTATGCAACAATAAGTATAAAATATACAATTCCAGAATATTATAGATTTATTTCAGAACTATTAATGAATAACATATATTTTGTGAGATTTTGTTAGTCCTATGAGGAACGTTATGACTAGTTAGTTAACTATGACTAGTATATAGATTAGTTAACCCAATTGATTATAAATATATGTATATATGGTATATGGTAGTAATAATGAGGTGTGGCTATTAATATTAGTTATTAAATTATTTATAGGAGTTCGTGAGACCATAACTATGGAGGTTGAAGCCGCACTGGTACTTTATTCCTTCGTGGCGATTCTAGGCAATATACTGTGTGTAAAACCCATATTTTTGTTGTGTCTAATTAATTAATATGTAACTTAAGCCCATTAGCTACACGACACAAACCCATTAACTTAATCTAACCGTTTCCCCGACTACCCAGTCTACCCGATCCTCTTTTCCAGCCACACGCCACACGTATATCTCTCTTTCTCCATTACGTAATAACTCCAGGGAACTCCCGCATCTTCACATAAAGTCTTCCTTCACCTAAACCTTCCCATACCCTTCAATCTCCCTCCATACTTCTCTGATTCCAAAGCCGATTCAGTCCCGACGATCCGTGCACCGCCCCGGTCGATTCGACACCCCAATCGGTGTATTTTTGTGCCCCGACCTCATATCCGACCGACGAACGCCTGCGCGGCCATCCTCTCCGCCGACAGCGCCCACCCCCTCCCGCCCATGCGCACGATAGTAGCCGCCCCAGTCGTCCCCGGCCTTTTTGTGCATGTCCAGCGGCTTTCCATCGTACGACAGCGATGTGCGCTACAACTCCTCGCACGCCTGTACGTTTCCGCACGGCCAATGCCTCCCCGCCGGCCAATCAGTCCGCCCTCCAGCCTTTCGCAGATCGACCAGCACTTTTTCGTGCGTCGTCCAGCACCCCCGCACGTGTCCAGCATGTTCCCGTGTGTGCGCGCCCCATGTGTCATCCCGTCCGCGTACGTGCTTGCGTGTTCCTTGTTCCGAGTCCGAGGCCTCCCTTCGGTACTCCGTCATCAACCATTTGGTAAGCCTGAACCCTTTCTGTTATTTTAAAGAATATAAAACCATTCCTGTTCCGACCGAAATTGATATAATAAAGCTCTGTCAATTCCGGGATAGATAGTAGTAGTTTTCTAATTGAGACCAAAGGTTTATAGTAAATTCTTGTAATTTATTAATATTACGGATAGATTGTCTATTAACAATGATTATGCCATAATTTTTATAGAGTGTTATATTAAATTTGTAAGTTATTAGGTTAATGGTTGTTAAACGTTTAATTACGAATATCGTAGGAAAACATTATTCTTGCTATACAATTAGTAAAGTATTAAAATTAGTTTCAAAGAAATATTTTTATATCAAAACCTATTCTTAATATAGGAAATAGTAATTTTAGGCTAAACTCTTTTATTTACTATTTTGGGGTAAAATATTTTATTTACCAAAAAGCTTTTTTTGGATAATAAACACTAGATATTCACCGTGGAAATCTTTTAGTTTTTTAATCAAATGGTTTTCTCACTAATTATTTATATAAAATATTTTCGTAATAAAATCATCAAATTCTTTTAGTAAGCCTTACCTTACTAAAAATAAAAGTTTAGACAATATTTTAATAAAAAATTTTAAATACGTTTCTAAAATCCTTAAGTTTTATTAAATAAATAATTTTCGTAATTTTACTAATAAAATGGTTTTCTTATTAATTGAAGATAACTATTAAAATATTGGTTAGTTTATGTAAACAAAAATACTAATTTAATTTGAAAGTATCTCCAAATATTTTTATAAGAAATTCTAATTATAATATTAGTACGAAAAATCGTTTATTATCTACCAATAATTTAAGTATAATATTTCTCGTATTATTTGCCAAATAACCGCTTTATTAGAAAAATCGTTTTTATCTATGATTATATGCGATTTTAAGTATTAAATAATTATAGACTTATTTCTCTGAAAATATTTTCTTATAACTCAAATGATTGTTTATTATAATTATTAGCGGTTAGTTAAACCCTTGAAATAACTTCTAAAACAGAGTATCAATTAATGTAGGTCTCGAGTTTAGGACTTAGCCTGAGTACCTTCTTGTCGTCACCTACAGCACCGAGAACATCTAGGAAAGTTCATACTTACCCAAACTTGTGTTTTAGTTAATAATTAATTTCATTGCATAGTAGAACTACCAAATCGACACCCGACTCGCTGTCACGACTCGCACCCAGTGTAAGGGCACGAGATCGTAGGTATGTCTAGCCTACGCCGAAGTGTCGGCGGTAGAACGTTGTCCTAGGTCTCAACAACATTTAACACAATATAATATATCTGACCATAAAGATATACTCTCCAAAAGGAGGACAATCTCAGAAAGATACAACTCAATCACAAATTAACTAAGATGGATATCTGCACGAAATAGAATAGATAGAAGGATCTCAAAGTTCATTGAATTTGAAAGAGTTTAAGTGATATCAATACTACACATTGAGAACAAATCAAATAAATAACAAGCAGCTAAAACATATCCAAAATAGTCCTAGCAGTCTACTACAAGCACTACTGGTGTCTCCTCTAGGCTAGCCGGATCCTCCAAGTTCTTTGTAAAATTTTGTTAACATATCCAGTCAGGATAGGAGCAAATACATTACTCTGAAAGCAGTTCCAAAACATGGTAGGAAATATAGAGCTAACATTAAAATAAAATACATGACGTGCTGTAAAAGAAGTACATGAATACAGGAGATATGGATAAGTAAACTGAGTACATGAAATATAATAAAGAATCTACGAACTATAATAAATATAAGTATTTCAGAGCACAAGATGGTTATGTTATTGGCTTAGGCTGCACATGTTTATTCTACGGTAACTCCTTTATGCGTGAGGGTATAATCGATATGCACATTTTTACACCAGAGTGATTTAATCACATAACCACTTATACTCCACATACCCCAATCAATACACAAGGATCTGGTCAAGTTACATTACGTACATGATTGTCAGTTATACATGAAGTACATGTGAGCACATGAGAGTACAAGAGAGCACATGAGTGTACATAAAGAATACGAGTACAAGGAGTACATGATGAACATGATGAAGTGCATGAATATGAAATACCCGATACACCCGATGAGGGGATAACATCTTATGAAAAGATCCATATAGTACCAATCCGTGTTAAAATAGTCTAAAGCAGGCAATATAGATACTATAATGAATGAAAACTAACAGAGAAAGTACTCACCTAATATCCTGAGCAACTGATGTGTATTTGTATCCGAACTGGAGTCACAGAGTCCTATTATATGAGATATATGTTACAAAGTGATCTAATTTAGACAATTGATTAAAAAAATGATATTTACATGTTGCTAGGCCTTTCTAGGTCAAAAGTTAACCCTTGGTCGACATCTAGACAAACTTAAATTGTTTGGTGCATATTGGTCTTAATTAGTATAGTCTAGGGTTTTGGTCAACTAGGCTATTTTTAGGGTTTTGGCCTAATAGGCTATTGTTCTAGGCTAAAGGTATTAACCAAGACTTTGCATCCAAACCACCTAATATGTCATATACCCTATATGTAATTCTAGGATACATTTCCTAAACTCCATAAAACCTTTAACATAATATGTATAAACATATATAATTTATATATATACATTTATAGACTGTAGCTAATTGGATGACATAGGACTGAAACTGAAAGGACACATGGACCAATATTGAACCCAAGATAATTAATCACTGGATTGAACCAATCAATGAGGTAGCCTAATCTCCAACCTAAAACTAGGGGTTGAACAATAAATGGGAAAAATGGACTGACCAGAGAGTGATCTGGACTGGTAGGTAGTATACATGTATGCAAGGATGAAGTGTACAGGATAATTACATAAAGTCAACACAAGAAAGGATATGGTCTTAACTCAAGTTCAGTAGGACTGAACTCAAATCCCAACTAACCCTGGGAGTGAAAGGCAGTGTCTGAGCCTCCATGTTTAGTCACAAAGTGGACTGAACCAATATGATGCAGGAGATTGAAAATCAAATGAGAATGGTCAGCACCAAGTTCAGTGTCTGAACAATCCATAACAGGGTTCGGACAAATGGTAAGAAGACTAATCCAAGGAATTAGCAAGGGACCTCACTTAACAAGGATGCACAGTTCAAGGGGATATGAGAGATTAGATGAATCCTTAACTAATAATAATTGATACTATATAAGAACCAAGACTGAACAAATGGAATGGATAACCAAAAGACTGCTAAAATACTTCAAACATGGAAATGAACCAAGGATAAGTGTCTGAAATACTTCAAACATAGAATTAGCAAGGGACCTCTCTTCTATGATACTCTACTCTCACTAACTGATACCTTATTGGCCCCACAGAACCTAGCCCTCCCCTCATTCCTGATACATAAAGATCCTCATCTTTATACAATAGTCATCTATACTCCAAAACCTCTATCATCTAATTCATTGATAATTGATCAGGTATAAACTGTTACTCGAGTCCCCTCCACAAATCTGAGCACCCAACTTAATCAAAGGCTTACACATCTAAGCATGTTAGGTGGGTCTGAATCATAGTATAGGGATGAAGCTAAAACAAGGCTTCAACTAATCAATTGTAGCAATAGATGAATATGGGATTGGTATCATCAAATTGGACTCATAGTATGCAGGACATTAGCAATGCAGTGAACAGACCCAATATGAACATCTGATCACATTATGATAGATACCAAGGATACAGGACTGCTACCACAAGGGACTAGGCAAGGTTATGCAGTGATGGTCAGATAATTCGAAATAAAAGAAGGCTTGGGTGGCTAATAGCTAAGGTAAAGGGTTTAATTAATTTAGCATGGACTGAACCTATTTGGATAGCAGGACAGTTGTCAACTAAGGCTAAGGATTTTCCATACATGGATAGATGCAACGAACTCATCTTTGATACTCAAGAACAGATACTCTATAAGTGGACAAAACTTAATAACTTAAACAAAAGGAAGGATATGGGAAAAAAATGCTAAGGACAGGGCACACGTGTGAGTGAGCGATTGATACATAAGGGTAATGTAAATGTCTGAACAGAGAATATGAACTTAGGCCATAAATTCCCTCCATTCAAATAATTGACTGAACATCAATAAAAATAGATTGAACTAAAGAGGAATGCAGGACAATGATAGGCAGGACAAGGTAAAATGAAGTAGGTAGGACGTTGATGTGGTGGACAGCATGCTCAAAGATGAAAGATATGTACCACATAAATTGGATTAGAATGAAGACAGTAATATGCAGGGAACGCAAGGTAGTGTATGCAATATGGAGATGCAACGTGGGCTATCTATACTAGATGTATGCAGGAACCAAGTCTACAGGGCAAGTCAACTGGGATGTAGTGAATGAAAGAATGTAGGCAGATCACCATGTGAAATGGACTTGAGTATGGTGAAGAATGTATGCAGTGAATGCATCATCAACTGCAGTAAAACATGACTGAACTCAAGTATGCATCATTGTTTGTAGGAATTTGGAGTCAATTTGAGGAATGGAGGCAATTTGGGGAAGAACACCAAATTAGGGTTAGGGTTCTTAATGAAAGGGGAAGAATAGGGGCTAATGATGCTATAAAGGGAGCTAGTTGTGGCCGACCATAGTAGTGTAGGTTAGGGTTTGTTTAGGTGCATTTGGCTAAAGGCCTCTCTAATGTCATTTAAAAGCCCTTTTTGAGAAAGGCCCAAAAATAGTTTATTAACTAAGTCAATTTATGGCCTCTATATGATATTCTTATATAACTAGAGCCTAACTAACAAGTCTAAGTCCACTAGCTAGGTCTCTATGATCATGGTTAGCCTCAAGTCAAAGTGGCTCTAAGGTTTCACTAACTAATGATACCAACACAATACAATATTTAAATAGTATTAAAATAATCAAAATTTACAATTTATATCACTAACATTATTTAATCCATTAAATAATAACTAAATAATCAGTTTCAGAAAAAGTTCAAAAATACACTCATTTTAGAAAAGTGGTAGTAACAATCTTTCCCCCTTAGGAAAATTTTATCCTCGAAATTATAGTTGGTCATACTCTTCCTAAGGTCATTCCCCCAACAATCATGGTCTAAGAAAACCTTATCTAAATCATACAATATTGGAAGAACAACATACATGATCATGACATGCAATATCAATTGAGGTCTCATATAACTATTCTAATACTATAGCATAAGGTAATTCATAAGGTATCAAAAACACACAAGCAATAGTGGAGGGCATCAAATTATCTCACAAGACATACTAAGGTCTAGGTCAAAAACTCACCTCCAACTAGGTCTAGTGACTGGAACTCCCTCCTAGAGGCAGGGCCTCGGCTAGCATAGGTACAGTAGGACAGTTGTAGAAGCATAAAAAATCTCAGCATAATATAATGCGCAGAGGCGCAAGCGGTCAAGCACGCTAGCAGCAAAGACAAAAGTCACAAACAGATAAAAAGCTAAGCAGTCCTTTTTTATTAATCATGGCTACAAGAGTCTGCTACAGACTCGTCATGATTACATAAAAGATTGCATAAAGACATAAATACAAGGATCTGTTACAAAAGACTTTGCGATTATATGTTCTGAATGGAAAACTCCTACGGATCTACGCCGGGGTAACTCTTCACAGTGTGATCGTCATAGAGAGAGGCACTGTGGATAGAAGTTGTGAATACAGTCACCATCAAAGTCTCCACCACAGCTTCCCCCTCCAGACGTGCACAGCTATTGGCCCGCCGAAAGCTCAGACCAGCCGAAAGCTCAGACCACATCGCAACAAGAAGGCCCTTTTTCAAAAGGACATCAGCTTCGGAGGCGCTTCTAGCCTAACAAAAGCATGTCTCCACCAATGAGCAGGACAGAGCACAACCTGTGGCTTTCCAGGTTGGCCATCCACCCACAAGCCAGGTGGTCAGGACCTCTAAGACCTCCAAGGCGTCGTCCAGGTTCGAACTCCTCATGAGAAGCATTTCAGCACGTTCCGAGGCTCATCATCAGCTCTTCTAAGAAGGCATAGCCTCTTTGAACGAAGGAATTCTCAACCAAAATCCGACATAGGCAAGGCCAACCACCGCTCGAAACTAAGTCTGGATCCAGCATGGTGTTGAAGGACTAGAAGAAGAAGAAGACGTGACTCTTTAGAAGAAACTCCCTCTTTTATATAGGGCGGGAGTGGTCCAAAATGCAGGCCACATGGCCGACGGTCAAAGTTCCCACATTAATAGGATAAACCTAGGACTCAGCACGATGAACCTCATTAAGTAAAGTTCATTCGATTAAGTCCTAGACTATCGTAGGACCCCTTGAAATTTCCCAAGTAACAGTGGCAATTAAGAAGGAGTCGTTCAATATGGAGCGGTCATTCACTGCTCTTTAAAAGAAGAGTTCAAAGCCAATGACTTCAATCCAGAGGCGCAACTACATTCCTGCGTCAACCTCAGGCACAGACTAGTGATGTTTTCGCACCATCTCAACTCCAATGGCGCAGCACTCTGCTCCGACCTAGAAGCTTAATTACCTTTTGTCAGAGACTTGGGAGATACCATTACATCCAACACAAGTCAATCTGTCGCTCCAAAAGCACAGTAACCCCGTCAACCAGAAGCACAAGCCTACTCGTCGCCCTAAAGCACAGTGACTTTGTTGCTCAAAACACAGCCTTCTCGTCGCTCATACGCACAGAGGCTCCATCATCTTCGAAGCATAGTCCACTCGTCGCATGAAAGCACAGAGGCTCCATTGTTTATAGAAGAACGGTCTTCCCATCGCCCCGGAAGTGCAGCAGTACTTAGACCTAGCTAGAGGCGCAGGAAGCATAGTTCCACCCAGTCGGTTTGCTTAAACTGACTCTCTCAAAGATAAGATTAGGGTTAATCATGATTGATATATTATCAAAATGATTTAAATCTTATACGAGGATCAATGAGAATCAAAATCTGAGATAAAATTCCAAGATTTACTCGGCTACATCCGAACAAGCAAATCAGTACACGCCACGTCTCTTCCTTCGGTTATTTTGATAACCACCAGAGATCTCGATTGAGGAGAATCTCAATGTTTGCCACGTGTCAGTGCCACAGAAGCCCGTACCGTACAATGATGGCAGATTCCTTCATATCTTAGAACCCTAATACACATCGCATATGTGCTCTCTTCCTCTATAAATAGAAAGAGTTTTCCTTCAAAAAAAAGAGGAGACCATCGAATATCAAATCTCCAGCTCCAGGCATCCTCTTGATCGGCAACCCTAGAGTTCCATCAAAGGCATCAGAAAGTTGGAGCAAGTTCAACCCGTCGTCAGATCATCAACGGAGTAAAGGAGCCGCTGCAGTGCTCGATCTCCATCGTCACACTCTTCCCCTTGTACTTAGAATATCCTGTTTAGGACTTTCCTGTACACAGGTCTTTTTATGTTCAATAAAAAAGTTTGTTTAACCTTTTCTGATGTCGAACAAAATGGCGACTCTGCTGGAGACTACCTTCTCCTCCAACGAGAAGGCGGTGCCGCAATCTGACGACAACTTATTGGGATCTTCCCAGAAGATGCTAGTTGTACGCTTCGACCAACAAGCTTTTGAAGATCTCCTTTATGATGAGAAGTCGAATCCTTCAAAGCGGTTCGTAAAACCGAAGAAGACTCAACGTGTCTGAAGGCCCAAGGTGGCTGCGACGAGCAGCACGACGGAGGGAACTGCGATCCAGAACCCCCTCAACGCTGAAGCCTCGGAGAAGATTTCGGCTACTACAGCCATATCTCCTTGCTCGATTCCCACCCTGGAAAGTATAGCGAGGAAGACAGTGTCCCTATGGCGGGCTTAACGAAGGCAAAATGCCGAAGGAAGCGCGTGCTGGTTCAACCCCTCACGACGGGAGCATGGCTGGCGAGAAGATCCTTCTTCGATAGAATTGCCTTCCCATCAGGCGAGCCTTTATTGGATTCTGAATACTATACACCCGCTGGGGTAGTAGAAAGAAATCCAAGGTAGTTTTGCAATAAACGTACCATGCTTATGACCGACCAAAGGCCCGTATTGACAGTCACACACGCTGCCGATGGGAAGTTATATAAGACTGGTCCTCGTGCTCCGATGCCTCGACCAGTTGAACCCCTTTGTCGCTTGAGCACTCTTGTGCGTGATTCAAGCTAGGGGTATATCCCGTAGAGAGAGACTCATGCGAGCAGCATTCCTGCAAGCATAATAGGAGTCTGCCTCGCCAAACCATCTCTAATCGTACCCAAGTGCAGCTCCCCTGCACGTCCAATGGGGGTACCACGACGAAAGACCTGGTGCTATCCCAAGCAAAAGAAGAATCGGCGGCACAGGGCATGCCTAAATTAAGGCATCCTTGTACCCAGATTACCATCAACTGCTGTTGTCAATAAGCGGCTGTACTACCACCGAAGAAGCGCTCCATCTTCTAAAGACTTCAACCTATGTCGACTGCATGTCAGACACTCAATAGGGGGTAGACGAGTAAGAGAGAAGATGAGCTCTGTGTCCCCACGTGCAACGCGGCCCAGGGTTCTAAGACTCTCAAGAAGTCATCTAAGAATCCTCCCGTATCGGCCACCAAGCCCAAGAAGCGGCCCGAAAGTAGCAAGGCAAAGGTACCCAGCACAGGTGTGTTCCAAGGCATACGTTCCAAATCTCTGTTGGGTGCCACGTCAGATGCTGGGGGTAGCCAACCTCCCATCATTCATGACAATGCCATGTTCCAATCTGAGGAGCAGCCATATGATACGGATGTCTCCACAGGCACAGCTAGCCACCAGACTCGAGGTAGCAACCACAATGAGCCTGAGGAAGACCACAACCTCCCAGTCTATCCTCAGGATGACGAGGCTCGGACATCTGAGCCAGAGAGCGAAGGATCTACTGTCCCTTCCACCCATCCACACACAAGGTTCGTGTTTATGGCCGAGGGTGATGAGGCAGACAATGGCAAAGTGCTTGACCAGCTGAAATGCATCGAAGCTCTCGAGACGAATCTAGATACGTTAAATGCCACAATGGAGAGTTTGTCTTCTCTCATGCTAGAGATCAAGGGGAATTTGGTACCTACTTCCTCCATACCTACTCCTGGTCCAGCAGCCAATGATGGATCCAGCAAACTGCCCGCTGTCCACCAGACGGGACTGTCATCGTCTACTCCACCGACTACAGGCCCGGTAATGTCAATTTAAATACAGCAGGCCATCAAGGAACTGTATGCTCGCTACGATGCCAAGGAGAAGCAAGCAGCACTCCAAAAAATGGAGATTCGGCAGCCATATCCTGCCGAGTATGAGAATATAGTTTATCCTCCCAAGTACAATCCGCATACGCTCACGCCCTATGAGGGAAATGAGTCTCCTCGATGATACTTGAGGTACTTTTCCTCAGTAACATGGCACTTGCCGACGGACGACGCCTTTCTTACTAACATCTTCATAGGACCTCTACAGGGGGTAGCTTATGAATGGTTTTGCAGCCTTCCGGATGATTATATTTTATCGTTCGAGGACCAGAAGAATCTATTCGTCGATCGATTCTATGAAGGAGGGATGAACATGACAATATCAACTCTCGTGGGGGTCATCAAGAGAGAGAAGGAGCCTGTTTGTGCATACATTGAGCGCTCCCGTCAGGCAGCCTTAAGGCTACCGCCTGGTATGCCCGAGCCCATGCTAATGGACTCATGCCGCAAGAATATGCTGCCTGCGATAAAATTGTGTCATAGTGCTCCTTGCACATAGTAGACATCTTTCCTTACAGAGGCGAATGTGGCACAAAGGAAAGTCCAGGACGCGCAGCTCCTGGGACTGAACTTTCCTTCTCTCGAAGACAAGGGGAGACATTCGTCTAGCAACAATCCCAAGGACGAAAAAGGTAAGCATGCCATGACCGTCAAAATCTCCAAAGGTTCGGTAACCATAAACCCCAAGTCTGCAGAAGCGCAGAAGCCATGGGAGACTTACTCGTTCAACGATGAGTATACACTGGAACTCTTCAAAATACTGACGAAGAGTGGCAAGCTGTCTCTTCCAATACCAAAGTTCCCCGACGAAGTAGGGAAGGTGGACAACCCTAAATACTGCCATTATCATCAGTATGTCCACCATTCGACACGAGATTGCTATATGTTGTAAGGACAGATTCAGTGCCTCATCGATACAAAAGTCATATCACTTGACTATGGAGAAAAGACTGTCACGGCCAACATGGTTACTCACCAGTTTGGAAGTTTCCCAACCACGGAGGCATATGATAGGGTCATCCCCATCCCGAGGACGACAATAGAAGTAGTCAATCTTCCACCAGCACGTGACAATGATCAAGGGCTCATCCTGTTCTCCATACCACGAGGAGAGGTTATGTGGTTCCACCCCGACCTTACTCCTGATGTGATAGCACCTAGAAACCCTTCGGTCAAAGGGAAGAAGGTCCGAACATACCGTATGGTCTCAGCTTCGACTGACGACACCTTGGTGACCACTCGCTCGGTGTTGCGGCAAGAGGAGAACCAGGCTCCAAAGGAGGCAGAATCTTCCCCAACTACAGCCCTTGTTCTTGATGTATCAGAGGCAGGCCCGTCTCAGACTCCTGTCGTACATAGGTAAAAGGAGGTTCGCTTCGACAAGCCTCTCAGAAAAGACTCGGTAGTAGGGCTAATCAAACCCTACAACTTTGACATACTAGCACAACTAGCCAACACCCCGGCTAGATTGTCACTTTTCGAGACCCCGTCTCTCCAAAAATACCCGAGATGAGCTCAACGAAGCCTTGCAGAATGCCGAGACCTTCCTCACTCTGGTGCGACTACCAAAGGAAGACCTTGCGGCCTGTCCACATTATCACAGCAAGGTCGAAGTGATCCCTAGTATCACCTTCATCCAACAAGACATGTTGCTGAAGGACAATCGGCATAATAGGCCTCTGTATTATACAGGGTATGTCGGTGCCATTAAAGTCGATCGCATTCTCATCGACCCGGGCTCCTCTTTCAGCCTCATCCCAAGGAGTTTGCACCAAACTATAGGGATTCCGATGCATCAACCTGACTGCATCAAACACAATAATCAACGACTTCAATGAGGGGAAGAGCGAGCCTCTGGGCAAAATTTGCTTGAAGTGCCAAATCGGCAAAAAAGTGACTTGTTATGTCATCAACGCTGACGTAAATTACAAGACGCTGTTGGGACGACCATGGATCCATGAGTAAATGATCGTTCCTTCCACCCTCCATCTGTGCATAAAGTACGTGGCCAGCGACGGGACTGTCAAGACCGAGTTCGCTGACATCGACCCGTTCCGGGGACTTGAAGTCTACTGTACGGATGCTGATCTATACAAGTCAGTCCCTTGGGATGATGAGGGCAATGATGCTATGACGAGACAAAGATGGCCTCAGGAAGCGCAGTGGTTGCGGAAGAACCTCTAAAGGTTCGACTGAAGGAAAGTACCCCCATGGTGTCTGTGCCTCTCGTCGTCAAGCTCCGAGGCAGAGCACCACCTTTGTCCTCAGAAATGTCAGGTGATGGCCAGGAGCCTATGCAAATAAGGCTACCGTGGAGGTCCCCAAGGTCGACCATGAAGGCACAGGAGCCTTTGACCGTGACCCCTTTGGTGATCAAACTAAAAGGGAAGTGTCCTCCTCCTCCTCCCTCGACAGCCCTAGTCCTCATCGATGAGGAGTTAGGAGACTATATCTGTGCCAACACGAAAGCGTACTCTTTTGGTGATATAATCCCCCAGGATAAAATCTTTCATTTTATTAATAAAGATTGTCTTCGAATTACTCTTGTGCATATTGGAACACTAGATATTTTCTAGACAACTCTCTATGTAAGCTACAAACGCAAGTGACAACCGCCAACCATGCGAGCCAAGTTGTCCCCTCTCGGGGCACCTACTTCTTCGTTCCAGCAAGGAGGAAAGAAGAGGAACCCATCATCTTTGGTCAAGTGGAGCATCCTCAGCGACTAGCTCCCGAAGATCCAGAATTCGACAGCAGCAAGATGGAGCTCTGCCGCTACGCTACTAAGGCCAAGCACCTCATACAGAAGATGGGTTACGACCTGAATAGCAACAAAGGGCTCAACTATGGTGAAGGCCGACGCCTTCCCTTACGGATTCAAGCTCTAAAGGGAAATGCCCAAAACTATTACCAGTGTACCCGTCAGGGGTTGGGTTATATTACGCTCACTTCCACTTCAGAATGCTCATAGGCAGAAGTCACGATGCACTCACACTCTTCTGACTCCTCAACCTGGGACTCCGATACAAGTACTGGCTAGGTCTTCAAAAGGATGTTGTCAGCTAACATGGCCTCTGCAAGCCATCCAGTCGAAGACGAAGACCAGGTGGTCGAGTACCTCAGAGATGAACCTTGGGCTCAATGCTTGGGATTTCAATGGAAATGACGCCGTGCGCAGTCCAAATCTCCTACATCTCAGAAAGTGTTCATGAATTCCTTTGAAAGAATTCATCCCTTCTATACCTTTTCCTAGCGGAAAACCTTCTACGTTCGTATCACCTCTGGATTGCTCCTCTACACCCAAAATTGTGGCTACCATGTCCATATTACCTCTGAGTAGTCGCCTCTCCCATGATGACTTCATGTTGTCATGACCACCTAGAAAACATTTCACGTCCATATCACCACTGAAGTGTTATTCTATACCGTGTCTACCATGTCTATATTACCTCTGAGTAGTCACACTTTTCCTATGATAGCCTTAAGTTATCAAAGTTATCTAGAAAAAATATTTCATGTCCATATTACCTCTAAACTGTTATTCTGGAAAATGGTGCTTCCCATGTCCATATTACCTCTGAGTAGGCAACCCTTCCATAACAACCCCCTACGGTTGTTACTCATAGAACCTTTCACATCCATATTACATCTGAGTCGTTCTATACCCCTGTGGAGTCTATCCTTGCCATGTCCATATTACCTCTGAGTAAGAAAAGTGTCTCTACAAAAATTCTCATATTTACCATGTCCATATCACCTCTAAGTAAACACCCAGTTTCCCAATAGAGTTATATACTCTAAAGGGAATTCTTACTTCTATAAAAAATACACAACCATGAAGACAGACATATCAGAAGAAAAAAAAGTAAAAAATTTCATATATAAGTGAGATAATGTTTTCTAAATATATATATATATATATATATATATATATATATATATATATATATATATATATATAAACTGAGAGACGAGAAGAAGCAAGAATTTAAAGTTGGGAAGATTGGTTCTTAAGCTCTTCTAACCGGCTCCTCAAATGAGCCCTCTACTGCCCAACTGATGCTTGGGCCCTCCGCTCAGCGTCCTGACGCCTAAAGTTTCATCTTCGATAGAGGCCAAAGCTTGACGCACAAGGGCCAATTCTGTCTGGCGGGCGCCAATATCCTCCCTCTCATGAATGAGAGCGTCTGAACGTTGGCGAAGGACTTCTTTCTGGTCCTCTGACTTCTTTAAATCACCCTCAGCGACGGACAGAGCCTCCGCCAATCTCTTAATCTGTCCTCGAAGGTCCTTGCATGGCTCCTTTGCGTCTACGCGATGACGAGCCCGAGCCTCGTCAGCATCAGTCACTTTCTTGAGTGCAGCCTCGATTTTCGCAAGACGGGCCCACAAATCCTGGTGCCGCTATTCATACTGGGACACTTTAGAAGCGATTTTCTCCAACTCTTCAGCAACTAGAGTAGGGACATTATCTTCGAGATTCTGTAGTTCCAAGGCAACGACTTCGGATTCAGCCGTTAGGTTGGCTATTACATCCGCCTTAGCCTTACATTCAGGATAGATATGCAAAAGCAGTAACTGACCATCAATAATAAAGCAGGAACGCTTGAGCGATTCATTATGCTGTAAGACGCCCTCCAACCCACGTGATAGGGCATAACGACCAGGAAAAGGTCTGAATAACATTTGTTATCTGCTAAACCCGTTGAGGTGATGGAAGAAGCCGGGACAGCGACAGTCGCAGAACTTCATCCATACACTAATATCGAAATAAGAGGAGCCGTCGGTGGGATATCCGACGGCATATGAGTCACGACTGGCTCCCCGACTATTCCTATAGCCGGAACCGACTCTGCAGTAATCTCATCGGCCAAGGTTCCAGCAGTCGGTTCGTCGGTCGTGTCTTAGACCAACTCCGCTGCGATGGCATCGACATGTTCATCAACAATGGCAGCATCAACCACCCCGTCGACAACTTCAGTCGTTCGTCATCGACAGCCACATCGGTCAGTTTTGCCATTGCCCCCTCTGACGTCTCCCCAAGCACCCCGTTATTTATCGTTTTGGAGTTCCTATGAGGATTGTCCATGACAATGGCCCTCAGTTCGTAAGCCATGCATTAATCGATTTTGCAACAAGAATCAGATTCAAAATATGGCATCAATGGCTTACAACCCTGCGGCTAATGGACTAGCCGAGGAATTCAACAAAACTATCATCATGCTGCTCAAGAAAGTCGTCTCTTCTAACAAACGTGACTGGAATAAAAAGTAAGGCAAATGTCTATGGGCTTACCCTACGACCGTTCGTACACCCACGGGAAGCACACCATTCTCCCTTGTCTATGAGAGCGAGGCTATCCTCCCCCTGGAGATCCAAATCCCGTCCTTACGGGTAGCCATCACTAACCAGCTGACTGACAAAGACAACCTGTGTCGACGGCTATAAGACTTAGAGGTGCTGGATGAAGAATGCCTGCTAGCACAGCAGAGAATCGAGCTTTATCAGGCTCGTATTTCCGGTGCCTTTAGTAAAAAGGTACGAGAAAGAAAATTCAAGTGGGCGACCTCGTCTTAGCAGTTCGAAGACCGATGGTGATGACTCACAAAATGATAGGGAAGTTTGAGCCAAAATGGGAGGGACCGTTCGTTATAGAGATGGTCTACTCTAATGGTGCCCACCGGCTGACAAAACCTAATGGCGACTTGCTAATGATGCCCATCAACGGCAAGTTCCTGAAGAAGTATTACACTTGAAGACAGAACTGGCATAGGCTCCCACATTCCCTAAGGGTGCCTATGGGTTCTGGTAAGGGGATATCTCTCTTCATGATTGAAACTTAAGGAGGTGACGGCTGGAGGCATTTAATGTTGAAGCTTAAACACGACATCAGCCTGGCAACAAAGGTGATGGGCATTTTGCCTACAAAGAGACACGTGTTCATGCTTCTATTCAAAGTACCCCGAGCTTGACCCAAGTTCGGGATACTTTGAAGGGGGTCTTGTAAAAGCATGAAAAATCTCAGCATAATACAAGACGCAGAGGCGCAGACGGTCAAGCATGCTAACATCAAAGACAAAAGTCACAAACAAATAAAAAGATCAGAAATCCTTTTTTATTAATCATGGCAACAAGAGTCTGCTACAGACACTTCACGATTACATAAAAGACTGCATAAAGACATAATTACAAGGATCTGTTACAAAGGACTTTGTGAATAAATGTGCCGAATGGAAAACTCTTACGGATCTACGCCGGGTAACTCTTCATAGTATGATCATCATGGGGAGAGGCGCTGTAGATAGAAGATGTAAATACAGTCTCCATCAAAGTCTCTACCACAGCTTTCCCCCTCCAGATGTGCAGCATTTCCGGAAGCAGCTATTGGCCCGCCGAAAGCTCAGACCATGAAGGCCCTTTTTCAAAAGGGCATCAGCTTTCGAGGCTCTTCTAGCCTAACAAAAGCACGCCGCCGCCAATGAATAGGGTAGCGCACAACCTGTGGCTCTCCGGGTTGGCCATCCACCCACAAGCTAGGTCGTCAGGACCTCCAAGACCTCCAAGGTGTCGCCCAGGTTCAAACTCCTCATGAGAAGCGTTCCAGCATGTTGCGAGGCTCATCAATAGTTCTTCTACGAAGGCATAGCCCCTTTGAACGAAGGAATCCTCAACCAAAATTCGACTTAGGCAAGGCCAACCACCGGTCGAAGCTAAGTCTAGATCCAGCATGGTGTTGAAGGATAAGAAGAAGGAGAAGACATGACTCTTTAGAAGAAACTCCCCATTTTATATAAGGCGGCAGGAGTGGTCCAAAACGCAGGCCACGTGGCCGATGGTCAAAGTTTTCATATTAATCGGATGAACCTAGGACTCAACAGGATGAACATAATTAAATAAAGTTCATTTGACTAAGTCCTAAACTATTCGAGGACCCCTTGAAATTTCCCAAGTAACGGTGGCAATTAAGAGGGAGTCGTTCATTAAGGAGTGGTCATTCATTGCTCTTTAAAAGAAGACTTTAAAGCCAATACCTTCAATCCAGAGGTACAGCTACATTCCTGTGCCAACCTCAGTCACAGACTGGTGATGTTTTTACACCATCTCAACTCCAATGGTGCACCACTCTACTCCGACCCAGAAACTCAATTACCTTTCGTCAGAGACTTGGGAGATACCATTACATCCAACACAAGTCTGCCTGCCGCTCCAAAAGCACAGTAACCCCGTCAACCTGACGTACAAGCCTACTCGTCGCCCTAAAGCACTGTGACTTTGTCGCTCGAAACACAGTCTTCTTGTCGCTCATACGTACAAAGGCTCCATCGTCTTCGAAGCATAGTCCACTCCTCACATAAAAGTACAGAGGCTCCATTGTTTCAAGAAGAATGATCTACTCGTCGCCCCAGAAGCACAGCAGTACTCAGACCTCACTAAAGGCACAGGAAGCATGGTTCCGCCCAGTCGGTTTGCTTAAACAGACTCTCTCAAAGAAAAGATTAGGGTTAATCATGATTGATATCTTATCAAAATGATTTAAATCTTAGACGAGGATAAATCAGAATCCAAATTTGAGATGAAATTCCAAGATATACTCGGCTACATCCGAACAAGAAAATTGGCACACGCCACGTGTCTCTTCCTTCGGTTATTTTAATAACCACCAAAGATCTTGATTGAGGGGAATCTCAATGTCTGCCACGTGTCAGCGCCGCAGAAGCCCGTACCGTGTAATGACGATAGATTCCTTCATATCTCAAAACCCTAATGCACGTCGCATATGTGCTCTCTTTCCCTATAAATAGAAGGAGTTTTCCTTCAACAAAAGAAGGAGACCATAGAATATCAAATCTTCAGCTCCACGCATCCTCTTGATCGACAACCCTAGAGTTCCATCAAAGGCATTAGAAAGTCAGAGCAAGTTCAACCCGTCGTCAGGTCGTCAACAGAGTAAAGGTGCCGCTGTAGCGCTCGATCTTCATCGTCATACTTTCCCAGAAACTCTTTCTCTTGTACTTAGAATATCCTGTTTAGGACTTCCTTTTCTGTATACAGATCTTTTTACGTTCAATAAACAAAAAGTTCGTTCAACCTTTGATGTCGAACAACAGTCTCGTATCATGTGCGTAGCTAACCCACAGAACATGTACAACATTCTTTTCCTCCTATAGTCAGACCACACATGCCCAAGCTTCTTACAGTAAGCACAGGTAGGCACTCGCTCAACTGGCTTCTGATGGGCAGGAATTCGAACTGGGAAGGATGGCACAGGATGATGGTCTGGGTACTCCTGAGGTTCTGCATGGATGTTGCTCCTCATCCTCTTGGGACTAGGCTCTCCTCAAGAATGCACCTGGTCCCAAAGCAGTCGGGTCCTCTGATTCTGCTCCATCAGGATCTCGGTCTGAACTCTCTGTGTCTCTAACACATCCTGGTGGAGTCCAAACATCTGAGCTCCATCAGAAAACAAACCTTTCGAGAATATGGTATAGGGTACCACTCCAGGAAGCAGAGGAGGAGACGGTGGAAGACTCTCGGCCTCAGACGAAACTGCAGCCCTCTCCTGAATGGTAGAAGATGGATAAAAACCCTCTAGTGCGGCTGCTACCACCTCCTCAATGGCAGGAGGTGCCACTACCCTCTGGTCAGCCGGAGGGGTCACTACCTCCTGAGTAATAGGAGGTGGAAGCACGCTCTCAGTCATATCTGGAGCTGCAGCTGCTCTCAAACGACGGGATCTGGTCATGGGTGCCATAATTTAAAGATAGTTGGAAAACAATAAATCATCAAGGGCTGTAAGGCAGACTAACATCCTACATATTATGAAAACTTGTAGGTATTACAAATAACAAAGAAATTATCTATAATGGGTTATTATTCTAATACCAAAGCTAAACTATCATCTCAAGGATAATATCCATTACAAGTCATCAAACCATTACATTATGAAAGAACTACAGATGAAATGAAGCTCTACAAAGAACTGGACTGAGAATAACTGAAAGTATCCCTACTCCTAAGTTAATTGATGATGGAACATAATTCTATAATAACAGAGGTGAAAGATAGAGAAGATATGTTAAGAACCTTCTCAAAATACAATCTGATAATCATATGAGTCTGTCCAAAATCATGATAATCAGAATACTCGCCATGTCAGTAACCAAGGTTGTGATAAACGGTAGATTCCATAACTGGGGTATGCACCTCTAAAATCATGTTGTCTTAAATCTTCGCTATGCCAACTAGTATAGCTGCAAGTAATTCCAAACCTCATAACCAAGATATATACATCCGAAGTGAGGTCTCTATGTTTCCGCTACGCCGGCTAATACGGCTGCGATAAACTCTAGGCTCTATAACCAAATAGACGTTTTACCTTCCCTGTTGTTCTCGTCAATCATATGTTATCAGAAGATACCGTAACTCAGGCCATAAAATTCATCTCGATATAAAAATTGAAATTAACGACGAACCATCAAAATCAAATTTAATAACAAGGAGAAGGGTAAACAGAAATAAGAGGAAGGATTTCGAATTGCAGTTCAAAATAAGATTCTCAAGGGTCGTCCCAGGAATCTCTCAAGAAATTCTAACCGTGATTGAGCATCCTCTCATTCTAATACCTTATTTTCTATATTCTATCGTAGGCTCGCAGTAGTACAACAAAGTGGTTGTGCGACCGCGACATCGTACTAATGCGAATCTCGACCTGCAATATGGGCCACCACTAAAAATATGTTACGACCCGCATCCAGTATATGGATACGAGACCGTGGGTACGTCCAGCCTATGCCACAGTATCAGCGGTAGAACAGTGTCCTAGGTCTCAATAAAATCTAACACAATATAATATATCTGACCAGAAAGATATACTCCTCAAACGGAGGACAATCTCAGAAGGATACATCTCAATCACAAAGTAACTAAGATGGATATCAGTACGAAATAGAATAGATAGAAGGATCTCAAAGTTCAATACGAATCAAGAATTTGAAAGAGTTTAAGTGATATCAACACTACACACTGAGTACAAATC
Organism: Iris pallida; assembly: GCA_029216955.1. Lineage (NCBI taxonomy): Eukaryota > Viridiplantae > Streptophyta > Magnoliopsida > Asparagales > Iridaceae > Iris > Iris pallida. The sequence goes on from JANAVB010003400.1 coordinate 57,424,683, forward strand.
AAATACATAACAAGTCGCTAAAACATATCCAAACAGTCCTAGCAGTTTACTCCAAGCACTACTGGCGTCTCCTCCAGGCTAGTTGGATCCTCCAAGTTCTCTGTAAAATTTTGTCAACGTATCCAGTCAGGATTGGAGTGAATACATAACTCTGAAAGCAGTTCGAAAACATGGTAGAAAACATAGAGCTAACAGTAGAATAAAATACATGACATGTTGTACAAGAAGTACAGAAATACATGAGATATGGATAAGTAAACTGAGTACATGAAATATAATAAAGAATCTATGAACTATAATAAATATAAGTATTTCAGAGCACAAAATGGTTATGTGATTGGCTTAGGTTGCACATGTTTATTCTACGGTAACTCCATTATACGTGAGTGTATAATCGACATGCACATTTTTACACTAGAGGGATTTAATCATATAACTACTTCTACTCCCCCATATTCCAATCAATACACAAGGATCTGGTCAAGTTACATTACGTACATGATTGTTAGTTCACTACAACAAAAACCCTTTTAATGACGGCTAAAAAGCGTCATTAATGACGAACCATGACACTTTTTTTTTCATAGCAACCGTTATGAAAACGGGTATTATAAATATTTTTTAAAAGCGTCATAAAATAACCGTCATGAATAGTTTCTATAAAAACGTTATGAATAGTTAATATATAGTGCACAATTCAGAACAATTTTAAAACGTCATGAATAGATAATATGTATAGGCTCAATGCAGCACATTTATAACACTTTATACTATTAAAATTAGCATATTTATAATGCTCTATACTGCACAGTATATATTACATTCCAAAAAGTTAACATTATATATCACCATCTTTATTACATTTCTTAAAATAGAGTACATATCAACATCTTCATTACATTATCAAAATAGAATATCCAAATACATATAGATATTTACAACTACCAAAATTGTCCACATCAAAACATGGCCACATAACCAATAATCATGAAAGATCAACGACAGCCGGAACACCAGTTAAATCCTGAGAAAAAGAGAAAACCAAATCAGTCCATATAATTGTCAGGCCTAAAAATCAAATCTAATCATGAAATATCAAGAGAAATGAGTAAAACAAACTAGGTCATGATAGGGATCAGATATTTGTCCCATATCCACTACAACAAAATAATACACATTTTTACCTTCTTGAGCATTGTCTCAGGTTAATCAAATATGCCCCAGGCAACCATATCCGAATTTGCAATACAACTAAATCACTAATATGCAGTCAGACATAATATATCACCAATTACGATAAAATAAATTCTGAAATAGCATCTGTTCAAGGCTAAGCCCTATTTTTATTGTAGGAACGATCATGTGTCAAACTATATGCCTGTACATTCAGTGTAGCTTTGAAATAATGGCATCAAAAGCTAATTTCCTAAAATGTAAACAGTACTTCACCCGGTGATCATGCAGTCCAAGATGATCTTTGCTGACTTTTAAACTACAGTAAATTCAAGACCGCCCTGCACTAAACTCACTTTAAGCAAAGGTTCAAGACTAAATAATTAAACCTGAAGAAGGAAAACATACATCTATATTTAAAAAATTATAACTTAGAATTGTCAAATACCATGATTATATTCTTCTGCCTACAATGATATTTGCTTTCACTTCTACCTAGAGTTGGTAACCAAACAGCTAAGAACAGACATGGGAAAATATCTGCAAAAGTTGAAACATAAAAGGGCCTACAATGTACTAACAGAAACTGATATGATCATGAGTTCCAGCTTTCCAGGTCGACAAAACACAAGATTTTATTTGTTGATCTTCTAGCGAATGTAGATTAATTATGCATTGAGAAGGCCTCCATGCTTTCATGAAAGTGGAATTGTAGAAATAACGGTAGGCCAAAATAAATTTCCAAGAATATACCATTTATATACATATGGGCTTTCGAAGAAGTTTACGCATAACAAAAATTAACTAAGTGGATCCAAATTAGTAAATCCAAATGTGTACAGTATGTGGTCTAATATAAACCCAAAAAAAATCAAGAATCTAGGAAATTCAAATGTGTACAGTATTTAGTCTCATATGAACAAAAAATCAAGATGTTAAAGTCATTCCTTATGCACTGCTATGGTGTCCCAGAACCTCATTAATTAGGTAATACATCCAAAGGTTTCAACAAATGCAGATCACCATGGATGATATCCTATTTAGATACTTAAGTGGTGTTTCTAAACCTTTTCCACAAGCCTAATATTTTGTTATTAAATATCTCATTATTAATGGAAACTCCACTTGGCCTAAGCAGCTACCGCTGGGACATACTCTATTGGTTCACGGAAGATGACCTTTGCTGGATGATCTTTATGATAGATATGCTTCCTTTTCATGTTGGGCTGTTTTGGCATTTTCAGTAACAAGTCTGGTACTCTTTTTCTGGCCATTCCAAATTGCACTTTTTGTAAAGTTGACTCAGGCCTCGTTTGGTTCGCGGAATCTCCCGGTTGGGAAAGGAAAGTGATTACTTTCCTATGTTTGGGTGCCCAAGGAATTGAGGAGGAAAGGAAAGTGATTCCCAATGGAAGGAAAATTAGAGGGAAAAGTGATTCCATCCATCCAAGGAAGGAATCACTTTCCCACATTGAAGTATTCACTTTCCTTTCCAAATTCTTTGGCATTGCCAAACATCGGAAAGGAAAATCAATAGGAATTAAAGTTTCCCAAAGGAAAGGAAATGACAAGGAATTGATTTCCTTTCCCTTCCATTCCGCGAACCAAACGAGGCCTCAAGGTTACCTCTCAAAAGAGAAAGTGTTACATTCAAGTGACAAAATTAATTGAATATTATACTACTATGTTATTCTGATATGGTATAGGCGGATAACATGTCTAAGCTTTTCCAAGTAGTAGAAGTCCTGCTAACACTATACTGAATATATTATGGAAAATTAAAATCAATCCAAATGGATGGTAAGCACTTTGTAGTTATGATGAACGAACAGTGTTTCAAGTAGCTGTAATACTATACACACAGTTGAACATTTATGCATAAACATAATACTAAACCTATAAAACCGTGACCAAAATCACCCTTTCTATCAATATAGGCAAAAAATATCATAAGTTCAAATAAAAATTGTTACGTCATTCATGTTGGAGCTCATTAAAAAGTCAATTATGAGGGAAATCCTGCAAGGATTGAGAAGAATGTGGAAGTAGATGAGGTACAAAGAATAAAAATAGATAAGAGTATAAATATAAGAAAGTTGAACATCTGATTTCAGAGTGTTCAAGAAAACAATAGAAGGATAACTTTAAAGTGAGTGGAGACCAGATTCTCGCTCAGAAGCAGAATAGTATATAAAAATTGAAGTAAAAGCATATAGAAGAAGTCCATATCTTAACTATTGGAAAGAGAACAAACATATATTGGATGCAGAGGGAGTAGATACCTAGATGGAGTTTGTGATCCAGCGTCGATGCCGACGTGTCTCCGTGCCGAGGACAACCCCGATCGGATCCCGAGCCCACACCTTTCCGAGCCCTCCTCCGACTCCACTTCATGTTCTCGACCGAGCGTCGTCCCGCTCATCATGAGCACCGACCTCCCCGATCTTCTGAACCCGAAGCCACAACGCCTGGACGACCTCGACCCACCACATCGTTCCCGCCGCCGCCGCTTCCGTCGACGAGCGAGGGGTTGGGAGCTTAGGGCTTAGGGTTCGTGGGAGGAGGGGTTGGGGGCTTAGGGCTTAGAGTGAGACCTAGAGCTAGGGTTTAGAGTGAGATCTAGAGTTAGGGTTTATGGAAGATTGAAAGGAGGAGATGGGAAATTTTAGGGTTTAGGGAGAGAGGGAAGAGGGGGCAGAAGGAGAGCAAGGAGAATTAGAGTTCTTCTGAGTAAAATCGGAGGGGGGGTAGAATATATTACAGAAAGTTTATTACAAGTTTGCCACCGCTCTAAACTATTAATAACGCTTTGTTTTATAAACGTTATAAAAAGCCCAGAATTAGCCCAAACCGTCATAGAAAAAAGGTATTTTTCAACTTGATAATGCTTATGTATCAGCCGTCATTAAAACTCCTTGTCGAGCGTCATTAATAGGTCTTTTTGTTGTAGTGGTTATACATGAAGCACATGAAAGCACATGAGTGTACATGAAGAATACAACTACAAGGAGTACATGATGCACATGATAAAGTACATGAACATGAAATACCCGTTGCACCAGATGAGGGGATAACATCTCATAAAAAGATCCATATAGTACCAATTCATGTTAACAACTTGTCAGCGTCAAGTAAATTAGTCTAAAGCAGGCAATATAGATACTATCATGAATGAAAACTAATAGAGAATGTACTCGTCTGATATTCTGAGCAACTGATGTGTATTGGTATCCGAATTGGAGTCACAGTGTCCTATTATATGAGATATAGGTTATAAAGTGATCTAATTTAGACAATTCATTAAAATAATGATATTTACATGCTGCTAGGCCTTTCTAGGTCAAAAGTTAACCCTTGGTCAACATCTAGTCAAACTTGAACTATTTGGTGCATATTGGTCTTAATTAGTCTAGTCTAGGGTTTTAGTCAACTAGGCTATTTCTAGGGTTTTGGCCTAATAGGCTATTGTTCTAGGCTAAAGGTATTAACCAAGTCTTAACATCCAAACCACCTAACATGGTACAAACCCTATATGTAATCCTAGGATACATTTCCTAAACTCCATACAAGCATTAACATAATATGTATAAATATATATAATATATATACAAACATATATAGACTGTGGCTAATTGGATGACATAGGATTGAAACTGAATAGACACATGGACTAATATTGAACCCAATGTAATTCATCACTGAATTGAACCAATCAATGAGATAGCCTAAACTCCAACCTATAACTTGGGGTTGAACAATAAATGGGAAAAATGGACTGACCAGAGAGTGATCTGGACTGGTAGGTAGTATACATGTATGCAAGGATGAAGTGTACAGGACAGTTACATAAAGTCAACCTAAGAAACAATACAGTCTTAACTCAAGTTCAGTAGGACTGAACTCAAATCCCAACTAACCCTGGGAGTGAAAGGTAGGGTCTGATCCCTTATGTTTAGTCACATAGTGGACTGAACCAATATGATGCAGGAGATTGAAAATCAAATGAGAATGGTCATCAACAAGTTCAGTATCTAGACAATCTATAATAGGGTTTGGACAAAGGGTAAGAAGACTAATCCAAGGAATTAGCAAGGGACCTCACATAACAAGGATGCACAGTTCAAGGGGACTGGACAGATTAGATGAATCCTTAACAAATAATAATTGATAATACATTAGAACCAAGACTGAACAAATGGAATGGATAACCAAAAGACTGCTAAAATACTTCAAACATAGAAATGAACCAAGGATAAGTGTCTGAACAATAAAAATGAACCTAAAAGCTACAACAAGAAGATCTCTTCTATGATACTCTATTCTCACTAACTGATACCTTGTTGGCCCCACAGAAACTGGCCCTCCCTTCATTCCTGATATATAAAGATCTCCATCTCTATACAATAGTCATCTATACTCCAAAACCTCTATCATCTAATTCATTGATACTTGATCAGGTATCAACTTTTACTCGAGTCCCTTCCACAAATCTGAGACCCCAACTTAATCAAAGGCTTACACATCTAAGCATGTTAGGTGGGTCTGAATCCTAGTATGGGGATGATGCTAAAACAAGGCTTCAACTAATCAATTGTAGCAATAGATAAACATAGGATTGGTATCATCAAATTGGACTCATATTATACAGGACATTAGTAATGTAGTGAACAGACCCAATATGACCATCCGATCATATTATGACAGATACCAATGATACAGGACTGCTACCACAAGGGACTGGGCAAGGTTATGCAGTGATGGATAGATAATTAGAAATAAAGAAAGGCTTGGGTGGCTAATAGCTAAGGTAAAGGGTCTAATTAATTTAGTAAGGAATGAACCTATTTGGATAGCAGGACAATTGTCAACTAAGGCTAAAGATTTTCCATACAGGGACAGATGCAATAAACTCATCTCTGATACTCAAGAATAGATACTCTGTAAGTGGACCAAACTTAATAGCTTAAACAAGAGAAAGGATATGGGAAGAGCAATGCTAAGGACATGGCACAAGTGTGAGTGAGTGATTGATACATAAGGGTGATGTAAATGTCTGAACAGAGAATATGAACTTAGGCCATAAATTCCCTCCATTCAAATAATTGACTGAACATCAATAAAAATAGACTAAACTAATAAGTTAAAGTTGAACATCAGAGATCAGCTGGACTTCTTCAACCGTTATCGATCCCGGAGTGGAAGTGGAAGCATATAACCATGGACTTTGTAAATGGGTTACATAAATCCTCGGCTGGCAGGGATGCTATATGGGTTATCGTTGATCGTCTCACAAAGGTAGCTCATTTTCTCTCCTTCAGAATTGGTCAGTCGACGGATCAACTGGCAGAGTTGTACCTGAGACAGATTATTAGATTGCATGGAGTGCCAGTTAGTATCATATCAGACAGAGATTCAAAATTTATATCGTACTTTTGGCGGAGTCTTCAAGAAAGTTTGTGGACTCGTCTCAAGTTCAGTTCAGCTTATCATCCGCAAACAGATGGTCAGTCGGAGCGCAAGATTCAAACTCTCGAAGATATGTTACGATCATGTACACTTGACTTTGGTGGTTCGTGAGAAGATCACCTGCACTTGGTAGAGTTTTCCTATAATAATAGTTTCTAGGCCAGTAACCAGATGGTACCATTTGAGGCACTGTATGGCAGGAAGTACAGATCACCTTTAGCTTGGGATGATGTAGGCGAGAGGCAGATGTTTGGTCTAGAGATGGTTACACAGACTATCGAGGTGGTCAAACAAGTTAGAGATCATCTTCGTGTTGCACAAGATCGTCAGCGCCATTGGGCCGATTCTCATTGGCGCCCTCTTGAGTTTTCTATCGACGACCATGTATTACTTAGGATCTCGCCTACCCGTGGCATCATTCGATTCGCCGTAGGGGGGAAGCTTAGTCCTAGGAATACAGGACCGTTTGATATTCTCGAGCGAGTAGGTGATATGTCCTATCATCTCGCTCTTCCATCGTCGTTGCGTGAGGTACATGACGTATTCCATGTATCCCAATTGCGACGATACATTCCGGATCCGAGCCATATCCTTGATCATTCGGAATTTGTTGTTGGTACCAATCTTTCGTATGAGGAAAGGCCCAAATCTATATTGGATCGAAGGGAGAAGATACTCAAGAACAAGACTATTAGTTTAGTCCGTATTGCTTGGGGTCATCACTCTTTGGATGAGTCAACCTGGGAACGTGAGGATGATATCCGGTCGTGAAACCCCCACCCATTTGACTCATAAGGTATAATGTCTTCCTTATGCCTTATGCCTTATGCTTTTACTTTCTTGCTTGCAAATGATTGCTTGGTTGACTGCTAGTCATAGATTGCCAGTATTAGTATAGCTTGCCCGGACACCTCTAGCCTCTTTCTTAAATTTTGAGGATGAAATTCTTTTAAGGTTGGTAGAGTTGTCACTTCTATTTTTCGTTGTATGTACTTTCAGTATACGTATACAGATTTCTGATATTTGTCAGGTGGACCGTAATTAGACTTGTCTTGCTTAGCCTAGTCTTGATTTAATCTTAACTTAGTTTATTTTAATTTGGTTCGGTTCAATTTGACTGGCTTGGTTTATTTTGGTTTGAGATGGAGAGATTTTGTATAAAAACCAACTCCTTCTCTCTCCTCCATTATTTACATTTACTTCTTCATCTTCTTCATTTACTCCTCCCACCTACCAAGCCCTAGGCAAGTGCAACTTGCTTCATGATGGATCTCAAGTTTTATTGTTCCATTCTCTTCTTTACTTGATTCTAAGCCTCTTTAGAACTTGACATTTTTGGGTTTGATGGATGGATTCTTGTAGATCTAAGTTTGTAATTTTTTCAATTTTTCTTGGTTTTGATCTCTAAAACTTAGTTATTTTCGAGATCTAATGGTTCCATGTTGTAGATAATTCAATTCTACCCAATTTTGGTCAGTCAAAGCGCATGATTCAGACTCTTAAAGATATGTTGCGATCTTGTGCGCTGGACTTCGGTGGTTCGTGGGAAGATCACGTGCACCTAGTGGAGTTCTCCTATAACAATAGTTTCTAGGCCAGTATACAGATGGCACCCTTTGAGGCCTTGTACGACAGAAAGTGCAGATCCTTGTTAGCATGGGATGATATCGGCGATAGACAGATGCTTAGTCTAGAGATGGTTACGCAGACTATCGAGGTGGTCAGACAAGTCAGAGATCATCTTCGAGTTGCCCAAGATCGCCAGTGCCATTGGGTCGATTCTAATCGGCGTCCTTTTGAGTTTTCTATCGGTGACCACGTATTCCTTAGGATCTCGCCTACCCGTGGCATCATTCGATTCGGCGTACGGGGAAAGCTTAGTCCTGGGTATATAGAGCCGTTTGACATTCTCGAGCGAGTAGGTGATGTGTCCTATCGTCTCGCTCTTTCGCCATCATTACGTGAGGTACATGACCTATTCTACGTATCCCAATTGCGATGGTATATCCTGGATCCGAGCCATATCCTTGATCATTCGGAATTGGTTGTTGGTACCAACCTTTCGTATGAGGAAAGGCCCGTATCCATATTGGACCGAAGAGAGAAGGTACTCAAGAACAAGACTATTAGTCTAGTCCGTGTTGATTGGGGTCATCACTCTTTGGGTGAGTCAACGTGGGAGCGTAAGGATGATATCCGGTCGCGATATCCATACATGTTTGACTCATAAGGTATAATGTATTCCTTATGCCTTATGCTCTTAATTCCTTGCTTGTATGAATGATTGCTTGATTGACTGCTAGTCGTAGCTTGCTTATGATTAATATAGCCTGCCCCGACATCTCTATTCTCTTGATTAAATTCCAAGGACGAAATTATTTTAAGGTAGGTAGAGTTGTCACTCATGTTTTTCGTTATACGTATTTCCAGTGTACATGTACGGATTTTGACCCGTATATTATTTACTTTACTTCCATTTTTTTATGGCATGCCTTGATGTATCTTGTCACGACCCGCACCCTAGAGTAAGGGCATGAGACGTGGGTACGTCCAGCCTACGCCGCAGTATCGGCGGTAGAACGCTGTCCTAGGTCACAACATCTAACAGTAATAACAGTTATACTCCCCGAATGGGCGTGATATAACAGAATATATCTCAATCACATCTAAGGTAGAATACGATAAGATAGAATGATATAAAAGAGACCAGACCCAAATCCACAGGAATACAAATAGAGAGAAAGCTAAGTGTCTAGATAAACTCCACTAACATCCAGAAATAATACAGATCCAAATATACAACTCAATCTCCAATACTATGAAATAAGATAAAGATATATATGGAGCAACAGTCTCTACAGCTAAGGGATCCGACTGGAAGTCCGGATCGCAAGTGTCCTCTAAGGCTGTCCCATAGAAAGTATCTAAGCAGGCCTCCTGCTCGTCCTCTGTAAAATTTTCAACAGGTCCAATCAGGACGGGAACGAGCACATATCCCTCAAAATAGTTCATAACAGGTTATGAGTATAAATCATGCAATAGAGTAAAATACAGGAAATGCTGGAAAGGAAGTACGTGAAAACAGGAGATATTTTATAATTGAAAGTAAATACATGATAAGTAAAGACTGTAAGTGGCTAAGTGATTTAGAGTACAATATGCTTATATAAACGGCTTAGGAGCACATGAATACAACTAAGAGGCACATGAATACAACTAAGAGGCACATGAATACCTACTGGGGATAATGATCACATAACCAATTCTACTCACCCCGCCCCAATCAATACACAAGGATCCATTCAAGTTACGTTATTGGCACATGAATACAGCTAAAGATACGTGAACTCATGTAATGAGTAGTAATAAGGCACATGATAGTACATAAAAGCACATGAAAACATGTAAATACATTAACTAGTACGAGTATAAGGAGTACCTGATGCACATGATAAAGTACATAAACATGAAATACCCGATGCACCTGTAGAAGGATAACATCTCAGGAAAGGATCCATATAGTACTAATCCGTGAAGATACGTGTCAACATCAAGTAAAGTAATCTAGAGCAAGAATATAGTTCCAGACAGGTATGAAAAGATCAGAGAATGTACTCGCCTGCTATCTGAATGTCCTAGATGAAAGTACTGTCCGAGGAGTGGTGTCTGTCTCCTACAGAACAGTACAAGTCACTATGGGTCTAAAATGATATAACAGACTGTTACAATACATCTACATGAAATTTGGGGTCAAACTGGACTAAAGTCAACTCTCGGTCAACTCTAGTCAACTAGACTAGTCAAACTAGGTCAACTAGGTCAAGCCTAAGCCAAACAAGTCTAACTAAGCCTAACTAGTCTATTCTAGCAAGCACACACCATTTCTAGACTATACAAGTAAACTAGACTCTATACTGGCATTCAAACCACATACCCAGGCTATGAGCCATAGGCATACACCCATAGGCTTTATGCCCTGTATATAGGCCATAGGCCATATAGCTATAACATACATTCTACATATATCTTACATTAATTATATATCTAATTTAATATAGGAAAACACATTATACATCTATAGGCTATATGATAATATATATCACATATTAACACATATATCTAATTAATATAATACACACATATTATAATATATAGGGTGCATGATAATATATGTACCATATATATATATATATATATATATATATATATATATATATATATATAAAATATATATATATATATATATATATATATATATATATATATATATTTTACCATATATATATATATATATATATATATATATATATATATATATATATATATATATATATATAAAATATATATATATATATATATATATATATATATATATATATATAATATATATATATATATATGTGTATATACATTGAAGGGTAGGAAAGGCAATGTGCATTTGTGTTCATGTGTGTGTGTGTATCATGGAACAGTGAGGGTGTCACGAGAGTGTGATGATATTAGCATGTGTGTGTACATGGTATCATGTGTCAATAGGAAACAGTGTGGCAAAATTCCTAGAAAACAGTGAGGGTATAGGAAATCACATGACAGTTCAATAAACAAATTTCAAACCATTTCACATAAATGAATCCAATTCCCTCTTGACAGTTAACTAATAGACAGTTAACATAACCCTTCAACCAATTATCGAATTCAAAATAAAGGGAAGGAAATCAATTCTCGGGTTTTGATGAGAACTATTGACTGTTCTTTAATAAACCAATTCACCATTCAATCAATGAAAACAAACCCATACAAGTATAAGAATTAACATTCAAATTTCAGTTAAGGAAGGAAAGGGAAACCAATTCTTAGCTATGGGATTCCTGTACAGTTTACAATATGAAATAAATCATTCAATTAGTTTGAAAATCTGGAAATCGAGTAGACAGTTCTAAAGGAATCAAATTCAGTGGGGAATTCTCAGTTTACATGTGGGTTTTCCTCATTCAAATCCCAGTTTAATAGAAATCTGAATCTCAGTTGAGAATAGAAATTTAATATTAGTTCCTAAACAGGGATTCAATAGTAGGAAATAAATCACAGTTTTATGCAAATGACAGTACAACTTTCCAACTCAAATTCGAATCCACATCCCATTGCAACCATTTGAAATGCAATATAACTAACAGTGAACTAGCAATGTGTAAATGGGATTAAACATTAAGTCTAAGAATCATAAAAATCAGTTTGAAAACTGGGATTTGAGTGACAGTTAAATAAGGGAATGCAACATTGACAGTTTAAGGATCCTTTCAACTAATATTAATCCCATTCAACAACACTAACATGTGATGTTTTATCATTGCAAATTACATTGAATCTCAGAAATTAAACTGGGATCTAATCATTAGAATTCAAAATCAGTTTAAAGAAAAGGAAATCAACTCAGGTATTGGAATTCCTGGAAAGACTAATATACAAACAGTGATTAAATTGACAGTTTAAGGAAGGGAAATCAATTCTCGGGTTGGTTGACAGCTAAATAATGAATCAAATGACAGTGTCATATAACTACTAGCCAACCCAAACCAATGTGTACCAATACGTATATAAAATCAAATGACAATTCAATATACCAGTCAATACACAATTTCGAATTTAGTTTGAAGAAAGGGAAATGGAAATCAATTCACAAACTGAAGGTAAGCATCAATTTACATACAGTCCAACTAGATGCTCGAATTCCATTTCATCTGCATAAAACCTAATCTAACTTGTAAAAATCAACTAACAGGTACTAATACATATGTCCAGGATCCAATGTGACAAATTAATCATTAATTAAACAGTACAAATGGAATTTAAACTCAGGAAATTAGAATTCTGAACATGCGTATCAATCGAGAATGGAAAACTCCCAAATCGAAACCCAATACTAATGATAAACCCAAAATCAGTGTGTGCTGAGTGTTCCTCACATGAAGACGTGTCTAGGTGTGTCATTCGTGTCCACCCAAGTGGACACAAACGTGTCCAAACAGATTTAAAACCCAAATCAAAAACCAGGACACAGTGCAGTGTGGACAGCCTCGTGCACGTGTTTCTAGTGCTCGTGCACACGATACGACACGACACAAAGCTCGTGCTCGTGTCCCAGTGTCGAAGGGGACTAGGGCTAGGTCGGAGACACCCTGATACGTGTCCATGATGCGCGTGTGGGTGATACGACACACGTATCAGTATCAAAAATCGACTGTAGCCGATATTGTGCAAAACCAGTGCACTCACGAATACGTGTCCGATATGATACGAGGACTCGGGCAACTTAGAGAGCCTCGTTTCAGTGTCTTCCCCTACGTCCTCACTAAGTGTCACGTGTCCAAGTGACACAGACACGAAGTTATTGAGCCCGAGTAGCAGGGGACTGCTGCCATGCAGGAATGCGTGGGTTCGTGTCCAAAATATGACACGACACAACAAAATTATCACCTCAGTCCAACAGAAATTGATAAGCGACATCAAACCCTAAATTTCTATTCAAACAAAAACAGCAAACAAGAACGAAATGCCCATTGTGGTATTTCGTCGAACACCTAGTATGTTCACTGATACGTATCCGATACGGACACGTATTAGACACGAATCCTAACAATGCCTATACCAACAGTTAGGGTAGACCTAGGGCTTCCTAAATATGCAATCAAAACCCTATTTTATGGAAGGGATTCGAAATTACCTATAGGTTTGCAATGGCTCAAAATGACCCAATGTGAGTGGTTTCTCAAGCTACCAAAACTCTTTCAAATTGGTCCTTCCCTGAAATTTCTCACCATGGTCATAAAGAGCACAGCAATTAGAATCCATTGCAAGAAATTAGGAAGAAAAAGGAGTTGGAATGAAGGAGTTATGGATTGGGAAAGAAAGGGTTTACCTCTTCTTCAAACTTGCAAATTCCTAAAGGAGGCTAGCCCTAACTTTTAGGTGGCATTAAATAGATGGGGGAATACCAAGGTGGCTGGCCATAAATGTTAGGGTTAGGGTTTTGGTTTCACTAATTGGGTTATGGGCCTCTATGGGCCTTAAGCCATAAGTCTTGTGAAATCACAAGCCATTAACTAGCCTAATCAAATCCTAATTTCCCCAAATTAAATCTAATGACTAGGATATCTCTAACTTAGGTCAAGCTAGGGTTACACACTCTAACCAAGTGGTCATGACTAGGGTTAGCTTCTAGGACAGTCTCCAAAGTCAACACTAGTCAAAGTCAAGAATAGCACTAAATTAAATTATACTAAAAATCACTTAAATTCCAATTATTCAAATTAATACTAACTAACACTAACCATGGTTAGCTAAGACTAGCTATGACTAATCTAGGTTAGGTCCAAACCAAGTTAGGCTAATCACAATACATGGCAATCAATTAAATAATATTAAAATCACACCATTCTTAATAATACATTAAATTCCAAATAATATATATTAAATTCAATTAAATTCAAAATGACAAAAATACCCTCGAACTGGAAATAATAATGAAACACCCTAATCGTATGGCTAGGCTCTAGGTCAAGCTGTCTCTAAGGTTACACTATCAAAACACCAAAATCATAAGTCATAATTTAAAATAGTTTTAAAATGATTTTAAAAATTACCAAAAATCATATCATGATTTAAATATCATTATTAAAAGACTAAAATTACAAAATTTTAAAATTACCCTCATTTTAGAAAACTGGGTGTTACAATCCTACCCACCTTAGAAAAATTTCGTCCTCGAAATTAAGATGATCGTATCCCTTCTAGGTGAAACCCCAACAATCAAGGTCAATAGAAAACTTATCTAAATCATACAATTGGAAAGATAGCATATAGGATTTTGGTAAGTGGTATCAGTCTAAGGTCTCATCTAGCCATTCTAGTCATATTAGATCAAAAGCGATCATAAGGTATCAAAACATACAACAATATGGTAGGGTGCATCAAATATTCTCAAAAAGGGATACTAAGGTTAGGTCAAAACTCACCTCCAGCTAGGTCTGAGAACTAGAACTCCCTCTTGGAAGCAGGGCCCTGGTTGGGGCAGGTATATCAGGACAGTGCTGCATCCAGTGCGCAGCTGACCCACAGAATAGGCACATTCCTAGTCTCTTTCTACAGGAGTTCCACTTGTGTCCAGACTTCTTATAGCGGGTACAGATAGGTTCTGGCTCAGCTGGCCTCTGCTAGACAGGAGACTGGGCTGGGTATGATGATATAGGCTGGATATATGGGTACTCCTCAAGCTCTGGGTAGGACTGGGTACTGCTCCTCGCCCTCTTGGAGCTAGGCTCTCTTCCTGGAAGCACATAGTCCCGCAGACGTAGCAACCTCTGGTATTGCTCCCTCATGGCCTCATTATGAACTCTCTGTGACTCCACCATCCTTTCTTGGAAATATCCAAACATCTGGGCTGTGTCAAGTAGTAAACCTCCGGGTAGTACAGTATGGGGTACCATCTCAAGGGGTGGGGAAAGGCTCTCGGTCTCAGGCAAATCTGCAGCTCTCTCCTAAACGACAGGAGATGAAGGAAGACTCTCTGTCGAGGCTACCACCATCTCCTCAATGGTAGGAGGTGCCACCACCCCCTGATCAGATAGAGGGATCACTACCTCCTGAACAATAGGAGGTGGAAGCACACTCTCAGTAGCTGCAGCTGCTCTCAGGCGACGGGCTCGGGTCATGGGTGCCATACTGGAAAGGAAAGAAAAAAAAAACAACAATCATCAAGACTGTAAGGCAGTCTATCATTCCATATAAAAACTGGTAAATATAAACAAAGGAGAACCAGCTATAAGAGTCACTAATCTAAAGCCAGGCTATACTATCATCCCTAAGATAAGGGCCTAATCACAAGTCATCAAATCATCATACTAAGAAAGGGTTATAACTAATGAATTTCTACAAAGAATTAGACTAGTTAACTAAAGTTATCCCTACTCCTAAGTTATTTGATGATGGAAAACAAATTTTTTAAAAAAAACAGAAGTGAAATGAAAGAGGTGATACTTTAAAACCTTCAAGATATAATCTGATAATCACATGTGTCTGTCCAAAATTATGATACTCAGAATCCTCGCCACGCAGTAAGCAAGGCTGCGATAAACGATAGATTCTATATCTGGGGCATGCACCTCTATAATTATGTCATCTGGAATTCTCGCTATGCTGACTAGTATAGCTGCGAGAAATTCCAAATCTCATAACCAAGATACGTACATCCGAAGTCAGGTCTTTATGTTTTCGCCACGCCAGCTAATATGGCTGCGATAAACTACAGGTTCCATAATCAAATACACGTTTTACCATCCCTGTTATTTCTGTCAACATATGTTATTAGAAAATATCGTAACTCAGGCCATAAAATTTATCTCGATAGGAAAATCAAAATCAACAACGATCCATCAAAATCAAATTCAATAATCAAGGAGTGAGAGCGAACAAAACAAGGGAAAGGATTTCAAATTGAAGTTTAAATAAGATTCTCAAGGGTCGTCCTAGGAATCTCTCAAGGAGTCCTAACTGTGATTGAGTACCTTCAAAAAAAAATATCCTAATCCTACTGCAGGCTGTAGTGATACTCTAGTTCGAATACCACTACATAAACTCGACCTGCATGGGCCACCACTAAAAACGTGTCATGACCCGCACCCTAGAGTAAGGGCACGAGACGTGGGTACATCCAGCCTACGCCGCAGTGTCGGCGGTAGAACGTTGTCCTAGGTCACAACATCTAATAGTTTAAGGTAATAACAGTTATACTCCCCGAATGGGGGTGACATAACAGAATATATCTCTATCACATCTAAGGTAGAATATGATAAGATAGAATGATATAAAAGATGCGAGACCCAAATCTACAGGAATACAAATAGAGAGAAAGCTAAGTGTCTAGATAAACTCCACTAACATCCAGAAATAATACAGATCCAAATATACAACTCAATCTCCAATACTATGAAATAAGATAAAGATATCTATGGAGCAACAGTCACTACAGCTAAGGGATCCGACTAGATGTCCGGATCACAAGTGTCCTCTAAGACTGTCCCATAGAAAGTATCTAAGCAGGCCTCCTCCTCGTCCTCTGTAAAATTTTCAACAGGTCCAATCAGGACGGAAACGAGCACATATCTCTCAAAACAGTTCATAACAGGTTAAAAGTATAAATCATGCAATAGAGTAAAATACGAAAAATGCTGGAAAGGAAGTACGTGAAAACAGGAGATATTTGTAACTGAAAGTAAATACATGATAAGTAAAGACTGTAAGTGGCTAAGTGATTTAGAGTACAATATGGTTATGTAAACGGCTTAGGAGCACATGAATACAACTAAGAGGCACATGAATTCCTACTGGGGATGATGATCACATGACCAATTCTACTCACCCTGCCCCAATCAATACACAAGGATCCATTCAAGTTACGTTATTGGCACATAAATACAGCTAAAGATATGTAAACTCATGTAATGAGTAGTACATGAGGCACATGATAGTACATAAAAGTACATGAGAACATGTAAATATATGAACTAGTATGAGTACAAGGAGTACCTGATGCACATGATAAAGTACATGAACATGAAATACCTGATGCACCCGTAGAGGGATAACATCTCAGGAAAGGATCCATATAGTACTAATCCGTGAAGATACGTGTCAGCATCAAGTAAAATAATCTAGAGCAAGAATATAGTTCCAGACAGGTATGAAAAGATCAGAGAATATACTCGCCTGCTATCTGAATGTCCAAGATGAAAGTACTGTCCGAGAAGTGGTGTCTGTCTCCTATAAAACAGTACAAATCACTATGAGTCTAAAATGATATAACAGACTGCTATAATGCATCTACATGAAATTTGGGGTCAAACTGGACTAAAGTCAACTCTCGGTCAACTCTAGTCAACTAGACTAGTCAAACTAGGTCAACTAGGTCAAGCCTAAGCCAAACAAGTCTCACTACGCCTATCTAGTCTATTCTAGCAAGTATACACCATTTCTAGACTATACAAGTCAACTAGACTCTATACTGGCATTCAAACCACATACCCAGGCTATGAGCCATAGGCATATACATTGAAGGGTAGGAAAGGCAATGTGCATTTGTGTTCATGTGTGTGTGTGTATCATGGAACAGTAAGGGTGTCATGAGAGTGTGATGATATTAGCATATGTGTGTACATGGTATCATGTGTCAATAGGAAACAGTGTGGCAAAATTCCTGGAAAACAGTGAGGGTATAGGAAATCACATGACAGTTCAATAAATAAATTTCAAACCATTTCACATAAATGAATCCAATTCCCTCTTGACAGTTAACTTATTGACATTTAACATAACCCTTCAACCAATTATCGAATTCAAAATAAAGGGAAGGAAATCAATTCTCAGGTTTTAATGAGAACTATTGACAGTTCTTTAATAAACCAATTCACCATTCAATCAACGGAAACAAACCCATACAAGTATAAGAATTAACATTCAAATTTCAGTTAAGGAAGGAAAGGGAAACCAATTCTCAGCTATGGGATTCCTGCGACAGTTTACAATATGAAATAAATCATTCAATTAGTTTGAAAATCTGGAAATCGAATAGACAGTTCTAAAGGAATCAAATTCAGTAGGGAATTCTCAGTTTACATGTGGGTTTTCCTCATTCAAATCCCAGTTTAATAGAAATCTGAATCTCAGTTGAGAATAGGAATTTAATATTAGTTCCTAAACAGGGATTCAATAGCAGGAAATAAATTACAGTTTTATGCAAATGACAGTACAACTTTCCAACTCAAATTCGAATCCACATCCCATTGCAACCATTTGAAATGCAACATAACTAACAGTGAACTAGCAATATGTAAATGGGATTAAATATTAAGTCTAAGAATCATGAAAATCAGTTTGAAAACTGGGATTTGAGTGATAGTTAAATAAGGGAATGCAACATTGACAGTTTAAGGATCCTTCCAACTAATATCAATCCCATTCCACAACACTAACATGTGATGTTTTATCATAGCAAACTACATTGAATCTCAGAAATTAAACTAGGATCTAATCATTAGAATTCAAATCAGTTTAAAGGAAAGAAAATAAACTCAGGTATTGGAATTCCTGGAAAGACTAATATACAAACAGTGAATAAATTGACAGTTTAAGGAAGGGAAATCAATTCTCAGGTTGGTTGACAGTTAAATAATGAATCAAATGACAGTGTCATATAACTACTAGCCAACCCAAACCAATGTGTACCAATACGTATATAAAATCAAATGACAATTCAATATACCAGTCAATACACAATTTTGAATTTAGTTTGAAGAAAGGGAAATGGAAATCAATTCACAAACTGAAGGTAAGCATCAGTTTACATACAGTCCAACTCAATGCTCGAATTCTATTTCATCTGCATAAAACCTAATCTAACTTGTAAAAATCAACTAACAGGTACTAATACATATGTCCAAGATCCAATGTGACAAATTAATCATTAATTAAACAGTACAAATGGAATTTAAACTCAGGAAATTAGAATTCTGAACATGCGTATCAGTCGAGAATGGAAAACTCCCAAATCGAAACCCAATACTAGTGATAAACCCAAAATCAGTATGTGATGAGTGTTCCTCACATGAAGACGTGTCTAGGTGTGTCATTCGTGTCCACCCAAGTGGACACAAACGTGTACAAACAGATTTAAAGCCCAAATCAAAAACTAGGACACAGTGCAGTGTGGACAGCCTCGTGCACGTGTTTCTAGTGCTCGTGCACACGACACGACACAACACAAACCTCGTGGTCGTGTCCCAGTGTCGAGGGGGACTAGGGCTAGGTTGGGGACACCCTGATACGTGTCCACTACGCGCGTGTGGGTGATACGACACACGTATCAGTGTCAAAAATCGACTGTAGCCGATATAGTACAAAATTAGTGCACTCACGAATACGTGTCTGATACGACACGAGGACTCGTGCAACTTGGGCAGCCTCGTGTCAGCGTCTGCCCCTATGCCCTCACTAAGTGTCACGTGTCCAAGTGACACAGATACGAAGTTATTGAGCCCGAGTAGCAGGGGACTGCTGCCGTACGGGAACGCGTGGGTTCGTGTCCAAAATACGACACGACACAACGAAATGATCACCTCAATCCAACAAAAATTGATAAGCGACATCAAACCCTAAATTTCTATTCAAACAAAAACAGCAAATAAGAACGAAATGCCCATTGTGGCATTTCATCGAACACCTAGTATGTCCACTTATACGTGTCCGATACGGACACGTATTGGAAACGAATCATAACAATGCATATACCAACAGTTAGGGTAGACCTAGGGCTTCTTAAATATGCAATCAAAACCCTATTTTATGGAAGGGATTCGAAATTACCTATGGGTTTGCAATGGCTCAAAAAGCCCCAATGTGAGTGGTTCCTCAAGCTACCAAAACTCCTTCAAATTGGTCCTTCCCTGAAATTTCTCACCATGGACATAAAGAGCACAACAATTAGAATCCATTGAAGAAATTAGGAAGAAAAAGGAGTTGGAATGAAGGAGTTATGGATTGGAGAAGAAAGGGTTTACCTCTTCTTCAAACTTGCAAATTCCTAAAGGAGGCTAGCCCTAACTTTTAGGAGGCATTAAATAGATGGGGGAATACCAAGGTGGTTGGCCATAAATGTTAGTGTTAGGGTTTGGGTTTCACTAATTGGGTTATGGGCCTCTATGGGCCTTAAGCCATAAGTCATGACTTGTGAAATCACAAGCCATTAACTAGCCTAATCAAATCCTAATTTCCCCAAATTAAATCTAATGACTAGGATATCTCTAACTTAGGTCAAGCTAGGGTTACACACTCTAACCAAATGGTCATGACTAGGGTTAGCTTCTAGGACAGTCTCCAAAGTCAACACTAGTTAAAGTCAAGAATAGCACTAAATTAAATTATACTAAAAATCTCTTAAATTCTAATAATTCTAATTAATACTAACTAACACTAACCATGGTTAGCTAAGACTAGCTATGACTAATCTAGGTTAGGTCCAAACCAAGTTAGGCTAATCACAATACATGGCAATCAATTAAATAATATTAAAATCACACCATTCTTAATAATACATTAAATTCCAAATAATATATATTAAATTCAATTAAATTCAAAATGAAAAAAATACCCTCGAACTGGAAATGATAATGAAACACCCTAATCACATGGCTTGGCTCTAGGTCAAGCTGTCTCCAAGGTTACACTATCAAAACACCAAAATCATAAGTCATAATTTAAAATAGTTTTAAAATGATTTTAAAAATTACCAAAAATCATATCATGATTTAAATATCATTATTAAAAGACTAAAATTACAAAATTTCAAAATTACCCTCATTTTAGAAAACTGGGTGTTACATATCTTGACTAGGGTTGACCTTGGGTTGGTTTGGTCCAACTTGACTTGCATTTGATGGCTTGGTTTGGTTTATTTTGATGGTTGGTTCCACATATTGAACCATCCCCTCTCTTTATAAATGCCTAACTACTTTCTCTCTCTTCCTTTACTCTTCATTATTTCCATTTATTTCTTTTCCTTCTTCTCCATTACTCTTCCACCAACCTAGAGAGCTTAGGTAAGTACAACTTGCTTCATAATGTATCTTCTATTTTATTATTTTATCTTCTTCTCTACATGATTCTAAGCATCTTTAGAACTTGGAGTTTTCGTTTTGGATGGATGGATTTTTGTAGATCTAAGTTTGTAATCTTTTTAGTTTTCTTGGGTTTTGATCTACCAAACTTCATTATTTTCAAGTTTTGATTGTTCTATATTGTAGAGAATTCGATTTTACCCAAAATAGACCTTTGAAAAGTTAGATTTTGACTTATTTTGAGGAAGTTATAGCCAAAGCAAGTTCTGGACATCTTCTATGTTCATTTGTCCTGGTTCTGGCAGGGACGATGAATAGTACCGCATAGTGCCAGTCCGTATGGCTGCATAGTGCCGTATAGTGCCAGTTTGCATGACTGTATAGTGCCACAAAGTGCCAGTCCGTATGGCTGTATAGTGCCGCATAGTGCCAGTCCGCATGGCTGTATAGTGCCGCATAGTGCTATTCCGTATGGCTGCATAGTGCCACATAGTTCCAGTCTACATGGATGCATAGTGTCTGGCCGCATAGTGCCAGTCCGCATAGATGCGTAGTGCCTGGCCGTATAGTGCCTATTTTGGCTGGTTTTGGCTGTTTTATGCCCTATTTGGCTGAATTGTGGCCAGAATTTCTTCCAACTTCTAACATAAAAGTTGTAGATCTTTTTCTTAGCTTCAAGAATATGTTACTAGCTATTTTATACAAGTTTCTCTCATTCATGATAATGAAAGGATAGAACACGATAGTGGCCTGTTAAGGCGTACTCTTAATAAGTAACAAGTAGCATAACATGATAGTGGTCCGTTGTGGCGTACTCTTAGCAAGTAACCTTGACATGATAATTCTTGATGGTGGTTCGTTGTGACTTACTCTTGACTTGATAAGTAACCTAACATGGTAATCTTGATATTATGTTGCGACGGCTATCTTGACTTGCTAAGTAACTCTTGTCTTGATACCGTGGGTGTTTGTGCATGTATAAGCTACCTGTCTCATCTTGCATCATGCCTAGGACATGGATTTCTGGTTACCACGGTCAGGGATTCATACTGAATCTGATTAGGATAATGACTAGATTGATTAAGTAGTACATGAAGAGATTTCCCAGATACAGGCAGTCCCGTTATCTGGGCACTTTAATTGGACTTATAGCCTGCCGTCGAGTAGGACACATATCCAGCACACTGTCATGTGTTGCACCCCTAAGTCACCTAATCCAACTCTCTCAACTTGCAACTGGATAGCCTGGATTAAGTCTGCAGGGCTTGTGGCTGTTGGAACATCTCAATGTATATTGTTAGTAACTAGGCTTGTGATAACCCTAGTTAGTTAAAGTATCAAGCCGTACTCATTGCTTGGCCGTGATTGATGAATGGAGTCTAGTCTAGTCTTGCCTAGATAAGGCCAGTACATGGTTTCTTCAGCCCGTTACTGTTATGCTTTACTTATTCGATAATTGGTTAGAGACTAAGTTCTGTTCAGGTAAAGGGCTACAACTTGGTTACTGGAATAGTCCTTTAGTTATCTTATCATTTGGTTTACGGGTTATAACTTGGTTACTGAATAGTCCTTTAGTTATCTTTTCGTTTATCATCCTGTTTTCTCTAACACATGTTTTTCGTTATCCTTTATGAATCATGTGCTAATATGCTGGTTTTAGTTCCTAAGTGAAGCCTCCCTTACGGTACTTGTCTTTATGGGGTCTGACCCAGCTGGTTTTGTATGACCAGATTTCAGAGTAGCTCCCGAGGAGCTTCCGGCCTTCCAGCCAGATGGTGAACACTAGACGCAACCCTGGCAACATGTGGGTATTATTTTGCTCTCCTACTCTATTATAAATTATTCTTTTGAGGCGTTTAGCTGCCGAGCAAGTGTTAGCTCGTATTGAATTTATATTTTTGTCTGCCTAAGGGCTGTAACATGATTGACAAATCCTAGTGTTGATCATGTATGACATTAAACTCTTGCTAGTCTACGCATTTTGTATGACTAGCTTCATGATCATCTAAATATGTAATATTTGAGATACCTTACTTTGTATGTCTGATGATCTACCATCTTGTAACATGTATTTACTTGCTTGAGATTGAGACACTATGCTTGTTCTTGACCTTTAGAGACTGATGGCCTATAGATAAACCCTCATGCATCTAGACAGCCGTGACCGTATTGCGAGGTGGGTTGCACTTTAATATACGTAGCTGGCTGTGTCTGTCCCCCGCTCTCTAGTATTCTGGTTCTGGGATATCACACCAGGAGTTTATATGGACATACGAGTGTCAAGCCGCTTTCGATGAGTTGAAGAAGCGCTTGACAACTACACATATCTTGACACTACCATCGGGCCTGGAAGGATTTGTGATATACAGTAGTGTATCCGGGAAGAGATTAGGATGCGGATTGATGCAGTATGGTCATGTTGTAGCATATACATCAAGACAGTTGAGGGTGCACGAGAAGAATTATCCAATCCACGATATAGAGCTTGCAGCACTTATCTTTGCTTTGAAGCTATGGAGACACTACTTGTACGGCGAGAATGTAGATATCTATACTGATCATAAGAGCCTTAAGTACGTGTTCACACAAAAAGAGTTAAATATACGACAACGACGTTGGTTGGAGTTGATGAAGGATTACGAGATCGAGCTACATTATCATCTGGGCAAGGCTAATGTTGTGGCAGACGCATTAAGCCTTAAACCCATGGCTCAATTTTGGACCACACAGCGGGATTTGATTGGAGACTTGCAGCAACTTGGTATTAAAGTAGTATTACCTGGAGCAGATGGCGTATTAGCCAATCTCCAAGTACAATCCGCTAGTAGAGAGGATCAAGGCAACATTACCCACGAATGCTAGATTTCGAGGACTTAGACAGAAGACTGAAGCAGGAGAGTAAACGGGATTGAGAATTCATCCCGATGGGACATTGCGATGTGGTGATCGTATTTATGTTCCTAATGGAGAGCTACAGCAGGAGTTGATGGCTGAAGCTCATAGTTCGACTTACTCTATACATCCTGGAGAAACTATGATATACAGGGACTTATGGCAGTATTATTGGTGGCACAGAATGAAGCAAGAGATAGCTCATTTTGTGGCCAAGTGTTTGGTATGCCAACAAGTAAAGGCAGAGTACCAAAGGACGACCGGATTAGCCGCTACCCATTCTTGAGTGGAAGTGGGAGCATATTACTATGGACTTTGTCACGGAATTTACTCGGAGTCCTAGTGGACGAGATGGGGTATGCGTGATTATTGATAGGCTTACCAAGTCAGTCCATTTCTTACCTTTTAGAGTGGGGTAGTCCACAAAAGTTTTGGCAGATATATATATGAAGCAAATAGTGAAGCTACACGGTATACCAGTTAGCATCGTGTCGGATCGTGACTCGAGGTTTACCTCACACTTTTGGAGAAGTATGCAAGATAGTTTGGGTACATGTTTGAAGTTTAGCACGACGTACCATCCGTAGACAGACGGCCAGTCAGAGCGTACTATTCAGACGTTAGAGGATATGTTGAGAGCGTGTATGCTTGACTTTGATGGGTCTTAGGAAGACCACCTTCATCTTGTAGAGTTTTCCTACAACAATAGCTATCAAGCAAGCATACAGATGGCTCCGTTTGAAGCGTTGTGTGGTAGGAAGTGTCGATCTCCTATTTGTTGGAGCGACATAGGAGAGCGATAGATATTGGGTTCCGAGTTTGTTTTGAGCACAGTAGAGAAGGTGAAGAAGATCCAGGACCACCTGCGAGCAGCACAGGATCGACAAAAGCAGTGGACAGATAATCCTCGTCGACCTATAGAGTTCAAGGCATTTTTTTTGAATATATCCACCACTAGAGGCACGATTCGATTCGGAGGATGTGGCAAGTTGAGTCCAAGATACGTCGGCCCTTTTGATGTTTTGGAACGTGTTGGAGAGGTTGCCTACAGATTGGCATTGCCACCGTCATTAGAGGGAGTACATGACGTATTCCACGTGTCGCAGCTGAGGCGAAACGTGGCGGACAGCAGTCATATGCTTGATCACTCCGAGATCATTGTTGGACCTAGCTTGTCGTACTAAGAGCAACCAGTAGGTATCCTTGATCGCTGAGTGAAGGTGTTGCGGAATCAATCTATACTATTGGTTCGTGTGGCATGGAAGCACCATTCGCCGGAAGAGTCTACTTGGGAGCGCGAGGATGACATTCGTTTGTTCGAAAACCAAGGTACGACATTCATATGATTAGTCCCCTTTAATTTCACATTGCATTGCATACCCCCCCTCCCCCGACGTTAGTTTTAATTTCGAGGACGAATTTTTTAAAGTTTGGTAGGATGTAAACACCCATATTTTAATTTAATTATTATAGTATTTTAAAAAAATTTATACCTATTTTTATATTAAACCATTAGTTTCCTAGTTTATATATATATATTTATATATATATATATATATATATATATATATATATATAAATATATATATGCTATAAATAAGTTAAAAAAAACCCCGACCCACTGTTCATCCAGTGAACAGTGTCCCTCAAAACCTGACCCAGCCATAATGAGTTCGTGGAACTCTATTTGTAGGAGATTAACCAATTCTCCCACAAATATTATTCAATCTTTTCAAAAAAAAATTGTGCAAACCTGATAGAACCCTCTTCGGATTAAACCGCAAACTCAGTCTAGAACCTATACGAATTCGAATCTAAATAAAATTAAAAACCGAGTATAAGAACTCGAAACCATTTGATATAATTCTCTCAAAACCCAAGAAAAGCCACCCTACGCTTTGTGCTTCGTCTCCGGAGTAGCCTCGACCCTACGTGAACCCCTCCTGCCGACTGCAGCCGTCGCTAGCTCGTCGGAGCACCGCCACGCTTGCTACAGGCCGACAGCCAACAGAGTACGCTCTGTTAATCACAGCCGCCAGGTACCCTAATTTCGACCCCCTTAACTTTTTACCTGCTTGATCGTTTTTGATTCTACAAGGTCTTGTACGAAGCCTACATAACCCTCTTCGATCTTTTCACAGGGAATTAATTATAACCTACTTCTTCAAGCAAAAACTCGACGCAAAGTCGAAAAAAATCTATACAAAAATAGAGCTTTAGGACTGTCCAGAACCCCGTCTGGGAAGAGTAATTCCGACCCACACACTTAGATTTTTCCAAAATTAATTAGAAATAGTCCAAGTCGATATGGATGAGATTGAAACGCACCTGTTAGTTCATTATTTCAGTTAGTATGCCTGAACCTATTTGCTGTTAAAGTTTGGAGAAAAATTGTTCTTAAAACTATATAAATTATTAAAAACCTGCCGATACGACGTGCGCACCAACAAACCGGGCAACGTCGTCGCGCACTACATGCATCAAAAGGCACGTATGGATGTTGCCGACGGGTGAAAAATGACGGAACTCGATTTCGTTGCACGTGCGCGACGAAATCAGTACGTATCCGTCGAGTTGGCCATAACTTCATGTACATTCGTCGTATCGAGACGAAACTTGCGCCAACAGAACCGTACCAAAATTCTGGTCCTGTGTGCCAAGTTTGGTCCGATTCTGAGAAGGTCGACAGGAATGCCTATTTGGCTGGCACGCGACCCGATCTAATGGGCAAAATTTTACACGGCCCGCCATAATCCAATTTTGGACACACGGTTGGGTTTCTCTCCTCAAACTGGACCCGCAGACATAGTTTGAAGAATTTAGCGACCATAGACATTTGCACGCATCTCGGTACAAAATGGGTCCAACGGCGGACATCGTTTTGACCCAAAATTACGATTTTGCCTCTGTTCCAAAATTTAACTTTTGGACAGGCATTTATTAGATATATCTTTTACACTGGGAACGTTCTTGATGTTTGTTTCATCATCCAATGTCGTTCATGGATTTTTAGATTATTACTGACGTGATTGTTTGGAGTTGCCATTCATGCACCACCAGGCAAGATACCTTGCCACCTTACTCCAGGATTTACTTATTCTTATTTTTAGTTATTTATATTCAGTATTACTTATCTGTTGTTAGTAGTACATCACTGTGTATCCAAGTTACACTTCGGTGCAAGCGACTATATCGGTCGTTTTACTTGCTTTTGTTTTATTCTCTTACATTGACTTAGCCTAGTGACCAACCATTGATGATGAGGTATTGGTATATCTCATACGGTCTTGATACTTGATCATCACGAGTTGTGAGTCACATGTAGGACACATACCCACGTAGTCGGCTGGCCACTGATACGTATGGAGCGTACGACAGATAGGAATAACTGCCAATAGAATTGCATGTTAGAAGACTTTGCGGTTACTAGAGGTTCTTATCAGTCATGGAGCTGATGATTCTAGGCATTGGGTGGAGAGAACAATACCTGACGTATGGTCTTCTTTGCACTTCCCTGATTACCTGTGCGCTCCTCCGGAGACGCAGGCTCCAGGTGCCCTCTGACATTTTCCAAAGCGCTATGGACGTACCCCTTGCACATGATGCCCTCTAACGATCTTCAGACGTTATGGACGTGGGCCCCTGGTGCCCTATATGGGAACTATGTTGATCCCATCTACAGCCAGAGCTCATGCGTCGATGGATTGTATCTCAACTGCATATTCACAGTAGAATGGTTAGGAACCCTATTGCATGCATCCCCTTTTACTCTCTATTATATATCACAATTTATATGGCATGGTATTTTTTTTGTATCTTGTTACGTCCCTCTGTGGACCTGATTATCTCTCCAGGGTTAGACAATTTCCTGTATGAGGACGAAGCGATACTGGATCCTTCATATATTGATGACGAGGCATCTCCTGCTGAGTTCTAGTCTATTTATTTATTGAGACATTTAGTGGACATCTTTTATATCTCTTTTCTTTCTATTTTGCGGAGGTTCGACTCCGATCATTTGAGAATATTTTTCATAGCTGATTGGAGTGGGTATGTCCACCCGACAATCTCTTTGATACATTATTTATTTGGACTCTTATATCTTCTGTGTTGAGTTGTGATGAGATTAGATTATATTATTCTGGCCTGTGATTATTTTATATATACAGCCTATGTACGTATACGAGGATTTCATATATTGGAGTATTCTTCGTATATGTGCAGTTGGCATGTCTACGTGCTCGGTCCTAAGTATTTTGGGACTGGGGCATTACACATTGACTCGGTGTTGGGAAGTAGTGTTAACACCTGTGGTCAAAGCCCCCTTACTGAATCACTGTGGATAGCGGAAGCCCAACCCATATGGGCCAAAGCCGGACCATGTTCACTAGAACACTTACTGCCTCCATCCCTTGACGGTCACAGGATGTTACACACTCACACCCTATTGCTTGCTAGATTGCATCATTTTCTTTTCGAGAGTTTTATTGCATAATTGCTTCTTTATTTACTATTTAAAAAACTATTTTTGTTATAAACTGCTTCTTGTCTCACTTTTAATTATTCAATAAGATGCGGGAATAGATTTGTATGCTCTTGTTCCCCTCCTGACTGGAGACCAATATTTTAGGTTATTGCGACGACAAGGAGCTGGCCTATAGTTCTTACTACGAACTCGACTTGGGTTCTGAGGAGCTAGCAGAACCAGGACAGAGGAACCAAGAGTCCTAGTTGCACATTCTGTTTAGTTTTTTTCTCTTTCTAAAAATTATAATAAATGAACAATTTGTAACAACTGGATGTTGGTTCTGTTTATGTTGTTTTAATTAGACTCTAGTTTCATTCTGAATATTTAATAAAGATTTCATTCTATTTTTAGAATATTGTTTCCTGCGTTGCTACTGATTGATACAGCTTAGTGCCGTCGTCTCATAACGGTGCAGGCTGGACATGATCCGACTGGACCCAATATCTTAGGATCGGGTCATAACATGTTTTTAGTGGTAGCCCATGCAGGTCATAGTTCCGTAAATTGGTCTAGTCAACTTAGTCTAGACCAACATGCAGTCCTGTAATCTGACTTAGGTCTATGTATGACTTTAGAAAAACCGACTCTAGAAACAACTAGAACACTTAGACTATATTCATCCTGTCACAACATAGGGCCGATATTATTTATTTATAAAATTTATTTTTGCTTGCTTATAGTTTCATAGGTTACCTTGCTTATGATTGTACATAAACCTTTCAAAAGATGGCGAAGGGAAAGACGACTCGTTCTGGGCCTGCTATCGAAGAGGTTACATCCTCTGAGAACACTCCAACTCAGGCCCAATCCGACCCCTCTTCATTGCTGCTTACTGATTGCCTCCATGCTGCACGAATTCCTCGCGCTTCCTACACTACCGCAGTACATGTGGCAGCACCGATTCCTCCGAGGACTACACCTCCACCTGCAGATGTGATTCCTCCAGCTGCCTCACCACTACCAGTGGACCCCGCCAAGCTCGTAGGCCTACTACGAGGAGTTTTTGAGACCCAGAGGGCTCAAGCTGAAGCTAATCGTGAGCAGACCGTAATTATGAGAGAGGGCTTGGAGAATGCCCAAAATGTGGCTATGGTAGCGCTAGACTCATCACAGTCAGAACGGAGACCTACGATAAGATGCTGAAGGTGGCTCAGAATGTAGAGGCCAGCTCGTCTGCCCGGCCTAAGAGGGTGCACCCAGGATCCAGCAGCAACCATCAGGGAACTTCAAGAGGCCCAACAACAACAACAATAGGCCTTATCACCATCAGAAACCAGCTGCACCCAACAAGGTGCCCCAGTACCAGCAACAGAAGATAACCAACTACGCCTATTGCAAGAGGCCTGGTCACACCGCAGACATTTACAGAAAGAAGTTGGTACACTGCCTTGCTTGTGGGTCTGCCACCCACAAAGTAAAGGAATATCCAACCTCATTCATCAGGATTGGAACTGGATCGCAGAGAGGTCCACTACCCACCAACAGCAGCGCTACAACCAGCAGAGGGCCAGGCAAGCATTGCCTTAGCTGTTGAGGAGCCAGAAGTAGAGCCAGAGACTTAAAGAGATGTCATCGCAGGTGCCATTCTATTACATTTGCACCCGGCTTTAGCTTTATTTTACTCTAGAGCTTTGCATAGTTTTATATCATCGAACTTTATTGCTGCATATCACATAGATATAGGATGTAGTAAGATAATCTGTAGAGTAATAACCAAAGGGGGACCTGTCCCTATCACATAGACTTTCATCTGCTCTATTATTATCTCACGTCGTACCTTCTTAGTACACCTTTTAGTTATGCCTCTCCCTAACTATGATGTAAGTCTTGGGAATGGACTGGTTGAGCAGGCAGCACGCCCTGATAGACTGTCATTGGGGTTGTGTTATCTTTAGTCCACCTGGAGGACCTAAGTTTGAGGTGGCTCGAGCATCAGAGAGCATAGGGTGTGTCTCCTATACCTCCATCAAAGAAGATTCTGGACCCCCTCATCCCCTTATAGCAAAATTCCTAGATGTCTTCCTCGATAATCTTCCAAGATTACCCCCTAATTGTGGCATAGATTTCACCATCGATCTAGTACTAGCTCTTCCCCTATATTATAGCGATGCTACAGAGTCAACCCCAAGGAGGCTAAGGAGATAAAGGATTAGATTGATGAGTTCAAGGCCCAAGGATTCATCAGGAGTGGAGCTTCACCCTGGGGGTCACCAATGTTATTCGTGCCAAAGAAGGACGGAACCATACGGATATGCATAGACTACCGGGCATTAAACAACATAACCATAAAAAATAAGTATCCTCTACCCAGGATCGACGACCTTTTCAATCAGCTGAATGGAGCAAAGGTTTTCTCAAAGATTGATCTCAGGTCTGGATATCACCAGGTCAATGTATGGTAGGACGATATTCCAAAGATAGCATTCAACACCAAATATGGACAGTATGAGTTCTTGGTCATGTCCATTGGACTTACAAATGCCCTATCAGTGTTCATAAATCTCATGAACGAGGTCTTCCATGAGTATCTGGACCAGTTCATCGTTGTCTTTATTGACGACATTATGATCTACTCAAAGACCTAAGAAGAACACGAGAAGCACTTATGGATAGTTTTAGAGACATTGAGGAAGGAGAAGCTATATGGTAAGCTATCCTAGTACGAGTTCTTCTTAGACAAAGTGGATTTTCTTGGCTATGTTGTCACATGAGAAGGCATATTAGTGGATCCCAAGAAGATAGTAGCAATATAGTCATTATCAACCCCCAGTTCAGTTGCAGAGATCAGAAACTTTTGGGCTTTAGCAGGGTATTACAGGAAGTTTGTGAAGGACTTCACAAGGATTGCTGAGCCCATGACGAAGCTAACCAGGAAGAACGAAGAGTTCGTTTGGACTGAAGCATGCCATGCATCAATTGAGGAACTAAAGAGAAGATTGACATCAGCATAAATTCTATCGCTACCCTCAGGATCAGGTGGATTCTCTATCTACAGCCACGCTTCCGGCAAAGGATTGGGATGTGTGCTACAGCAGTATGGAAAGGTAATTGCTTATGCTTTTTTGCAGTTACAGAACCATAAGAAGAACTATCCGACGCATGACCTGGAGCTAGCAGCGGTCATCTTCGTCCTGAAGCTTTGGAAGCATTACCTATACGACGAGATGGTATACATATATACATACCATAAAAGTCTCAAGTATGTCTTTACTCAGAAGGAGCTCAACATGAGCCAGAGACGGTGGATGGAGTTTTTGATGGACTTTGATGTCAACCTGTAGTACCATCCGGGTAAGGCCAATGTCGTTGCTGATGCGCTTAGCAGGTACCCGGTGGCTATGTTTCTAACAAAGGACCGGCATCTGCTAGAAGACATAGAGAAGCTTGGACTGGAGATTGTGCTACCAGAAGCAGTAATGTTGAAGCTTAGGAAAAAAGTAATTCTACCAAGAGTGGATTCTCCCATGATGCAACTACAAGTGCAGTCCAGCTTAATCACCAGAGTCAAGGAGACTCAATTCAAGGATGAGACACTATACAAGCTGAGAGACCGAGTGTTAGCCGAAACACTTGAGGGTCTCTCCATAGCTGGAGATGGAGCTTTGAGGAATGGCACGAGGCTTTGTGTGCCGACTAGCGAACTGAAGAACGAGCTAATGAAGGAGGCATATCTGTCGCAGCATTCTATTCACCCAGGAGCAAACAAGATATACAAGGACATGAGGGCACATGTATGGTGGCTTGGAATAAAGAGAGAAATAGAAAAATTCATCTCCAAGTGCTTGATCTGCCAGCAGGTGAAGGCAGATCGCCAGAGGCCAGCAGGTTTGCTGCAACTGCTTCCTATTCCGGAGTAGAAATGAGAGCATATCCCAATAGATTTTGTAACAAGATTACCTAGATCCCAAGGAGGAAAGGATACCATCTGGGTAATTGTCGATAGACTGACCAAGTTTGCCCATTTTATTCCTTTTAAGGTTGGTTTATCTACCGAAAGGTTAGCAGCTCTCTATATGTGGAACATATATCGGCTTCATGGAGTTCCAGTTAGTATTGTATCAAACAGGGATACCCGGTTCACTTCATATTACTAGAAGAGCCTGCAGGAAAGCTTGGGTACACAGCCAAAGTTCAGCACTACGTACCACCCACAGACTGACGGACAGTCTGAAAGGATTATTCAGACGCTGGAGGAAATGCTGAGATCATATGTCTTACAGTTTGGAGGATCTTGGGAAGATTATTTACACCTGGTTTAATTTTTCTAACAATAGCTACCATGCCAGCATTCGGATGACACCATTTGAGGCATAATATAGACGTCATTGCCACACTCCTCTAGCATGGGACGACATAGAAGATCGTGTTATGCTGGGGCTAGATATGGTTCAGATGTTGCAGAGAAGATGAAGATGATCATAGAGACGTTGAGGATTGCACAGGACCGCCAGAAGCATTGGGCAGACAGTAACTGTCAAACTTTGGACTTTGAGGTTGAAGATTAGGTCTTTGTCAGGATTTCTTATACCAGAGGCACTAACGAATTCGGCCAAGCTGGGAAGCTTAGTCCCCGTTATATTGGTCCATTTAAGGTACTAAGCAGAGTTAGAGAGGTAGCTTACAGAGTGGCTCTTCCATCTAGTCTCGAGGGCGTGCACAACATCTTCCATGTATTGCAGCTGAGGTGTTATATATCAGACCCGATCGAGCTACGTTGTAGATCATTCAGATTGGAAGTCGGACCAAGTCTCACCATGCCAGAGCAGCCAGTAGAAATTGTAGATCGCATAGAGAAGAGATTGAGGTGTGCAGTGATTCCACTAGTCAATGTAGCCTGGCATCACCATACACTAAGCGAGGCTACCTGGGAGCGAGAGGATGAGATGAGAGAGAAGTATCCCTATCTTTTCTAGGTATGTTCTAATCCTCTCTTTCATTACTGGTAGAAATTTCAAGGACGATATTTTCTAAGGAGGGAAGGTTGTAAAACCAATATTTTTGCTGTGTCTAATTAATTAATATGTAAGTTAAGCGCATTATCTACCCAACCCAAACCCAATAACTTAATCTAATCGTTTCCCCCCACTACCAACTCTACCCGATCCTCTTTTCCAGCCGCACGCCCCATGTAAATCTCTCCTTCTCCATTACATAATAACTCCAGAGAACTCCTTCATCTTCACAGAAAGTCTTTCTTCTCCCAAACCTTCCTAAACCCTTCAATCTCCCTCCATACTTCTCCGATTTTGAAGTTCATTCCGTCTCGATGATCTGCATGCCGCCTC
The DNA here is from genome assembly GCA_029216955.1 of Iris pallida. Lineage (NCBI taxonomy): Eukaryota > Viridiplantae > Streptophyta > Magnoliopsida > Asparagales > Iridaceae > Iris > Iris pallida. The sequence continues at coordinate 57,458,690 of JANAVB010003400.1, forward strand.
GGTCGATCCGATACCCCAATCGGGCTATTTTCGCACCCCGACTGCGTCTTCGGTCGACGATCGCTCGTACGACCGCCCCAGCCACCGACCAGTAGGCGCACCCCTCCCTCTGGGTACGCAAGCAGCCGCCCGGCCTTTCCCAGCTTTTGGCGCGTGTCCAGCGGCTTCCCATTGTGCGACAGCGCTGTGCGCTTCAGCCCCGTGCATGCCAGCGCATATTCGCACGGCCAGCGCCTCCCCGCCGGCCTTCCGTCGACCGACTAGCGCTTTCCCGCGCACGTGTCCAGCACCCCCTCGTATGTCCAGCACGTTCCAGTACGTGCGTGCCCCGTGTGTCATCCCATCCGCGTACGTACATGCGCGCTCCGCGTTCCGAGTCCGAGACCTCCCCTCGGTACTCCGTCATCAACCATTCGGTAAGCCTGGACCCTTTCTGTTATTTTACAGGATATAAAATCGTTCGTGTTCCGACCGAAATTGACAGAATAAAGCTCTGTCAATTCTGGGATAGATAGTAGTAGTTTCCTAATTAAGACCACAGGTTTTGTAGTAAATTATTGTAATTTATTAATATTACGGATAGATTGTCTATTAATAATGATTATGCCATTATTTTTATAGTGTTATATTAAATTTGTAAGTTATTAGGTTAATGGTTGTTAAACGTTTAATTACGAATATCGTAGGAAAATGTTATTCTTAATAAAAGATTAGTAAACTATTAAAATTAGTTTCAAAAAAATAGTTTTATATCAAAACCTATTCTTAATATAGGAAATAGTAATTTTAGGCTAAACTCTTTTATTAACTATTTTAGGGTAAAATATTAGTTATTTTCCAAAAATAGTTTTATTTACCAAAAATGATTTTTTTTAGATAATAAACGCTAGATATTCACCATGGAAATGTTTAAGTTTTTTAATCAAATAATTTTCTCACTAATTATAAAATTAAAATATTTTTGTAATAAAATCGTCAAATTCTTTTAGTAAGCCTTACCTTATTAAAAATAAAAGTTTAGACAATATTTTAATAAAAAAGTTTTAAATACGTTTCTAAAAACCTTAAGTTTTATTGAATAAATGATTTTCATAATTTTACTAGTAAAATGGTTTTCTTATTAATTGAAAATATCCATTAAAAATCGTTTATTATCAACTAATATTTTTCATATTATTAGTTTATGTGAACAAAAATACTATTTTAATTTCAAAGTATCTCCAAATATTTTTATAAGAAATTCTAATTATAATAATAGTACAAAAAATCGTTTATTATCTACTAATAATTTAAGTATAATATTTTTTGAATTATTTACCAAATAACCGCTTTATTAGAAAAATCGTTTTTATCTATGATTATATGAGATTTTAAGTATTAAATAATTAAAGACTTATTTCTCTAAAAAAATTTCTTATAACTAAAATGATTGTTTATTATAATTATTAGCGGTTAGTTAAACCCTTGAAATGACTACTAAAACAGAGTATCAATTAATGTAGGTCTCGAGTCCCAGACTTTGCCTGAGTACCTTCTTGTCGTCGCCTACAGCACCGGGAACATCAAGGCAAGTTCATACTTACCCAAACATGTGTTTTAGTTAATAATTAATTTTATTGCATAGTAGAACTACTGAATCGACACCTGACTCACGGGATCCCACTCGGATCATACTAACTGCTTGATTGAATCATTGACTCGGGGTTGGGGAGTAGCATTAACACCTGTGGTCAAAGCCCCCTTACTGAATTACTGTGGATAGAGGAAGCCCAACCCACTTGGGCCAAAGCCGTACCGTGTTCACTAGAACACTTACTGCATCCATCCCTAGTCGGCCACAGGATGTTACGCGCTCACGCACTATTGCTAGCTAGATAGCATCATTTTCTTTTCCAGAGTTTTATTGCATAACTGCTTCTTTATTTATTATTTAGAAAATATATTTATGTTATAAACTGCTTCTTATCTCACTTTTAACTATTAAATAAGATGATGGAATGGATTTTTATATTCTTGTTCCCCTCTTGACTTGAGACCAAAAATTTAGGTTATTACGACGTTGAGGAGCTGGCCTATAGTTCTTACTACGGACCCGACATGGGTTCCGAGGAGCTATCTAAACCATGACAGAGGAACTAAGAGTCTTAGTTGAACCTTCTATTTAGTTTCTTTCTCTTTCTAAAAATTGTAATAAATGAACAAGTAGTAACAACTTGATGTTGGTTCTGTTTATGTTGTTTTAATTAGACTCTAGTTTCATTCCAAATGTTTAATAAAGATTTCATTTCGTTTTTAGAATATTGTTTCCTGTGTTGCTACTGATTGACACAGCTTACTGCCGCTGTCTCACAACGATGCAGGCTGGGTATGATCCGACTGGACCATGTATCTTGGGATCGGGTCATGACACCGTGCTACTGTGATCTTATTTATTTTCTGTTATACATGGACGTGTTGTTGTGTGTTAGGATTGGATGTGCTAGGAGAGCGTCCAAGTGTGACTTGGGTGTAGTCGATGATACCATCGATGACAAATAGTGGGTGTGTGTGTGACCTAGTGTGCTAGTAGACTTCCTCGTGTTTAAGTTATTCTTCAATGATTTCTATGACTTGGACACGACTCATGAAACGACACTTGGAGTGAGAGTTTCTTTGGTATTTACACGGACCCTGTACTTGGTCGATGCAAGGGGTTCGTGTGATGGATCATATATGACTAGTTGTGTTAGTTAGAGGACTTGCATTTGAGATACGAGTCGTGTGGTGCAAAACTCCTAAGATTTTAATGTTTTTTTATTTTATATATACTAAAACATTATTAGATTATTTAAGTATAAATTTATTGGAAATAGATTATGTTAATAGTTAAGGTAGCAAATTGCTACAACAGGTGGTAATTTTGTTCCAGACACATATGAGAAAAATTTAGGAAATATTCTAAAAAATAAATCAATTTTATTCCTCAATTGTTAAATATCTTAGTAAAAGAAAAGTCTTATGATTTTCTTATATATATATATATACCAAGTAAATATTATTTGGTAAATATTATGCTTGGACAATATTTTACCATTAGAAAAATTAGAGGTAATATTGATTTTGTATACATTTAGGTATATATGTGGTTATATACTAAACATATATCTATAAAAAATGAAAAGAAAAAAGTAAAAATAAAATAGTGCCACTGTTCACCAAGGTGAAGAGTGCCCCCAAAGGGCCGACCCCCTTAAAACCCGCCAAGAGACCACAGCTACTATTGTTTGTCTTTTTAAAAAAAACTAAAATTTCCATAAATCTTTCACCAAATCAATTGAAATTTGTTTTATTAGAATCCCTGAAGGATTCTCTAATGGTTTAAATCAAAAAAAATTGAATCTTCATTAAGATTGGTTAAAAATCAAATCAAATATAGATAAATATCGAATTAAATCTCCTATATATATACGATTCTCAATTCCGAGAGTAAACCCTAAAAACCTTTGTTTCCCTTCGATCTCTTCGACCACGAGTCTCCTGGAGTCCCTGCACGCCACTCTTGTTGCCAGTAGCCACAGTTAGATCGCCGGAAGGTCGCCGGAGAACCCATAGACCCAACGAAACAGAGAGGACTCTGTTTCAGAACAGCTGCGAGGTACTCCCCTTCACATCGACTTTACTCCCTATATGTTTAATCGTTTTTGAATCTACGAAGTTCGACACGAAGCCCACATGACCGTCTTCAAGATCCTTCAAATGGATTTTGAAACGACCCTGTGACGCGCTCGAAAAATCGAGACGAAGTTAGGGAAAAACCTGATTTCTGTAATGTTAAAAAATATTTCAAAACCCAAACTTGGAAGCCAAATTATGGTTTGTACATTAGGGTTTTCCAGAAACAAATTAAAAATAGTCAACAACAACCTAAACGAGATTAGAATGTACCCGTTCGATCTATATTTTGATTATTGTACAGAAAGATACGTGTTGTTAAACTTATGAGAAAATCTGTTTTGAAAAACTGAAATTTTCTAGAACTTTTCCCGATACGGCGTGTGTCCCGACAAATCGGGCGACGTGGACGTGCGCTATATACATCGAAAGGTACGTATGGATGTTGCCGACATGTAGGAACTAACGGAACTCGATTTCGTTGCATGTGCGCGACAAAATTAACGCATATCCGTCGAGATACCCCCGTATCAACCTTTTGCAAACTTGGCCCTAACTTCATGTACGTTTGTCGTGTCAAGAAAAAACCTACGCCAGCAGGTCCAAATCGAAATTCTGGTCCTATGTGCCAAGTTTGGTCCAATTCTGAGAAGGTCGACCGGAACGCCTATTTGGCGAGCCCGTGACCCGCTCTAACGGGCAAAATTGTACAAGGCCTGCCGGAATTCAACTTTGGACATACGGTTGGATTCGTCTCCTTAAATCAGACATGTAGACATATAGTTTGATGACTTTAGAGACCATAGACATTGACACGTGTTTCGGTGCAAAACGGGTTCTACGACGGACATCGTTTTGACCAAAAATTACGATTTTGCCCCTGTTCCAGAATTTAACTTTTGGACAGGCGTTTCCTAGATATATCTTTTACACCGAGAATGTTCTTGATATTTGTTTCAGCATCCGGTGATATTCGTGGATTTTGAGATTTATTGCTTACGTGATTGATTGCTTGGAGTTGTTATTCCCGCACTGCCATGCAAGATACCTTACCACCTTCTCTGTGGTTTACTTATTCTTATTTTTAGTTATTTGCATTCAGCATTACTTATCTGTTGTTAATATTATATCACTGTGCATCCAAGTCACACTTGGGTGCAAAAGACTCTATCGGTCGTTTTATTGCTTTTGTTTATTTCTCTTGCATTGACTTAGCCGAGTGACCACCCGGTAATGATGAAGTATTGGTATACCTCATATGGCCATGACACAAGAGTATCACGAGTTGTGAGTCACATGTAGGATACGTACCCGCGTAGTCGGCTGGCCACCGATACGTATGGAGCATGCGACGGATAGGAGTAACTGCCGATAGAATTGCATGTTAGAAGACTTGGCGGTTACTAGAGGCTCATATCAGTCATAGAGATGATGATACTAGGCATTGGGTAGGGAGAACAATAACTGGTATATGGGCTTCTTTGTACTTCCCTGATTACATGTGCGCTCCTTCGGAGACGCAGGCACCAGGTGCCCTCTGACGCTTCCCAGAGCATTACGGACGTAGCCCCTTGCACATGATGCCCTCTGACAATCTTTGGATGTTAAGTATGTAGGCCCCTGGTGCCTTATACGGGAACTATGCCGATCCCATCTTCAGCCAGGGCTCATGCGTCGAAGGATTGTATCTCAACTACATATTCACAGTAGAATGGTGAGGAACCCTATTGCATGCATCCCTTTCTTTTCTATTATATATCACAGTTTATATATGGCATGGTGTTTTCTTGTATCTTATTACGTCCTTCCCAGAACCTGCTTATCTCTCCATGGTTAGACAATTCCCTGCAGGAGTACGGAGCGACACTGGATCAATCCTACATCGATGACGAGGCATCTCCTGTTGATTTATAGATTATTGATTCATTGATAAATTTTAGTGGATATTTTTACATCCTTTTTTTATTTTGCAGAGGTTGGACTCCGATCATTGTGACTATTTTTATAGCTGTTTGGAGTGGGTATGTCCACCCGGCTATCTCTTTGATACACTTATTTATTATTTGGACTCTATTATCTTCTGTGTTGAGCTGTGATGAGATTAGATAATTATATTCTGGTATGTGATTATATTATATATACAGCTTATGTACATATACGAGGATCCCATATATTGGAGTATTCTTCGTATATGTGCAGTTGACATGTCTACGTACTCGGTCCTAAGTATTTTAGAACTGGGGCATTACATGTTTTTGTGGTGGCCCGTGCAGGTCAGAATATATTGTTGGGATACATGACTATGCCCAACAAGCCTACATAGGAATAAGAATAGTATCTCATCCAGAACTACTACCTCCTTTGACTTCCAATCTTTTTAAATTTCCTTTGATTACTTGAATTACCTCATATCTAACCTTCCTAATATCATCATATTTCTTCGTGCCAACAGTATGAATCTAAGAAGCGGTCGCACCTCTACCTTGGCCCTCATATCTGGTGAAGAGGCTACCCCGGAGGGACAGAATCCTCCGATGACTCCGGTGACACCATACCAGCCAGGACAGTCATAGCCAATTACAACTCCAATGGCGATGCACCTGGAGATCGAAGCACCCCCAGTCAGCCAGGCTGGACAAGCCACTACCGTTCCACCGGAAGGAAGTGCACCACTACCACCTCTACCACCATTTCCTCAGCAGATCCCACCATAGTCGGGACCTCAGATGCCTCCACCTCCGATTGATGGGAATCCTACTACCCAGTTCATGTATGCCATGATGCAGGCTCAGTGGCAGCAAATTGAGCTGATATGACAAAATATGATAGCGGCATTGGCTAGACCTCTACCTGCATCCTCGATACCAGCACCAGCACCAGCACCGGCTCTGTATCCTTATGAGGGCTCTATCAAAAACTTTACTGACATGAACTCCAAGCCCTTCAGAGGAACGGAGAAGCTGTTAGAGGTGTCATAGTGGCTTATTAGCACAGAGAAGTTACTGAAGGCATCCCAGTTGCCAGCTCGAGATTGGATGACAACAGTGGATCTACTACTAGAAGATAATGCTCACCACTGGTGGAAGGCGGAAGAGAGATGATTAGGCGCTTGGATCACCTGAAAGTAGTTCTATGATTAATTTTATGAGAGATTCTTCCCTATTCATGTTTAAGATGGTCTATACGACCAGTTCCTTCATCTGAAGCAAGGAAATATGATAGTTGATGAGTATGACTCAGAGTTCAATCGCCTGAGTAGATTTTGTACGGGATTGATCCCGACAGAGTTAGAGAAGGCGAGGAGATTCCATCAGGGGCTCGCACCAGAGCTCAAGTCTTATACGACTACACAGTCTCGAGTCTCCCATTCGACTGTCTTGGAAGAAGCTCGTGCTCATAAGATTCTTCGGAAGGAGCAACAGCAGACATCGAGACGCCATACACCAGCAGTTACTCCAGTCCAAGCTACTCAAGGAGGACCTATCCGGAGGCCCACAGGACAACACCAACAGCCATTAATACGAAAAGCAAGGACACCTTTAGAACGACTGTAGGACTCGCCTTGGGTTGTGCTTGAGATGTGGATCCACACTACTAAAATCTGTCAAATCAGCGACGCCACAAGACGTCGCTAAATCGGGAAAATACGTCGCTAATATCGATTAGCGACGTATTTAGCGACGTTTGCACATAGTCGCGATTAACCTAGTCGCTAAACATGAAAACGTCGCAATACGTCGCTATTGCGACGATACATAGCGACGCGGACTCGTCGCTAATTCAGCGACCGCCAGCGACGAAAAATGTCATCATTTACCGACGTAACCTAGCGACGTTGAGCGACTTGACATGCATCGATGCTGACCTGGCATGAGAGCAAAATAGCGATGTTTTGCAACTTTTTGACGTTGCTAAATTACCGACATATAGCGACGTTTAGCGACGTTCTACGTAGCGACGTTTATTGACGATCAGCGACGGTGTTCATCACAGTTAGCGACGTTGGGGTACTTACTTAGCGACGTTATTTTCGTCGCCGAACGTCGCTGAGCGTCGCTGAACGTCGCTAATATTGAAAAAAAATTAAAAAAATACAGCATTTGCAGAATCCCCTACAGCATTTGCAGCATCCCTTACACCATTTGTTACAACAACAACGGTGTGTATCCCGAACACAGTATTAAACAACACAGATACACACAATCACGAACACGTTTGAAACACAATCTCATCAATCAACACAGATATATGAAAATTTGTAACAACAATGTCAAACATAATGGTCCACAACTTAATTGCCAAGTATGGAAACGAATGGCTCAGAACACAACCCAAGATTCATTCTAGCATACATTAGTGTGAATCATCTATGTTCTGTACATATGGTGTAGTATATGTTCTTATCGTATCTAGTATCTGAAGAATGTAACAGAATCAAGATAAACTCACATAATGTAATACTAAGACATCATCTACTACTATATAAGATATAGTGATAGGTTGTCGTATCATCATTGCCGAGGGATGAGGGTCGGAGGACAGTCAACTTTATCTACGGCTACATAGTTTCTGCCTCGCCAGTCGAATGGCTGCAGGGACTATGTCCTGATCACCATGTCGTACCGGAGATTAATGCAAATGGAGCTGGAGCCAAAATACAGAAAACAAAATATGATATCCACCTCAAGTGTAGAGTCGGGGGAGAAGAACTTTTCCACCCTCTCCCTCTCTCACGCTATCAACGTCACAACTTTTCCACCTCAAGTTCTGATCAAGCATTTTCCTTCTCCTCTCCTCCACCACGGCTCTGAACCCATCTGCTCCTCCCTACTTCCATTCTTCTTATTTGACTCTCTCAGCCACATATGATATCCAGCTCAAGTGTAGAGTCGGGGGAGAAGAAGTGGGCAGGAAGAGGAGGGGGAAGCAGCATAGCCGGCGGCATGACCCGGAGGAAGTACAGAGGTTTTCTTCAACATACGTAGGAGAACTATAAGGATATATCTTTTCACAACATATCACCTTATCAAAGACCCTTAATATGACAACCATGTTACCACGGTGTCGGAAGACTAACATGTCATAATTTTCTAAGCCGTGTGTTTTGACATAATCCTCCAACCGGATTTCAGTTCTATGTAATAATGCAAGATTACTACATAGGAGGAAAGTGTTGGGAGGATTATGTCAAAACATACGGCTTAGAAAATTATGACATGTTAGTCTTCCGACACCGCGGTAACATGATATTCACATTAAGGGTCTTTGACAAGATGACATAGTGTGAAAAGATATATCCTTATAGTTCTCCTACAGATTTGAAAAAAACATCTGTACTTCCTCCGGGTCATGCCGCCGGCTGTGCTGCTTCCCCCTCCTCTTCCTGCCCACTTCTTCTCTCCCGACTCTACACTTGAGGTAGATATCATATGTGCCTGAGAGAGTCAAATAAGAAGAAGGAAAGTAGGGAGGAGCAGATGGATCCAGAGCCATGGTGGAGGAGAGGAGAAGGAAGATGCTGAATCAGAACGGATGGCTTAGGACACAACCCAAAATTCATTCTAGCATACATTAGTGTGAATCATCTATGTTCTGTACATATGGTGTAGTATATGTTCTTATCGAATCTAGTATGCAGTATCTGAAGAATGTAACAGAATCAAGATGAACTCACATAATATAATACTAAAACGTCCTCTACTACTATATAAGATATAGTGATAGGTTGTCGTATCATCATTGCCGAGGATGAGCCACTTTTCCCGGCTCTACAGAATCAATGCCATCCAAGGAAGGCAAAACTGAATCAGTATTGTCTTCCGGATCGTCCTCATCAAGGCATAACGGGCTGCTCAGCGTGTCCAGGTTCTTCAACTTCTCGCTGGCTGCAGAGTCGAAATGGGAACGAGTCCTCTTTGCCGGCCTAGAGCTCTGACTCGTACTCGTCGCCTCGCTATCGGTTTTCTCTCTTCCTCTGACGCGGGTCATAAGAAAAGAAATTTTGTACCTCTTCTTCACATAAACATCATTGCCGCCTTGTACTCGAGCCTCCTCGTCTGTGACGCTATCCAACTTCTCGGTGCATACATTGTCACTCGAATCTCCCCTTCGACTCGTATCATCCTCTTATTCGCCTGTTTTTTCGCTCCCTATCTTGCAATCATCTGCTATCACCGCCGACTCATTCGACTCCTTCTCCGAGTCTTCCTTCTCCTCCTCGGAGTCATCGGAGAAGGAGTCGAATGAGACGGCGGTGATAGCAGATGATTGCAAGACAGGAAGCAAAAAGACAGGCGAAGAAGAGGACGATACGAGTCGAAGGGGAAATTCGAGTGACAATGTAGGCACCGAGAATTTGGATAGCGTCACAGACGAGGAGGCTCGAGTACAAGGCGGCAATGATGTTTATGTGAAAAAGAGGTACGAAATTTCTTTTCTTATGACCCGCGTCAGAGGAGGAGAGAAAACCGGTAGCGAGGCGACGAGTGCGAGTCATAGCTCCGGGCCGGCAAAGAGTACCCGTTCCCATTTCGACTCTGCAGCCAGCGAGAAGTTGAAGAAGTTGGGCACGCTGAGCAGCCCATTATGCCTTGATGAGGACGATCCGGAAGACAATGCTGATTCAGTTTTGCCTTCCTTGGATGGCATTGATTCTGTAGATCCGTGTATAAAAGAGGAAGAGATTGGGAGTAGAGTGGACCCGGAGGGAAATGAGAGATTGGAAGCTGGGTCAATATCCAAGAAGCGAAAGAGAGTCGAGGATTCTGATTTTGATGGCATAGAGGAAGAGGTTCGCGACATAACGAGAGGGACAGGGAAGGGGGAAGATGAAGGATGGCTCAGAACACAACCCAAAATTCATTCTAGCATACATTAGTGTGAATCATCTATGTTCTGTACATATGGTGTAGTATATGTTCTTATCGTATCTAGTATCTGAAGGATATAACAGAATCAAGATGAACTCACATAATGTAATACTAAAACATCATCTACTACTATATAAGATATAGTGATAGGTTGTCGTATCATCATTGCCGAGGGATGAGAGTTGGAGGACAGTCAACTTTATCTACGACTACATAGTTTCTGTCTCGCCAGTCGAATGGCTGTAGGGACCATATCGTACCGTAGATTAATGCAAATGGAGCTGAAGCCAAAATACAGAAACCAAAATACAAAATACAGAATCAAATCCCTGGGTTTGCCGAAAATATAAAACATAGTTCTAATTCATATGTATTTTAAGTGTGAGAATGGATGGCTCAGAACACAACCCAACCAGAGAGGATACTCTGAGAGATCCATCTGAGTAGGACGTATACTCTGAGAGATCACCCTTACAAGTATGATATCAGTAGTGGGATTGAGTGTGTACGTCCTACTCAGATGGGTCTCTCACCGTTACTATTTTTTCTGACAGCATGGTGGATGTGCTCTGTCAACGGATTCTTGCTCCGAGCCAAAACTTTGCCCCAGAGCTCAAGTGGACATCTTTCGTGTAGAGCTCGAGTGAGAGGTTCCTGACAGCATGGTGGTCTCCTTTGTTAAAGTATCCGTGCTCGTCCCACAACTAATGTGTGATGAGCACGGATACTTTGACAAAGGAGACCACCATGCTGTCAGGAACCTCTCACTCGAGCTCTACACCAAGGATGTCCACTTGAGCTCCGGGACAAAGTTTTGGCTCGGAGCAAGAATCTGTTGACGGAGCACATCCACCATGCTGTCAAAAAAAAATAGTAACGGTGAGAGACCCATCTGAGTAGGACGTACACACTCAATCCCACTACTGATATCATACTTGTAAAGGTGATCTCTCAGAGTATACGTCCTACTCAGATGAATCTCTCAGAGTATCCTCTCTGGTTGGTTGTCATATCATCATTGCCAAGGGATGAGAGATTGACACAGTACTAATTCATATATGTAGTCCAATACAAATAGTCTAATATAAAAACAACCCAATACAAATAGTCCAATACAAATAAGTACTAATAGCTAATGAGAACCATGCAGCTCACGCAAACGCTCAGTGATACGATCACGCAACCACCTCGAAAAAACGAGATCTTTAGCGTGAGGAGAGATGTTGTCCCTTGCAAGTGTTGCATGAATAGAACTCCCGGTCTCACTAGCTACCGGTGCTGGATAAATAGAACTCCCGGTCTCACTAGCAACCGGTGCCACTTCCTCCTTAACTGTAGGAGGAGCCACCTCAGCATTCACTGTTTCCCTCAAACGATGTGCCGCTTCTCGGGTCATGGGTGCCATCTGGTAAGATCGATATTCACAAATAATATAATTGTAACATAAGAAAGCTAACTAAAGGAACCATCATGTAATTTGAGTACATTTTTGAAAGCAGATAAAGTACAAAAAATTTGATTTTTTGCCAAGTGTGAGAACGGATGGCTCAAAACACAACCCAAGATTCATTCTAGCATACATTAGTGTGAATCATCTATGTTCTGTACATATGGTGTAGTATATGTTCTTATCGTATCTAGTATTTGAAGAATGTAACAGAATCAAGATGAACTCACATAATGTAATACTAAGACATCATCTACTACTATATAAGATATAGTGATAGGTTGTCGTCATCATTGCCGAGGGATGAGGGTCGGAGGACAGTCAACTTTATCTACGGCTACATAGTTTCTGCCTCGCCAGTCGAATGGCTGCAGGGACTATGTCCTGATCACCATGTCGTACCGTAGATTTTGGATTTAAAATATGGTATTCAGGTCAACTTAATTCAGTCAAAGGGTACTGAACAGAAAGTCTAATTAAGACTTTCAACTAAGCAGGCAGCCTGGACTGTTGTTCAGAACTTGGCAGGCAAAATCCTATACCATCTGATGACAAACCTATACACACCCTTGCCCAAACCATTTGTTTCAGTAGGTAAAACATTCTAGGTTACTCAAGTAACCTGTCGTGCAACATTTGGTGTCAACAGCATTCCTTGTTAACTGTAACATGCATACTATCATATCCCAACTCTGCCAAAACCTGACAAACATACCCTACACTAATCATTCCATATTTCAGTAATGTCAGTAAGATAAATCATACTCAACTGTCGAGAATACTTAGGAGAAAACTCATTCACAGGATTAGTATCCATCCTTCGTGACATAGCTGAAATTTTATAGGGCTCGATAATAATTATTAGTCAATGTATTCATCATTTCAAAACCTTGAAAATGCCCAAAAAACTCCCAGTATCAGTAAATAGGGCTCGAACCCTAAATTAGAATTCGAATCCAAGCAAAACATCAAATTGACAGTTGATATGTCCAAAAAAACTTCCAGTATCAGTATATAGGAGTCACACTGTGAGTCTCGTGTCCACACAGTAGGACACGACGTGTCCAAACCAACAAAATAGGTGTCACACGAACTAGAAGCGAGTCCACGCTCTCGTGTCCCCCGCAGCGAGTCCACTATCAGTCTCGTGTCCCCCGCAGCGAGTCCACGCTCTCGTGGACACGAACTAGAAGCGAGAGAGAGAGAGCTAGAAGACGAGGAGAAACTGGGGAGGAGCTACCTGAAGAAGGAGGAGGAGGAGAAGGAGGAGCTACCTGGGGAAGGAGGAGGAGAAGAAGAAGGAGGCCGGAGGAGGGAGATCGCCGGAGGAGCGCCGCGGAGGAGGAGGCCGGAGGAGGGAAATCGCCGGAGGAGCGTCGCGGAGGAGGAGCGCGCCAAAAACTGGAGGGAAAAATTTGTGAATGATCGGAAAGAAAACCCTCGCTGGCTATATGAAACGATTAGCGACGTCCTTATAGGACGTCGCTAAACGTCGCTGATATTTAAGAAACGGCGACGCTGCTTAAAATGCGTCGCTACACGTCGCTATATCAGCGACGTGTACCTACAAACTTACGACGCAGATTCCTATTTAACAAATTGCAGCCGCTAGACGTCGCTATGAGTCACTGTTCGCGACAAACAGCGACGTCTTGGATAAACGTCGCTAAACCCCCAAAAATAGCGACGTTCTAACTTTGAGTCGCTAAATACGCCGCTGATATGACTTATTTTGGTAGTGCCAACCAACACATGCTCAAGGACTGTCCGGAGCAACAGGCGATAGTACATGCACGGCAGAACCCGAGGTCTACAGCCCCAGCACTTCCAGTACCACGACCAGCAGCTGGAGTACCTCGCCCACCATTACCTCCATAAGGTGTACAATACAACAAGGCTAGAGCTCAGGACCCCAGTCAGAGTTACGGACATGCCTTCTCGCTAGCAGTGGAGAATTGGGTAGCAACAAGGGAAATCAAAGCAGGTATGAATTTAATTGTCATATTTCTTGTTATAATGATTTTTGACATAAGATCCATGCATCATGAGTCTAGCCAAGGTCGGAGTATTCAAACAGTTGGATGACCGTGTAAGCACGAACACCGAACACGACTTAGATTCAAAAACCTTGAACTACTTGTGTTTTCATTCAGTCATAAATCCTTATACCTATAATTTGATTAAGTAGACTAATACTGCTATTATAGCCTAGTTTTTGCAAGCTCATCCTTTTATTAAGCTTGTTCAAGACATATGTTATCTGGGCATGTCCAGTAACATATTGTCCAATCAGAATTGATGCATGATGGTCTGATCAACCTAGTGCACTTGGTTCGCTCTTCATATAATTACTCAACGTTGATTGAGATGTAGCTAAATTTGTCCTTTAGAATCTCATCCGTAATAGGCTTGACAAATTTCCCCTTTGAACTATTCAATCGCCCTTGAAACCCATACTCACAATTCGATTCCATCTCCCTCAAACCCTTATTGTTTTTCATCACCTATTCCGAAAAACAAATGCTCATCGACACGAAGTATTCTTCTATGGCCATGAAGGCTATATATACATAATCAATTCCATCAATTCAAAATCGGAGAACTAACTCCAAACTTGAATTCAAATCTACTATATCATAATTTCTATTACGTCGTCTAGTATTCCCTTATAATTAAGAGTCCAGGTGCTACATCACGACTTTGAAAATTTCTTAACTCTATTAACCCTGAATCCATGTCTTAGTCCTCTAGAGTATAGACTGGGGAGCCCTTCAAAATTTTATAATTTGCTAGAATTATCAATCGATTAAGGGAAAATGGTTTCTATTAGGACAATAAATTAGTGCCTCACGAACTACCACTTTCTATCTAGATTATTTTGGGTCCCCGACCGTGACATTGAGATTCGGAGCACGAGACCGGCTATTACCTTCCAATAAATTCCAAATGCAATACCTAGACGAGTCCACCTTCATGTAGACATATCATGTCCTACTAAAACATGTCCCTTGTACTTTATTTTTATGATACGACTTTCAAGTAAAAAGGGCTAACTATAACCCCTACCATACTACCGATGTACCTTCTGAATGCAATTAGAGAACCAAACTCGACTCAAAACATTCAATCCAATATATGGTTGTGATCTACTCGAAGCCCACTACGTAAATATGACTAGTGTGCCACTTAATTCACCTCCCTGTACGTGTCCACAAATGGTTATGGGTAGGCCATTATAGAAGCATAAAAAATATATGGCGGGCCGCATAGATGTTATGTACATGAAATGTAAAAATTTCAAAGTTTTAGCTGTCCCTGAAGGACTCTGGGCTCTTGAATGTTGATAAAGAAGACGTATAGTCGAAGAAGAGTCAGAGAGACGCATGGTCTATTTGACGCATGATGTATTTTTGTCTCTTAAATGAAAACATGAACCTCGGGCAGTGTGCATTAGTCAGACTACAAGGAAGATGTCAATGATTACGTCACCATTATCATTATACTTCAACAGCTGTAAAAAGAACAGTCTTATGCGACTAGTTTCAAAATAGTTATTTACAGTATGCAGTTGAAAGCTATATGTTCAAATGTTATTTGACACATAGTTATTATATTTTCCATTAAGAGATATTATTTACAGTAAGCAGTCAAATGTTATGCAACTAAAATTATTTGACGCATAACTAATCCATAATAAAGAGATCGTGTGCTGACATGGAAGTGTTTCATGCAGCACGTCTCAAAACACGTGGTGAACTATACGTGATTTTCGAACACGTTCACTCCCCAATAACCCCTAAGGCTCATGCCCCTATCCAGTTTCATGTGTCTCTGAGGCAAAATATAGTATTTTTTTGTACATACGTATACAACTATTCTAGTGAAGAAAAGCTATAAATAGAGGACAATGTCTTTCTCGCACACAAGCATAGAGAGAGGCAAGCACAGATCTTAGCCCAATGATTGTTTTATATTTTTTAATATGGCTGATTGATTAAGTTTAATATAATGATTCCACTAAGATTCATGTACTCACTATCATGTTGCTACTTAAACATAGCATTGTCCTAGTGTTCACTAAATGTTAACTTATTTGCTACTGTATATTGGTTTTTTTGTTTAACATGTACTTGCAGACCAACAACTAGCATGATCAAACCAGGGCATATGAAATGAAGAATTAATGATAAGCCAAAGACGATGCAATATAAGAAGATTTTACTAAACCGTCCAATGACCTATCATGGGCCTCGCACTCGGGGATTCCACTACTGTATATTGCTTTGTTCGTCGAGGGGGTAGCGCCCCCCATGGCGGTTCAGGGGTGAAGCTCCCGAAAGGTATACAGATTCCCAGATCTGTTTGTCTTTGGACAACTGCCGTCAAGAAAAAAAGTCTTCAAGTCTGCTTAAATGTCAAGAAAAAGACGTCATCAAAGTGCTCTTGATTTTAACATTTTGTTCTGTATTTTATCTTTATTTTATAGGAACAAATTGTATATTGGGTCGTGTTGGCACTAGAAAACATAAACCCTAACCCAATCTATAAACCAGTCCACTCAAATCAGCATGAACCTAAAACCAGAAATAATCTAGAAATAAGGTGACCAAACTCGGGCCAAGTTCTGCTCTAACTCGGACCAATTTGGACCTCCTAAATTTTTTCCTGGTCAGAATGACTAGATATTCTTTTCGCTCCCAAAGGTACAAAATTTGAACGTTAAGGCATCCGAGTTCTGCCCGAACTCTGCCTTAGAAAATGATATAAATAGGCATTAATTCACTATTATTATTCACCAATTCATTCTATCTTCACTTGTCTATCTGGCTGAGCTCTAAACCTTCTTCATTCCTAATATTAACTTTTATCCTTCTAGTACAATGCAGTTCCAATTTTAGAAGTTTGATCGAGTTGTAAAGCTTGGATTTCAATGTATTGTCTCTATACTTGTTGTTGTGAATTCGCGAGTCCTTCGTATAAAAGCTCATTGTTGAAGTCGTCGTGCCCTTCAGATTATAGCAGAAGATTGTAAGAAGTCGACGTGCCCTTCGGATGAAAGCACGTGGTGTAACTGCTATAAATATTTTTAAGTAGTGATTTTTATTCTGCTATACTGACGCACTCTATTCATCCCCCCTCTAGAGGTTCTCAACGGTCCTACAATTGGTATCAGAGCAAGGATTTTATTATTGGCTTAATATCCCTAGAGTAGATTCTTATTATCAACTATTACACTCTGACTCCAATTTCCTATAATTGGTATCAGAGCAGGTTATATTCAAATATAACAGTCTAGAGTGAATACATATGGCAAACGTAAAATCAATATTCACGTGGTGAAGGAAAATTAACAAATAGACCTCCACTATTTGATAGAACGAACTACATGTATTGGAAAACATGAATGAGCTTGTACCTAAAGTCTTTAGACTTTGACTTATGGTCAAATGTTATCAATGGCTACAAAAAGCCTACTATTACCTCTATTCTCACTTCCTCTATTATTAATAAGCCTCAATATAATTACACGAAGGAAGAGAAGAAGTTATCTAGCCTTGATGCAAAAGCTATGCATACTTTTTATTGTGTTGTAGACATAAATGTGTTCAATCTTATTACTACTTGTACAATATCTCATAAAATTTAGAAACTTCTTGAAGCTACTTATGAGTGCAGGTACGAAAGCAGAGCTAGCAACTCCATAGAAGAGGATAGTCAGCATAATGATGCAAATGTGTGCATGATGGCAAATGAATTTAAGGTACAACACAATACCTTATATAAAGAAGAGATTACATGCCACAATTGCAGAAGATTAGGCCACATTATGGAATATTGTACTACTACTAAAAAGGAGAATTGCTATGAACAACCAAACGAAGGAAGATCATGGTCTCACAAGTGCGCTAGCACGAGCATATGGTGTAAAAGTGAAGCAAGCATTTTCGAAGAAGAAAATAGACCTTGTCTAGATGCAAATATATGCACATTGGCATTATCTAACAAGGTACAAAATAATCATCTTTATGAAGAGAGTGAATTTTTTTATGATATGTTATTTGATGCTTTCAGTGATCTATTGGAAGTACACAAGAAAGTATTGATAAGTATAAGTAAGCTAGAAAGGATATTCTATCCTATAAGCGTGAGAATAAAAAAGTTTACTTGCTTATTGAATGATGCTAGAAACACTTCTACTTCTGATAATTCTACTGAGATTTCCACACTTAAGTTTAGATTGCATGAGGCACTTGATTGCATTGATAAAAGTACTCAAGAAAATGCTAAACTTAAGGAGGAATTAGAATCAGAAAAGAAGAAGTATTCTATTACTTAACATATAATTGATGCACTTACTGCCAAACTCGATGATTTGACTGCATGCACTAAAAGGTTGGAGATAAGATTGGGTAAACAAGTTGTTCAACCCAAGACACAGTCATACACAAGGCATGTGACACAACCCAAGGTCACTACCAAGAAATCCTTTCAAAAAGGATCTAGCACAGCTAAGGTTAAACATAACCATGCTTTTTATTACAGTCAATCACGCAAGAATATCACACCACATCAAGTTCTCATATTGCTGCATCGAGTACAAATGTTAATACTTATTGTCATTATTATGGTATGAAAGGACACATTTCTAGTCAATGTCAGACTAGGAAACTTGTTGATATGAACTTGCGCAAATGGGTTCCCAAAGCTAACAAATGTGGATCCAAGTTTTGGATACCAAAGTCTTTGCCTCTTGGTTCAGGTGAAGCTTCTTATGTCAAGTAGAACTGAGGAGCATGTTGGTGATTGCACAGCTACAAAAGTCATCTTTCAAGTAATTACACCAACATAAGTGTGGTCACTAGAACAACTTTAGTAACATGCTAAATGATTCTTTCTAAATGGCTAAATTTCTAGAATCTTGGATGTTATTAATTAATAGCTTGCTACTAGCTCTCATTTGATATCCTATAGTTGTTTTATTTCTTTGATTATGATTTTGAAAGAAGTTGTTTATTTGTTTCTTGCCTATGACCATATATATGGATATTTATCTACGAGACACATCTTTTTGAGCGTTATCTTGATTAGTGCACACTTATACTATATATTTATCTCTATAGTACACTATAAAATTTTTTTGAAATCTAGTTTTTAGTATCTTAATCTTTATTATCATTCTTTGTCCATTCTTTGGGTATTTACTTCTCTTATATTTAGGAATTTTGGATTTCTATGCTGGTTGATGATATTGCATATATTCTTTTTAAATCTAAGTTCTTAAAAGTAGAGATCATTTTGGGTATAAGCCGAAAGGGTCCTTCTGTCATTCAGGTGTAATTAGCCTAAAGCGATATGGTGTACTAGTCTTCGGACTACCTCTAGCTGGGAATCGACCCCTGCAGCTAACCCAAAGTGATCAATATTTTATAAACTTAAGATTTATTAAGGTCTACTTGTATCTATTGTCTAGTTCTAGATATAGGGCACTGATACCGGTCCCCTAGGTTCCAGAATACATCAGCATATCTAGGACCTACATTTTGATTTATAAATACTTTATATTTTATTATTATCCATCAATTTTGTAGCACAATTGATACATCTTATGCTTATAGCTACAAATGATTTAAATTTTTGTTGTTGTATGAGATCTTTTCATTCCAGTGGATACACTTATATTGTCATAATATTTTGTATTCTCTAAATCGATCAATAATCTTGGATTTATTTCAATTCTAAGCAAAAGGATATAGATTTCTTCTTTAGTTTTTCGATTTTAGTTTTGATGATAATATTACTATTTTCTTATGATTATATTATGACAAAAGGTAACATACGTTGATCTTCCATAGGTTAATGTTTGTCATCTCTTGATATATTCATTTTTTGTCGCACTATTCTCTATTCAGTCTTGATTTGATCTTGTGACTACTCATTGAATATTAAGGTCTGTTGATATGTTCTTTAGCGTTTGTGTAATATTCATGATACTCGTTATATTAAGGTTTTATTATTCTCTTCTTATCCAAGTTAATAACTGCCTATAGCAGTAATTCATTGTGGGGGAGAAGTCAGGCAAATTGAATTTCTCTCCCTCAAAGCATTTCTTTTCTTTAAGCCTACGGTTATCAGTTAGACACCGTGCTAAGGTTTTCAAAGGGAAGAGATGAACTTTGATAAGAAGACCTAATATTCTGCTGAATTAGCTTCCTACTTCTGGAAATATTTTTTTAGAATTTAAATTTTTTTAATATTATTAATTTTGGATATGGCCATTTAAAAAGGGAGCAGTTAATTATTTCAAATAAATTATTTCCCAGACATTCCATAAATCTAGAATAATATTTATTTGGGCATTTTCTAGTCCTGTTTTATTTTTTCAAAATGGGCTATTTATGATTTATGAATTCTTTTATTAAAGTTGTTTATGTGATACAAATTTGAATCGTCAGATGTCAGTTTGAGGACTAAACGGACGCATTCAAACATTTATTAGTACAAGTTTTTATAATAAATTTCGTATTTCATAAGTCTTTTGATTTCTCTCTGATATTTTGAATCTGTCCACTACTCGAATGCTATTATTAAGACAGTTTTAAAATCCTTTACTAGCTTGAAATCATTTCGATTATTTGAATATTTCTTTTTTTTTTTGGATATATATTTTGATTGTTCATCTTTGAGCGTTTATTTATTGGATTTTTTTTACTTGCCTAAAGATGATATTTGTTTTAAGTTTGGAACCTTATATGCATTGATCAAAGGAAAAAAAAGATGTATACCTCAGATATCCCTTAGATCATGTGATTATTTTTATCTATTTTATGCATATACATGCTTCTGAACTAGATACACATATTTTAATAAAAAGCACACTACTTGTTTCGTTTCATTTATACCCTTAATCTATAGTATACCTAGTTCATCATGGACCCATAGTCTTTCACTTTATTCTTATCGATTGTGTTCATGATATTTTGATTTATGAAAGGGTTTATGAGTGAATATATAATTCTTCTTGATTCTCTTACTTTATATATTTTTAATAATTATCTTGCCAAATATATTTAGTTATCTTTATTGATGATACGTTTGAGTTTAAATAGATTTGGCTTTTCTTATTGAGCTTTTATCTTAAAGTTCATAATTATCTATTTTAGACTAGTGATACTTTACGGGGGAGCATTCAAGTCGACTGAATATCTCATTCTCAAGTATTTTGTCTATGTTACCTTCATGTTTATCTCATGGATATTCATATATCATGCTATGGTAATTGAGTTCAAATGCATGAACTTTGGTATAGATTTTGCATAGAATCTAGTATATATATTTTGATTTCTTTTCAATGATTATATTTTTTATGGAAGTGATTCACTATTTTGTATGGGCAAAGTGTGAATCATATTTTTTGTTGTAATCATTATTAAAGGTCTTATTATATCTTCTAAATATTCTATATTTGATATTTTATATTGGTATACTAGATGTGCAAATTTTAATCCTCATGGATTATTTATGACCAATGATTGATTTCTACAATATTGGTATCTATCTTATCTTTTATTAAAATCCTTTATTGGTTTCCTTCAAAAATATAGTTATATTTTTTATTAGATGGTGTTTTGAATGGTTTG
Source organism: Iris pallida (assembly GCA_029216955.1). NCBI lineage: Eukaryota > Viridiplantae > Streptophyta > Magnoliopsida > Asparagales > Iridaceae > Iris > Iris pallida. Next base: position 57,480,295 of record JANAVB010003400.1, read on the forward strand.
TTTCAAATTTCTGCCATGATCGTTGTTCATGATTATTTCTGCCTACCTTCTATTATGATTGATTTTATTTTATATCTTATTATGGGAGAGCTTATTTTCTATCATGTCAGTGGGAGAGAAATAAGTTTAAGTTAGCACACAATATTCTAGTAATATATGTTTATTAGTGATACATGCATCTATCGTATCTTTCTTAAACTTAACCGATTTGCCATAATAAAAAAGGAAAGATTGTTAGCCCAATGATTATTTCATATTTTTGAATATGGCTAATTGATTAAGTTTAGCATAATCACTACAAGAAAAATGACGTTTTTTGACGGTTTATTTCTTGACGATCGTGAAAAACCGTCAAAAATGAGTTATCTTGACGGTTTTAGCCTTACGTCAAGAAAAGCATTGTTTTATGTCAATCTAACAATTTTATAGCATAATAGTGACGGTTTTAAAGGATCCGTCAAGAAATATTATTTTATTTAGTGACGGTTCAGTAATAACCGTCAACTGATATATGTGGAAAAAAAATTGGTGCAATTTTTCAGCTGTCATTTTGATAATTTTTTTAAAATTATTTTTATGGCAGATCTATGTTGTCCTTCAATCACATTTCTATTTATTTCCTGATCCTTTCTTCTCCTCTCTATTACTTCCACTATGTCATCCACCAGTACATAAAGAAGGAGAGCCAAAACCAACGAGCCCCTCTTCCTCCTCTCCATCGCGACTGCAAGCTAGGGTTTCCGAAGGCGCTGCTGCATGGAAGCGTGGGGAGGAGTTCGTCGGACGAAGATGGAACTCCGATCTGAGCCTGCCGAACCCTCGCCGCAGTCGAGCCCATCGATCAGAGTGCCTTCGAATCCATGGTAACAATTTTTTAGGGCTTTTGCTTTTTTGGTTACCCAAATTTTTGGTTGACATCCGTAATTTTCCCCTCTTTTTCGAGGTTACCCTATTTTTTGCATTTTTTTAAAAAATGCTGCTATTAGGGCTTGGTTGAAAATGGTGTTAGGGGTTTTGGTTTTTGGGCACATTTTCAGTATTTTTTTACAAGGTTCGGGATCACATAGAAGGAGGATAGGGACCTGTATCGAAAGCTCGTGGTCGGATATGCCTGGAGGAAGCAGATGCTGAAGCTCGCCGTGTCGTTGGGGCTCGATGATTTCATGCCTGGTATAAATAAATATTTGTTGTGGTTTTTGCTTATTTCCTTGTTATCATCATTTTGTTATTGTTTATCGTCATTTTGTTGTTCGATATCGACTGTAGTTGTCGAAATAGTCCAAGTACGAAAGAGGGCTTCAATGTTCTAACCATGCGATAGTTCGCTTATGTTTCACGGAGACGAATACACGACAGTGAAATGGACGACACTGAGTCTATTTTGGAGTGACCATGTCATATCTAATATACGTACGCTACGGCACGAGACGGTACTGATTTTGGAGTGCACTCCGTGTTGCGTCCTAGGTTTTGTATGAACATATAGACCAATCTTTTCGTAAGATGATAAGTTATGGATTTGGGTATTGAAATGTGGGATTGCAACTTGCGATGAGATAGAGCAGGTTAAATCGGGCTCGTGCTCGTGGACTCTATGATTCTTATCGAGTCTAACATAGTAAGGGTTTCATTCTTATCACTTGCTTTGCCACTCATAGCATCATGTGAAGGGATATTATTTTTTAGAAGCAGCTGCAACTAAGCTTCCCTATGAGATGCATGGGTTCAATCATAGGTCCGGACTCCTGGGTCATGCACATTAACAAAGTGTTGTCTAGTGGCACTCGACTTGTGAAGTTACATATAAGGATGGTTAACTATCCAGTTCCTATAAGTGGGCACTTGTGATCTATAAAACCACCAGTAATCATCATGCAGCTTTGGTCTTTATGATGATGTAAAATCAGTACTTCCTACATGTGTTCTTAGACCGTCCCTACATTGTTTGCCGATGATCAAGAGATAATGGTGTTGATAAGTGGTACTCAAATGGTAACACTTTTTATTTGTCATTCTAAAGGTAATATAAATTCTGTACGTACATGCTCATAGTAGTAATAAGCTAGTTGTAGGCGTAGCATTACCTTGCCAATAAAGGTTGATATCAAACCCTTTTTTTGGCCCAAAGGGGATACATGTAAGTAGTCAACCAGGTTTCCCGGTAGGCAAATAATCTGGAGTTTTCTTTCAAATATGTTGTGTGGTTGAATGTTCAACCATAAGTGGATTCCCCCCCCCCCCCCCCCCCCCCCCCCCCCCAAAAAAAAAAAAAAAAAAAAAAAGATTAGGTCAAATTTCATTGTAGAACGATATGATATGTTATCTGATCTATATTCCTCTAATAACATGATATTAATATTATTATTATTAAAAAGAAAAACTGAAGAAGCGTAGGTGAATGGCGGAATCGGCTCTGGGACAAAGCATGGTATGCAGATTTGCCGTGATCCTTCTTTGTCTTCTTCATCTCCTCCTCCTCCTCAAATTTCATATTGCAGAATCTAATGCATCTAGCCTTCATACCTGCTGGATTTGTACGATCTGAATTAGTATTATCATTACTATTATTTTTGTACCAAGTAATTTCTGCCTAAAGGATACCTACTTAGGCTAATTACCTCGGGCTGGGCATTGATCATATTTGTGTTTATTTCTGATCAGCCCAGGAAGCATGTCTGGACGGTGGGTCGGTCTGAGTCCTTTCATTATCATGATGTTTGGCTGCCTAGCTGGCATGACAGCTCTTGAAAATCTAAGCACCCCAAGATTGCTATAGATGTGTATTCGTGTGATATTATATCTGACATTGATGATTTAGTGTAGTCGAGTTCCTATTACATGCAGACGGAATATTATCAGGATGTTTGGTTCCCATATTATCTTTGTCTTTTTTTTCATTTAGGAATTAAACTTTTTGTAAGCAAGTAATGCATCATTAGGTAATGTAAGAAGTCTATTGTCTGAATTAGAGTGATGTAGTATATCACTTTCATGATCCACCTTCAACTCCTAACTAACATTAACACTGTCACATATGCACACGTTTTCATACAATTGAAGTTGGAAGTATGTTTGTGTGGATAAGCTAGCTAGAGGAGATAGCTGACATCCTTGATTTTTCCTCATCCTGTATAAATCATGAACTAATTGAGTGTGTTTGTTTTAGGGTTGTTGCATTAAAAGAAGACTCCCCTACATCTCAGGCTTCGGGAGAGAAGTCAGGATCATTAAGCTTGAATATGATTTTAGAAAGGGAAAGTAGAAAGCAATGTGCACGGATGCTCTTCGAAATACTCGTAAGTTCATACTTTCTAATTTTTGCACACCTCTATCTGCCGATTTTGGAGATTCAATTCGGTTTGAAAAAATATTTTTGATTTCAATCTTGAAAATACTAATGGCCTGTAACTCTCAGTTGTTTGGGTGATTGCATCAGATTCCAATTTATATCAAATTAGGATTTTATCTTGTGATACCAATTATATAGTTTCATAGTTGTGTTAATCAACTACTATTATGTATAGAATGTCAGTTCATATATTTGCATTAACAGTAGCATATTTTCCTGTGTTTATATGCTTCTCTCATATGTTGCACTGTTAGTGGCAGATGTGTTTCCTATGTGTTATCTAATTCTCTCATGCAAGCACACACATACGCACACGGAAACTTGTGTATACATGCCAAAGCATGAGCGTGCTACTCAGTCTGTTTACTCGCCTATGTTATTGTTATTGCCATAAGTTAAGCCCCTGACCTCCTAAACCATTTTGTTCCAGGAAAGCCAGGGCCAAAAATCCTTGCTTAACTATGGCCAGGAAGCTGCAATAACTAACACTCTATCCAACGTGGAACCAAAAGCAAGCCCATTACTTCACAAACAGGATGGTTTTGCCTTCCTGCCTATTGTTTAGAAGAGAGACCTACTTTTCAAATCTACTATTAGTAAGTAGGATGAAAAGTTTTTTACCCGATTCGCACGTTCCTGCCAACGTATTATATATGGTTGGTTAGTTTGGATTTCCTCTGGAGGTGGAATTATGAGTTTCAAAAATGACTTTAAAATGTCGTGCTTATTCTTGTTGATTACTATTTTTTTAACCTTTTATATCTTCAAGTTATCAGTGTTCATTTTTGTAATTGTTGTGCGTGTGTATATCAAACAGCTCCTACCACATTGGGTGTATCCAGAGCTTCTACTCTAGGAGCAATATTTCTGGTCTTCTAGACTTCTAGTAGAAGGAAAACCATCTGCCATTTTGATCAGATTGTAAAGCAGTACTCTCATTTAAATACCGTCATTGCATGAGATATCTTATGTAATGTACTCGAGAAACTACTTCCTTGACTTGATTTTTGGAAGCAATTCAATCTCGCAGTGGCTTTGGTATCAATTTTTATTTGACACTGTTTTCTTGTCAAATTTTAGACCCATGAGAGCATTTTCTGCCGCATTGTTGATTTAATGGGAATTACATCTATCATGGAGGTCAGTAGTTGTCTTATGAATTTGGTTTATTAGTCACATATGTTTCATAACCAATGTTAAAGGAAGAGAGACAGGGTATGCTGATGGCTATATAATTTGCCAACTGTAGCATAAACGATTTCCTCTTAAAAGTTGTCTTCATCTGCCAGACTTCTATACTTTCTTACCTTGAAATTCCAATAAATAATATTTTCGTGCAAAAAATGAGGACTTGCATATATATTTTTTATTACAGATTTTGGTTCGACTTGGTGGTGTTAATGATCATATGTATCCGAATTTTACGGATGTCATGTAATGGCTAACATATAGCAATCTTTTAGAAATGATTGTTGACAAATTGAGTTCATCTGCAAGTGCTTAAAAATTACACAGCTTTTTTTTGGTATCCAGAAATAATCTCATCCCAAGACAAAAATATACTAGCTTTGCCACATTACTATTTGAGTTTCACTTATATTCTTCGATTATTATACTAGTTTTGCTATACATCTTTATATTCTTCATTTTTGTACATGTCGTATTTCCTATGTTTGTTAAAAAGAAGAAGATATTTTCATCTTTTGGGCTCTGAAAATTTGACTTTGCTTTTAATATGCACATGGATCGAACCAGGGAATATGCACATCTGATTAACATGGAGGTTATTGATGAATTCCACCTCCTTTTCTCTGTAGTTCTTCAGATTCTCCTTCCAATGCCTCCATGCTGCGCTCATTCAGGTATATCTACAACAAATTGGATTATAGATTATAGATTATAGAGCAACTTAACATATGACTCGTGTTCTTATCATTTACTGTCAACTCTCTTATTCATTCTGCATCTATTCATACCCTTGATGGTACACCTTTACCTATTTCATGTTATGTCACTTGTTGAATCTGCATATAATTTTTTGTTTTCGATGTCTACAATGAACCAAGAAGCCTTAGTTTCCCAATATAGAATGTAGTTATGCGATCAGTGGTATATATATGGATGAGATAGGATAGACTATGGTGTTAATGTATGCTAGTCTCTCAAGAAGCCTTAGTTTCCCATTGTAGGCATACCATATGGGCAATGTCTGCTAAACAGAATCTCAATTGATCCCAAGGCCCAATGTAGGCATACCATATGGGCAATGTTTGCTAAGCATAATATTGTAAGTAGCAAGTGCTGGTTGCAATCCCTTACAAGGCATCTCATCAAAAAGGTGTCTAGCTTTATGAACCTTTCCACACATACAAAAGCCATTGATCAAGATGTTGCAAGTAACTATAGTTTGTGACTTTTTGAAGTTTAAATTTGTCTAAAATATCTATATAAGAACATGTAGGAGAATTATTGATAATTTGTGTTCTTGTTCTCTCAGGAACTTGCTGAAAAATGAACGTGCATGCTGCGAATTGGGGAATGCTGTGGATATGGGAGGGATGTGCTCCGGTCTAGTTTGCCACTTTTTTTGGTTTCATTTCTATGATTATCACAGTTTGGATGTTTAAGTGGTTTATGGAAACTATAGATGTGGGATATGTATACTTTGTAGTTGGATTATGTTTTGTAGTTGGACAAGTGATGGATGTTTGTGGTAGGACGTGCTGGAAGTTTTTGGTGTATGAACAACATAGTTTGTTAATATGAAAATTAGGCTCTATAGTAATTTGATGTATATGTATCTTCTGGATTGATATTATGTGTGTTTGATTAATATTATATAATTCTTGACAGAATTTTGGCAAGCTTATTTTGACGGTATTTTTGCTAGCTTCTCTTGACGGTTATCAAATGCCAATTTTAATTCAAATCATGCTGCATAATAGCCGGGAATAAATACTTTTCTTGACGGTTTTGTCCGTAAAAAAAAGGTTTTTCTTGACGGCTAGTAGCCGTCATCTAGGCCGGAGTCGAGAAACATTTTTGCCTATGTTGACGGTTTCTAAATAATGCTATCTTGACGGCCAAAAATAGTTAAGAAAACTACTTCATATGACGGCCAAAAACCGTTAAGAAAAATTCTGCCAGCGACCGTCAAGAAATGGGGGATCTTTTCTTGACTCCGACCTACATGACGGATTCGCAACCGTCAAGATACCCCTTTCTTGACGGAAAAAACAGTCAAGAAAAGCCTTTTTTTCTTGTAGTGAATGATGTCACTAATATTTATGCAATCACTATCATGTTGCTACTTAAACTTAGCATTGTCCTAGTGTTTACTAAATGTTATCTAGTTTGCTATTGTATATTGTTTTTTCGTCTAATATATACTTGCAGACAAACAACAAGCATGATCAAACGAGGACATATGCAATAAAGAATTAATGATGAGCCAAAGACGGTACTATACAAAGAAGATTTCTTTGAACCGTCCAACGACCTATCCGGATAAAAGCATGAGCTTGTAATGTCAAAAAAAGGCGTCATTAAAGTGCTCTTGGTTTTTACATTTTTTTTCTGTATTTTATCTTAATTTTATAGGGTAAAAATTTTTATTGGGTCGTATTGGCACCAGGAAGCTTAAACCCTAACCCAATCTATAAACCAATCCACTCAAATCAGCCTGAACCCAAAACCAGAAATAATCTGGAAATGAGGTGACCAAACTCGGGTCGAATTCTATCTGAACTCTGACTGAACTCGATCCTCCTGAATTTCCTCCTGGTCAGAATGACTACATATTCTTTTGGCTCCCAATGGTTCAAAATTTGAACGTTAAGGCATCTAAGTTCTGCCCGAACTCTGCCTTAGAAAATGCTATAAATAGGCATTGAATTTCCCATTGTTATTCATCAATTCATTATATCTTCACTTGCCTATCTAGCTGAGCTACAAACCTTCTCCTTTCCCAAGATCAACTCTCAGCCTTCTAGTGTAACGCAGTTCCAATTTTAGAAGTTTGATCAAGTTGTAATGCTTGGTTTCAAAGTGTTGTATCTACACTTATTGTTGTGAAGTTGTGAGTCCTTCATATAAAAGCTCGTGGTTGAAGTCGTCGTGCCCTTCGGATAAAAGCATGAGCTTGTAAGAAGTCGATGTGCCCTTCGGATGAAACCATGTAGTGTAACTGCTATTTCAGTGGATTCAATATCGAGTTGAGTACTCGAGACTAGACTAGTCCTCTCTGAAGGAAACCAGTATAAACCTCGGTGTTTGCGTTTGTTTTTTTCTACTCATTTACTTTACGCATTTACTTATATACTGCTTGCTTCATATTTGTATGATTACTGCAATAAATCTTTTTAAGTGGTGATTTTCTTTCAGCTGCACACACACTCTATTAACCCCCCACTAGAGGTGCTCAACGGTCCTACAATATAGAGGCTACGTGTGCTACATCATTGCTAAGAACTTTCAGAGAGAGAAGTTTCAGTGATAGAGTTTCCCCTTGTTGCCAAGAATTCATCAACCAATACGCTTCATCAACTTTTGCTTTAGCCATCAGATCGTCAATGGAGTAAAGAAGTCAAAGTATACTTAATCTCCACCACCCCAATCCGTATATTCTATTGTATTCGAAATTCTTGTTAAAGATTCTTGTTGTACTCTTTTCTTTACAATGATACAAAGATTTCAGTCATTCTGGACTTTTTGTGTTGAAACAAAAATGATGACTCTGCTGGGGGCAACTTTCTTCACTGATGGGAAAGTGGTGGCACAATCTGATGTAACAAAGCCTGGCTCGGTTGAGAAGATGTTGGTCGTCCTATTTGACCAATAAGCATATGAAGCGATGTTGTCGGACAAAGACTCTGCTCCGGTCATCAAGGGACAGAAAGCTAAGCGTGCTAGTAATTGGGTCCTAAAGTCTCTCTCCGCTCTTCCTAACGTCGTTGATGGCAAAGGGAAGGCTCAGGCCAATGTTAGCGAAAACAACAGCTCGGAGGCGCATGGCTCAGTATCAGCCACAACTATGTCCAAAGAAGTTTCTACTGTTGAGACGCATAACACTCATCATGCATCTAGGAGGGGCTCTACCAGTGAGCCATCATATAAACCCTGTGCTTCCCACAAGAAGAACACTAAGAAGGCGCATGTCAATCACGTATCTAAAAACAAGGTTGTTATCTGTGACAGAGCTACTTGCTCTGACTTTGGAAAAAATAATGCACAATATTTGATTTTTAGCGGATGAAACACTACGATGCCAAAGATTTAAATGATGGTACTTCGGCCTCACATTTGGTCAATCAGGCGACGAGTTTTTCCTCAATACAGAACTCTAGACGCATGACTGGAGAAAAGAAATCCGTCTTCCATAGACTTTCTTCCTTGGCAGATTCTATGTGTCACGAAGAGACTCCAATTCATATGCCTCTCCGTATTATGCGTGCATGTGATGAGAAGTTATACAAACTGAAATCTATGTGCCCAGTCCGCCATGCGCTTCTCTTTCACATGCTGTGAACTCATGTGCATTGCCTTCCAATGTACATAAAATGAGTCCACATGGAAAAACTTATCAAGACCTAAGTAATGAGTTCTTCCAAGTACATAAAATAGGTCGACGAGTTCATAAACCAACTTTCCCATGCACAAACTCTGTCCAGGCACATTAGAAGGGAAATGAGGTCATACATCCTTTTGTTGATCTGTGGGATTTGCTTCGGCACAAACGTAAATCAACGGAGGTATCATCAAATACAGTTGTTTCTCGTCAAAGGCATTCATGTGCAAAGATTATTATCAACTATTGCTGCTCAAAGACAGTTGATCAATCGGCTACGCAATCTGTCTTCCAAAGGTTGCAAACAAATATGTCAGACTTGTCGTGTCTTGGACGACAACTTTCTGATAACGAAGATGAGTTACCGGTGACATCGGTTTATGCAACATCAAGTCAAGGAGAAGATGTATACATAAGCTGTAAATAATAAATCACTGGCCAATCACATATATTCTATATCTCATCCACAAAATACAAGAGATAAACAATAGTCCAGATAGAATAAAATAAAAGCGTCAAAATATATATAGCCGGGTGGAAACAAATCCACTACCAAATAGTTATGAAAAACAGTCTGAGATAACTGGAATTCGCCTCCTAAACATAATAAAAGAAAATAAAAGATGTCTACTACAATGTAGCAAGTCGTGACTGATAAACTAGATCTCGGCAGGTGAGACCTCATCAGCTGCGAAAGATGGATCTAGTGTAGAGTCGTACTCCTGGGGAAAGTCCTGGTCGTCTAAGCCTGGAGAGTTCACCAGGTCCTTAGATGGACGTAACAAGATACAATAAAACAACATGTCATATAAACTGTGTAATAAAATAAAGATGCATGCTATAGGTGCCTAACCATTCCACTATGAATATGCAATTAAGAACAAACCTTCAACGCATGGGCACTCTGGCTACGGCGGGACTGGTATGGCCCCCTAATTGGGAACCAGGGCCCTCAAATCATGAGATTCCTCGAACAACAGAGGCCAGCAGGATCAGGAAACAGGGGGTATCGGGACCGTATTTCCAGCGAAGCTTCCGGTGTAAAAGGAAAGTACATACTCGGCACATATGCTAAAGAACTGTTCTTTCCACCTAATACCTATCTATGTCATCTCCACAACATATACGAACCTCTAATAACTGCCAAGTCCACTAATCATGCAAACTATATTAGCAGTTATTTTTGAACCGTTATACGTCTCATACGTATCGATGGCCAGTCGACTATGCGAGTCCGTGTCCTACATGTAACTCACAACCCATGATAGAGCAAGTTTCAAGGCCATATGAGATATACCAATAGCTCACATCAATGGGTAGTCATCTAGTACTAATCATAATGCATAAAAAATAAACAAAAGCAGAAAAATGTCTAATATTGTCGCTCGCACCCAAGTATGACTTGGACGGTCAGAGTGATAGAAAATGCAATATATAAATAAACTAAATTAAATAATATAATAAAATAAAAATAAATGATAATATATAGTTGCAAGGTATCTTGCCTGGAGGTGGTGTATAGAAATAGCAATGTCCAGTCACTCAGATCGTTAGAAACAAAGAACAGTGAAAGTCAACTCCCACAATCGTCAGAAATAAATATCATGAATATTTTCAGCATAAAATAAATGTCTAAGATCGCCTACCCATAAGTCCAATTCTGGACACAGGGGCAAAATCATAATTTTAGGCCAAATTGGTGTCCGTCGTTGGACCCGCTTTGCACCAAAAAATATACAAATATCTACGGTCTATAAAGTCAGCAAATTGTATGTCTACGTGTACGGTTTGATGATACAAACTCAACCGTATGTCAAAAGTTGGATTTCAGTGAGCCGTGCACAAATTTGTCCGTTGGATCGGGTTACGGGCCTGCCAAAATAGCGTTTCGGTCGAGCTTCTCAAGATCGGACCAAACTTGGCTCACAGGAGCAAGAAAATGACACGAGTCCAGTGGCAGAAGTTTGATCTCGAGGTGACGAACATATACGAAGTTATAGGCTAGTTTGTAAAGTGGTTAGTCGACCTTCTAAGAATTGGACCAAACTTGGCTCATTCGATCAATACGCCTCGATTTCGTCACACACAGCAAAATCGAGTTTCGTCGAATCCCACACGTCCGCGAAGTTGATATGCACCTTTTGATGCTTTCGGTTTGCAACTACGTCATCCGTTTGTCGGGACGCACGCCGTATCAGGAAATTTCCTAAAATTTCTATTGTTTTAAGAACAGTTTTTGTTAATTTTGGAAAATAAATTTTTCGACGTACAGTCGACGAAATCCAATTTTATAAAAAAAGGGTTTCGAAGACCCAAAGGTTATCTAAGACTATCTTCAAATAGATTTATGAACATTTATATTAACCTGATCAAAATTGGTCTTCCAAAACTTGGTCTGGGCGGTTTAAAGCCTTGTTTCAACTTTTTGAAACTATAATTAATCGTAATTTTTCATGAATTTCCACGATTGGTTCAGATCAATTATGGATAAACCAATCGAAGGGGGTTAAAGAGGTTCAACTAGGCAATGCGTAAATTTTAAAGTTCGAGAAACGTTTGCATATTCTGAGAGAAAAATGTCTATGAATGAGGATACCTCACGAGTATTGCTGTGATTTGGTCTGGTGTGCGTGCGACCGACTGTTGTGATGCGGCGGCATTCACGGCGATGCTCTGGCGTCACGCGGCAGAAGAAGTCGTCGGGGGGAGGGGGGTCACAGGGATCTACTGATCGTGATCGAATTTATGGCAAAGGTCGACAAAGAGGTTCCTCCCAGGTTCGGTTTGGTCCCTATATATATTCGATAGTGACTCAATTTTTACCAAAATTTTGAATCCTTATCAGATCATATTTCCAGGGTTTGAAGCTATCTGATTCAAATTTGGATGAGGCCAAATGTTTCAATCATGATTGAAAGAATTCGAGAAGAATTTCGATTTGAAAATTCATCTTTAAGGAATTTTGTTCTCCGCGCTTGTATACGAGAGAAATTATCTTTCTCTCACTCGCGCGATTTTAAATCTTGCGAGAAATTGGATTTAAAACCTTTTATTTTCATAACTATATTTTTTATTTTTTTATTTTGATAAATATATATATATATATATATATATATATATATATATATATATATATATATATATATATATATATATATATATATATATATATATATATTAAATATATATATATATATATATATATATATATATATTTTATATATATATATATATATATATATATATATATATATATATATATTAAAAATATATTAAAAATATATATATATATATATATTAAAAATAATTCCAAAATATTTGAATAAATATTTTGTAAAATTTTACCTATTATGATTACAACATGACTACAAAATATTAAATCAAATACAATGCTATTATATACTGTCATTTATATTAAATAATTAAAATAATAATAATAATAATAATAATAATAATAATAATAATAATAATAATAATAATAATAATAATAATAATCCTAAAATTCAGGGGGGGTTTACATTCTACCCAACTTGCAAAATTTTTATCCTTAAAATTAAAACTAATGCTAGGTGTATGCAATGCAATGTAGCGCAAGGAAGGAAATTTAACATATGAAAATCGTACCTTGATTTTTGAACAAATGAGGGTAGCGGTTGCGGATGTCATCCTCGCGCTCCAAGTAGACTCTCCTGGCGAGTGATGCTTCTATGCTACACGAACCAAAGGAATAGATTGATTTCACAACACCTTCACTCGATGGTCAAGGATACCTACTGGTTGCTCTTGATATGACAAGCTCGGTCGTACTGTGATTTCGGAGTGATCATGCACATGACTGCTATCTGCCACGTATCTTCTCAGCTGGGACACATAAAATACGTCATGCACTCCCTCTAGTGACGGTGGCAATGCCAATTTGTAGGAAACTTCTCCAACTCGCTCTAAGACATCAAAAGGACCGATGTATCTTGGACTCAACTTGCCACGTCCTCCAAATCGAATCGTACCTCTAGTGGGTGATATATTCAAGAAAACATGGTCGCCTTCCTTAAACTCCAAGGGTCGACGATGATGATCTGCCTACTGCTTCTGTCTGTCATGTGCTATTCGCAGGTGGCCTTGTATCTTCTTCACCTTCTATACTGTGCTCACAACCAATTCGGGGCCTAATATCTGTCGTAACTAAAGTCTACAAATGAACATACATAACCAGATTGTATTGGAGACAAATCAAATAACGAAACATAAATAAAAAATACAATGGCCTAGAGCTCCCCAGAGGTCAACTCACGATCGAAAAATACATCGAGATCTGCCATCATGAAGTCTAAGGTGTGGGGCATAAATTACCTAAAAAGTAGTTATCCTATCAAGATTGGAACGAAGTACATAACTTTAAAAGCAGTTACATTGCATGGTAGGAAATCTATAACTCGCAATAGAATAAAATACATGACATGTTGGAAAGAAAATACAGAAAAATAGAGAAATAGCATCATGAAGATATAAGGAAACTGAGTACATGAATATGATATAGAACATGTTAATTTGAAATGAATACAAGTGATTCAGAGCAAAAGTTAGTTATATGTTTTGTTTAGGTTGTACATGATTATTCTACGATAACTCGATTATACGTGAAGGTATAATCGACATATACATTATAGAAGGATGCAAAATTTTCAGCAAAGAAGCTCTATGCGCCTAAGCCAGTGAAGCTCCATGCGCCCAGTCAGTAAAGCTCCATGCGCCCAAGCCAGTGAAACTCCATGCGTCGAGTCAGTGAAGCTCCATGCTCCAAGCCAGTGAAGTCTCATGCGCCCAAGACTAGCTCCTCCAAAAGGAGGGCACATAGCCTGGGCCATGGCTATGCACCCAAACCTGACTCAGTCAAAGCCATGATCAAATCGTGCACCGAAGCATGCGGCCATGTCAACACCACGACCAACCCACGATCTCACAGCCTGTATGCGCCTACATCATATGCGCCCAAAGCAGGACTATGCGCCCACATAAAAACTAGTGTGTTTCCTCATATGGGTGCATAACATCGTTCCAGCTCGAGAACGACTATAAAAGGGGGGCCTCATCCCTCTTCAAAACACAGAACGGAGATCATTTTCAAGAGTCAAATTGCTGCACTTCTTGCCAGTGAGCCGAGAGTTAGCAATTTTCTTAGGTTTTCTCCCACTTTTGTAATCGGAGTGTCAACGGAGTAAACGAGCATCTACCGCTCGATCTCCATCGTCCCATTCTCCAGAATTCTTTTTTGTACTCGGGGATCCTCAGCGCAGGATCTCTCAGGCGTACTCAATTTATGGTGCCTTGCGCCAATAAATAAAAGACAGCATTTTCTTATTCTTTTTTGTGTATGTCCACAAAAATGGCAACTCTGCTGGGGACTACCTTTTTCTCTAACGAGAAGGTGATGATGCAATCCGATACCGACAAAGTGGGGAGCACTCAGAAGATGTTGATCATAAAGTTCGATCAGCAGGCGTTCGAAGAGATGTTCTCGAGGGATGGCTCTACTCCTCAAAATCAGCGACGCCAAACAAGTCTCGCAAGACTTGGCTTCCGAAGGCTCGCTGTGCATATCCTGCAAATGTTATAGCAGATATGCAACTGTAGGACTCTGTCATATGGGCGCATGACTCTGCCACAGAAGTTCCCCAAATGGAGAAGGCTCACACCGGTCCGGGCTCTACTAGCCCAATAAATTTTTTCCTGCACGACCAACAACAGGGTGTTTAACACCCAAGACTTGGCAAAGAAAAGCACTATGATGCCAAGAATCAGGGTGTGCGACACTCTTGCCAAACCCGGCGAGGCTCACAAACGAAGGAGGCAAAACTGGGTGAAAATAGCGCTGCTCCACCAAGCATGCGCCCAAAGCCATGCGCCCAGGGAGTGTTTGGACGCATAGCCACAACCAGAACACTTTTGTCTTCAGCAGGCCGGGCATCCAAAGCCATGTGCCCAAGGCTATGCGCACAGGTTCTCTGGATCCATACTATGCACCTACATCAAGGAGGCTCAGACATGCTGTCAAGGAGCATGCGCCCAAGGCTAGTCTTCAAGGTCTATGCGCCCACAACAAAAGGTAGGCCCCAACGCGTATAGCACGGGGCTGTCTTCAAGGACATCACAGAACTTAGGTGTGGGGGTTGCCCCTGCACGTGTACTAAGTCTGGATGCGCCTACTTTACTTACAAACCCGCATGCAAAGCTCGGCGATGCATGCAACATGGGCTGTAAGGCAAAACTCCCTTCCGCTGACTTGTGCGACATGATAAATCATAAGCGTAAAGCGAGGGAGGACATAACTATTTATAGTGCACATCCATGCACCAGTATTGTTATCAACTGTTGCTGTTCCAAAGCAACAACAGTGCCTCAGAGAAAATCCGTGTTTCGACGGCTGCACTTCTCTGACGATGAGAAGCCACTGTGTTTCATCAAACATGGCTTCATAGGGTCCCCCTTACGGAAGCCCCAATCAAAGACGGTGGACTACGAACCCAACTTTCTCTCTCAGTTCCACGAGAATAAGAAGAAGAAGTCTACCAACAGACGGCCAACAGGCTGTCACATCTGAAGGAGTTTATATGGGTACTCGGTCAAAGACAAGGTTCCGTACGGATGACGAAGAATCCCAAGCTGGGGGTAGTATTACCTCAGAGTCTGAAGCGAATGACCCTCACACTGGGGGTAGCCTTCCAGAGGACGACGATCCCTCTGAATCTGATGGCGACTATCTACCTCCTCTACCTGAAGATGAAGGACTGGTCTACTCGGAGACGGACAGTATCAGCACCAGTTGTACTGTTTTCTCTATTCTTCCTCGCATGTTATCTATATACATGGCGGACGGAGAAAGACCTGAATAAGCCAGTGATCAGACCAGCAAACGGCTAGAGGGTCTTGAAATAACATTTGCCAAGATCACCGATATGCTTACCAGTATCATGGTGGTTCAAGCTGCTGGGGCTGTTCCCCCACCTCAACAAAATGTCTCGGCCCACGCTAGTCCGGCTCACAACAACAATCCTTCTTCACTGCAAAAGGAGTATCATTCCATTACGCCTCCTCGAAATCTTACAAATGCTGGGGGTGGTCCTTCGCCAACAACGCCTGATAACCGTTCAGCAACCGTTTTCCAACACCTACTCAATCAACAGGATGCAATTGATTCCCTGGTCGCTCGTCTCAACACTATCTCACACAAAGATGAGCTTCAAAAAAATGGAGATATCTCAACCATATCCCCCTGAGTGGGAGAACGCTACCTGTCCTCCTAACTACAAGCCACTGACGCTGAATTCATTTTACGGGTTGACTTCTCCTTGTCAGCACATGACGTACTTCAACACGTAGACTCTGCACTTGCCCAGATACGATCCGTTCTTATCGAAGCTGTTTATTAGCACCTTGCAGGGGGTGGCTTTCGAATGGTTCTGTAGTCTGCCTGACAGATGTATCAATTCATTCAAAGACTTGGAGAGGTTGTTCCTCAACATGTTTTACGAGAGCGGCATGCATATTAGTATGTCCACCCTCATCGAGACTAAGCAAAGGAGGATTGAGTCTGTCATCGCATTCATCGAACGCTTCATGCGGCTAGCACTGAAGATGCCCTTCGATATACCAGATTCAGAACTTATGGATACTTGTCGACATAACTTACTTCCTACAGTAAAGTTTTGTCTGCGTATACATAAGTATGATATATGGCCCACTTTCATTGGGGCCGCTGATGTTGCTGAAAACGACGTTCTTAACTTGGAACTACTGGGGTTAAAAATACCCAAATCCGAAGGTAGGGGTAAGCATCCTCAAACTAACCCTGTTCGTGGAGGTAAGGAAAAGAAGTCCTGAAGGTCGATACATCCAAAGGAGCTTCTAATTCTCAGGGCGCCTCCGACAAGCCTAAGGAGACCTTCTCCTTTGACGAAGACGATGTCATTACCATCTTTCACACATTGACGAGGGGTAATAAGCTGACATTGCCTCCACCACGACGTCCTGCAGAGGCGAGCCAACTCAATGATCCCAAGTACTGTCTCTATCATCAGTACGTACATCACTCCACCAAGGACTGCATCATCCTGAAGAAGAAGATACAACAGCTTATCGACAACCAAGTGATCAACCTCGAAGCTGAAGACAATGTCGTATCTTCTAACATGATCTCTCTTCAGTTTGGTGACTTTCCTCCCACAGAAGTCCCAGACGGCGTGGTCTCGATTTCCAAGGCAATAATGGAAGTTTTCAACCTACCGCCAACTTGCAACTCAACATTGGTCCCGCTTACGACTGAACGTGGTGAGATCATGTGGGTCCATCTAGACCATGTGCAAGAAATGATGCAGGGGGTAGTACCTCCCAAAGCAAAAAGGGGCAAGAAGTACAAGTCATGCCATATGTTATCCCCTCCCATCTACGAGGTTCTATCTCGCGAGACGTGTTCGAGGAAGACTTATCTTTGAACATATAATCCCGTACAAGAAGAAGCAGTACCTCCTCAAGCTCCTGCTGCCCTCACAAGCTCACAAGCCGGCCCATCTAAACCTCCAACTACGGACAAAGCCAAGAAGAAGGAGACGCGGTTTGACAAGTCTCTAAAGGTGCCAGCTCCCGAAGGCATGGATCGGCCCTACAACTTTGACATACTGTCTCAGCTAGCCAATAAACCTGCCAGGTTGTCTCTTTATCGATCTATTGCGACTCTCCAAAGAAACGTGGAAGGTTTTAAGTGAGGCATTACTACATGTTGACTCTTACCTCGCTAAAGTCAAAGCCTCCGCTGAAGGCCCTGTCTCCTGTCCCAACTGCCATAGTACTATAGAAGTGGTGCCCAATATCACCTTCTCATAGGAGGACATGCTACTCAAAATAATTATCATGATAGACCCCTGTACTATACAGGGTACATCGGGGCGATCAAGGTGGACCGCATGCACATCGATCTAGGATCCTCCCTCAGCATCATTCCTAGAAGTCGGCTTCAAATTCTGGAAATTCCTCTGCACAAGCTATCTGCAACCAACACAACTATTATGGCCTTCAATGCTGGTCGAAGCCATCCGCTGGGCAAAATCTGTCTCAAATGCCAGATCGATGATCTCCGAATGGAGGTTTCCTGCTATGTGATCGATGCCAACGTATCCTATAACGTATTGTTGGGACGTCCATGGATATACGAGAACATGATCGTTCCTTCCACACTTCACCAGTGCTTCAAGTACGTCAACAACGACGGTATCGCGAAGACGAAATTTGCTGATGTCGATCCTTTTAAGGGCATTGAAGCTTTCTAACTCTGAAGGTGCCATCCTGTAGACTCTCCCTGATACTGGTGCCATCCTTGAAAGCAAATCAATGGTGAACTCTATCTCTCTCTCTGGGGACATGCCTGGAAGCTCTTCGGGAAATACATTCGGAAACTCTTCAACAACTCCGGAAAACTGAACTGCCACTGCTACTGCCATCCGTAATACTGGTGGAGAAGGTTCTACTTCGCCTCTGGGAAATGAAAACTCTGTCTCACCGAAAATACCAAAAATAATCCTGCCAATATGGCAGTCTATTCTTGTGTATTGCTCCTTCAACCAATCCATTCCTATGACCACATCATAATCGGCCATCGGGAATTCTATCAACCTAGCAGAAAACTCTCTACCGCTAACTATGATTCAACATAAGGAAAACACTCTATCTACTCCCACAAGTCCGTTACCAGTAAGTATATTGAGCCTTACTGATAATGACTCGGGCTCCAGTCCTATCCGTGTAGCGAATCGTGCAGACCTAAATGAATGTGATGCTCCCGAATCAAATAATACTGCTGCTGGAAAAGAGTTGACGAGAATGGTACCTTCCACCACCTCACCTGAAGCTAACTCTTCCTTCACGGTCAAAGACATAGCCTAACCTTGCCTTCTTGGTGCTGGTCCCATCTGCTGGTGACCTCTTTGCCTGTTCTGAATCTGAGCTTGTACATACTGTTGAGCCTGAGGCGGCAATAGCCTCGGAGGCTGGTACTGCTGCTGTACTGGTGCTGGACCCCTAACCTATGGACTGCTTAGGTTTGATGACGATGAACTGGCTCTATTCAGACAGGACCCTATCTTGTGATCCGGTGCCCCACAAGCCAAGCATAATTCCTGTGCTCTGCGACACTCTTATACTACGTGTCCTGGCTTTCCACAATAAGTGCAGCCTATTGCGGAAGACTGCTTCTACTTCTGTTGCTGAGGATACGTCGACGTCGAGTGTTGAACCAACGAAACTGTGGCCGCCCGCCCAGGAGCTCCAATAGTCAAAGCCCTAGCTGCCGGGGCTGGTGTTGAAGACTGGAACATCTTCCCATGAGACCTTTTCTGTCCTCCGCTTCTATCTACAATCCTCTGCGAAGTATACTCATGCCTCTTTGTTGCTCGCAAGACGGCATCAAACGTTTGGTGCTCAAACTGCTCCACTGATATGATAATCTCTAGATGGAGCCCCTGCTGGAATCGTTGGGCTCGATCCAATTCGGTTGCCACCAAGGTAGGAGCAAACCGACTGAGTTTAGAAAACTCGGCCGTGTATCCATCGACCGTCCTGCCCATCTGCTTAAGATTAGTGAATCTCATCTGCAGATCATACCGAGCTACTGCGTCGAACTACTTGGTCTGGAACTTGTTGCTGAATACCGCCCATGAGACAGTCGTCGGTAATCCAACTGCTAGCATCGCCCACCAATTGTGGGCTAAGTCTAATAATTACAGGTGCACAATGGCCCCCTTCTTATCCTCAGGAATCCTAGTTGCTTCCAGGATAACCTCTGTGTCCTGAAGCCATGCATCAGCAGCAATAGCATCTTTAGTGCCGTCAAAGAAAGGAGGGTTCAAACGCTTGAAGCTGTTGGCCGCGTTGTTCCCTTGGTAACCAACTCTGCCCATGGCATCTTATACTGTCTGGTACAGGGCATCGCCCCGACGATTTTGAGATGCAAGCAATTCCCTGATGAGACCCACCAGGGTTCCATTGTCGAGCTCTGCAGACTGGACGGGCTAAACTGGTGGCTCTTGACCCCCGGTAGGCATGACTCTGGAGGCTATTCCTGAATGCTGGACTTGGTCTCTAGGTTGCTGCTGGTTCACTGGAGGTGCTCCGCCTTGCTGATCGGTAGGACCAGGAACAATGCCGCTGAAGAAACGACATGGGGAATAATAAGGATGGACCATGATAGATCGAGGATATAAACATGTGATCAGGTCAAGATTTCAGAAAGATTAGAAAAAACAAGTAGAGATCAAGGGCGAGTGCTGATTGAACATCTATTCAGTGAAACACTCACACATCTTGATTTACAAGACCTGTATGAGCCACCACTTAAACCGTATCACGCCCCAGAACCAGAATACTGGAGAGCGAGGGGCAGGCACAGCCAGCTACGTACATTAAAGTGAATCCCACCTCGCAATACGGTCACGGCTATCTAGATGCATGAGGGTTTACTACAAGCCATTAGTCTCTTAGGGTCAAGAACAAGCCTAGTGTCTCAATCTCAAGCAAGAAGTAAATGTAACAAGATGGTAGATCATCAGACATACAAAGTAAGGCATCCCAAACATTACATATTCAGATGATCATGAAGCTAGTCATACAAAATTCAAAGACTAGCAAGAGTTTAAGTCATACATGATCAACCCTAGGATCTATCAATCATGTTACAGCCATTAGGCAGATAGGAATGTAAATTCAACATGAGCTAACACCTGCTCGGTGGCTAAAAGCCTCAAAAGAATAATTTACAATATAGTGGGAGAGAAAAATAAAATCCACTCCTTGCCAGGGTTGCGCCTAGTGTTCACCATCTGGCTGGAAGGCTGGAAGATCCTCGGGTGCTACTCTAAAATCTGGCCATACAAAACCAGCTGGGTCAAACCCCAGAAAGAGCAAGTGCCACAAAGGAAGCTTCACTTAAGAACTAAAACTAGCATATTAGCACATGAGACAAAGGATAATAAAAGACATGAGTTAGAGAAAACAAGATGATAAACGATAAGACAACTAAGGGACTATTCTGGTAGCCAAGTTACAACCCGTAAACCAAACAAGGACCGGGGTTGTAACCCTTCACCTGAACAGAGCTTAGCCTCAAACCAATTATCGACAAGAGTAAAGCATAACAGTAATGTGCAGAAATAACGATGTAGTGGTCTTGCCTAGGTAAGACTAAACAGGACTCCATCCATCAATCACGGCCAAGCAATGAGTATGGCTTGATACTTTAGCTAACTAGGGTTATCACAAGCCTAATTACTAACAAGATGCACTGAGATGTTCCAATGGCCACAAGCCCTGTAGTCTTAATCCAGGTTATCCGATCACAAGTTGAGAGAGTTGGATTAGGTGACTTGGGGGTGCAACACATGACAGTATGCTGGAAATGTGCCCTACTCGACGGCAGGCTACAAGTCCAATTAGAGCGCGCAGATAACAGGACTGCCTGTAGCTGAGAAATCTCTTCATGAACTACATGATCAATCTAGTCTTTATCCTAGTCAGATTCAGTATGAATCCCTGACCGTGGTAACCAGGAATTTATGTCCTAGATGATGCAAGACGAGACATGTAGTTTATACAAGCACAAACACCCACGGTGTCAAGACAAAAGTTACTTAGCAAGTCAAGATAGCCGTCACAACAGCATATCAAGATTATCATGTTGGGTTTACTTATCAAAAGTGTGCCACGACGGGCCACTATCATGTCATATTACTTGTCAAGAGTGTACCACGACGGATCACTATCAAGAATCATCATGTCAAGTTACTTGTTACTTGGTAAGAGTGCGCCTTAACAGGCCACTATCGTGTTCTATCCTTATATTATCATGAATGAAAGAAACTTGCATAAAATAGCTAGTAACATATTCTTGCAGCTAAGAAAAATATCTACAACTTTCATGTTGGCAGTTGGAAGAAATTTTGGCCACAATTCAGCCAAATAGGACTTAAAGCAGCCTAAAACAGCCAAAATAGGCCATATGCGGCATTCTGCGGCACTATGCAGCCTTCTGCGGTACTATGTGGCACTATGCAGCCTTTTGCGATACTATGCAAGCCATGTGGCACTATTCATCCATGCAGCACTATTTATTCCTGCGGCTGCGGCACTATTCATGCGATACTATTCATTCTTGCGGCTGCGGCACTATTCATGCGGTACTATTCATTCCTACGGCTGTGGCACTATTCATGTGTCACTATTCATTCTTGCGACTGCGGTACTATTCATGCGGCAATATTCATTCCTGCGACTGTGATACTATTCATTCCTGCGGCTGTGGCACTATTCATTCCTGCGGCTGCGATACTATTCATTCCTTCGACTGCGGTACTATTCATTCCTACGGCTGCGGCACTATTCATGCAGCACTATTTATTCCTGCGGCTGCGATACTATTCATACGGCACTATTCATTTCTGCGACTGTAGCACTATTCATGCAGTACTATTCATTCCTGCGGCTGTGGCACTATTCATGCGGCACTATTCATTTCTGCCAAATTCAGCACAGATGAACTAAAAAATACTCAAATCTTATTTGGCCATAACTTTCTCAAAACAAGTCGAAATCTAACTTTTCAAAGGTCCATTTTGGGTAAAATTGATTCTCTACAACATAGAATAATCAAAACTTAAAAATAATAAAGTTTGGTAGATTAAAATCCAAGAAAACCGAAAATACAACCAACTTAGATCTACAAGAAATAAACCATGAAAATTAAAAATGCTAAGTACTAAAGTGTATTAGATTCTCGTGAGGAAAACAATGGAACAAGAAAAATAGAGTTCCTCCATGAAGCAAGTTGCACTTGCCTAGGACTTGGTAGGTGGGAGGAGTAAATAAAAAAGATGAAGAAGTAAATGAAGAAGTGAATGAGGAGAGAGAAAAGTAGTTGGGTTATATATCAACCCTCTCCATCTCAAACCAAGCCAAGCCAAGCCAAGTCAGACCAAGTCAAATTGAACCAAACCAATCAAATAAACCAAGTCAAGATCAAACCAAGACTAGGCTAAGCAAGACAAGTCTATCTACCGTCCACCTGATAAATGCCAGAAATCTCGTATACGCATACGAAAATACGTATAACTGGAAACGGGAGTGACAGACCTTTATCAAAAATGCAAACTTCATCCTTATCTGAGTTTACCACCAATTGATAAGATATTCATACTTATCAATATGATCAAACTTTATCCTATCTTTGAGAGTGGCAGTTTAATCAAATCAATTGGATGGGACCATGCAACCTACGCCTCTAACGAGGTCTTAGTTCTGCTGTGCTTCTGGTGTGACAAGTAGACTGTTCTCCTGGGGACAACGGAGCCTCTGCGCTTTCAGGCGATGAGTGGACTATGTTTCGAAGGCGACGGAACCTTTGTTCATTTGAACGACGAGTAGGCTATATTTCGAGTTGTAAAGTTACTATGCTTTAGGACGACGAGTAGACTGTACTTCAGGCTAACGAGGTTACTGTACTTTTGGAGCGGCAGGCAGACTAGTGTTGGATGCAATGGTGTTTCCCAAGTCTTTGATGAAGGGGGTTGAGCTTGTGGGTCGAAGTAGAGGTCTGTGCCGTTGGAGCTGGGATTATGTGAAGTCATCACCAGTCTGCGCCTCCTTCTGGCGCAGGATTGTAGCTGCACTTCTGGTTTGAAAAAGTTGTCTTTGAAGTCTCCATTTAAGAGCAATTAATGACAGCTCTTTAAGGAAAGGCTCCCTCTTAATTGCCACCGTTACTTGGGGATTTTCAAGGGGTCTTTTAATGGTCTAAGACTTAGTCGAATGAACCCATTTAATGAAGTTTATCGTGCTGAGTCTTAGGTTCATCCCATTAATGTAGGAATATTGACCGACGGCCCCGTGGCCTATGTCTTGGACCACTCCTGCCCTATATAAAGGGAGAGTTTCTTCCGAATAGTCACGTCTTCCTAGTTTTGTCCTTCAACACCATGCTGGATCCAGACTTAGCTTCGAGCGGCCGTTGGCCTTACCTAAGTCGGATTTTGTTTGAGGATCCCTTCGTTCAAAGGAGCTGTGCCTTCGTAGAAGAACCGCTGATAAGCTATGGGATGTGCTGAACGTTTCTCGTGAAGTGTTTGAACCTGAGCGATATCTTGGAGGTCTTGGAGGTCCTGACGACCGAGTTTGGTCTGGTTGCCAATATGAAGTGCCGCAGGTTGTGCTCTTTCCTGCCCAATGGAGGTTACGCGCTTCCGTTATGTTGGAAGAGCCCCAGAAACTGATGTACTTTTGAAAAGGGCCTCCTGTCGTGCTATGGACTAAGTTCTCGCTCGGGCCAATAGCAGCTTCAGAAAGCTGCACGTCTGAGTGGGGGGTCCTGTGGTGACAAACTTCGATATCGACTATATTCACATCTTATATCCACAGTCTCTCCTCTCATGACGATTACCCTGTGAAGATGAACCCCAGCATAGATCCGTAGGAGTTTTTATTTCAGCATATGTAATCATAAGTACTTTGTAACAGATCTATGTAATTAGGAACTCTTCTTTTATGTAATTATGACGAATCTGTAATAGACTCTTGTAGCCATGATTTAATAAAAAGAACTTTCTTTGAACTTTTTCTCTATTTTTTGTGAGTTTGTCTTTTCAGTTGGCGTGCTTGACCGCCTGTGCTTTTGTGAAGCTGGGTTGGTAGCGAGAGCTCCAACCTACGCCATTCGCCATCTGTGCCTTTGTGAAGAAGGGTGGGTAGCGAGAGTACCCACCTGTGCCTTGTGTCATCCTATGCTTTTTCATGCTTCTACAAGACCCCCTTCAAAGTGTCCCAAACATGAGTCGAGCTTGGGATACTTTGAAAAGAAGCATGACACGTATTTTTTTGTAGGCAAAATGCCTATCATGTCTGCTGCCAGGCTGACGTCAAGCTTGGGCTTCAGCATTAAATACCTCAAGCCGTCGCTTCCTTAAGTTTTGATCATGACTCCTCTTTTTTCGCAAACGTTTATCATGACCTATTTCTGAACCCACGTTATTTTGAGGGTGAACGAAGCATCTTGTCTTCTTTTGTTGACATGGCACGGCTCTGTGAGCACCTATTGGAGCGTGAGGGCTTCCACTGGTATTGCTTGTCTTCATACGTAGTATTTCTTCAGGAACTTGCCATTGATTGGCATTATGAGTAAGTCACCATTTGATTTTGCCAGTCGATAAGCGCCGTTGGAATACACCGTCTCTATGAGTCATCACCATCGGTCTTCGAACTGCAAGACGAGGTCGCCCACTTGGAACATTCTTTCCCAGACCTTTTTATTAAAGGTCCCGAAAATACGAGCTTGGTAAAGCTCGATCCTTTGCTGCTCTAGTAGGCGTTTTTCGTCCAACGCCTCTAACTCTTGTAGTCGTCGACGCTGATTATCTTCGTCAGTCAGCTGGTTGGTGAAAGCTACCCACAAGGACGGAATTTAGGTCTCTAGGGGGAGCACTGCTTCGCTGCCATAGACAAGGTAGAATGGTGTGCTACCCGTGGTCTCCGAAGGTCGTACGGTAAGCCCATAGACATTTGCCCAGCATCTCATTCCAATCGTATTTGTTAGAAGAGACGACTTTCTTGAGCAGTTTGACGATGGTTTTGTTGAATGCCTCGGGCAGTCCATTAGTCGCAGGATTGTAAGCCGTTGATGCCACATTCTGTATCCAGTTCTTGTTGCAGAATCGATCGAACGCGTGGCTCACGAATTGGGTGCCATTATCATGGACAAACCTTCTAGGAACTCCGAAGCGGTAAATGACGTGGTGCTTGATAAAGCTGATCACGTTAGAGGTTTTTACTTCTACCAGTTGTACACTTCCGTCCATTTGGAGAAGTAGTCAGTGATGGCGAGGATAAACCGGTGTCCTTTAGAAGAGGGCGGGCTGATCAGCCCGACGATGTCCATTCCCCATGCATCAAATGGCCAAATGGCCACCGTGGGGTGTAGATATTTCGAAGGTCGGTGGATGAAGTCAGGGTGAAACCTACATGCCCGATACTTCTTTGTGTAATCTACGACGTCTTCCATCATGATGGGCAAATAATAGCCCATGAGGTGCAACCGGTCTTGTAACTTAGGGCCAGGCTGATGGGCTCGCAGGTTCCATCATGCGCCTCTCCGAGTGCCTCTTGTGCTTCTGTCTGGGACAAATAACACATGAGGAGTCCGTCGTATGAATGACGGTACAGCATTTGGTGGCCGTTCATAGAAGAATTGGAGTGAGCATCTCCTGGCAGAGGCCGCTTTCTTTGGGTCTTCAGGCTGGATTCCATAGATTACATCATCTATGAATGGAAATCGCCAGTCTCGTATGTACACGTCAGTGTCTACTTGTACTGAGTAGCTTTGACATATATGTAGAGCATTCTTCGAACAAACTAGCTCTCGTGCCATCACTGTAATGGCATATTGGGATCCAACGGGGGCAGCCAGAGAAGCGGCGAGTCCGGCTAGTGCGTCGGCCTCTAAGTTCTGTAGGCACGATAAGTGTTCTATAAAGAACCCTGTGAATGTGGAGATGATGTCGATCGCTGCCTGGTGGTAGGGGATCGGGTCTTCATGTCGAACCTTATACTGTCTTTGAAATTGGCAGATGATTAATTTCGTATTTCCACAAGCCTCGATGTAGTCAACCCCAAGCTGTTTAGCGAGTTGGAGCCCAATGATAAGAGCGTTATACTCTGCAACACTGTTGGTGCACGACTCCATAAGAGAATATGCGCGATTGATGACTAGGCTATCAGGGGTGATGAGGACGATCCCAACTCCTGCGATGATATCACCCTTTGGTCATGTTCTTGAAGTACCATCGAAGAACATGTGCCAAACCGAATTGTCTAAGACTACATTGGACTCTAGAACTTCATCTTGGATATCATCGTAGAGTTTTGACATCTCCGACACAGGGTGTGCTGCCAGTAAATCTGCCAGCGCTTGGCCTTTGACTGCCTTCTGAGGGACGAACACCATATCATAGAGAGTTAGAAGGATTGCCTACATGGCTAATCATGACTTTAATGCCCCTGGCTTGGTCATGAGGACTCTGAGGGGATTGATTCTAGATACGACATGGATCGTCTGTCCGGTCACATAGTGCCGCGTCTTCTGGATAGCAAAGAGAAGGACGAGGCACTCTTTCTCAACATGATTATACCTATGCTCGGCTTCAATCATGGTTCTGCTGAGATAGTATATTGCCTGTTCATGGCTTTTACTGCTCTTCTGGACTAGCAAGGCACCAAGAGAATGGTCCATAGCTCGGACGTATAGCAGAAAAGGCTTTCCCACAGCTGGTGTTACCAGTACGAAAGGACTGGTAAGGTACTTTTTGATGTCGTCAAATGCACGTTGGCATTCTTCGATCCATACGAAGGAGACCCCTTTCTTCATTAACTTGGTGAAGGGTTGACATTTGCCAGAAAGGTTCTCTATGAACCTTCTGATGTATGCCAGGCGTCCTTGCAGGCCTCGAAGCTCTCGAAGATTCCTTGGAGGAGCCATGTCCATAATTTCCTTAGTCTTATTCGGATCAATGTGAATCCCTTTTGCTGTGATGATAAAGCCCAAATACTTGTCGCTGAAAACGCCTAGGAAGGACTTAGTCCGGTTCATCATTAGTTGATGCATTCACATTAAATTGAACACTGTTCGTAGATCATCCAAGTTGTTCAACTTGTCCTTGCTTTTAACGGCAATGTCATCAATGTAACACTCCACCGTTTTTCTGAGATGCTTACAGAATTCGAGGTTGCACTCAAGGAGGTGACTGATGCTGATGAGGTTCGAGCCCGTCATCATGCAGACACAGAGGAGCAATATAAAGACCTCTGAGAGCAGATTCAGCAATTGGAGGAGACTCTGGTCAATGCTGAGAGTGACCTGAGGAAGTCAGAGGACCGGAAGGAGGTCTTTCGCCAACGTTCTGAAGCTCTAGCTCAGGAGAAGGAGAGCATTGGCGTTCGTCAGGCTGAGTTGGCCCTTGCGCACCAAGCTATGTCCTCTGCCGAAGATGAAGCTTCTCGGCATCGGAAGGCTGAGCGTAGGGCCCAAGCATTGGCTGAGCATCAGAGGGCTCGTTTGAGAAGCTGGTTAGAAGAGCTTAAGAACCAATCTTCTTAATTTTGACTTCTTTCTTTCTTTTTCTTGTCTCTCAGTTTATGAAAGACTATTTTTGTAATAAAAAAACACCATCTCATTTATATATAAATTTTGGCTTTTTTCTTCTTTTTTGTTTGTCTTCGTGGTTGCGAATCTTGTACAGAGTTAATAATTCCCTTAGAGAAGATAACTCTATTGGGAATAAGGAGTTTACTCAGAAGTGATATGGATATGGTAAATATAGGACTTTTTGTAGAGACACTTTCCTTACTCAGAGATAATATGGACGTGGCAAGGATAGAATCTACGGGGGTATAGAACGACTCAGAGGTAGTATGGACATAAAGGGTTCTATAAATAACAACCGCAGGGGATTATCATGGAAGGGTTGCCTACTTAGAGGTGATATGGACATGGCCGGCATCCTTCACTAGAATAACAGTTCAGAGGTAATATAGACACGAAATGTTTTCTAGATAATTATGATAGCTCAAGGTTATCATAGAAAGGGGTGACTACTTAGAGGTATTATGGACATGGTAGACACAGTATAGAATAACACTTCAGAGGTGATATGGACGTAAAATATTTTCTATATATAGTTATGACAACATGGAGTCATCATGGGATAGGCGACTTTGACTAAGGTGTAAGGGATCAATCCAGGGGTAGTATGGACATGGAAAGCTTTCTACTAGGGAGAGGTATAGAAGGGATGAATATTTTTAGCAGAATCTACGAAAACTTACTGGAATATGGGAGGTTTGCACTGTTCGAAATACCATTCCCATTGAGATACTTGGCACTGCGCCCAGGGTTCATCCTCGAAGTAATCAAACATCTGGTCTTCGTCCTCGATCGGAGGATTTGTAGAGACCATGTTAGAGGACAACATCTTTTGAAGACCTGACCGATACTGGTGTCAGAGTCCCAGGATGAGGAGTCAGAAGAGTATGAATGCATCATGACTTCCACCTCTGAGTCTTCTGAAGTTGAAGTAGGTGTAACATAATCCAACCCCCGGTGGGTGCGTTGGTAACAGTTTTGAGCCTTTCCCTTTGGAGCTCAAATTCGTAAGGGAAGGCGCCGACCTTGACCATAGTTGAGTCCTTTGTTGCTGTTCAAGTCGTAAACTATCTTCTGGATAAGGTGTTTAGCTTGGGTAGCGTAACGGTAAAGTTGCATTGTGCCGTTGCCGGGTTCTGGTTCTGCTGGAGTTAGTCGCTGAGGATGCTCGAATCGACCAAAGATGATGGGTACCCCCTCCTTCTTCCTTGCTGGAACTAGGAAGTTAGAGCCCTGGGAAAGGGACAACTCGGCTCGCAAGGTTGGCGCTTGTCACTTGTGTTTGTAGCATACATAGAGAGTTGTCTAAGAAATATCTTGTGTTCCAACATGCACAAGTGTAATTCAAAGACAACTTTTTATTAATAAAATGAGAAATTTTATCCCGAAGGATTACATCATCTAAAGAGTGTGCTTCGGTATTGGCACAGACGTAGTCTCCACGCTCCTCATCGTTGAGGACTAGGGTTGTCGAGGGAGGAAGGGGAGGACGCTTCCCCTTTAGCTTGACCACCGGGGGGGGCTGCGGTCGGAGGTTCCTGCACCTTTATGGTTGGATTTGGGGACCTCCGGGGTAGCCTTATTCATATAGGCTCCTGGCCATCATCAGACGTCACCGAAGGCAAAGATGGCGCTTTGCTTTGGAGCTTGACGACGAGGGGCGCTAATACCTTAGGGGAATTTCTATTCAGTCGAACCTTTAGTGGTTCTTCAGTAACCGCTGTACTTTCTGAGGCAGTTTTTGCCTCGTCATCGGCCTCATTGCTCTCATCGTCCCCCGGGACTGATTTGTATAGATCACCATCCATAGAGTAGGCTTCAAGTCTCCAAAACTGGTCGATATCAGCGAATTCGGTCTTAATAGTCCCGTCGCTAGCCACGTACTTCATGCATTGATGGAGAGTGGAAGGAACGATCATGTACTCATGAATCCATGGTCGTCCCAGCAACATGTTATGGTTTATGTCAACGTCGATGACATAGCAAGTTACTTCAGTGTAGAGGTCGCATATTTGGCACTTCAAGTAAATTTTGCCCAGGGGCTCGCTTTTTCCTACGTTGCAGCCGGTAATTGTTGTGTTCGATGCAGTCAGTCGATGCATCAGGATCCCTAGAGTTTGGAGCAAACTCCTTGGAATGATGCTGAGAGAGGAGCCTGGGTCGATCTGGAAGCGATCGACTTTAATGGCACCGACATACCTTATATAGTACAGAGGCCTATTATGCCGGTTATTCTTCAGCATCATGTCTTGCTGGATAAAAGTGATACTGGGTGTAAAACCCCTAAATTTCTACTATGATTGTTTTCTAAATTAATTTGGTATCAACTTTTATTTTCTAAATTTTACGTCGCGTACAAGTTCGCGATTTTCGTATTTGTACGTAGCATGCGAAATTGCGAGATGATATATATTTTATATACAATTATTTCTAAAAGATTCCTTTGTATAGAAAATAAGTATTTATTTGTCGCGTTGCGATTGCCAAAATTTATTTTATTATAAAAAGGCTATTAATTATTTTATTGGTAATTCAGAAAAATATGATTCATGTAAATATTCTATTTGCGAGGTACATGAAATTTAATTTCGTGTATATTTTAGTTTTCAAAAACCTAATTATTCTATTCAATTACAAAATAAAGTATTTCAAATATTTAAATATTTATTGTAATTTTCGAAATTAATTATTATCATTATTTTATTATTTTAAAAAAGATATTTTAAATATTGTTTGATTTTATATTTAATAAATTGCGATGATTTAAATTGGAAAAGATTTTATTTGCCTTAAATTAAAGGGCTTTTAAATTAAAGATAGGTTTGATTTATATTGAATTAGTTTTTGAATAAATTTAAATTAGTATGGAATCTATCTAATTGGGATTTAAATAATTCCAATCATTATCCTAATGGAAATTACCACATCCTATAAATAGGCAGGTACTCCTCCATAATTCTCTACCACAATTTCCATCCAACAGGTGCATCGTGTCTGTGCCTCATCCCCTCCACTATATTTTTCCATTACAATTACAATTCTTCCAACTCCGTGTCTGACACCCGTACATCCGATTCGTGTTGCGCAGGACACGACACCCCGACACATACAATAAGACCCTAAACCTAACCCTAACCCCCGTCCAGCCTGATCCGCCACCCGCCAAAATTCTCGACGGAAAAGTCCACCGCTCGTGCCCGCTAACTCCGTCCCAGTCTCGATCCCGGCCAAATCCTCCCGCCACCATTACCGCCATCGTCGTTACCACCACACCGAGCCTCTCATCCACGACGACCCCCACCAGAAAACTCACACACCCCGCAGCAGATGAAAGTAGAAGGGGGGAAAGAACCTTACTTGCCCGCTGCGATGGTAGCCGCCGGAGAGGAGCCTTGCGCCAGCCCGTCGGAGCAGGCTCCGCTGCGTCCGTCAAATCCTGGCAGTCTCCTTCTATGAAAACCCCACCGTCCCATCTCCGTCCGCCGACCGGTGAACCGCCGCTGACCCCGGGCCACCATGGCCGCGCGGCGCATACCCCGACCGGAAAACCCCCGTGCTCCACCTTCCGCCCCTCCTCGTCGCGCCAGGCCGGAGGTCATTCCGTCGCCGTGCCGCCTCCCTTCCGCCGACCTGGGCCTTCGCGCCGGAGCTTCCAGATCTGCGCCACAGCGCCTTTTCGCCGCCATCAGCGCGCGCACCTCTTCGCCCCGCCGGCCGAGCCTTCAGGGAGAATCACCGTCGCCGCGCCCAAGCGCCGAGCTTCCTCCGAACGCAAGCCTGGCCGCGCCGGCCAACCCGCCGCCGACGGCGACCGCCCCATTCGGTAACCCCTCTTCCCTCCTGCTACTTCCTCCCTTTCCATTTTCTCCCGAGTTAGGTAGAGAACAGAACATAAGTGTAGAATTCTTTAAAAGTTATATTTTAATTATTATTATTATTAATATTAAAGGAATGAGTTGTATTGGTTTTAAGTGGGTTATTATTATTATTATTATTATTATTATTATATATTACTGTTGTTATTATATTTATATTATTATTATTTATTACTGCTATTATTATTAGTTGTATTATTATCATTATTAATATTATTATCTTCACAGTATGAGTAATTTGGTATTCTAGTATCATTTAAAAATTATTATAAGTTATTATTAATTGGTACTATTATTTAGGTATTTTTATTAACAAAAAAAAGTAAGTTTTTTTTTCCAGTTAGTTATAAAACCTAAAATAATTTTTCATCTATTCAAATAGTTCTTCAAAAAGTATTTTGACCAATAAAAATGTAGCTACCTGATTATAAAATAATTTCTAGTATTTTTTAAATTAATATGATATATTTTCCGCTATGAAGTTATTTTAACAACTTAGAATGATTTTGATTTTTATTATTTTTTACTAAAATTCGTTTACTACCAAAATCTAGTTTCCAAATAAATGTAGATATTTTCTAAAAGATAAGTACGAGCTTCTCCTAGCAAATTCACTTTTATTAACCTCATTACTCATGATTGATCATGCTTGCCTATTTTCTCGCGACCTCGGGCTCTTACACACCGAACATGGCCATTGGACAGAACATGACATCTTGATCATCGTACCACACCAGTCGACACACCAGGCAAGACACCTTGCCTTTACTGTTTAATTTTTTGCTCAATATCATACATGCTTTTTCTTTATGTTGTTCTTTCAAAATTATATAGATACAAATTATTATATTTTATGCAATTGGCTTAGAGTTAAGGGACCACCGTATGTGCATCTCATAAACTGTCACGATGTGCCACGGATAGTGTGTGAGTGGTGAGTCACATATAGCTTCGAACTTGCATACCGACCGTACATCGGTGCGTACAGGCCGTACGTTAGGATATAACTGTCAATAGATTGTGTAGAAGACTTGGCGGTTATTAAGGATTAAACAGTGTCGTGGAGACGACGCATGTATAGTATCATTGGGGGGAGGGGACAGTTATTAGCGTAGGGGCTACATTTTATTTTTACACATATTTTGGGCCGAGGATGACTCTTATGAGCACTACCTTCTGTCCAAGGCCGATAGTGACTCGGATGAGCGCTACTTACTGCCACTCTTTATTTACTCTGCTGAGCCTACAGCCCCTGCGTAGAACGTTGTCCTCAAAGTGCATATCACCTAGAATGGGTAGGAACCTTTACTCATGCATACTTTTCTGTTGAGCTCATTTATTCAGTTTATGGTATGATATTATGTGTCTTGTTACGTCCCTCTGAGAACCTGGTGATCTCACCAGGTGTGTGTTTCGTGATTTCTTGCAGGTGCTCTAGCTAAGGCCATTCCTTCCTCCGTGATGATTGCTCTTGGACTCGTCACTTGCTCTCACTTGCTAAATTCTTACCTCGTATATTTTTCCATATTTAATTTGGTTGGTAGTGGACTTTGTCTCCGCCCAACTATTGTGTATATGACAAACTCAAAGTTGTTTTATATTATTATTTATCTTTATGGATGAGATTTAGTGTCTTGGCTTTCTACATTTACATCTTATGTATATATACGAGTCGTATATTTACTCGTATGTATACAGCTGGCATGATACGTATCTAGTCTCAAGTATTTGGGACTGGAGCATTACATATTTTTTTTGTGGTGGCCCATGCAGGTCAGGTTTGCCGTTTTGGTTACATGATTGTATCGAGCGGGCCTGCAATATAGGATTAGAATCTAGGAATCTCATCCACATACTTGATCACCTTCCTTGACCTTCTTTGAATTCCATATTCCGACTCCCGTGGCTTTCCTTGATTTTTGTATCTTGCTTCTCTTTCTACCAACCCCCTATCACCCCGTGCTTAAACATGGTTAGAAAGATGACTACACCACTATATACTTACTGGTCAACCCTATGGCGAGAAGGATTATATTGACAAATAGTATCCATTGAGGTTATATTTGAGTATAAAGGCATTTATTTTTCCTAGAGATATGATCTTAAAGATGAGTTAATTCCAAGTTGGGTAGTAGCATATTACCGCCTTCAAAGGATAAGTTAGAATTTTATTATTACAAGGTGGTATACACAAGAGGATAGCTAGATTGAGAAAACAAATTTTTGATTTACGATTTTTTTGAAATGGTGAAATAGTTATGATTTATTAGGGATATGAAATCGATTGAGAAATAACTTAAGTTTTATATTGTGACGCATGATTTACGGTTAACTTTAAAAGTTTGGATTGTAATATTATAAAGTTTATCTCGAGATTATGTAAGGAGTTTTAATTATGATTTTTAGACAACTAGAGAAGACGAAAGTTTAGTTTGAGAGAGCTTGAGGTTTAAAATTGAGTCGTATGATTTATAAGTTTATTAAAATTTGACTTGAAAAAGAAAAATGATGGTAAAATTTTTGTTTGAATATTTGAAGGATATGAAAGCGACTTTGAAGGAAAATTTTAAATTTTAAATTGTGACATATGATCAATGATTTAAAAAGTTATTTAGATTTCAAGTTTAAAGCCTTGATTATGGATATTTAAATTTTGGTGAAAAAAATAATAAAAATAAATAAATAAAAAAAAGGGAGTTGACTACTGATAGGATTATGGAGTTTTATTACAAGTTTGATATAATGAAAAGTTATTTTTAAAGGAATTTACATTTTAGGTTATGATTATGATTGGACGATTTAGAATGAACATAAATTATGGTAGATTATTTTTCGAGAATTTTTGTAAAGGCTCGAGTTCAAGAAGTTAGACTTATAATGGTAGGCAACCAAGATGGCCATAATGAGATAGAGTAGTCCACATTAGTGACATAGCATCCATGACCATGATAGTTGCACATACACAAGTGGAGTTAGTTATCTACCAACCAAGTGATTATATTTCAACCTTGACTCGCTCGACCTTCCCTCAATTCTAAAACTTTCATCTTGACATTCTAATCATTGGACATTGGAAACGATTAGAACTATTCCTCGACTAACCCCAACCTAGAAAGGTATATTTTTCTTTAGAAACTGTATTCTAACTTATTTTACCTTGATTTACTCGAATCTAAATTATCATTATGACTTAGCTTGGTCATTTTTTTTGTGCATTGATCATTATCTCATGAACTCCCACTTTCTATTTTTAAATTCTTTTGTGCCCTTTACTGTGACTTGGGTATTTGGAGCACAACACTAGACTTTTCCTTCCCACAACTTTCATATGTAAGACCTAGACGAGCCCACCTTCGCGTAGGTATATCATGTCCCACTAAAACACGTTCCCTTGCACTCTATTTTTATGATGCGACTTCAAGTCAAAATGGCTAGCCTATAAACCCTACCATTGTCCTTTCTAACTTCGGTTAGAGAGCAAATCTTAACTCAATCCTTTCGACCCTATATATGATTTTGATCTACTTAAATTTTTTTTTTGAATGCTTAATTTGTGTTTTGCCTTGATTGCTTCAACCTTGTCCTTTTATTTTATGCCTTATCATGATTTACTTAGACCCCTAACACCTTTACTCTTCATGCAATATTAGCAACCCTTACTTCTCTCCCTCCCAATTAAATTATTTTACTCATATTTCATGATAATTCCTCTGTGGTTTATGCAACTATGTTCATTTCCTTGTTCTAAGATAAATTTGACCATGACATCCTATGGTTAGAAAAAGGAGAGTAGTGGTATAGTTGGATAAGATGATTGAATATGCATAAGTGAAAATCTTACGGTAAAACCTATGAGGCAGAGTATATTTTATGATCAAGGGAGAGTAGATTCTCGTTCGACAAATTGATTCTTTATTTTACGAGATAATAATGGAGCGTTTGAAGAATTCAAGGAGGGTGTAATACCTAAAAATTAATTCAGAATTTAACTATGCGATGGTTGTAAATATAAAGGTTATATCAAGGTGCGATTGATTTTACTCTTGACTAATTAAGTGAATTTTTTTTTTTAAGGAAGTTTTGCAAGAGGAAACTAGTTTGAAAGAAAATATATAGGAAGAAGAGTATTAGAGAATTATTGAATTGGAAGTTTGGACTTATCAAAATCCTACGATTATGGATATAATTATCAATCGAAGTAACCTTGATTATCTTCGACTAAATTGAGTAAGGGTTGACTAAATTATTTTGGAAAAACTTTGAAAGACGAGATTTTGTTTGAGGAAAATAATTGCTAGAGATTGATTGAATCCAAAACTTTAAATTAAAGGCGTTCTATTAGGAAATAACGAAGGTATATATGGGTTGACATCTAATATTTTGTTCATAAATCTCAAAGTTAGGAAAGTATATTTTGCAAAAAAAAAGGGTTCGATGGAATATCAATTGGAAGAAGAAATAATTTTTGAAGATTAGTGATAAAAGGATAATGACGATTCAAAGAATTAACGGAATTGAAAACCGCAAGTGACTCGAAACTAACGAGCTCGTAATCAAGATTTGAGATAAGAAAGTTATTACCCATTTGCCAAGGTTGCAAGTTTATAGGATAATGTAAGCATTGGTTGATTTAAACACTCATAGCTTGTCA
The DNA here is from genome assembly GCA_029216955.1 of Iris pallida. Taxonomy (NCBI): domain Eukaryota; kingdom Viridiplantae; phylum Streptophyta; class Magnoliopsida; order Asparagales; family Iridaceae; genus Iris; species Iris pallida. The sequence goes on from JANAVB010003400.1 coordinate 57,516,958, forward strand.
TGCATTGACCTTCTTCGAACTGTTGATTCTATTCGACTAGAACTATCTAAATTACCCTTTTCCCCATCTCTCTTCGATCGAGGATTTAAATCACGATTCTATCAACTAAATTCTCTCAATCCCCTTCACCCTACCAGCCTAATTACTCCTAAATTTCGAGGAAAAAATTCTTATAAGTTGGGTAGGATGTAAAACCCCTAAATTTCTACTATGATTTTTTTTCTAAATTAATTTGGAATCAACTTTTATTTTCTAAATTTTACGTCGCGTACGAGTTCCCGATTTTCGTATTTGTACGTAGCATGCGAAATTGCGAGACGATATATATTTTATATACAATTATTTATAAAAGATTCCTTTGCATAAAAAATAAGTATTTATTTGTCGCGTTGCGATTGCCAAAATTTATTTTATTATAAAAAGGCTATTAATTATTTTATTGGTAATTCAGAAAAATATGATTCATGTAAATATTCTATTTGCGAGGTACATGAAATTTAATTTCGTGTATACTTTAGTTTTCAAAAACCTAATTATTCTATTCAATTACAAAATAAAGTATTTCAAATATTTAAATATTTATTGTAATTTTCAAAATTAATTATTATCATATTTTATTATTTTGAAAAAGATATTTTAAATATTGTTTGATTTCATATTTAATAAATTGCGATGATTTAAATTGGAAAAGATTTTATTTGCCTTAAATTAAAGGGCTTTTAAATTAAAGCTAGGTTTGATTTATATTGAATTAGTTTTTGAATAAATTTAAATTAGTATGGAATCTATCTAATTGGGATTTAAATAATCCCAATCATTATCCTAATGGGAATTTCTACATCCTATAAATAGGCAGGTACTCCTCCATAATTCTCTACCACAATTTCCATCCAACAGGTGCATCATGTCTGTGCCTCATCCCTTCCACTATATTTTTCTATTACAATTATAATTCTCCCAACTCCGTGTCCGACACCCGGACAACTGATTCGTGTCGCGCAGGACACGACACCCCGACACATTCAATAAGACCCTAAACCTAACCCTAACCCCCGTCCAGCCTGATCCGCCACCCGCCAAAATTCCCGACGGGAAAGTCCTCCGCTCGTGCCCACTAACTCCGTCCCAGTCTCGATCCCGGCTAAATCCTCCCGCCACCATTACCGCCATCGTCGTCACCACCACACCGAGCCTCTCGTCGACGGCGGCCCCCACCAAAAAACTTACACGCCCCGCAACAGATGAAAGTAGAAGGGGGAAAGAACCTTACTTGCCCGCTGCGATGGTAGCCGCCGGAGATGAGCCTTGCGCCAGCCCGTCGGAGCAGGCTTCGCTGCGCCCGTCGAACCCTGGCTGTCCCCTTCTATGAAAACCCTACCGTCCCATCTCCGTTCGTCGACCGGCGAACCGCCGCTGACCCCGGGCCACCATGGCCGCGCGGCGCATACCCCGGCCGGAAAACCCCCGTGCTCTGCCTTCCTCCCCTCCTCGTCGCGCCAGGCCGGAGGTCATCCCGCCGCCGTGCCGTCTCCCTTCCGCCGACCTGGGCCTTCGTGCCGGAGCTTCCAGATCTGCGCCACAGCGCCTTTTCGCCGCCATCAGCGCGCGTGCCTCTTCGCCCCGCCGGCCGAGCCTTCGGGGAGAACCACCGTCGCCGCGCCCAAGCGCCGAGCTTCCTCCGAACGTAAGCCCGGCCGCGCCGGCCAACCCGCTGCCGATGGCGACCTCCCCACTCGGTAACCCCTCTTCCCTCCTGCTACTTCCTCGCTTTCCATTTTCTCTCGAGTTAGGTAGAGAACAGAACATAAGTGTAGAATTCTTTAAAAGTTATATTATTATTATTATTATTATTATTATTATTATTATTATTAAAGGAATGAGTTGTATTGGTTTTAAGTGGGTTATTATTATTATTATTATTATTATATATTACTGTTGTTATTATATTTGTATTATTATTATTATTATTTATTACTGCTATTATTATTAGTTGGTATTATTATCATTATTAATATTATTATCTTCACAGTATGAGTAATTTGGTATTCTAGTATCATTTAAAAATTATTATAAGTTATTATTAATTGGTACTATTATTTAGGTATTTTTATTAACAAAAAAAAGTAAGTTTTTTTCCAGTTAGTTATAAAACCTAAAATAATTTTTCATCTATTCAAATAGTTCTTCAAAAAGTATTTTGACCAATAAAAATGTAGCTACCTGATTATAAAATAATTTCTAGTATTTTTTTTAAATTAATATGATATAATTTCTGCTATGAAGTTATTTTGACAACTTAGAATGATTTTGATTTTTATTATTTTTTACTAAAATCCGTTTACTACCAAAATCTAGTTTCCAAATAAATGTAGATATTTTCTAAAAGATAAGTACGAGTATTTCTCCTAGCAAATTCACTTTTATTAACCTCATTACTCATGACTGATCATGCTTGCCTATTTTCTCGCGACCTAAACATGGCCATTGGACAGAACTTGACATCTTGATCATCGTAACACACCAGGCGACACACCAGGCAAGACACCTTGCCTTTACTGTTTAATTCCTTGCTCAATATCATACATGCTTTTTCTTTATGTTGTTCTTTCAAAATTATATAGATACAAATTATTATATTTTATACAATTGGCTTAGAGTTAAGGGACCACCGTATGTGCATCTCATAAACTGTCACGATGTGCCACGGATAATGTGTGAGTGGTGAGTCACATATAGCTTCGGACTTGCGTACCGACCGTACATCGGTGCGTACAGGCCGTGCGTTAGGATATAACTGTCAATAGATTATGTAGAAGACTTGGCGGTTATTAAGGATTAAACAGTGTTGTGGAGACGACGCATGTATAGTATCATTGGAGGGAGGGGACAGTTATTAGCGTAGGGGCTACATTTTATTTTTACACACATTTTGGGCCGAGGGTGACTCTTATGAGTACTACCTTCTGTCCAAGGCCGATAGTGACTCGGATGAGCGCTACTTACTGTCACTCTTTATTTACTCTGCTGAGCCTACAGCCCCTGCGTAGAACGTTGTCCTCAAAGTGCATATCACCTAGAATGGGTAGGAACCTTTACTCATGCATACTTTTCTGTTGAGCTCATTTGTTCAGTTTATGGCATGATATTATGTGCCTTGTTACGTCCCTCTGAGGACCTGGTGATCTTTCCAGGTGTGTGTTTCGTGGTTTCTTGCAGGTGCTCTAGCTAAGGCCATTCCTTCCTCCGTGATGATTGCTCTTGGACTCGTCACTTGCTCTAGCTTGCTAAATTCTTACCTCGTATATTTTTCCATATTTAATTTGGTTGGTAGTGGACTTTGTCTCCGCCCAACTATTGTGTATATGACAAACTCAAAGTTATTTTATATTATTATTTATCTTTGTGGATGAGATTTAGTGTCTTGGCTTTCTATATTTACAGTTTATGTATATATACGAGTCGTATATTTACTCGTATGTATACAGCTGGCATGATACGTTTCTAGTCTCAAGTATTTGGGACTGGGGCGTTACACTGGGGATCACTTCGACCACACTGTGACAATATAGGTTGGCCGTAGGGTCTTCCTTAGGTGGTCGCACCTGAGTGAGAAAGGACTCGGCATTCTGCAAGGCTTCGCTGAGCATATCTCGGGTCTCTATGGAGAGATGGAGGATCTCGAAGAGTGACAATCTAGCCGGGTTATTGGCTAGCTGTGCTAGTATGTCGAAGTTGTAGCGTTTCGTAGGCCTACTGCCGAGTCTTTCCTAAGAGGTTTGTCGAAGAGAACCACCATTTTCTTTTACCTATCTGTAGCAGGAGTCTGAGACAGGCCTACTTTTGATGTATCAGGAGCTGGGGTTGTAGTTGGTAGAGGTATTGCCTCCTCTGGAGCTTGGTTCTCCTCTTGCTGCCGTACCGAGCGAGTGGTCACCAGGATGTCATCAGTCGATGCCGAGACCATGCACACGTCCTGACCTTCTTTCCTTTGACAAAGGCGGTTGTAGGTGCCATCATGTCGGAAGTAAGGTCGGGGTGGACCCACATGACCTCGCCTCGTGGTGTGGAGAACGGGATGAGCCCTTGAGTGTTGTCATGCGCTGGTGGAAGATTGACTACTTCCATTATCGCCCTCGGATGGGGATGACCCCGTCCCGTGCCTCCGTAGTCGGGAAACTTCCAAACTGGAGTGTAACCATGTTGGCCATGACAGTCTTTTCTTCATAGTTAAGTGATATGACTTTAGCGTCGATAAGGCGCTGAATCTGTCTTTTTAATAAATATCAATCTCGTGTCGAATGGTGGATATATTGATGATAATGGAAGGCGCATCTTGGGCTGCGCATCTTGGGCTTTCCTTTGTGCCACATCCGCCTCTGTAATGAAAGGCGTCCACTCTATGCAAGGAGCATTGTGCCACAATTTGGTTGCAGGCAGCTTGTTCTTGTGGCATGAGTCCATAAGCATGGGCTCGGGCATGCCAGGTGGTAGCCTCACAGCTGCCTGGCAGAACCCCTTGATGTATGCGCGAACAGGTTCTTTATCTCTCTGGACGACCTCCATGAGAGTTGACATCGTTATGTCCATCCCTCCTTCATAAAATCGGTCGACGAAAAAAGTCTTCAGGTCCTTGAACGATGAAATGCAGTTATCCGGAGGACTGCAGAACCACTCATAGGCTACCCCCTGCAAGGCTCCTATGAATATGTTGGTGAAGAGGGCATCGTTCTTTGGTAGGTGCCCTGTTACTGAGGCAAAGTACCTCAAGTATCGTCGGGGAGACTCCTTTCCATCGAAGGGCACGAGCATCTGCGGATTATATTTGGCATGGTAGACTACGTTGTCGTACTCGACTGGATATGGATGCCGAATCCCCATCTCCCGGAGTGCTGCTTGCTTCTCTTTGGAATCATAGCGAGCATACAGTTCCTTGATGGCCTGCTGTATCTCGGTTGACATTGCAGGTCCTGTGGTTGATGGAGTAGATGACGATGGTGCCGCTTGGTTGAAGATGTGCAGCTTACTGGATCCACCGTTAACAACCGGGTCAAGCGCAGGTGTGGAGGCAGTAGGGACTGTAGGAACAATAGCACCTCTAGAGGGGTGAATAGAGTGCAGCGGAGAATATTTAGCAATAAAAAATTAACTCTAAGCAGGTGAAGCAATATATATATATATATATATATATATATATATATATATATATATATATATATAAAATAAAAATATATATATATATATATATAAAATGATTGCAAGTAAGTCAGTAAAAATCAGGGCGAGAAAGCAATATGCAGAGACAACAGATTTATACTGGTTTCCCTCTGTGAGGACTAGTCCAGTCTCGAGTCTCGACCCGATGTTTGAATCCACTATTTTGAATAAAGGTTACACCACATGTTTTGCACCGAAGAACATGCCAACTTCACCATCGTCTGTTTTTATCCGAAGCCCACGAACAAACTTCAACACCATTCTGAAGAATGCTTTTATACGCCAAGCTTGTACAACTCGAAACTCCTACTCGGAAACCACCGGCACTTAGAAGAATTGAGTTGAATTTGAGATTTGAAGTTTAAAGATTTGGGAATAGAATATGAAGCTTAAAAATGAATAGAGAAGATGAAGATTGAATGAATGAATAAAAATTAAAATATCTTCTTCATTTATAGGTTTTTGTGGGACAGAGTTCGGGCAGAACTCAGTACCCTAACGTTGAAAATTTAAACATTGGAGATCTACAAGAATAGGTAAAGCTTCTGACCAGGAGTGATTTGGTCTAACCGAGTTTCGTCCGAGTTCGGTTAACCTAGATCCAGGGCAATTTTGGTCTAAGAAATGGTTTGGTTTTAGGAATTGATTTAGAGATAGATTTGGTTTAGTTTTAGGATAGAATCAAGATAGGTTTCGTTTCGGATAGAATCAAGGATAGACTTCTAATTGCCAGTGATCCCGATTCACAAATATTCTAGACTTAATAAATAGAAAAATATAAATTAAATATAAAATCTCAGAGACGAAGCAATCTTCATTCTTTGTTTCTTTTCATATCGAGATCGAAGTTCAAGACACTTATCGAAATCGGTTTGACTATGGCTAAATGTGCCAACAATCTCCTCCATTTTGATAATGTGACAAAACCTACGATTGATACTTAAAGAACGGTTCAGTTTCAAGTGGATGTAGACTTGATGAGTACGGAAGGTACGATAGTAGCTTTTTGTCCGTCAAACAGTTGGTACAATGAAATGTTCAATGATCCCCCGTAGTGTACGATCAAGTCTTATTACTTCCCCATAATAAAACATTCTACTAAAACTATATATGTAGAGCCTTAAAACAACATTCTTTCAAACCAAATTAGTAATACAGTGAATAAGCATCAAAAATCTTAAATTATTGCCAAGATGAATTAAATCAATCTTATTATCAACGAAATCTTATCAATTATCAATCTTACTCCCCCGTTTTGTTATAATAGCAAAATGGTATAGCAAAATTATAAAACCACAAAACATAAAAGATGACATGCATGGAATAATGGAAATACTAGCGTAAACTGAAAAGAGTTTTGCATATATCACCAAAAAATACTAAAAAATCATAACTGATAATCCTTGAAAGAAGCATTTATCACTAATACATGCACGAAGTCAAAACATAACAAAAAGTCACTAAACTATCACGAGAAAAAACATATCCTCAACTATCATCCTCATCATCATCAGCAGTTGTAGCACCAGCAGCACTAGAAGGACCGGTCTCAGCAGATCGGCTGGGATCATATGGAGCGACAGCAGGATCAAAGTAACTGTCACCCCCACTATCCGAGATAGGGACATTATAGTCATTTATATTTTTTTAATTATTATTATTATTTAAATATTTATTTAAGTTATTAATATTAGCGTAATTATTTTATGGTTAAATAATTAATTTTTAAAGATAAGTATTTGTGTACTATTGAGTTTTTACTTATAAAAACTTTTAATATATTAAATAAATTAGAATATAAAATATTTAGTTGTTATTTATAAAAAAATCAGATTTTGTACAATTATTATGATTCTATTATTCTAAGGTGTTTATATATGATATATATATATTTATTTATATAAAGGAAATGAAATAGTTTTAAATAAAATATTTATAAAAGGGTTGGCAAATACTTTTTTTTATATAAATAAATAAATATAAATGTATATAAATATAAATGTATATAAATATATATGTGTTTGTGTATGTGTATATATATATATATTTTTTTGTATGTGTTTGTGTATGTGTATATATATATATATATATATATATATATATATATATATATATATATATATATATATATATATATATATATATATATAAAGAAATAAAAAATTGAATTAAAAAAAAGTCAAAATCAAAGACACAAACACACCCGACCAACAACAGCAAACACCAAACGCACACACGCGCGCATACAGCAAGGGCCGAGCCCTTTCTTTACAATTCCGAGCCCGAGCGGTCGAACCCCCCTCTTTCCCTTATATATATCGATAGAGAGAGAGAAAGAGGGAGTTTTTACAAACACTAACCCTTTCCGACACACCCCCGCCGCCTTCCCGACGACCCAACACCGCCACCACTACCGCCGGCGCCGCAGTCGGTGGTCGGAACATGTGCGCACACACACATGTTCAGCAGCAGCGAGCACCGCGGAGTCGACTTCGGAGCGACGTTTCGCCGCACTCGCTCGATCAATTTTTGAGCCATTTCTTCCGGTATGATCATAACCTATACATCTTTAATTTCCTTCAAATAGTTCATGCCGATTAGCATCATGTGCGACGAAAAACGATTCCAAAATCGAGAAAAAAAACTCAATTTTTTGGGTTTAGAAACTGTCCCGAAACTCTATGTTCGCGGTCGATTTGCGACCAGAATATCGCTAACTTTGGAAAACCTTCTAAATACACTTGTAGATAACATATAGGAGATCAAAAACCTTCTTATAGATTTAATTTTCATGCATTATACAGGTTTGTGAAGATTGAGAAAAAAACTGTCTTTAAAAAGTGAAATTTTAGGAAAATTGTCTCGGTACGCCGTCCGTCCCATCAATCAGGGCGACGTGGTCATGAACTGAAAGCATCGAAAGGTGCATATCGACTTCGTGGATGTTTGGACTTTAACGGAATTCAAATTGGTCGCGTGTGCGCGACGAATTTGATACGTATCCGTCGAAATTCAACGTATCAGCTTTTTTGCAAATTTGTCAATTACTTGGTGCACGCTCGTCATATCGAGATAAAACTTCTGCCAACAGGACCGTATCATTTTTCTGGTCCTGTATGCCAAGTTTGGTCTGAATCTTAGAAGGTCGACCGGAACGCTATTTTGGCGGGCCCACGGCCCGATCCAACGAGCGAATTTGTGCATGGCCCACCGGAATCCAACTTTAGATATACAATTGGATTCATCTCGTCAAACCAGACCTATAGACATATAGTTTGATGACTTAAGAGACCGTAGGTTCTGGCACACTTTTCGGTGTAAAGTAGGTCCAACGGCGGATACCGTTTTGATCCAAAATTATTATTTTGCCACTGTGTCCAGAATTGGACTTATAGGTAGGCATTTTTAGCTAATTTGACTATTCTGAGAACGTTGATAATGTCTGTTTCAACATTAGGAGACTGTTGTGTGAGTTGACCGTTCAGTGGTTTGTAGTTCGATTTTCTCAGCTCAGGACAGCAGTCAAGTACATTCTCTGATAGTTTTCATTGCTTTGATATCTACTATATCCATTTCAGTTGTAGTATTATACTTAATTCTCGACACGATGATACACGGACTAGTATACATGAATCTCGTCATGAGATGTCATTCCTGGTTTACCTGGTATATGAGTACATTGTTCGATATTGTTTCCTGTACTTGTATAGACACCGATTTGGGAGTGGGCTGGCCCCCTACTCTTCGAATCCCGTGTCATGACCTGTCATGTCTGGAATCAATATACTACTCGGGGATGGGAAGTTATTAGAGGTCATGTGATCATTACCCCTACTTTTTTATTACTTGAGCATAGCTCCACCCTCACCACACGTAGAGTGTAGCCTGACCTTATACTACTTGTGCATAGCTTTCCATTTTGTTCGGTTTGATCCCTACACTATTATACTACCTGTGCATAGCCGGTAAAATGGAACAGCCTGATCTTGACCCAAGCCGATCACATAACGCTCTAATATATCATGGCACTTACTTTATAGGTTTACATCATACATCAGATTACATTTATTGCTTATTCTAGCTTTACCTTACATCTCACCCATGATATGCTATTCAGTTCTTTTATACAGTTTTACTTCCAGTTTTGACATTCATTATAATTGTCTCTTATAGTATTTATCAATTCACATGGAACTGATGTTTGTATTTGTACTTGCTCATATTCTGATAGGATAATCCCTGTTATATTTTAGAGAATTTCGATGCACATTGCTCGACCTACTACGGGTTTGGCATAGATGGAGCCTATGACTAGGACCAGCCTGTGGACCCGGTGCTCGTAGAGGATGCACCGCCTGTAGTGACTTAGTTTAGCTTGATTTTGTCTGGACTATGTTCCAGCTTGATACTTTGAGACTTGTAGTATTATTTGGGATCTTGTGATGTCTTTAAATTCTGAACTTGTGATTGTGACTGTGAAACCCAGATTTTATATTGAATGAATTTGTAGTGTAATATTAGTTTAGTTATTTATTATTATTATTATATATTATTATTAATATTATTTTATTTATTATTATTATATTGTGGGTTCAAAAATTATTTTTTAAATAATAACTGGGATTTTTGTTTGCGAGACCCGAGCCTGGACCAGTTCGAACCCGAACCCAATCCCGTTTTCGAAACCCATCTTTATTTTCCCCTCTTTTAAAAATCCTTATTACTTATTACTAGTATATGTGCACGTGCCTTACACGTATTTTAACATTTCTTAATTAGTTTAGGAAGACTCTTTAGGAAGACCAAAGGGTAGTCTTCCTAATTACTAAGTTGTCCTTATTAAAATTAATGAACTATTTTTAATTAGTAAGTATGTAAGGGTATTTTCAGAATTTAAAAGTTTCACCATCTAAGTTTTCCTATTATATAGTAGAATAGATTAATTAGTATAAGTATGTAAGGGTATTTTCAGAATTTAAAAGTTTTACCATCTAAGTTTTCCTATTATATAGTAGAATAGATTATGTTAGTAAAAAAAATGTAAAGCCCTATGGCTTGGTCACCCACGACCAAGCCAGCAACCCATGTTTTCCCCCATACTCCTTATTTCTCTCTCCCTAGCACAACTCCTCACCACCCCTCCCTATTCTCCAGAATTCCCCATTCTCCTCTCCTCCACAGACCAATTCTCCCCCACTCTTCCATTTAATAACCACCCCCACCTACAAACCCTCCCCACACTCATTCTTCTCCTCTTCCACTCCCATCTAAACTCTCTCTCCCTCCCCAAACTCTTCCCGAGCAGCCCACGCCCAAGTCCGCGGCCAACCCCGTTACCCGCCCAGCTCCAGCCCCTGTCCGACAACCTCCGCTGGCCCCGATCTCCCCGAGGGCCGCCAGCGGCCGCACCACCAGCCGGCCCCGCCCTTCTCGGTCCCTCCGGCACCCCTCGTCGCTGCTGTCCCGGCCCCTTTTCGTCCAGCAGCCCCGTGCCAGCGCCGCTCCTCGAGCGCTCCAGCGTGTCCCGCAGATTTCCCGACCTGCTGTCCGTGTTTTCCGTGCCTGGATCCTGCTGTCCAGCGCAGTCGTACCCCGGCGAGGCGCTGTCCCGAGCCGATCGACTGTCTGCGTATTCATTTTCTTTCTTTTTTTCCATCTGAGAGCTCTAACCGAGCAACCCAAGGTATAATTCCTTTGTCCCGTTCCATTTTCAGTAGTCGATGATGAGAATTGGTCCCCGATTCCCTCCTGGGAATTCGGTTTTGGGTCGACGTAGTGATTTCGGATTTTTTCGGAGATGTTTCTGTGATATTTTTATGGTTGGTTTGGATATTCATAATTTCGGGATTTCCGATCAGGCTTCGGAAATGTTTTTTGTTAATATATATATTTTTTCTATAAAAGTGTGTTTCCCCTGGTTTGGGATCATTGTTGGACTTGTTGGCGCATTTTCCCAGTTTTGGGTTGTCCCAGATTTAGAGGAGATGCCAATTTTTTGGAAATATTTTTTAAAACGGATTTTCGTATAAAATTAGGGATTTGAAAATCGGACTTTTGCAAAACGTTTATATATTGGATTTGTCAGCTTTCGGATTTATGGATTTCTGTACCACCTTTTAGGCGACGACCCTACAGGTCGAATGAGCCTGGCGAAGCACAAACGCTACAGGGTTCCTGTACGTTGAGGCATTAGCCAATATTATGACTTTTGGACCAAGTCTGAGACGCATTTAATTATTATCTTTAATTTATAATAATTGTTTTAGTATGGGTACTGCTGTTAGTATTTTTGGTGCAGGGCTTCGGCCTGCTGAATGGACCGCTTCCCGACGTTCAGGATTCACCCGAGTTTATTATTTTTCCTAAAAAAATTCATTTATGTAAATAAATGTAAGGGCATAAGCCCAGTTTTCTACTTTATTTTGCTGTGGACTTGTATTGTGTAGATTATGATTTTTCCTTTATTTTCTGGATGGTTTTATCATTTTCGTAATTAGGCGCTTCATGACTAAATGGCTAATAAATATTTTGTATAAATTAATAAAAAAATTTCACGATAAAATAACTTGAATAAAATATTGGTAGTTAACAAAACCCACATTTTATCATTGAAAAAATGTAGTTTTATACGTATAATATTAAAAATACAAAGTTTTGTGAATTAACCGGTAACGACAATTTTTTCAAGTAAACCAGAAACTGGCTATCCAACTAAATGAGAACCAACGTAGTTCGCGTCATAAACCGTTAGCAGTAGATTAAATAAACAAACTTAAAACTTGACTAGGACCTGCTACTAGAAATTGCAACTAGCACACCTAGCTCGGTTTCACAATGGTTCTATGTCAAGTTCTCCAATTGTAGGATCTCGGAGACGAACCTAGCATCTTTCCAGAACCAACATCGTTTCCAGTCATAAACAAAGGCAAGTACGGTTGTGTTTATTGAGCAATCTAATTAGTAATTGTTATCTGCATGCTTAAACCATATTGTTACACGAAACTCTCTCCTAGAGTATTGTTTGATATTGATTGATTGCGGGATATTGGGGGAGTAGTGTAGTGTCTATGACCAATACCCCAAATAGTATAATGATTGTATTAGCTTACCCCTCTTACACACGGGGATAAGCCATATCGTATCGCTAGGATACAATTGTACAACCCAAGCCGGTCATAGTCATTATCTACTCAAATCACATTGTTTTCTATCGTGTAGAATTATTGGAAAATATTATTTCAAAACTGTTGAATATTGCAAATTTCTAATTATTAGTTGAATTGTTTAATTTTCATAATTGTACTTTGCTCCCTCCTGACTGGAAACTACATTTTTAGGGGATTTTGAGGATGCTGAGCTATTGTACAATAGCTATTATGACCCAGTTCTGTACCCTGTGGTGTTGCTAGAGTCCCAATTGGAGGATGCAGGACCTGAGGCCGATGAGCCGAACGCTTAGCTAGATATTTTCCTGTTTCCAGTTTTGTTGTTTTGGAATTTTGTTAATTTGAATTCAGCCTTTATTTCAGTTCTTTTACTTTCCAGTTGTATTATTCAAATGTTGAATAAAGTTTTAAATTTTCGAATATTTAGTTGTGACAAATGTAGAGATGTTGTTGTGATTACCTGCTAATGGAACAGCTTACTGCCGCCGTCTCACAACGGTGCAGGCTGGGCATGATCCGGTTCGACCCAATAATTTGGGATCGGGTCGTGACATATTTTTAGTGGTGGCCCATGCAGGTCGGAAACAACAACTTAGGAAAACATATCTAGAAACAATTAGAACACAAGAATATTGATTTGTCACAACATAGGTCTGAATTATATATATAAATATTTTTGTTTGATTATAGACTGGTAGGATACCTTGCTTATGTTTGCATCCTATACCTTCCAGAGTATGGCTAAAGGGAAGACTACCCGTTTCGACCCTGCTGAACATGAGGTGTCATCTACTAATCATACCCCACCACCTCAAGCACGCCGGGACCCACCTCCCTTGTAGCTTACTGACCGTCCCCATACTGTACCAGCACCCCATCCCGTTTATGCTTCTACAGCGCAAACGGCAGAACCGACACTTCTCCGGACTGAGCCGCAGTCCCCTGCGATAGTACCTGCACCAGCTGCCCCATCAGTGCCCGTGGATCCCACCGATCTAGTGGGCATGCTACGAGGAGTGCTTGAAGAACAGAGAGCCCAAGCAGAAGCTCATCGAGAACAGACTGCAGCCCAAGCTGAAGCCCATCGCGAGCAGACCGCGATCATGAGAGAAGGCATGGAGAATGCCCACAACGTGGCTATGGCTGCCCTCGAGAGAGGAGCAACAACTTCATTGGAGCCACGACCTGCCAAGGTAAACATAAATCCAGGAGTTAAGTTATGTATCATTTAGGCCATTCTTTTGATAAGAGGCGTATTATTATGTGAAGGTTGGAGATATAGAGAGTTTCAAGAAGCAGGGCCCTCGACCTTTCAAAGGAACCGAGGGAATCATCTACGCCGACGAATGGCTAGACAGCATAGAGCATCTCTTGAGCGTCGCTCGACTCCCAGAGGACCTCAAGGCCGAAGCAGTAGGACTCCTGCTGCAAGATGTGGCAAGCATCTGGTACCGAAATGAACCCCGACTCCAGGACAAGCAGCTTGACTGGGACACCTTTAAGAGACTGTTCTGCAGGAAGTTCTTTCCAACATCAGAGATGGGGGAGATGGAAAGACAGTTCCAGGACCTCAAGTAAGGGAACATGACGGTTGGAGAGTATGCGGCAGAGTTCGGCCGACTTAGCTGCTTTGCCCAGAACTTGGTTGCGGACCCCAAGGATCGTGTTGGGAGATTCAGATATGGACTAAGGGAGGAAATTTGCACCCCTGTGATCGCAGGTGGCGCCAAGACATATGAGAAGATTCTGATACGAGCTCAGGACGTGGAGAAGAGCCAGCCTTTTTGTTCAAAAAGGGAATATCCTGGAACCAACAACATTCAGGGTAACCAGAAGAGGCCGAACAACAACAACAACAGGCCTTCGCACCATCAGCAGCAGCACCATCAGGCAAGGACCAATGAACGAGCGCCTCAGAAGCAGATCCCTGTCTGCAATTTCTGCAAGAGGCCAGGACATCAGGCGATCATCTGCAGGAAGAGGCTAGGACACTATCTAGTCTGTGGGTCTGCCACCCACCAAGTGAGGGACTGCCACACAGCATCCAACCAGACCGGAGCAACTTAGCAAAGAGCTCCTCTACCCACTCAGCAACAATGGTTCGGACAACACCAGCAGAAGATCGGGCGAGCTTTTGCCCTAGCAGCAGACGAGCAAGAACAAGAGCAGGAACCCACCGTTGATGTCATCACAAGTTCCATTTATGTGTTTTCACATTCTGCTCTAGCATTATTTGATTCGGGTGCATCTCACAGTTTCATATCATCAAAGTTTATTTCTGCATACCACCTAGATACGGGACTTAGCAAGATGATTAGTAGAGTTATGACCGGTGGTGGACCCATACCCATCACCGAGGCTTGTAACTGTCCCATAACTATCTCAGGCCATATGTTCTTAACATCCTTACTAGTAATGCCCTTGCCCAACTATGATATAGTCCTAGGGATGGACTGGTTAAGTGAACAGCATGCGCTGATAGATTGTCACCGAGGATATGTAATCTTCAGTACACCAGGAGAACCGGAGTTTGAAATCTCTCGAGCTCCGGAAGACATGAAGAGTGTTACATATTCCACTATCACCGAAGAACCCGGGCCTCCTCACCCTATCATAGCAGAATTCATGGATGTCTTTCCAGATAGTCTTCCAGGATTGCCGTCAGATCGAGGTGTAGAATTCTCCATCGACCTAGTACCCGGCTCTTCTCCTATTTCTCGGGGATACTACAGAGTCAATCCTAAGGAGGCAAAGGAGATGAAGGACCAGATTGATGAACTGAAGGCACAAGGATTTATCAGAGACGGAGCTTCACCCTAGGGAGCACCAGTTTTGTTCGTGCCCAAGAAGGATGGAACCGTGCAGATGTGTATCGATTACCGGGCGCTGAACAACATTACCATCAAGAACAAGTACCCTCTGCCCCGGATCGACGACATATTTGATCAACTAAGTGGAGCCAAGGTATTTTCGAAGATAGATCTCCGATCAGGCTACCATCAAATCAAGGTCAGGAAGGAGGATATTCCACAGACGACGTTCAATACCAAATATGGTCAGTATAAATTTTTGGTCATGCCGTTTGGACTGACGAATGCTCCTGCAGTTTTCATGAACCTCATGAACAAGGTCTTCCATGAATACCTGGATCAGTTTGTTGTTGTCTTCATCGATGACATACTGATCTACTCGAAGACTGAAGAAGAGCATGAAGAGCACCTGAGGAAAGTTCTGAGCACCTTGAGGAAGGAGAAGCTCTATGGTAAGCTATCTAAATACAAATTCTTTTTAGACAAAGTGGAATTTCTGGGCCATGTTGTCACAGGAAAATAAATTTTGGTGGATCCAAAGAAGATAGCTATTATTGAGAAGTGGACTGCACCAAGTTCGGTTGCAGAAATTAGAAGCTTTTTGGGTTTAACTGGCTACTACCGGAAGTTTGTGAAGGATTTCTCTAGGATTGCTGAATCAATGACGAAGCTCACAAGGAAGAATGAAGAATTTGTTTGGTCGGAAGCCTGCCAGTCAGCTTTTGAGGAACTAAAGAAGAGGCTTACAACGGCGCTGATACTTGCGCTACCCTCAGGTACCGGTGGTTTCTCAATTTATAGTGATGCTTCCGGTAAGGGATTGGGCTGCGTTCTTCAACAACACGGGAAAGTAATTGCTTACGCATCTAGACAATTACGGACTCATGAGAAGAACTATCCCACACATGATTTAGAGCTTGCAGCGGTGATATTTGCATTAAAACTATGGAAGCACTACCTTTATGGAAAGAGAGTGGAAATATTTACAGACCATAAAAGTCTTAAATATGTTTTCACTCAGAAGGAGCTGAACATGCGACAGAGACGATGGCTGGAGCTGATGAAGGATTTCGACATCAACCTGCAGTATCATCCGGGTAAGGCTAATGTTGTTGCAGATGCACTTAGTCGATACCCGATGACAATGTTCTTGACCAAGGAGCGTCATTTGCTGGAGGACATAGAAAAGCTTGGACTGGAGATTGTACTGCCTGAAGAAGAAATAAAGAAACTGGGAAGAGAAGCCATTGTACCAGGAGCTGATTTAACAATGATGCAATTGCAAGTGCGTTCAAGTCTAATGGACAGAGTCAAGGAGGCACAATGCCAAGACGAGACGCTTTGCAAACTCAGAGATCAAGTGCTGGCGGGAACACTTAAAGGATTCTCAATCGCCAGCGACGGAGCACTGAAGCATGGTACGAGGCTGTGCGTACCAACTGGCAAACTGAGGAACGAGCTGATGCAAGAAGTGCACCAGTCACAGTATTCCATACATCCTGGAGCCAACAAAATGTATCAGGATATGCGTACTATAATGTGGTGGTATGGAATGAAGAAGGATGTATCCATGTATATAGCTAGATGTTTAATTTGTCAACAAGTAAAAGCTAGCAGACAGAGACCAGCAGGACTATTGCAGCCGCTTGACATCCCGGAGTGGAAATGGGAGCACATAACGATAGATTTTGTGTTGGGACTGCCTCCATCCCAAGGAGGGAAGGATGCCATTTGGGTTATCGTGGACCGACTGACAAAGTCAGCCCACTTTATTCCTTTCAAGGTGGATCTACCCACCGAGAAGTTGGCGGCACTGTACATGCGACACATCTACCGGATTCATGGAGTTCCGGTAAGTATTGTGTCTTACAGGGATACCAGGTTCACCTCTCACTTTTGGAAGAGCTTGCATGACAGTTTGGGAACGCAACTGAAGTTCAGTACCGCCTACCATCCCCAGACTGACGGACAATCAGAGAGAACAATCCAGACGATAGAAGACATGCTGAGATCCTGCGTCTTGGAATTCAGAGGGTCTTGGGAAGACCATTTGCACTTGGTAGAGTTCTCTTATAACAACAGCTACCAAGCTAGCATCGGTATGACACCGTTCGAGGCACTCTATGGACGTTGTTGCCGCACACCACTTGCTTGGGACGACGTCGGAGAACGAATATTGTTGGGACCTGAGATGGTGACCGATGCAGCAGAGAAGGTAAAGATGATCAGAGACAAGCTCAGGATTGCCCAGGACAGACAGAAGCATTGGGCCGATAGCAGCCGACGGCCGTTGGAATTTGAAGAAGGTGACAGTGTGTTCGTGAAGACCTCTCCTACCAGAGGAACCATCCATTTCGGCAGAGCAGGAAAGCTAAGCCCCAGGTATATTGGTCCATTTGAAGTACTTAACAGGATTGGAGAAGTGGCTTATCGGGTGGCTCTACCCCAAGTCTCGAAGGAGTCCACAACGTCTTCCACGTTTCGCAGCTGAGACGCTACATTCCGGACCCGAGCCACATCGTGGACCATTCGAAGCTGGAAATTGGACCCAGCCTCACAGTGCCAGAGAAGCCAGTGGCAATTGGACAGAGGAGAGAAGAGAACCAGGAACTCCGTGACGCCAATAGTCAGAGTTATGTAGCGGCACAACTCACCAGGCGAGTCTACCTGGGAGCAAGAAGACCAGATACGAGAGCAGTATCCGTATCTGTTTAAGAATTGAGGTAACCCCAAACCCTGCCTTTAATTTCGAGGATGAAATTTTCTAAGGAGGAAAGATTGTGAAACCCAGATTTTATATTGATTGGATTTGTAGTGTAATATTAGTTTAATTATTTATTATTATTATTATATATTATTATTACTATTATTTTATTTATTATTATTATATTGTGGGTTCGAAAATTATTTTTAAAACAATAACTAGGATTTTTGTTTGCGAGACCCGAGCCTGGACCAGTTCGAACCCGAACCCAATCCCGTTTCCGAAACCCATCTTTATTTTCCCCTCTTTTAAAAATCCTTATTACTTATTATTATGTTAGTAAAATAAAATAAAAATGTAAAGCCCTATGGCTTGGTCCCCCACGACCAATCCAGCAACCCACGTTTTCCCCATACTCCTTATTTATCTCTCCCTAGCACAACTCCTCACCACCCCTTCCTATTTTCCAGAATTCCCTATTCTCCTCTCCTCCACATACCAATTCTCCCCCACTTTTCCATTTAATAACCACCCCCACCTACAAAACCTCCCCACACTCATTCTTCTCCTCTTCTACTCCCATCTAAACTCTCTCACCCTCCCCAAACTCTTCCCGAGCAGCCCACGCCCAAGTCTTCGGCCAACCCCGCGACCCGCCCAGCTCCAGCCCCTGCTCGACAACCTCCGCGGGCCCCGATCTCCCCGAGCGCCGCCCGCGGCCGTACCACCAGCCGGCCCCGTCCCTCTCGGTCCCTCCGGCTCCCCTCGCCGCTGCTGTCCCGGCCCCTTTTCGACCAGCAGCCCCGCGCCAGCGCCGCTCCTCGAGCGCTCCAGCATGTCCCGCGGATTTCCCGACCTGCTGTCCGTATTTTCTGTGCCCGGATCCCGTTGTCCAGCGCAGCCGTACCCCGACGAGGCGCTGTCCCGAGCCGATCCACTGTCCGCGTGTTCATTTTCTTTTTTTTTTTTCCATCTGAGAGCTCTAGCCGAGCAACCCAAGGTATAATTCCTTTGTCCCGTTCCATTTTCAGTAGTCGATGATGAGAATTGGTCCCCGATTCCCTCCCGGGAATTCGGTTTTGGGTCGACGTAGTAATTTCGGATTTTTCCGGAGATGTTTCTGTGATATTTTTATGGTTGGTTTGGATATTCGGAATTTCGGGATTTCCGATTAGGCTTCGGAAATTTTTTTTGTTAATATATATATTTTTTCTATAAAAGTGTGTTTCCCCTGGTTTGGGATAATTGTTGGACTTGTTGGCGCATTTTCCCAGTTTTGGGTTGCCCTAAATATAGAGGAGATGCTGCCCAATTTTTCAGAAATATATTTTAAAACGGATTTTCGTATAAAATTAGGGATTTGAAAATCGGACTTTTGTAAAACGTTTATATATTGGATTTGTCGGCTTTCGAATTTATGGATTTATGTAGCACCTTTTAGGCGACGACCCTATAGGTCGAATGAGCCTAGCGAAGCGCAAACGCTACAGGGTTCCTGTACGTTGAGACGTCAGCCAATATTATGACTTTTGGACCAAGTCTGAGACGTATTTAATTATTATTTTTAATTTATAATTACTATTTTAGTACGGGTACTGTTGTTAGTATTTTTGGTGCAGGGCTTCGGCCTGCTGAATGGACCGCTTCCCGGCGTTCAGGATTCACCCGAGTTTATTATTTTTCCTAAAAAAATCATTTATGTAAATAAATGTAAGGGCATAAGTCCAGTTTTCTACTTTATTTCGTTGTGGACTTGTATTGTGTAGATTAGAATTTTTTCTTTATTTTCTGGATGGTTTTATCGTTTTCATAATTAGGCGCTTCGTGACTAAATGGCTAATAAATATTTTGTATAAATTAATAACAATTTTTCACGATAAAATAACTTGAATAAAATATTGGTAGTTAACAAAACCCATGTTTTATCATTGAAAGAAAATGTAGTTTTATACGCATAATATTAAAAATATAAAGTTTTGCAAATTAACCAGTAACGACAATTTTTCCAAGTAAACCAGAAACTGGCTATCCAACTAAATAAGAACCAACATAGTTCGCATCGTAAACCGTTAGCAGTAGATTAAATAAACAAACTTAAAACTTGACTAGGACCTGCTACTAGAAATTGCAACTAGCACACCTAGCTCGGTTTCACAATGGTTCTAAGTCAAGTTCTCCAATTGTAGGATCTCGGAGACGAACCTAGCATCTTTTCAGAACCAACATCGTTTCCAGTCATAAACAAAGGCAAGTACGATTGTGTTTATTGAGCAATCTAATTAGCAATTGTTATCTGCATGCTTAAACCATATTGTTACACGGAACTCTCTCCTAGAGTATTGATTGATATTGATTGATTTCGGGATATTGGGGAAGTAGTGTAGTGTCTATGAACAATACCCCAAATAGTATAATGATTGTATTAGCTTACCTCTCTTACACACGGGGATAAGCCATATCGTATCGCTAGGATACAATTGTTCAACCCAAGCCGGTCCTAGTCATTATCTACTCAAATCACATTATTTTCTATCGTGTAGAATTATTGGAAAATATTATTTCAAAACTGTTTAATATTGCAAATTTCTAATTATTAGTTGAATTGTTTAATTTTCATAATTGTACTTTGCTCCCTCCTGACTGGAGACAACATTTTTAGGAGATTTTGAGGATGCTGAGCTATTGTATAATAGCTATTATGACCCAGTTCTGTACCCTGTGGTGTTGCCAGAGTCCCCATTGGAGGACGCAAGACCTGAGGCCGACGAGCCGAACGCTTAGCAAGATATTTTCCTGTTTCCAGTTTTATTATTTTGGAATTTTGTTAATTTGAATTCAGCCTTCATTTCAGTTCTTTTACTTTCCAATTGTATTTATTCAAATGTTGAATAAAGTTTTAAATTTCCGAATATTCAGTTGTGACAAATGTATAGATGTTGTTGTGATTACCTACTAATGGAACAGCTTACTGCTGCCGTCTCACAACGGTACAGGCTGGGCATGATCCGGTTCGACCCAATAATTTGGGATCGGGTCGTGACAGTGACTCAACACTATTTCAGACTATTTATTTCATCTTATCTTTATCTTTATCATCGTGCTTATCTTCCTTAGATTTATGTGATTGAGTGGTGATTATATTCCTCCGTACGGAAATGACATGTTATGTTATCTTAGATACTATATCTTTAGATGACCTTTACAGTGTTCTACCACCGATGCTATGGCGTAGGCTAGACGTACCCACGTGCTCGTGCCCCTAAACATGGTGCGGGTCGTGACACATTTTTATGGTGACCCATGCGGGTCAGAGTCGCAACTAGTGCAATTTCGTAAAGGTGCTCGACTTAGAGTACTAATTACGTGCGTGCTCTTAGGATATAGGTTTTAGGTTATGATAGGAGTTACTCAATCACATATTAGAAAATTTCTAATCTTTTGATTATCAAGACAACTCTCCTTGCATTTCGAAATAAATTGTCCTTCGTTGACGATATCTTATCATGTGCCATATTGATCTCTTTGCTTAGGACTTTTGAGAGATTCCTGTGACGACCCTTGGGAATCTTATTTTGAACATCAATTTGAAATTATTTCCTCTTATTTTTCTTCATCCTTGCTCCTTGTTATTGAATTTGATATTGATGGATCATCGTTGATTTTGATTGTCACATCGAGATGAATTTTATGGCCTGAGTTACGGTATCTTTTCATAATATATGTTGATGGAATAACAGGAAAGGTAAAACGTCTACTTAGTTATGGAACCTGGAGTTTATTGCAGTTATATTAGCCGGCGTGGCAAAAACGTATGGACCTAACTTCGGATATACATATCGTGGTTATGAGACTTGGGATTTCTTGCAGCCATACTAGTAGGCATGGTGAAGATTCCAGACGACATAATTATAGAGGTGCATACCTAGTAGAATCTACCGTTTATTGCAGCCTTGCTTACTGGCGTGGCGAGGATTCTGAGTATCTTGATTTTGGACAGACGCGTATGATTATCAGATTGTATCTTGAGAAGGGTCCTAACATGTCATCTCTATCATTTTACTTCTGTTATTATAGATTCTGTTCCATACTCAATTAGCTTATTAGTAAGGATACCTTCGGTTCTTTAGTCCAGGTGTCTCATTTCATTATAGGTTCTTCATAGTGTGATGGTTTGGTGACTTGTAATTGGTCTGTGTCCTTGAGTATTAGTGTTAATAGTTTAGAGTATGGTTAGGAAGTATTATATATGATTATTGATAATTAAATATAGATAAGAAACCCTAGGGCGATTAATAAGTGTTAAGGTAGGAGTTGCCCAGGTGCCAGAATAAGAGGAGTACCCTAGTAGCAATAGCCAGAGTATTTCAAGTGTTATAGAGGTTTAGGCACCAATATTTTAAGTGACTAGTCAGTGGAGGGACATGAGTGACCTAGTATAGGACTACCATTCAAGTATCATACAGAGGAGTTAGTGCCTTGTGTAGACATTGTCAAGACTTGGGTAGACACCCTAAAGAGTGTTCTAGATAGATGAGTGTATCAATTGAGTGCATGATTAAGCAATATTATGTGGTAGAGGAGCTGAGGCAGACAATAGAAGATAGTACCTTATAAGGTATGGTATATTATTCTGGATAGTGTGTGTCAGTGAGTTGAGTATGCCCATAGCCTGAAACCATAATATACTGGTAGTTATAAGTGGTAAACCGCTGGGAGAGCCAGAGTTTGAGACGTTAGAGGAGCACAAGGAGCATCTACGGATTGTGCTAGAGACTCTCAAGAAGGAGCGGTTGTATGGGAAGCTGTCGAAGTACGAGTTCTTTCTGGAGAAGGTAGAGTTCTTAGGTCATGTTATGACCGAGCATGGGATCTCAGTGGACCCGAAGAAGATTTTAGCGGTAGAGTCTTGGTCCCACCGAGCTCAATTGCAGAGATTCAGAGCTTTTTGGGTATGGCAGGCTACTATCGGAAGTTCATTTAGGATTTCTCTCGGATTGCGGAGACGATGACTAGACTCACCAGGAAAGACATGGAGTTCGTCTGGACCGAGGAGTGTCATGCTGCCTTTGATGAGCTGAAGAAGAGGTTGACCACAGCTCCTATATTGACATTGCCACCTGGGATTGGTTGTTTCACTATTTACAGTAACGCGTCTGGGAAGGGCTTAGGTTGATTTCTTCAGCAGCACGGGAAGGTGATTGCCTATGCATCCAGGCAGTTACGTCCTCATGAGAATAACTACCTTAACCATGATCTGGAGTTGGCAGTTGTTATCTTTGCTTTGAAGATGTGGAAGCACTACCTGTACGGAGAGCAAGTTGAGATCTTTACGGATCACAAGAGCTTGAAGTACGTGTTCACCCAGAAGGAGTTGAATATGAGGTAGAGGAGGTGGCTTGAACTGATGAAGGACTTCGATATCTCATTGCAGTACCATCCAGGGAAGACCAACGTAGTTGCAGATGCCTTGAGCAGGTATCCGATCACTATGTATTTAAAGGCAGATCGTCATCTATTGGCCGATCTAGATAGTTTTGGTATCAAGGTGACCGTTCTGGGGATGGAGGTTCAGATGTGGGGTTTACAAATTCAGTCTGCATTGAGACAGAGTCAGATCAACACAGTTTGATGATATGGCCCTGAGGAGCAACAGAGAGCACGCGCGGGCAGGATTGCTAGACGACTTCTCTATAGCCGAAGATGGGTCACTGAGGCACGGTTCTAGGTTGTGCGTTCCGAGTGGAGAGCTTCGGGAGGAGATTCTGCAGGAAGCGCATCGTTCTCAGTACTCTATGCATCCTCTGTAGCCAACAAGATGTACAGAGACCTGAGGGAGCACGTATTGTGGTATGGCATGAAGCGAGAGGTAGCTCAGTTTGTATCTCGATGCTTAGTGCGGCAGCAGGTGAAAGTCGAAAGATAGAGGCCAGGTGGTCTGCTTCAGCCACTACCCATTCTAGAGTGGAAGTGGGAGCACATCATTATGAACATTGTATCTGGACTTCCACGATCTCCAGGAGGGAAAGATGCGATTTGGGTCATCGTTGATAGATTGACCAAATCGGCCCACTTTTTGCCTTTCAAGGTGGGACTGTCTACGGAGAAGCTGGCAGAAATATATGTACGACAGATAGTCAGATTGTACGGAGTTTTGGTGAGCATAGTCTCGGATCGGGATAGTCGTTTCACTTTCCAATTCTGGAGGAGTTTGCATATTAACTTGGGCACCCAGCTCAAGTTCAGTACCGCGTATCACCCCCAGATGGACGAACAGCCAGAGAGGACCAACCAGACACTTGAGGATATGCTCCATACTTGTGTGTTAGATTTCAAGGGATCTTGGGAGGACCATATTCACTTGGTAGAGTTTGCTTACAACAACAGCTATCAGGCTAGTATAGAGATGTCGCCATTTGAGGATCTATACGGACGGAGATGTCGTACTCTTTTGTCAAGGGACGATGTCGGCGAGAGAGTTTTTGTCATGACCCGCACCCACTGTGAGGGTACGAGAACGTAATAACGCCCAGCCTACGCCGCAGTGTCGGCGGTAGAACGCTGTCCTAGGTCAACAATCAACTAGCAATATATCTCTAAATAGTTTATACTCCCCGAATGGGGGTGACATAGCAGTAAAACTCAATCACAACTCAGGAAGAGATAGCACGATATGAAATAGAACTCAAGGAAATAAATAGATAACAAATAGTTTAAGATAATCCTAGCAATATCCAGAAGTACATGGTCTCAGTTACAGAATGAAAGAATATATACAACTCTGAACTCCAAATAAAGTCTAGCTAAAACATGTCTCAAGACTACATAAAAGAAGATAAGCCTAACTAATCTAGTCTAGGCAATCGAGGTGATATCATCAGCTAGAGCTGGGTCCT
Source organism: Iris pallida (assembly GCA_029216955.1). Lineage (NCBI taxonomy): Eukaryota > Viridiplantae > Streptophyta > Magnoliopsida > Asparagales > Iridaceae > Iris > Iris pallida. Next base: position 57,541,745 of record JANAVB010003400.1, read on the forward strand.
CCTGAGGGTCCAGCTCGCAGGTGTCATCTAAGACTGTCCCGTAGAAAGTGTCCAGGCAGGCCTCCTCCTTGTCATCTGTAATATTTCAACAGGTCCAGTCAGGACAGGAGCGAGTACAGTACATCTCAACAGTTCATAGCAGGTTAGAAGATATAATCATGCAGTAAAGTAAGATACAAGTACTGAAACAAGTGCAGTATGTAAACAGAGAGAGAAAGCTGTAATAGAAATATCTACTATAAATAAAGAACTAACATGTGGCTAGTAAGTCAGAGTACAATATAGACATATAAATGGCATAGGAGATTCTGATGCTACACTATGGAAGAGATTCTGATACTACACTACTTGGATAGTATTTACATGTCTATTTCTACTCCCCCGTACCCCCAATCAGTACACAAGGATCCAACCAAGTTATGTTATGATTCCACGCAAAGCCCCCGAAGGGTGGTACATGGAAGTCCCAAAAATAGGGATTCTAGGAGATTCTAGGATACCCAGTGAATGGGATAAAAGATTCTAGGAGACTCTGTGATCATAAGAGTATATGTCACAAGTGATCGAAGAACCTGTGAAGCATAGTGATACGACATGTAAGTGAAACGCACAGAACATGTAGTACCCGATGCTCCCTAAGGATAACATCTCAAGAAGGATCCGTATAGTACCAATCCGTGTGACCAACGTGACAGTACAAGTAAAGTAATCTACTGAGCAGGATATGAAATGATAAGAGAATGTACTCGTCTGGTATCTGAGTGTCCAATATGAAAGTACTGTCCGAGGAGTGGTGTCTGGCTCCTAATCAGAATAACACAAGTCACAACAAGTCCAAAATGGTATAATGAAGTTCTACTATGCATTCTACATGAATCTAGGTCAAACTAGGCCAAAGTCAACCCTTGGTCAACTCTGGTCAACTGCACTAGTCAAACTAGGTCAACTATGGTCCAAATAGTCTATTCTAGGCCTAACTAGACCATACTAGTCTAAACAAGGCTAAGCTAGCCTATGCTAGCATACCAAGTCCTTACAACCTATATAACACAAGTCAAACCAACTTCACACAACTTATATAACATCTAGGCCTACACATGGTAAATATATATATATACATATGGCTACCTATAGGTACACCACACATATCATCATATATATAATTCCTATATATATGTATCCACATATATACATAATACATTGTATATATTTAGGTATACATCCCTATACATTTCACACACATACACATCTAGATATTCATATATGATATATATATACATATGCATATAGAGAGAGGGAAGGCTAGTGTGTGTGTGTAGGCAAGATAAAAACAGTGTGCAGGAACTACAAAACAGTGAAAGAGAGAGAGGAAAGTGTGTGTGTGTTATATAACTGGACTTGTGTGTGTAGAGGACAGGTTATGAGTGAAAACATGTGTGTGATGGGTAGAGAACTGTGCGTGTATACATCTAACCTTAATATCAGGAATTTAACAGTGTTTAGGGAGATTAAGTGACAGGGTGTAGCAATGTGTGCAGAAAAAATAGGTGGGGGTGTTAACAGTGAGTGGTAGGCTCAGATTTTAGTAATAGGCAAAATTAGTTTTAGGACCCATGTTCTCAGGTTTTTGAAACAGGGAATGAATTCGTGAATCCCAGGTTTCAAACCTATTTCAGATTCAGTTAAAGGACTCACTTATTGCATTTAAGGAAACAGGGGAAAGGGAAAAAAAACACATTTCAAGACTCAACCTGAGTTTAAAATCAGTTTCCAAACACCACTTGAAACCCAGGTTTGAGTCTATATCAAAACTCAGATTTCATCATCATCCCAACAGTCAATTACTAATAAAGTTATCAGGTAAGGGAAAAAGAAATCAACATTACACCTACACAATCTCAGATATCTAACATGACAGGAATGTAGGCATTGTGTACATGTGACTGTGCAACTGAAATGGGAACTAATACTCATGAATAGGGCCATAGTGATTTGTTCTAAGGTTTTCATCAATTAGTTAAATAGCAATATAGTTCTCAGATTTCATGGTCAGCTCATCTCAGGTTTTCTATAAACATAGGAGTAGGAAATCGATACATGTGACCCTGTTCAACACTTGCATATATATCTACATATTCGAATCCTACACCAGCAAAATCAGTTCAATATTTAAAGGACAGTGAAGTGTAACATAAAATAGGAAGACAGGGACTTATTCTCAGTTCTCAGGTTTAGGAGGGAAACTCAGGGTTGCAACAAAACCCAGGTTTTGGAAAACCACAGGGTCTATAGTTCAAAAGGAAGGGGTTCAACAGTCCCTATTCATTTGAATCAAGTCAAAAGATCAAACTACATCCACATGCCATAAAACCAATTTAATTGTAAAACTAAACCACATATGCACTAACAAACATGTGGGGGGAAAATTTACAGTGAAGAACATAGTGCAATAGGTAATTTGGTCATTAGAAAAACTGAAAGAAACAGTATCAATATGTATCAGTGAAAACTCAAAATCCATGCTCGAGACCAAAATCCTAAACAAAACCTAAGCTAGCATGGAAACTGATTCTAACACATAATATAAATAATATTTAGGAACTATTTAACAATTAAAAACATTATTTAAAGCATTTAAACAGTTTACACAGGAACACACATGTGAACACGGGGAACACAGTGCACGACACGTGCACTATCAATTTCTACCCTCGACACGACACAGGGACACGTGGGACTTGACACACGGGGTGTCAGTCATGGCCCCATGCTACGTGTCGAGTTTCGTGTCAATACAATATGTGTCGTGTCCGCTACAGGCCCCGAGTAGCAGGGGAACACTGTAACGCGCGCGCGAGCGTGTGCACGCGCGTGTCCAAGCCAAGATTCTGACACAACCCGACATTAACACTACCACATAAGAACATGAATCAATAAGCAAGATTAAAACTAAATTTTCTATTTAAAAATAATGCACAAACGAGATCGAAATGCCCTTTGGGGCATTTCGTCAAACACTCAACCCTAGCTCTGATACGTGTCCAGAACGGACACGAAACCTAGGATACCCGACACAAAACCTATACTGATACTTAGGGGGCTCCTAGGACTCCCTAATGATGAAGACAAATCGAAATTTCATGGAGTGTAGAGAAAGTTACCTAAGCTTGAACTTCTCAAGAAAACCCCTCTTTCAATGGCTCTCCTCTTGATGTCCCAATCCAATCAAAACAAACTCAAACTGAGATAAGACCTTAGCAATAGTAAGAATAGGTATATTAGGACCTAATAGAATAAGTTAGAAAGAAAAAGGAAGATGAAAGGAGTTCTAGGGATTAAAATACCATAGGAAACTAACCTTTCTAAAACTTGAGCCTTCCTAAGAAAGAGGCAACCCTAGATTTTAGGAGAGTATAAATATGGTGGTAATCCCAATGTAGATAGGTGGCCGGCCACATCTCCTAGGGATTAGGTTTTGGTTAATTTTTGGGCTTTGGGCCAAGTTACATAGGCTATGTTTGATTTGATTTTATTAAAGGCTCTAAATCATAAGCCATGACTTATGACTTTCTAATTTCTATTGCTAATTAGGTTCTAATGACCAAACCAAAGATTAGGCTAGGTTAGACTAGAGTCATATATCCTAACCAAGTCCATACTAACTAGGGTTAGCTCCTAGGTTGGTCTACAAGGGTCAACACTAGTCAAAGTCAACCTAGTCCAAACAATTCCAAAATAATTCCTAAAAATTCTCAAAAATTCTAATAAATTCTAATAAATTTAAATTACCCCAAAAATGTCAAAAATACCCTTATACTAGAATGTGGTAGTGACAGTTTTACTTGGCCCGAAGATGGTGGTGGATGCAGCAGAGACGGTTAGATTGATCAGGGATAGACTTCGGGTGGCTCAGGATAGACAACGGCATTAGGCCGATGGCCACCGGAGACTGTTAGAGTTCGAGGTTAGTTTCGATTTTTCAGTTTGTGCTTGTTTGTGATTGTTTGCTTTAGAGTTTTGTATTGAGTCTTGTTTTATGTCTAGGTTGGCGATATGGTATTCTTGAGGATTTCTCTGACATGGGGCACAATTCATTTTGGTCGAGACGGGAAGCTTAGTCCACGCTTCGTCGGACCTTTCACTATTCTTGGAAGGGGCGGTGCAGTGGCCTATCGATTGGAATTGTCGCCTACGCTCGAGAGAGTTCTCAACGTGTTCCGTGTGTCCCAGTTGAGGCGGTACGTGGCAGACCCTAGTCACGTATTGGATCACTCTGAGTTAGAGGTGGGGCCTACTCTACGCTATCTAGAACAACATGTAGAGATTCTGGATCGTCGGAAGAATGTACTCCGGAACCAATTTATACCCTTGGTTCGTGTTGCATGGAGGCATCACTCTCCAGGTGAGTCTACTTAGGAGAGAGAGGACGAGATGAGGGAGCGTTACCCTTATCTCTTCGAGACTTGAGGTATTATTCTCCTTGTCGGTGGCCGGAACACGTGCACGCACACACGTATTTGACATCAACAACGAGCACCGCGGAGCCGACTTTGGAACGACGTTTAGCCGCACTCGCTAGATCAATTTCCGAGCCGTTTCATCCGGTATGATCCTAACCTATACACCATTAATTCTCTTCAAATAGTTTGTGCCGATTCGCATCATGTGCGACGAAAAATAGGTTCCAAAATCGAGAAAAAGTCGATTTTCTGGGTTTAGAAACTGTCCCGAAACTCTATGTTTGTGGTCGATTTGCGACCAGAATATCGCTAACTTTGGAAAACCTTCTGAAGACACTTGTAGACAACATATAGGAGATCAAAACCCTTCTTGTAGATTTAATTTTTATGCATTATACAGAAAGTTATTGGTTTGTGAAGATTGAGAAAAAACTGTTTTCAAAAACTAAAATTTTAGGAAAATTGTCCCGATACGCCGTCCGCCCCATCAATCCGGGCAACGTGGTCAAGGACCGAAAGGGTCGAAAGGTGCGTATCGATTTCGTGGACGTGTGGGCTTTGACGAAATTCAAATTGGTCGCGTATGCCCGACGAATTTGATGCGTATCCGTCGAAATTCAACGTATCAGCCTTTTTGCAAATTGGTCAATTACTTTGTGCACGCTCGTCATATCGAGACAAAAATTATGCCAACAGGACCATATCATTTTTTGGTATTGTATACCAAGTTTGGTATGAATCTGAGAAGGTCGATTGGAACGCTATTTTGGCGGGCCCACGACCCTATCCAACGAGCGAATTTGTGCACGGCCCACCGGAATCCAACTTTAGATATATGGTTGGATTCGACTCGTCAAACCAGAACTGTAGACATGTAGTTTGATGATTTAGATATCGTAGGTTCTAGCACGTTTTTTGGTGTAAAGTGGGTCCAACGGCGGACACTATTTTGACCCAAAATTACCATTTTGCCACTGTGTCCAAAATTGGACTTATAGGTAGGCGTTTCTAGATAATTTGACCATTCTGAGAATGTTGGTAATGTCTGTTTTAGCATTAGGAGACTGTTGTGTGAGTTGACCGTTCATGGCTCATTGAGTGGTTTGTATTTCGATTTTCTCAGCTCAGGACAGCAGGCAAGTACATTCTCAGATAGTTTTCATTACTTTGATATCTACTATATCCGATTCAGTTGTAGTATTATACTTGATTCTCGATACGAGGATACACGGACTAGTATACATGAATCTCGTCATGAGATATCATTCTTGGTTTACCTGGTATATGAATACATTGTTCGATATTGTTTCATGTACTTGTATAGACACCGATTTAGGAGTGGGCTGGCCCCTGCTCTTCGAATCTTGTGTCATGACCTATCATGACTGGAATCATTATACTACTCGAGGATAGAGAGTTATTAGAGGTTATGTAATCGTTACTCCTACTTGTTTATTACTTGTGCATAGCTCCACCCTCACCACATGTAGGGTGTAGCCTGACCTTATACTACTTGTGCATAGCTTTCCATTTTGGTCGGCCTGATACCTACACTATTATACTATCTGTACATAGTCGGTCAAATGGAACAGCCTGATCTTGACCCAAGCCGATCACATAATGCTCTAATATCTCATGGCACTTACTTTATAGGTTTACATCGTACATCAGATTACATTTACTGCTTATTCCAGCTTTACCTTACATCTCACCCATGATATGCTATTCAGTTCTTTTATACAGTTTTACTTCCAGTTTTGACATTCATCATTTATTTCATTATAATTGCTTTTTATAGTATTTATCAATTCACATGGAACTGCTGTTGGTGTTTGTACTTGCTCATATCCTGACAGGATAACCCCCGTTATTTTTCAGAGGATTTCAATACAGATTGCCCGACCTACTACGGGTTTGGCATAGATGGAGCCTACGACCAGGACCAGCCTGTGGACCGGTGCTCGTAGAGGACGCATCGCCTGTAGTGACTTAGTTTAGCTAGATTTTGTCTGGACTATGTTCCAGCTTGATACTTTGAGACATGTAGTATTTATTTGGGATTTTGTGATGTCTTTAAATTCTGAACTTGTGATTGTGACTCAGCACTATTTTAGACTATTTATTTCATCTTATCTTTATCTTTATCATCGTGCTTATCTTCCTTGGATTTATGTGATTGAGTGGTGATTATATTCCTCCGTACGGAGATGACAGGTTATATTATTGTGTCTTAGATACTATATGTTTAGATGACCTTTACAGTGTTCTACCGCCGATGCTATGGCGTAGGCTGGACGTACCCACGTGCTCGTGCCCCTAAACAGGGTGGGGGTCATGACCGTAACGCTGTACCTCACGGTCATTAATACGATATCCAAGACTGGATGGATCATGAACCATAGGAATGGGGCCACTAGGGTTGTGAGCAAGGCTTATGATAAATCATGAACCATGTTCGAGATGGCCTGGAGCTGAAGGGTAGTATGGAAATCCATAGCTCAGAACTGATCCAGCATGAGAGTCTGAAGGGACTCAAGAGTAACACCAACAGGAGGATGAGTAGCCTGGGAGTCAGTGGAAGTGGGAGCAACTACTGGAGTTGGAACCTGTACAGGCTGAACAGGGCGACAATGCTCATGAAAGTAGGCAGGAACAGCATCTTCACCACAGTCCTCAAAATTGATCTCAAAATACTGAAATATGATAGGAAGATACATCGCACATAGAAGGCGTCGCAAAGAATTCTTGCGACAACGATCCATAGCGGAGATGATAGTCTTGGGTAGACTGAAGGGAACATGGAAGTGAAGATGATAAATTGCTGAGAGTTCCATGTAAGAAATCTTATATGTGGTAGTATTCTTAGGAAGGATAGTGGAGAACACCATGCGATGGAGATCATAGAAGTAGTTGTTCATGTGTTTAGGGCGAAGAGTGCCATGGGGTCGAGGATTCGGTGCAGAGAGCGAATAACGAAAGGAATCAAAAGTTGTTCCCTCGGGAAACTCAACAGATGTAATCTCTATAAGTTCTTCTCCGTCATTGGGTACATGGAGAATGATCGCGAGATCATCGGCAACGAACTCAATGTCGACTCCACTAACTTTAGATTTCACCGTACCCTTTGTGACCGAGAAATTACAATAAAACATACGAATGACGTTGGTATAAACGGAAAAAGTAGATTGAACTAAATCTAGCAAATGATGATATATGAATACACTAGAGTGATCAGGAAATAGTGTGAAGTTGATTGGAGCACTCGGACAGATTTTTCTCTTATGAAAATCCGTTAACTAAGAGTCCAAAGCTTCTTGGGACACAAAAATAAATTCATCGTATAAATCTCCATCGGGTCTCGAAGGGTGTAAAGAGAAAATGAGGCTGCCTTATGAGTCGAGGACGAACCTTCATCAACCTTCCTCTTCTTTTGAGAAGAAATAGGTTACTTGGGAGCCATATGAAAAATAGCACGGAGAGAAAAGAGAGAGATATACCGAAATTGATGGTGAATAGTAGAAGAGAACCTCGAGAGAGCTCCGAATCCGAAGTTTGAAAGCTTGATAAGCTTGGATGAGGGAGAAAAATGAGGTTAGGATTAGGGTTTTCGGTAGGGTTTGGTGGTGCTTGAGGAAGAAGATGATGATTAAGAGGTTTTAAATAGAAGAAGGGTCAGTTGTCCAGCTTCTGTTCGAAATCCTCCAGACCGAGTTCGGTCCGAGTTCGGCATGAACTCTGACCGAGTTCGGTCACTAGGGTTTCAAGGCAGTGTTGGAAACAGTGTGATAGTTTTAACATAAATACGAAAAATAATTTAGAAATAATTGTGTTGAAGGAAATAATTTAATATTTATTAATTAATTCCCGTAATTTGCTATAGCTACTTTGGGTTAGCCGTAGGGGCGGATCCCAGCTAGCGGTTGTCAGAAGACAAGTACACCGTGTCGCTTCAGGTTATCTACACCTGTGTGACAGAAGGGCCCTTTCGGCTTATAACCAAAATAAATTTAGCGAATTCATGTTCATTAAATAATAATAATATTATATTATATTACCTCAACATCCAGAATTTCTAATTCTCTTCGTATAAAGTTAAAACGATCTTCAGCCAAAGGCTTTGTAAAGATGTCAGCTAGTTGATGTTCAGTATCAACAAATTCTAGATCACCTTGCAAAATATGGTCTCTCAAAAAGTGATGTCTAATTTCTATGTGTTTAGTGCGTGAATGACATATGGGATTCTTAGTGAGATTTATAGAGCTAGTGTTATCACAGTAAATGGGAATATGATGAAAGAATAATTAAAAGTCTTCCAGAGTTTGTTTCATCCACAAAATTTGTTCACAACAACGTCCTACAGCTATATACTCAGCTTCAGTAGTTGATAATGCAACTGAATTTTGTTTCTTAGAAAACCAGGAGACTAAAGACTTTCCTAGAAAATGACAGGTACTGCTGGTACTTTTACGATCGACTTTGCATCTATCAAAATCCGCGTCCGATAACCTATCAGGTCAAACGAGTCAGATTTGGGATACCAAAGACCGGTTGTCAAAGTTCCTTTAAGGTATCGCAAGATAAGCTTAACAACACTTACATGTGATTCTTTAGGATATGCCTGATATCTAGCACATAAACATACAACAAACATAATGTCTGGACGACTAGCAGTTAAGTGTAGTAAACTACCAATCATACCTCAGTACATATGTCGGCTGGTGTACCACTTTCATCTATATCAAGCTTTGTAGACGTTGCCATCGGAGTGCCAATAGGTTTGACGTTTTCCATATCGAATTTCTTTAGCAAGTCTTTTGTATATTTGGCTTGATTAATGAATATCCCTTGTGAACTCTGCTTAATTTGCAGTCCAAGGAAGAATGTTAATTCTTCTATCATGCTTATTTTGAATTCACTCAATTGTCTTGAGCTGGAAACAGTGCTTACGTCTTTTGACACATCACCGATTACCAGGTCTTCGGGATGGTCTGGTATAATTTGCATACATTTCGGTAAACTTTCCAGATAAGACGTGGAGGTATCTTCTGTTGTGGGAGTTTTTTTTTTCATTGTTACTGTCGTATTGTCTTTTGACATTTAGCTCATCGAATTTGACGTTGATTGATTCTTCAACAAGCGATTTCTTATTGAATACTCTGTATCATTTGCTTTTCGTCGCATATCCAAAGAAAATTCCTTCATTAGCTTTTTCATCAAATTTTCCCAAGTTGTCTTTCGTATTCATAATGTAACATCTGCATCCAAAGACTTTGAAATAGCTGATATTAGGAGTTCTATTAAACCATAATTCATAAGGAGCCTTTTCGAGATCAGTCTAATAAAAACTCTATTCAATACATGGCATGCTGTATAGACAGCTTCTGCCTAAAAGTTCTTAGGAAGATTATATTGATTAAGCAAAACTCTGGCCATATCACCGAGAGTTCTGTTCTTCCTTTCTATAACTCCATTTTGCTGAGGAGTTCTGAGGCAAGAGAATTCATGAGATAATCTATTTGAACTGTAGTAAGATTTGAATTCATGGTTATTGAATTCTCCTCCATGATCACTTCGAATATAAGTAATCATGAATCCTTTCTCGTTTTGTACCATCTTACAGAAAGATACAAACTCGAAAAGGTCTCATTCTTATTTGCAAAAAAATAAACCCAAATATATCGTGAATAATCATCGACTATTACGTAAGCATAAAGTTTTCCGCCAAGACTAGCGATTCTACTTTGTCCAAACAAGTCCATATGAATTAATTACAGGGGTCTAGAGGTACTTACAGCGTTTATTGATTTGAAAGATGATCTAGATGCCTTATTCTTCTCACAACAACACAAATCACATCTTTTGAAAGTTATTTTAGGTAAGCCTCTTACCAGTTTCTTGGTGGACAATCTTGCAATCGTGTCCATATTTGCATGACCAAGACGCATATGCCAAATTCAGCTTTCGTCTTGTGTTATAAACAAACACTTTCCTGTATTGTTAGTCTTTTCTGACTAATATAAAACATATATGTTGTCCTCTCTTATTCCCTCAAAGGAAATTATTCTAGAAGTTTTATCATAAACAAAACATTTATTTTTAACAAAATTTATTCCATAACCGTGATCAGCTAACTGACTGATATGCAACAAGTTATGTTTTAATTCTGTTACTAAGCAAACATTTTTAATAATAGGAGAGGAAGAGATACCTATGTCACCAATGCTAATGATATTACCTTTAAGATTGTTTCCAAAGGAGATATAGCCTTCTTTCTTCATCGATAGAGTTGCAAACAATTTGTTGTCACCTGTCATATGCCTGGAGCAACCACTATCGAGTATCTACTTGCTTTTAGTGGGATGAGGAGGGTCCACCTACAACACAAGTTGAAGATGTAACCTTTGGTACCTACTTTCTTAAGGGTCCTGATGTGTTATCTTTTGGAACCCACGTATATACATTCATATCTACTAGCTTTCTAATCTTATACTGTGGTGACACATGCCCTTTTAATCTACAATAATGACATGTAGCAGAAGTGTTGGTGCTAGGTTTTGTTTGAAAATCATGCATATGAGTTTTTGAAACATTGTGTGCATTCATGGTGTGTGGAAACATATACATATAAGCATGATTTCTAACATTACCAGTCGTGTTGTTAGTGTGGTATTTGTGTTTAGCCTTCTGACTAGTGTTAATCTGAGCTATTGGTATAGCGACTTGTTTGTCCAATTTAATCTCTAACTTTTTAGAGTTGTCATTGGCTTCATTTAATTGGTTCGTGAGTGCATCTATTCTTCGAATAGCAATGTTATATTTCTTCTTCTCTAGTTCATAAAGTCTTTAAGTCTTGTATTTTCTTGATTCGCTTTTTCAAGCTTTTCAATAGAGTCATGTAAAATTAGCTTTAAAGAAGTAATCTCATTTGTGTCAATAGTAGTATCCTTGATATCTTCTAAGATCCTAGATTGCTTTAAAAATTCAGACTGTACAAATTTCAGCTATTTCTTAGTTTGTACATGTCTATTATTTTTTCTGATCGGCCAATAGATCAGAGAAAGCCTCACATAATTCATCAAAAGAAAATTCTTTATAGAGAGGGTTATTTATTACCTTAGCATTTGTAGCCATGAAGCATAGGTTTGCTGAGCTCCGAGAGTTGTCTTCTTCTTCAGAGTCACTAGCCTCACTTTCACACCAGATACTAGTGTTTGTATAGTTTTTGGTTGTTGACCTTCTCTTGCTTGTCTGATCTTGTCTGCTTGTTTGATCGTGTCTGCTGCCTTTTCTTATAACAGGGTAATCCTTCTTTGTGTGACCTGTTCTTTTGCAACTGAAACAGATCGGTTCTTCGTCATCTTTGAAGTCCTTCTTCTTCTTGTTTGACTTCTCGCATCTGAGGAATCTTCTGAAGTTCCTTGTTAACAGGGCCATTTGCTCGTTGTCCGAGTCGTCTGATTCACTCTCGTCGTCTGGAATTGTTTTATGATTTGCCTGGAATGCTACTGCCTTCTCTTTCGGTGGTTGATCTTCGAAATCCTGAAGGTCCAACTCATCTTTCTTGAGCTTTCCAGTCAAGGTTTCAAGACTCATTGTCGAGAGATCATTTCCTTCTATAATGGCCGTTGCTTTTGGATTCCAGCTTTTTGGTAGTCCACGAAGAATCTTCCGAATCTTTTTATGATCGCTGTAATCTTTGCCAAGGGAAGCTAAAGGATTAACAATATCTAAGAATCTAGTAAACATAGCAGTAATAGTCTCATTAGGCTTCATTTTGAATGCCTCATATTCTTGTGTAAGTCGAGAGATTTCGGATTCCTTCACTTGTGAAGTACCTTCATGAGTAACCTCAAGAAGTTTCCAAACCTCGTTGGACGTGACACATGTAGAGACTCTATTAAACTCAGTTTTATCAATAGCACAAAATAAAGTATTGATGGCTTTTGCATCAAAACTAGCTTGTTTCTTTTCATTGTCGGTGTATCTATCAAATGGTTTGTCAACTAGAACACCATCAATCGTAATAGGTAGAGGTTTCCTATAACCATTGACGACAATTGACCATAAATCGAAATCAAGTGACTTGAGGAAAAAGCTCATCCGTGTCTTCGAGTACGTGTAATTTGTGCCATCAAATAAAGGTGGCCTATTGGTTGACTGACCTTCACCGTTGCTTGGAAATACGGATGCCATATCTCAAGGAGTGTTAATTCCGTCGAGAGAAACCTGCTCTTATACCAATTGTAGGAACAATGGCACCTCTAGAGGGGGGTAAATAGAGTGCAGCGGAGAATATTTAGCAATTAAAAAATAAACTCTTAGCAGGTGAAGCAATATATATATATATATATATATATATATATATAATGATTGAAAGTAAGTCAGTAAAAATTAGGGCGAGAAAGCAATACGCAGAGACAGCAGATTTATACTGGTTTTCCTCTGTGAGGACTAGTCCTGTCTCGAGTCTCGACCCGATGTTCGAATTTATTATTTTGAATAGAGATTACACCACGTGTTTTGCACCGAAGAACGCACCAACTTCACCACTGTCGTGTTTTTATCCGAAGTCCATGAACAAACTTCAACACCTTTCTGAAGAAAGCTTTTATACGCCAAGCTTGTACAACTCGAAACTCCTACTCGAAAACCACCGACACTTAGAAGAATTGAGTTGACTTGGAGATTTGAAGTTTAAAGCTTTGGGAATAGAATCGGAAGCTTAGAAATGAATAGAGAAGATGAATATTGAATGAATGAATAGAAATGAAAATTTCTTCTCTATTTATAGGTTTTTGTAGGATAGAGTTCGGGTAGAACTCGGTACCGTAACGTTCAAAAATTTAAACATTAGAAATCCACAAGAATAGGTAAAGCTTCTGACCAGGAGTGATTTGTTCTAACCGAGTTTGGTCCGAGCTCGGGCAGAACTCTGGCCGAGTTCGGTTAGCCTAGTTCTAGGGCAGTTTTGGTCTAAGAAATGGTTTGGTTTTAGGAATTGATTCAGAAATAGATTTGGTTTGGTTTTAGGATAGAATCAAGATGGGTTTGGTTTAGGATAGAAATAAGGATAGACTTCTAATTGCCAGTGATCCCGATTCACAGATATTCTAGCTCAATAAATAGAAAAATACAGAATAAATATAAAATCTCAGAGACGATGTGTTTGCCATTAAAATTGTTTGATTGAAAACTTTAATACAAACAGAACAGTGTTATAATACAGGACTTAGATGTAGTCCTAGGAGTACACTTTTGTTTAAGCTGGGTCCTTAGTGCCAATGGGGCGAGTGGTGATGCGTTGACTCCGTTGACCGGCTGACGACGGTTATCGGTTCTCTGAAGGTGTGGATTGCTCTGGGTGCTGGAGCTTGCTGAGAGGAGGAAGACGTTGAGTGTCTGTATCTGCCTCTCTGATAATTCCTTGTATATTTGTTGTGGATTCTGTGTGTGTGTGAAGGAGAAGATCCCTCTATTTATAGTTTTACAGGCTGGCTGCTCATGCGCGCATGTAGGATGCGCCGGTGTGTGGGGACGCTACGTGGAAGTTGCTGATGGGGGCGCACGGATGATGCGCCCTGATTGGGAGGTTGAACTCTTCATACTGCTGTTGTGAGCCGGCACGTAGCAGAGGAGAAGATCTTTCTGTTGCTGAAATCTTGGACGAGTTGAGTCAAAGGACACGTGTCATCGACCCATGGCTCGAAGATCTCGGATTTGGTGGGGGGGTGTAATCTGGTGAGCTGTGCCTTGATTGGGCGCAGGAGGAGGTTGCGGCTCATACCCTTTAGGGGTTACAAACTGTTTAGAGCGCATGGCTTTTGAGGCACATGCAGGCGACTTTCCTTTTGTCTTTCGGGATCAGAGATCAGTCTGGAGCGCATGGCTTTTGAGGCACATGCAAAGCTTCAACTGGAGACTCTTCTTTTGTCTTTAGGGATCAGTGAAGGGTCTGAGGCACATGGCTTTTGAGGCACATGCTGGTTTGGACGCATGGCCGTAGAGGCGCATGCGGATGGCCACGTGGCAGTAGCCGTCGGAATAGAGTCATGATGATGCTGACGTTGCCGACGCTTCGTTCTCTTAAAAAAGCTGTCAACTGTTCAGACTTTGGGAAGCGTGCTGCCAACTCTGGTGTCAGTTCAGCATTTAATGTTTGTGACGTTCGATGGACAGCTGAGTGGGCACATTGGTTGGTGTTCCACTCGGCATGGAGATGTGAGGGAGGGCGCATCCTCTGTGATGCACCGGGTACTGTAGGGCGCGTCTGTGTGATGCACCTGATGCTGGAGGGCGCGTCCGTGTGATGCACTGTTTGACTGGCGCATCCGACATGTCCTTTAATGACGCGGCTGTCTCGCTCCTCGAGTGCTATAAATAGCCGTTTGGCTGAATTCGAGGCGTCCGGTTCATCCATTTAATGTAAATTTGTTGCACAGAATTCGGAGAGTCATCCACTTGGCGCGTGGGTTTGATTTGCCCGGCCTATAAATAGTGGCATGGAGAGAAGGTTTGCTCCTCATTCCCTCACGTACTTCCAACATGAACTTGGATATGTGGGTGCATTCTGTTGACGAAGTGCTCCCGAGGGTAAAGATGGGACGTCATGTTGTCTTCGATGCACTTGAAGGTGACTGTTACATCCAAAAGACAGAGTCGAGGGCTTCTGAGGCAGGCGGAAGGTGCCTGTTGCATCCAAAGATAGGGATGTTCGGGCCTCGTCTCCGTTGTTCCGGAAGAGCCGTAGATCGGAATGGTGGTGCTAGGCTCTCTCTTCCTTCAAAGTGGGTACCACCCACTTTGATTGTGTTGAAAGCTCCTTGTGCCATGATTTCGATCACGGTCTTCCTTGGTCTTTGGAGGCTCTTTCGAAGCCTCCCCTGGCTACAACATTTGCGGTACTCTTCTCTTTCTTGGTTCCAGCCAGAGGGTTAAATGCTTTGCTTGGCGAAGCACTTATCAGGTGAGCCTGGCTGGAAGAGCGGCATATAACTGGGCTCTGCTCGGCCAGGTGAGCCTGGTTGGAAGAGTTGCTCATAACTGAGCTGCTGAAGGAATGCACATAACTGAGCTGGATGCACATAACTGAGCTGCTGAAGAGATGGTAGGATGCACCTGGCTGGAGGCGCATGACATCTGCTACGCCTGGCTGACAGCGCATGGTGACTGCTGCACCCATCGGAAGGCGCATGGTGGTTGCTGTGCCTATCTGGAAGGCGCATGGTGGCTGTTGGCTGTAGATCTAGGATCCTTCCTTTGTAGAAATTCTCCTTTGTACAACCTTTTCTAGACATGTAATAGACTTATATATATAAATAAAAAGTCCTTCTTCGAATGTCTGTGGCTTATTTGATTAGCTGTCTGAGTTTTGGCGCATAAAATGCCTGGCGCATGGGCTTTCTGGTTGTAAAATTCCATGATTCTACAAGACCCCCTTCAAAGTTTTCAAAACTTTTGAATAAGTTTTGGAATACTTTGAATAAGAAGCATGGAGGTCAGGGCGCATGATTTTTGGGCGCATGCTTGTTCGGGCACATGCTCTTTTCAGTTGATGATGATGACGCCTTGGTAACCCAAAAGATTAATGATGATCTTTTAGTTGTATTTGTTGTTATCTCCTCACGGAACCCGAAGCGACGGCTGAGATTATACGTCATCGGTTCACGCGTGCGGCCAAGGCCTATAAATAGGTAAGGGTTGGAGAGAGAGAGAGAGTTCATCTGCTCTGTGCCTTTGCTTTCTTTAGAGTTTTTCTTCAAAACCCTAACTTTTTCTTCTCTGAGAGAATGGCTCCCAAGACTCCTCGCGGTGGTGCCGGCAAGGGGAAGAAGAAAGTGAAGGAGTTCGTTGATGAGGATGCACCTATCACCCCTGCAACTCCGGCCGACGTTCGTCCTGAGGTGACGGGTGGGTTTCATCTCCTTCACATAAGCTTTTGGGCCAGACTGTGCCCTAACTCAGATTTGCTGACGCGTATGGACTTTTGTCCTGATGATACGCCGAGGTTCTACCCCGCCGACGTGCATAGGTTTACACCTTTATCATGCACCGAGGTTTAATGGCTGACGCGCATGGGTTTCGTACCCTGATGATGCGCCGAAGCCTTCGCTGACGCGCATGAGCTCACGCTCTGATGATGCGCCAAAGCTCCAATGCTGACGCGCATGGGTTTACGCCCTGATGATGCGCCGAAGCAAGTTGACGCGCATGGGCTTACGCCCTGATGATGCGCCGAAGCTCTGATGCTGGCGTGCATGGGCTTACG
This sequence comes from Iris pallida, assembly GCA_029216955.1. Taxonomy (NCBI): domain Eukaryota; kingdom Viridiplantae; phylum Streptophyta; class Magnoliopsida; order Asparagales; family Iridaceae; genus Iris; species Iris pallida. The sequence continues at coordinate 57,558,470 of JANAVB010003400.1, forward strand.
CCCTGATGATGCGCCGAAGCTATTTGACATTTTTGCCTGACTTCCACCTTTGTTGTATCAGTGTCGATGACGATCCCTTTGTTGAATGAGGTCCTTCTGGACGCTTCTCTTTGTCAGATGGGAGTTGATTTTGACGAGGCGGTGATCAATCCTGCGAAGGATGCTATCTTACAGGACCAACCTCGTGAGAGAATGCTACAAATCCAGACCCAGTTGCCTCTTTTCCTTCAGGGTATGATGGAGAGTAGTAAACTGAAGTCTGCTGAATCCGAAAGTGTAACTTTCTTAAAACCTGCCTTTCTGTTTGGCGACCGACTAGTCTCTTCCGAAGCGAAGATACTGAGGATTAGAGAAGACTGGTTCTTTTCTGCCAAAGGCATGGTTTTGTACATGCGGCAGGTTGACCGCCAGTTGCCGCTGACGGCTTTTTATCGTCTAGCTTCGAAGAGAAGGATGGGTTGGGAACTTACTCCCTCTCAAGGAGGGGCCTTGGGAGGTACCCTCTCAATTGACGCCTCCTCGAACCAGCGAGATACTTTGACTGCTTCACGAGCCGGTTCTTCTTTCAGTTATCGAGCCTTGCGTCTTGGGAGCATCTACAGTGAGGTCCCAAACGACACGTTTCCCTTCAGTGCCCCGATCTTTGCAAATCGGATGCTGACATCAAAGGTGATGTATCCGACAGGTAGCTTCAGAGTCGAAGGCTGGTGTCACTACATCCCGAAGTGGGACGAGTTGACCACTTGGGTGCTTTCAAGGTTCGAGGTTGAGCTTAAAGAGATCGGGCTGACGGTCGCCATTCGGGCCACGCAGGCAGGCGTGGACCTCAATAAGCCTATGTTCCTTGCGCTCTTAGAGCTTTTCAATGCCCAGACTGGTAGCTTCTTTACTCCGGTGGGGGAGTTGGGATTGGCCCTTCATGAGATGTACGAAGTGTCCAAGCTTCCTTGGGGCTCGGAACCGTACGAGGAATATTTTCCATCAAATGAAGAGATCCAAGTTCTGGAGGATAAGGATCCGGAGATGATGGCTGTTTTCAAAGAGGTGACAAGCCATCATTATCTGATGCACCGGAGGGACAAGGGCATGACCCAGCCTCATGTGACTGCTTGGAGGGACTACGTCTTCAGGCAGGATTTGACGGATCCTTCGAGGATTCGGTTTGCGACTCCACAGGGATTGAAGCCCGCGGAAGTGAGTTCTGAAATAAGCCGGCTGGACGAAAGGACCCCACACTCTAATGAGGGCGGCAAGGCTACGTACAGCTGTTTCTGGCACTGCGGGCACCGGATGTCATCCAAGGCAGTGTTGACGTCCTACTTGATGATATGGCTCCGGGATTGCGTATTTGCAGGTGGATCCGGTGCCGTCGAGAGGGTACATCGAAATCTCATTTTGCCTGCGGTGAAGTTGGCCTATGGACGACCTTTGGCTCTCCTCCCCGCGATGATGTGCAACCTGTTGTGCGGTTTGAGGTCCTTTGCCGATGATGTGATCCACGAGAGAGGTAATAATGATAACTTTCCCCGGGCCGAGCTGCCTTTCCATTATCTTATGGGGTGGCTGATCTTGCATCATCCGAACGTGATGAGTCCCGGTCCGGAGGAGGACCATGTCGAAGGAGATGCCTTCATTCGCCGCTTCTATAAGAGGAAGTGGTCTTACACTGGCATCCCCGTTTGCAGGAGAGTCTTGTCCTACCTTCAGGGGTGGGAGATTGTCAAGGTTGGCCCGATCTTCAAAGATTTCGAGGCCGACCAAGATTTAGTTGACTCTGGCGAAGATGCGGTCACTCTGCCGAAATGGAGTTTTCATTGGTTGCAGAGTGTCCGGCCTTCTCACCTGGTCTACCGCAACCAGAATAGGTGTTATCTGGAGCCTTATCTGCCAAGCCGATTTGCTCGTCAGTTTGGCTATACCCAGTTAATGTTGCAGAATCCCAGTAGTAGTTTAGGCTTCATCGGGAGTTTGCTGGATGGAGCCCGGGGCTGGCAATATTATAACGCTGGATGCACTAGCGTTATGTTCACCACGCCAGTTCGGAATCCTCGGCCGCCGATCCTATATCCGGCCGCCAAGCTGTATTGCACTCTGACTGCTATGTCTCCTGGTTATGACAGGGAGACTAGTTTTATTATTGGAACCCAGCTGGAGACGACAACGAATATGTTGATGGCAGCCCGATCATATCGTCCACCAGAGATGGCGGGGTATCGGGCTGCTGCTGCAGCACCAGTGGGAGACCCGTCTGTCGGAAAAAGGCGTGCTGACACAGAAGCTGGTTCTTCTGTACCGAAAAGGTCGAGAAAGGCGCCGACCCCGAAGGTTACGGAAGTGCCACTTATAATGCCAGCAGGATCAATCCCTGCTGAGGTAAGGAATATTTCATAATTCCAATTCTTTTCGTCATTGTGGCGACTTATGCTCTTCTTCTTGTAGGGATTGAAGAAGAAGTCCCGTGTTTCAAAATCGGGCGCTAGTAAACCAAAGGAGGTGGCAGGCTCTTCTGATGAGCGTATTCCACCGATGCTATTGTCTCCCATGGAGGAAGGTCCCGAAGATGTTCCTGCGGAGGTTTTAATATCTCCTGACTTCGAGGTCGCAACAACTTCTGGGAGAGCACCGTCTGCCGTGGAGGCCTTGGATGCTGAGGGTCCTGCGGACTCGAGGCATCCTGATGATGAAGTGGACTGGAGTTCGTCGCCTTCCGATGACGTTCCTCCGGTCTTGCAAGAATCTGCTACGAGGACAGCAGATATGGTTGAGACAGAGGAGAGGGTTGAATCCCCTCTTTATCATGATGAGGGGAGGTCGGCTGCATCATTGCCGAGTCCTACCCTGGCTTCAACCGTGGAAGTTGAGGCGGCTACCACTCAGGAGGTAGCGACAGATTCTGTCCCTGTTGAGGGACTCGATGATGAGACCCGTCTGTCAGTCAAGACCGCTGCGACGGGTCAAGAGACAAGTGATAATCTCCCTATTCTGCCAAGGGAGGTACCAACCGTTGATAGGACGTTGGGGGTAGAAGAGGTGGCTGTTGACGTCGGAGGTTCCTCCGGGCTTGAGAAGGGTAAGGGTGTAGAACCCTCTGTAGCTCCTTCTACTTGGGGGACCATCTCGACACCTGTGCCGGCTCCTTCTGTTGCTTCGGCTCCTCGGGCTAGAAGTCCAGCCCCTGTTGATGAAGAGCCCATTGATGCCGAGGTTCAAGCCTCGCTGGTTGAGGTTGGCAGATCTTCTTCCGGTCCACAAACTGTAGTAGCTCCTTCAACTCCTGCCATGACACCGCAGGTCCTAGCGGATGCAGACGAGTATGTGAAATTCCTCGTCGAGGGGGTGTACAAAATGTTGCAGAAGGGTGTATCTGCTGTGATGGATGCCAATGGGAGTTTTGCGACGGCAAAAGCTCTGGCAATGCCCTGCATCGAGCTGATTCGTATTCACCAAGGCCACGACCATATGGCCGAAATTCTGGAGGCTTCGGTGATTGAGCTGGATGAGCGGCTCGCGGAACTTCAACGCATCCAGCGAAACGACCTCTCTGTACTGATAGATGCGGAGAAGGGGAAGCTGATTGCCGAGATCGAGTCTTCATACCAGGCCACCGTGGGCGTTTGGGAGCGCGAGGTGGCTGAGACTGAGGCTGCGGTAGAGCAGTTGTCTCAGTCCATGAAGACGACGGTGGAAACTCGAGCTGCATTGGAAGCTAATATCGCGGATATCGACACCCAAATGCGCCGTCTTGAAGACCAACGGGCCCGACTCCAGTTAGAGGTCGAGCGTGTCCGGGCTGAACATGCAGCATTTAAGAAGGATGAAGCGACTTTTACTCAGCGGACTCTTGCCTTGGCGCAGCAACGACAACAGCTTGATGAGAAGCATGCAAGTGATACTTCCGCTGGGGCCGTTGAATTGATTCGCCAAGAAGCAGAGCGACGAGTCCTGGCGACGGTGGAGGCCCGCGCAGTCGACTTAAAGCTTCGAGTCAGGGAGCTCTCAGCCCATCCTGGGGAGATTCAGGGACCATAGCTTTTTCCTTTTTTCTTTTGTGTTCTTTTGCAACCCTTACTGGGGGATGATGTAGCTTCTTGTACTCCTTTTTTCAGAAGAATAAAGAAGTCTACAACTTTTTTTGTGATGTGTTCATCTTTTGTTGTCATGAACTTGATGATTTGTGTGGACCTATTATCTTTTGCACACCTTGGTTTTCAGGTACAAATAATAAGTTTGAAGGAACCATTATGTTTGCTCAGAGGTAATGTGGACATGGCAATCATTGGGTTCGAAATGATAGAATCTCCCTACTCAGAGGTATTATGGACGTGGTAGGAATGATCTTGGGGGATACGCTGAACAACTCAGAGGTTATATGGACGTGGAAGTTCTGCGATCAATGTACAATAACGCAGGGGTTGTTTGTACAAGATGTTTACTCAGAGGTAATGTGGACGTGGTAAACATGAAGGGTAGCATAGGCTTACGAAGTGTAAGATTCTGCTTTGTAGGGTGTAGAGAGACAACTCAGAGGTAATATGGACGTGGTTATCTTTCTACTGGAAGATGCCACGGAACAGCTGGGTTCCGGAAGCGTATGAATTTGTGGAAAGAGGTTGTTTGGGGAAGTACATGTCTGGAGGATGTCAAGAATAGTACTTCTTTAGGAACTTGCCGTTGATGGGCATCATGAACAAGTCCCCCTTGGGTTTGGCGAGGCGGTAAGCACCGTTTGAGTATACCGTCTCTATGATGAAAGGTCCTTCCCACTTGGGCTCGAACTTTCCTGGTGTCTTGTGGGTCAACACCATTGGTCTTCTGACTGCTAAAACCAGGTCGCCAACTTGGAAAGTCCTCTGTTTGACCTTCTTGTTGAAAGCCTGTGATATACGGGCTTGGTAGAGCTCGATGCGTTGTTGAGCTAGGAGACGCTTTTCGTCAAGTGCCTCCAGTTCTCGCAGACGACGACGTTGATTGTCCTCTTCTGTGAGTTTGTTTGTGATTGCTACGCGGAGCGAAGGTATCTGTATCTCGAGAGGCAGTACTGCTTCGCTCCCGTAGACCAAGGAGAATAGAGTGTTGCCTGTTGGGGTCCGTACCGTTGTGCGGTAGGCCCAAAGGCATTCGCCAAGCTTTTCGTCCCAGTCGCGTTTGTTGGATAACATGACCTTTTTGAGCAGCCTAACGATAGTTTTGTTGAATGCCTCAGCCAATCCGTTTGCTGCCGGATTGTAGGCGGTTGAGGCCACGTTCTGAATGCGATTCTTGTCACAGAACCTGCTGAAAATGTGGTTGATAAACTGAGGGCCATTGTCATGGATGTTCCGCCGGGGTACTCCGAAACGGTAAATAACATGGTGTTTGATAAAGCTGACCATCCTGGAGCTTTTTACTTCTGCTAGTGGAACTGCTTTCGCCCATTTGGAGAAGTAGTCGGTGATGGCCAGGATGAAACGGTATCCTCTCGATGAAGGAGGGGTGATTGGCCCTACAATGTCCATGCCCCAGGCTTCGAAGGGCCAAAAGGCGACTGTAGGATGTAGCGGCTCCGATGGTATATGTATGAAGTCTGCATGAAGTTGGCACGCGTGGCACTTCTTAGCATATTCGACAGCGTCGGCAGCCATGGTTGGCCAGTAGTAGCCCATACGTCGCAGTCGATCTTGCAACTTAGGACCGGGTTGATGAGCTCCACAAGTTCCGTCATGAGCTTCTTGAAGAGCTTCGGCTGCTTCTTCGTTGGACAGGCATCGAAGGAGGAGCCCATCGAAGGAGCGTCGGTACAGCGTTTTGGTAGCTGTATCGTAGTAGAATCGAAGAGAGCGTCTCCTGACTGAGACGGCTTCCTTCGGGTCCTCTGGAAGGATTCCGTAGACAGCGAAGTCGATGAACGGGAACCTCCAGTCTCGGACATTAACCCCAGTGTTCGTCGGCATGGCGTGGGCCACTAACAAGCACAGGTTGTTTCTGGGATAAATCAGATCTCGTCCTGTTATCGTGATATAGTGTTGAGTCCCAAAGGGCGCTGCTAATGAGGCTGCGAGGCCGGCCAGAGCATCGGCCTCCAAGTTTTGTAAACGGAGGACATGTTCAATGAAGAACCCGGTGAAGGTTGAAATGATGTTCAACGCGACTTCATGATAAGGGATTAAATCTTCATGGCGAACTTCATATTGTCCCCGAACCTGGTTTACGACGAGTTTTGAGTCGCCGTAAGCTTCCAGATGGTCGACCCCCAGCTGTTGTGCGAGCTGGAGTCCCATGACGAGTGCGTTGTACTCGGCAACGTTGTTGGAGCACGGCTTCGAAAGAGAGTACGCACGCTGGATGACCAGCTGATCGGGGGAGACTAAGACTACCCCCACTCCTGCGATGATTTGGCCTTTGGGGCCTGTTCTCGAAGCGCCGTCGAAGAACATCCGCCAAACGGAGCTTCCTTCGGTGACGTTGGATTCTTGGACCTCATCCGGGATATCTTCATAGAGTTTTGAGGATTCTGGGATGGGGTGTGCAGCTAAAAAGTCAGCCAGAGCTTGACCCTTAACAGCTTTTTGCGGCACAAACACCATGTTGTACGGTGTTAGCAAGATCGCCCATGTAGCCAGCCGGGAGTTCAATGATCCTGGCTTCGTCATGAGGACTCTGAGCGGATTGACTCGGGAAATGACATGAATTGTCTGACCCGAGACATAATGACGAGTCTTCTGGATGGCAAACACCAAAGCCAAGCACTCCTTTTCGACGGGGTTGTACCGGTGTTCGGCCCCGATGAGTGTTCGACTGAGGTAGTAGATTGCTTGCTCGTAGCCTATATCGCTGTTTTGAGCCAGCAGAGCGCCAAGAGAATGATCCATGGCACGAACGTAGAGGAGAAATGGTTTGCCGGTGACTGGTGCTACCAGGACTGGTGGGCTTGTTAGGTAAGCCTTGATGTCGTCGAAAGCCTTTTGGCACTCCTCGGTCCAGACGTAAGAGACTCCCTTCTTCATGAGCTGAGTAAAGGGTTGACATCTACCGGAGAGGTTCGCTATGAACCTCCGAATATATGCCAGACGTCCCTGTAAGCCCCGAAGTTCTCGAACGTTCTTCGGAGGGTCCATGTTGAGGATGGCTTTGGTCTTCTCAGGATCAACATGAATGCCTTTCGCTGTGATGACAAAGCCCAAGAATTTGCCGCTAGAAACCCCCAGAAAGGATTTAGCGGGGTTCATTTTGAGTTGATGTGCCCGCATGAGATCGAAGACCGTCTTCAGGTCCTGTAGGTGATCTCTTTTGAGGCGGCTCTTGACTGCGATGTCGTCAACATAGCATTCGACTGTCTTGTGAAGATGTTGACGGAAGATGGTGCTCATAGCTCGCTGGTATATCGCACTGGCGTTCTTCAAGCCGAAGGGCATTACTGTGTAGCAGAAAACACCCTTTAGAGTCCTGAATGACGTGTATTTTGTATCATCGGGGAACATCTTGATTTGATTGTAGCCTGAATACCTGTCTATGAAGGACATGCGCTCAAAGCCACATGTGTTGTCGATCATCACATCAGTGATTGGAAGCGAGAATTCGTCCTTCGGGCAAGCAGAGTTGAGATCCCTGAAGTCGATACAGACTCGTATCTTCCCGTTCTTCTTGGTGACAGGAACGATGTTGGCTACCCAATCCGGGTGTTGTTTCTCACGGATGAAGCCGCTGGTCAAGAGTTTGTCTACCTCCTGATCGATGGCATTCATGATGTCCGGACGGAAGCGTCGCTGCTGTTGTTTGATAGGTTTGGCATCAGGTAAGATGTTCAACCTATGCATTACGATCTGTGGATCGAGTCCCGGCATGTCTTCATAGCTCCAGGCGAAGATGTCGATATACTCTTTAGCCAGTTGGATTAAAGATTCTCGATCTTCTCTTTCCAGGCTTTTACTGATGAAGATGGGTTTGGAAGAAGACCCCTCCCCGAGGTCGATCTGCTCGACTTCGTCTTCGGTGGAAGGTTCACGAAGCTCAAAATGAGATTCCCATTGTTCCCCTAGGCGTTGGGCCCTGGGTTCTTCTTCAAAGGGTTCTGGCGCTTGGTCCTCGCCTTCACCTTTTTGAGGTTGTGCTAACGTCATGTTAGCTGACAGCACTTTCCTGAAGACTGATCCGATACTGGTATCGGAATCCCAAGTCGATGCTTCGGACTAGTGGGAATGTTCTATGTCTTCTGCATCTGAACTCTCTGGGGTTGATGGCGGCGTGACATAGCCTAACCCTCGTCTAGTCCGATTATAATAGTCCTGTGGCTTTCCATTGGGCATCGAAAGCCGGACAGGGAGATGCCGACCCTTGCCGTAGTTTAAGCCTTTGTTGCTTTTCAGGTCGTAGCCCATCTTTTGGATGATGTGCTTTGCCGCATCCGTGTACCGATAGACTTGTACTCTGCTGGTATCAGGTTCGGGCTCGATTGACGGGAGGTCCCGATGACGCTCGACTTTGCCCGAGATGATGGTGCCTTGGTCTCGGCTCCGTGGAGGGACTATGAAGACTCCTTGAGACGGGACTACTCGATTATGGTAGACGGTCGTTATTTGTGTTTGCAACGACCGTAGAGCGTTGTCTAATGTATATATGGCATTCCAATGTGGAAGACAAGAATAATTAAAAGACACTCTATTATTGATAAAATACGAGATCTTATCCCGTAGGATTATAATTCAAAGGAGGGTGCCTCTACGTCAGCCGAGATATAATCACCAAGCTCCTCGTCTGTAAGAACTGGGGGCGGACTAGGAGAGTCCAACACAGCTTTGGGGTCTGAGAGGGTTATATGAGCCTTCTCTGACACCTTGGATGACTGCGGCGGCTTGCCCTTGAGACGCACCTTGAGAGGCGCCTCGGCTACGCCTCCTGTGAGTGGTGCCTTCCCTTGTAATTTTGCCACCAGGGGAGCCGATGTTTGAGGTGGCTTTCCCTTGAGGCGTATCTTCAGGGGTGCTTCGCGAGCCGGCGCTTTCCCTGATAGCTTGATGCTCATTGGAGGCGCCTTCTGGGGTGGTTTCCCCTTCAGTCGGATTTTCAAGGGGGCGTCGGGAGTCGTCTCAGGCTCCATATCCGGCTCTGTTGCCGTCTCTGCCTCATCATCAGCGTCGTTGGCTTCCTCCTCGTCAATGGGCTTGTACAAGTCGGAATCGGTGAAGTAGGCTTCAATCCCTTTGAAAGGATCGATGTCTGCAAACTCCGTTCGGATGACGCCATTGGTGGATACATACTTCATGCACTGGTGGAGCGTGGAGGGCACCACCATGTACTCATACAGCCATGGTCGACCGAGCAGGATGTTGTAGTTGACCTCGGCATCTACCACATAACAAGTCACCTCAGTTTTGAGGCTGCCAATGTGACACTTCAGTCGGATCTTGCTCAATGGCTCGCTCTTGCTAGCATTGAAGCCACTGATGGTTGTATTGGAGGGCGCCAGCCGGTACATCGGGATCCCCAGCTTAGATAGCAGCGCCTTCGGAATGATGCTTAGGGAAGACCCAGGATCGATCTGAATCCGGCTCACCTTGACCGAGCCAATGTACCCTGTATAATACAGCGGTCGGTTATGTCGGTGATGCTTGAGCAGCATGTCTTGTTGGGTGAAAGTTATGTTTGGGATAACTTCATCCGCACAATGACAGTGCACACAAGTAGTTGGGAGGTCTTCAGGCTGTTTGACCTGACTGAGAAAGGATTCAGCGTCCTTCAGAGCTTCGCAGAGAGCTTCTCGGGAATCTTTAGAAAGACGCAGGAGCTCGAACAAAGACAGGCGCGCAGGTGTACTGGCTAATTGTGCCAGAATGTCGAAGTTGTGAGGCTTGGACAGCCCCGAAGCATTCTCCTTCCGTAGAGGTCTGTCAAAACGGGCCTCCACCTGCTTCTGCTTATTGGCTGCTGAGGGCTTAGATGGACCCTCCTCAGGGATGGTGCTAGGAGGCACCACCTCGGCGGAGGCTTCGCCGGATTGGGAGCTCTGTTGTGCACGTGTCTGCACTGGAAGTGCCTCTTCTGTTGAAGAAGAGACTGTACGGCAAGACTTGATCTTCCTGCCTTTTGATTTGGAGGTAGGGCGTACCTCCGATTGAGTCACCTCGGAGACGAGGTCGGGGTGAACCCAGAGGACCTCTCCTCGAGATGTGGTGAGCGGGGTGAGTCCACTCACATTGTCACGAGTAGGTGGTAAGTTTACCACCTCCATTGTCGCCTTAGGGATGGGGACGACGCCATCTTATGTGGTAGTTGGCGGCAAGGTGCCGAACTGAAGCGAAACCACATTGGCCGACACCGTCTTTTCTTCATAGTCGACGGAGATTACATCCGCATTGATCATGCGCTGGATGTAATTCTTGAGGACGTAGCAGTCCTTGGTCGGGTGTCCGACAAACCGATGGTAGTAACAGTACCTTGGGTTGTCCACTTTCCCAACTTCATCGGGCCACTTTGGGTCCGGTAGCTTGATCTTGTCATCCTGCTTCAGTATCTCGAAAAGTTGTAGGGTGTCGTCATCATTGAATGAATAAACCTCCTTGGGTCTCGGTGCCAGTGGAGGCTTCTGGGTAGGCGCAGATGCGCCTATTGAGGCATTAACAGTCAATACCTGTTTCCCCTTTGCTTCTCGTCCGGAGCTGTTAGCTGCGGACTTTTTCCCCTTATCGTCAAAGGCGGGGAAGCTGACACCCAGAAGACGTGTATTGGCCGCCTTCTTTTCTGCAGCTTCAGCTTCGATGATCAGGGAGCTCCAGTCAGGAGGGGGAGTAGAGTTGAGCCAAAGCTTTACTGCAGGCAACATGTTCATGCTGCAAGCGGAGAGGAGCGCATGTTCTGGCATGCCTGGAGGTAGCCTGAAGCAAGCCTGTCGGAAGCATTCGATGAACGCCCGAACCGTTTCCTTCTCCTTCTGACGTATCTCTATGAGAGACGCCATCGTCATGTCCTTCCCGCCGTCGTAGAAGCGGTCGAGGAAGAGGCACGTCAGGTCATCGAAGGACGATATAGAATTGTCGGGGAGGCTGCAGTACCAGTCATACGCCACTCCTTTCAGGGCCCCGACAAAGATACTGGTGAGGAGCGCGTCCTCCTTCGAAAGATGCCCTGTCTGTGACTGGAAGTACGTCAGGTACCGTCGCGGAGAGTCCTTCCCGTCGTATGGGGTGAGTGTTTGTGGTTTATACTTTGGGGGATAAACCACCTTGTTCCACTCGAGGGGATAAGGCTGGGGAATGCCCATCTTCTGGCGTTCCTCTTGCCTGTTCTTGGACTCGAAGCGCTCCCACAGGTCTTTGATCATTTCGACCACATCCTCCGTAGAGCTAGGAGTCGAGGAAGGAGGTACCATCTGGATTGGAGCGTTTGAGGGCTCCGAGGTCCGAGGTGCTTCTGTATTCGAGGGTGCCCGTTGGAGGGGCACACTCGACTCCCCATTAGCTCCTGGGTCAGGACCTGTTGAAGGTGTCCTGATCAAGGCCGACCGCATCTCAAACACTGCTTGAGTCAGTGCTTGCATAGAGGCAGAGAGGGTTTTAAGACCTCCCTCTAATGAGTCTATGCGCTGGACTATGTCCTGTGACGGTGCATCAGACTCGACATCATCCCCAGCCATGTATACTGTCCTGACACAGCCAGGAGTGGTTGGATGGGTTGAGGCTTCGCTTTCGGCCTCACTCTCATGCGGGGGAGTTACTTCTCCTGGTGTTTGGCCACCCCCAGCCATATTCTGGAGTTCATCTTCAATAGGCGCATCTGCAAGGGTCTGATTGCCCTCAGCTCCGTCTTGAAGGACCTCTTCGTTTCTAGAACTACCCCCGGCGGTGTCCTGGAGGACATCCTCATTTTGAGGGGCTTCAGGGAGAGTAATCTCGCCTTGATGATGAAGATCCGCCGCAGCTGTGCTTTGGACATCTTCGTCTTCGGAAGGAGGCTCAACAAGGGTCTGGCTACCCCCAGCTTCCTCCAAGGACTTCTTCCTCGACCGAGTGCCTTCAAACACTCCAGAGGTCGAGACAACTGCCTTGGTTTTCCTCGGCTGGCTTTTGGATGAAGACGAGGAATTGGCAGTCGTCTTCCGGATTGATGAGGTGTTGGAGACCACGTTGCATGAAGCAACCTTTGGCTCCTCTTCAGCTGACAACTTCGTCCCAAGGCGACGTCGGAGAGGTGTCGATGATTGCAGTCGTTGGAAGACCGACTGTCGTGGTGGAGCTGCCGCCTTACAACAACAGTTGATGGTGACCACCGCACAAGTATTCCCCGTAAGAGGCGTATCGTGCTTGTTGGTCGACTCTCCTGACCGGCGCTTGTGAGTGATCACGTTGCGCAGGTCGTTGGAGAAGAGTGGTGCCTTCACACCCCCTTCAGACGTATGGCAAGGCCAAACGCCGGGGTGGTCAGGTGAGTGCTGCGCCCCCTGATCTAATACCAAGCAGGCATCACGATCAGTAGTGGGGGAACCACAACATTTGAAGTGACTTGAACGGACCTCAAACGCACAACCAGAGGAGGCGCGGGAGTTCAAGACCACTGAGTTTGCCTCTCTCGACTTGGTTGTGCACGTAGTAGATGCGCCCAAGCGAGATGAGGACTTTGAAGATCGACTCATTGTTGGTGCAGAAGCACTTGAGTCAACCTTGTATAGCTTGCCATCTGCAGTGCACGTGATGACGAGCGCGTACCTCTGGCCGGCTGTTGGCATAGCACGTTTATGGCGCATGGCCCGTGCCGCCTTGGATTTCTTCGTACCAGCCCGCTGGGGTGCATAGTACTTAGCATCCAAATTCTCCTCGCCATTACAGCGAGTGAGTCTGTCAAAGACAGAGGCTTTTTGTGACGCATCAGAGGTGATGCGCGGGACATTGGCTGCGCCCCTGCTCCATCGACGTATCTTCCTCGCCTGAGAGAGAGATCGCTGGGGAACGTGGTCGGCCGCACGCTTCCCCAAGAGATGCACTGTATCGGCGGGCGCACCTTGGTTGCTGAGAACGTCAGCAGGAAGGGAAGGCTGGATTGCTGCATCCCCTTCAGTGGTGGTGCCCGAGGCGTCGACTTTGCGCACCCAGGCCGTGCAGATCTTCTTCGGCTTTGGTAGCCGCTTCGAAGGACTCGCACTTCCTTCAGAAATGAACTCCTCGTATGCCTGTTGATTGAGGCGCACGACCAGCGTCTTGTGGAAGGAGCCCACCTTCACGTCGTCGGCCTGTGACACGACTTTCTCGGAAGAGAAGAAAGAAGTCCCCAGCAGAGTCGCCAGCTTGTTTGCCATTAAAATTGTTTAATTGAAAACTTTAATACAAACAGAACAGTGTTACAATACAGGACTTAGATGTAGTCCTAGGAGTACACTTTTGTTTAAGCTGGGTCCTTAGTGCCAATGGAGCGAGTGGTAATGCGTTGACTCCGTTGATCGGCTGACGACGGTTATCGGTTCTCTGAAGGTGTGGATTGCTCTGGGTGCTGGAGCTTGCTGAGAGGAGGAAGACGTTGAGTGTCTGTATCTGCCTCTCTGATGATTCCTTGTATGTTCGTTGTGGATTCTGTGTGTGTGTGAAGGAGAAGATCCCTCTATTTATAGTTTTGCAGGCTGGCTGCTCATGCGCACATGTAGGATGCGCCGGTGTGTGGGGATGCCACGTGGAAGTTGCTGATAGGGGCGCACGGATGATGCACCCTGATTGGGAGGTTGAACTCTTCATACTGCTGTTGTGAGCCGGCACGTAGCAGAGGAGAAGATCTTTCTGTTGCTGAAATCTTGGACGAGTTGAGTCAAAGGACACGTGTCATCGACCCATGGCTCGAAGATCTCGGATTTGGTGGGGGGGGGGTAATCTGGTGAGCTGCGCCTTGATTGGGCGCAGGAGGAGGTTGCGGCTCATACCCTTTAGGGGTTACAAACTGTTTAGAGCGCATAGCTTTTGAGGCGCATGCAGGCGACTTTCCTTCTGTCTTTCGGGATCAGAGATCAGTCTGGGGCGCATGGCTTTTGAGGCGCATGCAAAGCTTCAACTGGAGACTCTTCTTCTGTCTTTATGGATCAGTGAAGGGTCTGAGGTGCATGGCTTTTGAGGCGCATGTTGGTTTGGATGCATGGCCGTAGAGGCGCATGCGGATGGCCACGTGGCAGTAGCCGTCGGAATAGAGTCATGATGATGCTGACGTTGCCGACGCTTCGTTCTCTAAAAAAAGCTGTCAACTGTTCAGACTTTGGGAAGCGTGCTGCCAACTCTGGTGTCAGTTCAGCATTTAATGTTTGTGACGTTCGATGGACAGCTGAGTGGGCACATTGGTTGGTGTTCCACTCGGCATGGAGATGTGAGGGAGGGCGCATCCTCTGTGATGCGCCGGGTACTGTAGGGCGCGTCTGTGTGATGCGCCTGATGCTGGAGGGCGCGTCCGTGTGATGCACTATTTGGCTGGCGCATCCGACATGTCCTTTAATGACGCGGCTGTCTCGCTTCTCGAGTGCTATTAATAGCCGTTTGGCTGAATTCGAGGCGTCCGGTTCATCCATTAAATGCAAATTTATTGTACAGAATTCGGAGAGTCATCCACTTGGCGCATGGGTTTGATTTGCCCGGCCTATAAATAGTGGCATGGAGAGAAGGTTTGCTCCTCATTCCCTCACGTACTTCCAACATGAACTTGGATATGTGGGTGCATTCTGTTGACGAAGTGCTCCCGAGGGTAAAGATGAGACGTCGTGTTGTCTTCAATGCACTTGAAGGTGACTGTTACATCCAAAAGACGGAGTCGAGGGCTTCTGAGGCAGGCAGAAGGTGCCTGTTGCATCCAAAGATAGGGATGTTCGGGCCTCGTCTCCGTTGTTCCGGAAGAGCCGTAGATCGGAATGGTGGTGCTAGGCTCTCTCTTCCTTCAAAGTGGGTGCCGCCCACTTTGATTGTGTTGAAAGCTCCTTGTGCCATGATTTCGATCACGGTCTTCCTTGGTCTTTGGAGGCTCTTTCGAAGCCTCCCCTGGCCACAGCATTTGCGGTGCTCTTCTCTTCCTTGGTTCCAGCTAGAGGGTTAAATGCTTTGCTTGGCGAAGCACTTATCAGGTGAGCCTGGCTAGAAGAGCGGCACATAACTGGGCTCTGCTCGGCCAGGTGAGCCTGGTTGGAAGAGTTGCTCATAACTGAGCTGCTGAAGGGATGCACATAACTGAGCTGCTGAAGAGATGGTAGGATGCGCCTGGCTGGAGGCGCATGACATCTGCTGCGCCTGGCTGACAGCGCATGTTGACTGCTGCGCCCATCGGAAGGCGTATGGTGGTTGCTGCGCCTATCTGGAAGGCGCATGGTGGCTGTTGGCTGTAGATCTAGGATCCTTCCTTTGTAGAAATTCTCCTTTGTACAACCTTTTCTAGACATGTAATAGACTTATATATATATAAATAAAAAGTCCTTCTTCGAATGTCTATGGCTTATTTGATTAGCTGTCTGAGTTCTGGCGCATAAAATGCCTGGCGCATGGGCTTTCTGGTTGTGAAATTCCATGCTTCTACACGATGCAATCTGTATTCTTCGTTTCTTTTCATATCGAGATCGAAGTTTAAGACAACTTATCCAAATCGGTTTGACTATGGCTAAATGTGCCAATAGGGACCAAACTCCCCTTGATCTCTAGTACGATAGAAGACAAGGATTTCATTGTAGCATCTAGGCTCGTCTCGAGAGCTTCAATACGTTTTAGTTGGTCAGGCGCTTCACTATTGTCCGTCTCGTCGCCATCGGCCATAAATACGGACCTTGTGTATGGATGGGTGGAAGGGACAGTAGACACTTCGCTCTCTGGCTCAGATGCCTGCACCTCGTCGTCTTGAGGATGAACTGGAAGGTTGCGGTCTTTCTCAGACTCATTGCGGTTGCTACCCCAGTCTGGTGGTTACTGCGCCTATGGAGGAATCTATATTGTATGGTTCCTCCTCAGACTGGAATATGGTATTGTTATGGACGGTGGGGGGTTGGCTTCCCCATACGTCTGACATGATACCTAACAGAGATTTGGAATGCGTACCTTGGAACACACTTGTGCTGGGTACCTTCACCTTGCTACTCTCGGGCCGCTTCTTGGGCTTGGTGGCCGAGATGGGAGGATTCTTGGACGGCTTTTTGAGAGATTGAGAACCATATGCCGCATTGCACATAGTGAAATGGAGTTCATCTTCGTTGGTGCTTGCTGACCCCCTATTGAATCTCTGACGTTCGATTGACGTCGGCTATAGATATTGGAAGACGGAACGCCTCCTCGACGGCACGTTGGGTGCCTGTTGATAGCAACAGTTGATGGTGATCTGGGTACAAGAATGCCTTGATTTAGGTGTGCCATGTGCCACAGATTCCTCTTCTGCCTTATGCTTGTATGAAAGCGTCAAGTCCTTCGGCTCTGTACCCCCATTGTACGCACAGGGAAGATGCACGTAGGTACGACAGAGAGGGTCTGACGAGGCAGACTCCTATCATGCTTGCAGGAAGGCTGCTAGCATGAGTCCTTCTCCATGGGATGTACCCCCAGAATTCATCACATACAGGAGTGCTCAAGTGATAGAGGGGTTTAACTGGTAGAGGCATTGAAGCACGGGAACCAGTTTTGTATAACTTCCCATCGGCTGTGCATGTGACTATCAACGCAGGCCTTTGGTCAGTCATTGGTGTTGTACGTTTCTTGCACGAGGTACGTACTGCCTCGGATTTCTTTCTACTACCCTCAGCGGGTATATAGTATTTAGAATCCAATGAGGGTTCGCATGATGGGAATGCAATTCTGTAGAAGACAGATCTTCTCGCCGACAACGCTTCCTTTGTGAGGGGTTGAACTGCCGTGTGCTTCCTTCGGCATTGTGCGATCGTTAGGCCCACGATAGGGGCACTGTCTTCCTTATCGTACTTCACTAAAGTGGGAATCGAGTGAGGTGGCATGGCCGTAGTAGCCAACATCTTCTCCAGGGCTTCATCATTTAGAGGGTTCTGGATCGCAGTCCCCTTTGTCTTGCTGTCGTCGCAGCTGCCTTGGACACCCAGACACGTTGAGTCTTCTTCGGTTTTACGAACTGCTTCGAAGGACTCGACCTCTCTTCAGAAAGGAGATCTTCAAAATATTGTTGGTCGAAGCATACGACCAGCATCTACTGGAGAGATCCCAGCAAGTTGTCGTCAGATTGCGTAACCACCTTCTCATTGGAGGAGAAGGTAGTCCCCAACAGAGTCGCCATTTTGTTCGACATCACAAAAGGTTATATGAACTTTTTGTTTATTGAACTTGAAAAAAGGTACAATCAATTCCTATGCGAGAAAATCTAAGTTAAAGAATTCTGGGAAAGCATGACGATGGAGATCGAGCACTATAGCGGCTCCTTTACTTTGTTGACGATCTGACGAAGAGTTGGACTAGCTTTGGCTTCTGGTACCTTTAATGGAACTCTAGGGTTACCGATCAAGAGGATGTCGGAGTTGAAGACTTCGAAGCTCTGCCTTTTGCCTTCTGCTTATTTTTTCTCTGTGTGTCCTCCTTTTACTGAAGGAAAAACTCCTTCTTTTTATAGGGGAAAGGGGGCACATATGCGATGTGCACTCAGATTTGAGATATGAAAGAATGTGCTGTCATTGCACGGTACGGGCTTCTGCTGAGCTGACACATGGCGGATATTGAGATTCCCCTCTTTCGAGATCTCAGGTGGTTATCAAAATAACCGAAGGAGGAGACATGTGCACGTGTCTATTGTCGGGAATCCTCTATTTAGATGAAGTCGAATAGATCTTGGATTTCATCTCAGAGTAGAATTCTATTTGATCTTCAGGAGACGATCGGTTTAAACAAACCATCTTGATGCGACCTCTATCAAAAGAGCAAACTTCGTCCTTATCTGATTTTAAACCAATTGATAAGATATTTGCACTTATCTACATGATCAACCTTTGTCCTATCTTTGAGGGTGGCAGTTTAAAAAAACCAATTGGGTGGAACCATGCAACCTTCGCCTCTAGCGAGGTCTTAGTGTTGCTGCGCTTCTGGTGCGACGAGTAGACTGTTCTCCTGGGGACGGTGGAGCCTCTGCGCTTTCAGGCGACGAGTGGACTATAATTCGAAGATGACGAAACCTCTGTGCATTTGAACGACGAGTAGGCAGTCTTTCGAGTGGTAAAGTCACTGTGCTTTAGGACGACGAGTAGGCCGTAATTCAGGCTAACGAGGTTACTGTGCTTTTGGAGCGGCAGGCAGACTTGTGTTAGATGCAATGGTATTTCCCAAGTCATTGATGAAGGGGGTTGAGCTTCTGGGACAAAGCAGAGGTCTGCACTGTTGGAGCTAGGATGATGTAAAGTCATCACCAATCTGCTCCTCCTGCTGGCATTGGATTGTAGCTGTGCTTCTGGTTTGAGGAAGCTGTCTTTGAAGTCTCCATTTAAGAGCAATTAATGACAGCTCTTTACGAAAAGACTCCCTCTTAATTGCCACCGTTACTTGGGGAATTTCAAGTGGTCTTTTAATGGTCTAAGACCTAGTCGAATGAACCCATTTAAAAAGGTTCATCGTGCTAAGTCTTAGGTTCATCCCATTAATGTGGGAATATTGACCGACGGCCCCGTGGCCTATATCTTAGACCACTCCTGCCCTATATAAAGGGAAAGTTTCTTCCGAAGAGTCACGTCTTCCTCTTTTTGTCCTTCAACACCATGCTGGATCCAGACATAGCTTCGAGCGACCGTTGTCCATGCCTAAGTCAGATTTTGGTTGAGGATCCCTTCGTTCGAAGGAGCTGTGCCTTCGTATAAGAACTGCTAATGAGCTTCGGATGTGCTGGAATGTTTCTCATGTGAAGTTCGAACCTGAGCGACACCTTGGAGGTCTTGGAGGTCCTAACGACCGAGTTTGGTCTTGTTGCCAATATGAAGCACTGCAGGTTGTGCTATGTCCTACTCATTGGCGGCTGCACGCTTTCGTTATGCTGGAAGAGCCCAGAAGCTGATGTGCTTTTGAAAAGGGCCTTTTGTCATGCTATGGACTGATTTTTTGCTCGGGCTAATAGCTGCTTCAGAAGAGCTGCGCGTCTGAGAGGGAGGTGTTGTGGTGACAGACTTTGATAGTGACTGTATTCACATCTTCTATCCACAGTCTCTCCACTCATGACGATTACACTGTGAAGATGAACCGCAACATAGATCCGTAGGAGTTTTTAGTTCAGCATATGTAATCACAAGAACTTTGTAATAGATCCTTGTAATTAGAAAGTCTTCTTTTATGTAATCGTGACGAATCTGTAATAGACTCTTGTAGCCATGATTTAATAAAAAGAACTTTCCTTGAACTTTTCCTCTATTTTTTGTGAGTTTGTCTTTTCTATTGGCGTGCTTGACCACATGCGCTTATGTGACACTAGGTTGGTAGCGAGAGCACCAACCTGCATCGTTCTTCATCTGCACCTTTGTGAAGAAGGGTAGGTAGCGAGAGTACCCACTTGCGCCTTGTGTCACCCTGCACTTTTTCATGCTTCTACAGTCTCCTGTCTAGGTCTTCCGTAGTTCTTTGACGTACTGTGGTCCTCTACCTTTGATAGGGTGGTTTCCTGTGAGATGTCTGGGTGTTCTGCGTCGAGGATGTCGAATTTGTTAGAAAGATTGATGACTTGCAGTTTGTAGGGGATAAAGACCGTTTTTAGATGGGTTTGGGCTTGATTGTGGGAGGTTCGGGCACTCATGTCGAATCGAATGTGGGTGTTGGGAAGGGGTATAAGAGGGGATTGGTGGATTGTCTTGGACGGTTTGATAAGGGCTGTTTTCTGGGTAGTCTTCTTCTTCAACTCTGGGTGTGCATGAAAATAGTGCTCAGTGGAGTGACCTGTCATGTGGCAGTGTTTGCAGAAGATGACTATGTTGTCATAAATAATTCGCTAGGTGTGCATTTTGCGGCCCAGCGAGACTTGGATATGGTTTGGGAGATCCTTCGATAGGTCCAGTTCCATGCAGATTTTGGCGTAATTACCTTTAGAAAGGTTTCTAGTTTCCTCTGCCATGGCAACATACATCCCGAATGAGTTGGCTATCTGATTTATAGCAGCTGGGGCGAAACAGATAAGGGGGAGGTTTGGAAGAGTGACCCACGTGGAGACTATCACAGAGTCTACTGAGGTTTTGAAATCTGTGGTCCATTTGATGATTTTCATGGAGTGATTGTCGATCCTGCTAGATCCTCTGACCCGAACATTCTTGTGGTCGGTTTCCGAGGAAAGGTGAAGAAATATGTGTTTAGGGTCTATGGGCGCCACCCTGTACCCCGAGGAGATGCCCCAGCTGGCTATCACTTCCTGGACCCGCAGAATCTTAGGACATCCAAATGAGAACTTCAGCACGAAGTTGTACGAAAAAGTAGTAGATAGAGTGGAGATTTCATCAGAGGAGAAGGGCACCATGATGTCGTGGGTATTCGGTGAGTCAGAGTACACGATATCAGGCAACACTATATCAGAGACCAGCACGAAGTGCATAGTAGCACGGTCAGGCCTAAGCTTGTCAACGAAGGACGGAGCAGAATAGAAGTTCGACGGCAGTGGTGGTGGGTCTGAGGACATAACAGACGGGGCGTTATCCTTGCCGCCGAACAGCACAGAAAAAGCTAACTCCGAGGAGAGGGAGGGCACAGGGTGGCGTGCCAGACCATTGGAAGTCGCAGGGCGAGAGGGGGTCAAGGCGGCGCTAGCGCCACCAGCAAGAGAAAGCTGGAGTGCACCACCGAGGCCTGAAGCTGGGCGCGCGGGGGGGTGGGGGGCAAGAAGAGGCAGCACCAAGAGCAAGGGAGAGTGCCAACGAAGAAGGGAACTGAGCGCTGCACTCGCCACCAGATGGAGAAGGCAGGAGGGTGGGATGAGGCCCGAGGTGCAGAGCCTGGGAGGTGGGGGAACCTCAGCAGAAGGTACAGGCTCCGAAGAGAGGATGGCGCTAGGCCTAGGGTGTGCGACCGGACTGCTCGAGCAAAACATCCCAACATGGACCGCCGAAGCCCGTGCGCCAGAGCCAAAGATCGCTAAAGGGCGCGCGCTCCCTAGTAGGGGCGCAAGTCGGGAGGAATCAACAGGCTGAGAATTTGAATTCGAATTCAAGAGGAGGAAACTCGGGCTGGGAGATAGGGAGGGAACAGAACCCAAAGAGCGACCAACAGAGAAGGGAGAAGAGTCCCTCCGGCGGAGGGCAGCGCCACCGACAGCCACAAGAGAGCCGCCGGTGAGGGGCCAGAGCGTGACACAGGAGCTGTGGAGGATCGACGAAAAGCTGCGACGAAGAGGCCAATGAGGAGTAGCAACTCGACCGACCAAGGTGGGCCGACGGCGGGAGCCAGGGGGCAGAAGGAGCTATGTCTGCCCGGTGCTGGTTGTCCCTCCGGGGGGCGGCCGCCGTCGCGCTGCTCTACACGACCATGGGAACCGCAGCGAAGGGAAGAAATATATATATACTTATTTTTAGTTTTTTACTGGTATAATAATTTTTATTTTCTTGGACATAACAGTAGATTTGATTATATTGTTGATTATTATGTGTTCTGTGGACTCTCCAGAAGTCTTTTGGAGACGTTGTAGATCTGTATCATTTTTTTATTTCTATTTTCTTGATTGTCTGTAGGCATAATCTATGAAATGGATTAGGTTAGATGTGAAATCTATGTTGCATGGACATGGATGCGACGTGGTAAAGACACAACGACATGTAATTGATATATATTTTGTGACATAGTGTATTTTGGAGTGTTCACATAAATAAATGATGTACGTGAAAATACATGTGTAGGTGTAGGCATTGTATGCAAGCCTATGGACATTATATTTATGTATCACAAATACTGATATAAGTATATATCAAAATTTCTACATGATAAATGTTGGAGGGCAAGAGACTACACTTTGTACCTGTTGATGCCGGTAGCAGCCTAAAAGAGGAAATCAATAGGAGACACCCCATCATTTTTATCTTTTCATTCACTTTAGGAACGAAAATAGGCCGCACTAGGATGCATTACGATTTATAAAAGACAATGAATGCATTTGAGAAAGTTGGAGGTTGTACTAGTTGAGTACAAAACAAAAATAAATTATTTTATGTGGTTTGAATATGTAAAATACAGATAACAACAAAATTTCCTGTTAACATGGTAACAACACAGGTACTCAAAGAATACAGAGCCCATGAGAGGAAGAAGATGCATAGATGATTATATGATTGAATGCTCAAAACCGAAGGTACGTTTTATGTGTTTAAAATTTATATTTCTATTGTAATATATTTTGATAATCAAGTTGGTGGCAACCTTCTGAAGTATCATCATCAAATGACTATGTTTAGGTTATTAAGGTTCTGCTTTGAACACCAGTTATGTCTTTCAATTTTTTTGTCTTGGATCCAAATTTCTCTATACATGACTTTGGTAATCCTTTTTCTGACTGCTACTGCATTTCTAATTTATTTTTAAGCACAAGAAAAGCTACGAATATGAAGATATTTTTCTAGAGAACTGTTGTGAATCAGTGGATTGTCCTCAATATTGTCATTGTGTTTCTGCATTGCTGCTATCCCTGCTAGACTTTCCTCAATTGATGTTATCCCTGCATTATTTTCTACATGGGTGCGACTAAAGGCACCCCAGCCTTTACTAAGGACACCCCACACTTAAAAAAAAAAAAAAAATTGAAATACCTATTCTACCCCTCTCCCCCTCCCTCTGTTCGGTCGCTCCCCTCCCCGCTTCCACGACCCTCCTCCGACGAACCCCCTCCCCCGCCGCTCCCCCGGCCTCCCTCCCCTCCTCCGACGACCCCCTCCCCTCCCCCGCCCTCCTCCTCGCTCCTCCCCCGACCCCCCTGACCCCCCTCCCCTCCTCCTCGGTCCCCCTACCCCTCCCTTCCTCCTCCGGCCCTCCGACCCAGACCTCCGACCGAGGAGGAGGGGTCGGGAGGAGGAGCAGAGGGTTGGAGGAGGAGGGCGGGGGAGCAGGGGGGGCGGGGGAGCGAGGAGGAGGGCGGCGGAGCAGGGGGGATCGGGGGAGCTGGAGGGGGAGGGGGTCGGGGGAGGAGCGGGGGAGGTCGGGGGAGGGGAGGGGGGTCGTCGTAGGAGGGGAGGGAGGCCGGGGGAGCGGCGGGGGAGGGGGTTCGTCGGAGGAGGGTCGGGGAAGCGGGGAGGGGAGCGGCCGAACAGAGGGAGGGGGAGAGGGGTAGAATAGGTATTTCAAATATATTTTTTTAAGTGTGGGGTGTCCTTAGTAAAGGCTGGGGTGCCTTTAGTCGCACCCTTTCTACATTGCTAGACTTTCCTGCACATAAGATCTCAACACATACACTGAACACAGGGAGTATCAGTTTCCTGCATTGCTACTATCCCTGCGCTAGTCCTGCAATTACCTATACAAGTGACAAATATTACATAAATAATCCAAACTATTACAAATTTTTTTTCTTAAGACCATAAGAGTAATAAAACTGAAAAAATGATTAGTTTGAGGTTCAACATATTTACTTGTTTATTTTTAAAAATTGATATGTATGATGCCTCTAGCAAAGACATTTATATGGATACAGGAAATTAAGTGATAGAATTTCATTATTCATTCCTCTACTCATTAGTAATTCCCTCTGACTTGCATATTTTGTGAACACTCTATAGATGCCAAAATTGGAGAGAGAATTTTATTGGATCATGGAACTGGTTTTATAATTTGTGAAACTGTTGCGTGGGGAACATGGTTACACTGATGCAGGCAAGTATGCTTCTTTCATTCTAACTTCAATGTAATGGTAAGTTTTAGTAATTTTATTAGCTTTTTTTATTGTATTTGTTCAGGAAGAAAAACACAAATAGTTTACTATTTTTCTTTATTTAATATTATAGCTTTATTTAATTATGAATTTTAGTAATTTTGTTAGCTTTTATTTAATTGTATTCTTTTTATACGTTTTCTATGTTTTTTGCAACTAATTAATGGGTTATTATAAGAGCTGATTCTTTCGGAAGGAAGTTGATATTGTATCTTCTGTTAGTTGTCTTGTCAACTAGAAATTTGTTTCGTAAAGTAAAACCCAAGGAGGTAATTTTTCCTTGTATATAATTTCCTTTTTCCCCATCATTTCTACTTAAGTATATGCCATTGGAATTAGTTTGCAAGGAACTTTAGCTGAAACTGCACACACAATGTATTTAACTTAATGCTTCCTGCCTATTTACATTTCCTAAGAGCTACACTTTCAATTTTATCATATATAATTAGATAGATCAACTGGTCACATCCAGAACTATATCAAATTACTTATATATGTTATGTTTATAAGTACTTTTTCTTTCTTGTAATATTTATTCTCATGGTCTTATTGTGAAGTTCTCGTAATGTAACAGCTTCTGGAAGAAGATCCTGCATTGAAGAGGTTCAAGTCATATAAAATTACTATGAAAAGAGTATCAAAAGTTGGGAATACCCTTGCAGTTATCGTGATTTCTGGTAAGTTGTAGCCTGTAGTAGATTATATTGATTTCGTGCTTAGGTTTGTCTTCTTTTATTTTATGGCAATTCCTTTGCTAGACTAAATTAAAATTGTTATACATCATCGTTTCAATCTAAAGGGAGTCATGTTCATTGATTTCAAGGAAGAAGAGCCTCCACAAGAGATCATAGGAATAAGTATCTGAATTATATAGCTATATTTTCTCATTCTCAGATTATATTTTGGAAGAAAATTGAGTTTTATAATCAATTCATGGTAAGCTTTCAAACATATAGAAAGAGACTAAGACGAGACTTTCGAGCACATACAATTTCATGCATAGTTTTTTCCATTCTCATCAGTGCAAACTAACTACAAATCTACAATAGTACTACTTTTTCCTGATTTCTTTGCTGCTAATTTTACCATGTCACTCCATATTTCCTTTTAGCATATCACTCCATATTTCCTGATTTCTTTGCTGCTAATTTAGTTGTTATAGATGCACTACTTTTTCCTTCAATTATTGGAGAGAGAGAAGGATCTGATATTGCTACATCTTGACAAGTTCTGATTTCCTGAGATTCATGTTCTACTTGTTCGTTCAATCTAGTTACTTGAACCTCTTCTAGTTGTGTCTCCTCTAGAATTAATTCCTCCTGCTAAGCACTTATTATCATCAGTTCGAGGCCTGATTGATCTTTTTAAGGATTATTGACAAATTTTTCAATATCTTGCAGTCCTCAAACAAAGAAATAGTGTTGGAATCTCAGAACGGACCTTACAACCATGATATTATGAAATGCCCTTCTGCCAATAAATCTTCCTTATACCAGAGTTTCTAAACTTAATTAAGGTGAAGTGCAGATATATGTTGATAGTTGCACATAATTAGGATACCCATTATTTCAATTGTTTGATAAATAAAGGTACATAAGTTAGCGACACAAACAAATAGAAAATATGATACTTCTGAAATATTTTTTTGTGTCCCATATTTCAAATGATAGTAGTTTGAGGCTTGATGAATGAATATTATATTTCTGGGTTGCTTTGATTCAAATACTAATCAATTTTTTTTGTGGTGTTGTTGGAGTGCAATATTATCCTAAGATGGTTGGAAGTTGACATTAGCATGGAAGAGTTTTTGTGGTTGTTACATTACTTTTTATGTGTGTTAATGCAGCAGTTCTTGCATTTTTGTGGCTTAGTTTTGGCAGAGACTTTCTTCTGAAGTTCCAAATATTTTGTAAGAAATTTTGCAGTTTTCTCCTCAGTTTTTTGGATTGAACTATTGTTAGACAATAACTTCTCAGTTTTTCGATAATTTTTTAGTTTTTTTCTCAATTTCTTTCTCAATTAAATCTTGATACCATTCTCCTTATATTGGATAATGTTTTATTTTTTTGCAAATACAGATAGTATGCTATAGTAGACTGTGAGTTTGGTGCTCCAGGTACGTAACTTTGCATGTCCTATCTTTTGCGGTATTTGAATGAATTTGGTGTTGAAGATTACAACATTTTATTGTACCTTTATTTGCAGGTTGGGGTTGGAGAATCAAAGATGTGTAGGTTTCTCCTTTTGACCCTTTTGAGGGTTGTATGTGTTCACAGTTTTGAAGGAATGTCAACAGTTTTGTGTTGATAAAGCAAAAGAAAATTTTGGAGGGTGTCATGAAAAAGGAAACATTAAGATGTATATATACATGTATGTGGATATATTTTCGCAAATAATGTAATTAAGTTGATGATATTATATAAAATTTGGAATGGAATAGTTTAATTCAAAAGGAATGTTTCAAATGTTTGTTATATTTTATAAATTATGTTGTCTGATTCAAAATGAATGTTTTGGGAATAGTCAGTATTGACTTGCTTATTATAATGTTTTGACAGATGATATATATGTGTGTGCTTTTAATAATGCTTTGACAGGTGATATATATATGTGTGTGATTTCCATAATAGTTTAAAAAACGTTATATATATAATTCTTATTTATAACACTCCGAAATAAATGTGTCATATATATGGAAAATATTCATAACGTTTTACAAATTTTGTGTCATATATAGTTGTATTATTTATAACGTTTTCTGGAAAAAGTGTTATATAAGGAGAGATCATTTATAACAGTTTTAGTAAACACTGGTTTTCATGACGCCTGAGGGGTTACAAAAAAGCGTTATAAAATATCATTTATGACGTTTTTTAGCCATCATAAAAAGATATTTTTCTTGTAGTGGGATCCATTTTGGTATCAGTGAAGTGATTCGGGTTAGGCCTATTATTAGAGTAATGAAGGGGCTTAGGCTTTATTGCAGTTGCAGTGGCTTAGGAGAAGAGCTCGGGTTGAGAGAATGAGACCCATATGTTAACATATATATGAGTAACATATAGGGGGTCTGGCTATATCAGCATAAGAGGAAATGGTATCAATGGATAGGGCATGCATCAGTCCTATAGGCATATATGCCTATGTTAACTGTTATGTAGTGGGAAAACTTTCATATAACAGTAGTGAGAAAGGGATAGGGGATTTTATACCACATCAATAAAATAAGGGGGAGATGGGCTCGAGTTTAGCCAATACACTCAGCAGCAGCAACAATATTTATTTGCTTATATTAGCTACAAAAACAACAACATTTGTTGAACTCAGTAGCAGCAATAGCTACCTTTTTCCCCAATGCAGTAGTAGCAATATGCTAAGGACTCGAGTATGAGGGGACCCCTATGTATCTGTTAACAGATAGGAAGGGGCGGTTGGGGGTATTAGAAAGCAGCAAGCCTTGGGCCATGGCTTGGCCTGTGCTTTGCTTGGAAATGCAAGGGCAGTAGGGGAGTATGGGGTACATGTTAGTTTAGAACACAAGAGTGAATAGGTTTGTAGTGGAATGATTCGGGTAATAGGTTGAACCCGTGTGTGTGTGAGTCAAGTGTCTCTGCTATAAGAAGAGAGTTGAGCTCAGGATACTACCTGGTTATTCACAGGTGTAGAATATAGGTGTGTATCATAGGGTGTTCACTTGAGTGTACCAATAGTGAAGTGTAGGTGGGTAGTAGAATAGGTATGTATAGCTGTTGTCACGACCCGCAGCTAGTGTAGGGGCACGAGAAGTGGGTACGTCCAGCCTACGCCGCAGTGTCGGCGGTAGAACGCTGTTCTAGGTCATGATCTCAACTAACCACAATATAATATACTCTCCAAACGGAGGCCAAATCACATAAGGTACAACTCAATCACAGATCTAGAGATAAAAATAGCATAATATGATAGATAATGAAATCCTCAAAATGAGGTACAAACAGGAAGAGAAATAAATCCAAGTCAACAACATCAAGTCTCAAAATCTCACAATAATACAACTCTGAATCCACAAAACACAAATGACATGAAGAAAGAAAATAACAGTCTAACTATCTACTCTAGGCAATGATAGGATCCTCAGTAGCTGCCTGAACCTCCTGAGGGTCCAGGTTGCAAGTGTCATCTAGGCATGCTCCATAGTAGGTAGGGCAGAAATCCTCCTCATCCTTTGTAATATTTTCAACAGGTCCAGTCAGGACATGAACGAGTATAATACATATCACGCAGTTCATATCATGGCAGAAAATATAAAGCATGCAAAAGAGTAATATACATGGACTGTAAAAAAATGTACATGAAAATAAGATATATTTGATAACTGGAAATATATACATGATAAGTATAAATTTTAAGTGACTAGTGATTTAGAGTACGAGATGGCATGTAATTGGCTTGGGTTGAACATGATATGAAACAGGTTGCACATGAAAACACTAGCCATGAAGGCTGTACCGTACATGAGAAACATGATAATCACATGAAAAGTAACAGAGTGAACATGATGGCTAAATCACATGACCATTTATACTCACCCCTACCCACAATCAATACACAAGGATCCAGTCAAGTTACGTTACGAACATGATGGTTTGGTTACACATGAAGCACATGAGAAAACATGGACGTAAATAAGAGCACATGAAAGTACATGAACGTACATGAAAGCATATGAGAACACACGAGAATACATGAATAATGCAAGAGCAAGGAATACATGATGTACATGAAACACATGACATAAAATATTCGATGCGCCCGCTAAGGGGGATAACATCTCATGAAAAGATCCATATAATACCAATCCATGATAATAATGTGACAGCATCATGTAAAGTGATCTAGAGCATGAATATAAGTACTAGCAAGTATGAAACGATTAGAGAATGTACTCGCCTGATATCCCGTATAGCTGATGAAAAAAGATGGCCAAATCAGAGTAACTGAGTCCTATTTAGAGAAACACAGGTCACAATGTATCCACAATGGTAAAAATAAAGTTTGCAATGCATTCTATATGATTCTAGGTCAATCTAGGCCAAAGTCAACTCTTGGTCAACTCTTGGTCAACTCTGGTCAACTATACAGTTAAACTAGGTCAACTATAGTCAACTGCGGTCAAACTATCTAGAATTTGGTCAACAATGGTCAACTAGTCTAGGTTGGTCAATTCTAGGTCATTCTGGGTCAAAGTCAACTATCGGTCAACTGTCTAGTCAACTAGTCAACTATATTCTAGGTTAGTCAACTCTAGGTCTAGCCAAGCCAAATCCTATACCAATACAATACATCAATATAGATATCCTATATATACAATCAATATATATAAAGTATATATAGAAATCAAATATATATATTTATACAATCTATGTAAATACTATATCCATATATATATTATCTACATATGTGCATACATTCATACTAGTTATATATATATATATATATATATATATATATATATATATATTAGCATATATACATTAACCTCAACACAACCTATATACATGTTTATATAGGCCTACCATATATATATATAGATATGACAGTTATATGTATATATAGAGGGAAAGGTGGAAAACCATATGAATGTGTGTATAGTGAGTGAAAACTGAGTAAAACAAGTGAAATGGGGGCTAGGTGACAGTCAATGAGTGCAGTGAGGTGTAGTGAGTGCAGTGAGTTGATGAAGAGACAGTGTATCAACCAAAATCCTGAGAACACAATCTAATTCTCCATCAAATACAAACTCAGGAATAACCCAATATCCCATTCCAGTTACATTTTTAGCAGTAAACTCAGTTAAACACATTCAAATGCAAGTTCAGTTCAATATACATTAAAACTCAGTTTAGAACATTACATTCCAAATCAGTTTTAAACATGTATGGACAGTTTTAAGGTTCAATTTAATCTCATGCATCTAGTTAAGGTAACACTCAGTTTTAGCATTCAATGAATACTCAGGTTACATTTCAAAACTCATTTTCAGGTTCATTATAAAATCAGATTCCAGTTTTTACATAACACATTCAAAGCTTGAATTCAAAACAAGCCACAACCTTAAAACCAATATCTAATCTCAGGATTAATAGGCAAACCCAAACCAAATTTCCAGTTTTTAAGTATCAGTTCAAACTTACCAATCTCAACTCAGTCCCAAATCAAAAACCCCAATTCACTTTAAAACCCAAAAATCAATTTTTCATACAAAGTCAACATATATATTAATCTCAGGTTCACATGTCGTACTTGAATCCCAAAATCCGGTTTACTTCAGTATCAGCGATTCAGTATCACAGTTTCGAGTATCAGGAACATTCGAAAACCAAAAATCAAATGGAAATCCAAAACTATATTCGATATCCCAATACCAAGTTTTATAAGAACTTAAAATTCAAATCCAAACCACAGCTTCATGAATCAAAGCAACCCAAATTCGAAATCTCCAAATTCAACCAAAACTCGAAATTTGATTAGTGAAACATGTGTACAGAAGTTGGGACAAGTCTCACGTGTCTACACAAACCTAGACGTGTCCCTGAATTGGACACAATCATGTCAAACACCAAAATAACCAATGTATCAGAAAACTGTATCAGACAGCCTCGTGCTGAGGTGTCGGGGGCTATAGGGACATGTGTGTCCAACCAATCACTATAGGATCTATTAGTAGGTAGGTTAGGTCTAGATGCACGTGTCTATGAGCCTACAACGTGTCCACGTGGTGTCGTGTCGTATGTGCGAGTGCGTAACAGAGAGGCAAATTCACGTGTATGCACACAGTGAAGAACCAGTGCGGGCTAGATCTCATATCCGATACGACACAAGATGGTCCCAAACTCGAGGGGGGTCTAACAGTGATGGCCCCCACCCTCGTGCTAAGTGGCACGAGTCCACGTGTCCAAATACGAGAGAAATTAGTGTGTGTCATCAGGGCGCTGTGCCGCAGTCCCGTGCACAGGTTCGTGTCCAGATTTGGACACAAAATTGTGCTCAGTCCCTGGGGGATTCAAAACACACCTATAGGGCTAGACAAAAGTGAAATTTGTTTTGAAAAACAATAATAAAAAGTTCATATAGGCATTTCATCAAACACTTTAATATACACACCGATACGTGTCCGATACGCGTATCAAATGGAAACGAATTCCTACCAAACTCGAGGGACATCTAGGGGAACCCTAAATTAATTCATCTTTGAAGAAAAACCAGGAATTTAAAGGGTTTAAAGGCCATTACCTATTGAGAGTCAAATCTCAATAAAAAGCCTATGAATGAGACTTCTCCTCCAACTTGCAACGGTCCAAAGCTTCCAAATTCTTGCTAGCTACCCACCAATGACTTCCTCTACACTAGGGGAGTGTGTTGTAATTGATTTGGTCCAATTAGGAGTTTATTTGAAGAAATGGGTAAAATTGGAGAAGAACACTAAACTAGGGTTTGAGAGGCTATGAAAAGAGGTAAGATGTGATGAAGAGATATTTATATAGGGGTGGGGATCCTTTGATGGCAACCTAGGGTTCATTCTAGGGTTAGGGTTAAGTTTCATCAAGTTTAGAGTCCTATAGCTAGTTTAATTCTAGGCCTTAAGCTAAGGGCACAAGCTAAAATATCTACCTTAACAAATATCTAACCTCAACTTAATATCTAGATATTCTTAACCTTGTCATGATGGAAGCTTCTAATCTAATATCTAGGCTCATGGTTAACATCTAGATTAGTTTAAATTCTAGGTTAGTCTCTAACAATTCGATTAGCAATATATTAATTAATCAAAATTCATTTTCACTAAAAGTCCAAAAATAACCAAAATACCCTTAGGCCAAAAATGATAATTAGTCATCCTAATCACATGGTTAGGCTCTAGGTCAAGTAGTCTCTAGGGTTACACTATCAAAATCATAAGTCACAGATTTAAATAGTTTTAAATTGATTAAAAATCACCAAAAATCATAACATGACTAAAATTCTATTCTTAAATGATTAAAATCACAAAAGTTCAAAATTGCCCTCATTTTAGAAAAGTGGGTGTTATAAGTCTACCCTCCTTAGAAGAATTTTGTCCTCAAAATTTAGCAGGTAGTACTCCTAGGTAAAAAAAACCCAACAATCAAAGTCTCAAAATTACACAGTTCGATAACCATATCTATTTGTCCAAAATTATGATACTCAGAATCTTCGTCATGCTAGTAAGCAGGGCTACGATAAATCACAGAGTCATCGACTAAGGTACATACCTCTAGAATCATGGTATTTAAAATTTTTGCATCGTCGCATGCTTGGCCACAAAAACCATAAATTCCTATACCCGAGAAATACGTCCAAAATCAGACTATATGTCCTCACTATGCTAGCTAACATACCATAGAAGACTCTAGATTCCATAACTGAGGTGACCTAGCCCATACGATTTATCTCGATAGAATACTAAATCAACTATGAAACACCAAGATTCAATTTCATCAACCAACAAGGAACAGAAGGAATCGAATTTCAAGACAGTTATAACGAGGAAAATGTGGAAGGGAATCGAGAAGAATGGAACCTGCAATAAGCTCTCCTACTGTCTGTGCATCCTCAGCTGCCATGGCATAAGCTCGCCCTTTCTGGTCTCCTCCAGCATGATGTTGATGTTGCATGAACCTCTGCTGCTGAGTTTGTAAGGGTAGTCCCTTCTACTGGCCGGATGGAGCCCTCGCTCCTGCTCCCTGAGCTGTTTGTCCAGAAGACTTGGGACACTCGCTCAACTAATGATCTGATGCTCCGCAGAGTAGGCACTTCCCTAGCCTCATCCGACATTCGCTCCAATCGTACCCTGGTATCTTACAGAAAGGGCAAATGATAACATGTTGCTGCTATACCTGCTGAAAAGGCGCACGGCCCTGAAACTGCTGTTGCTGAAAGTGGACCCTCGGCTGTTGATACTGCTGCTGAATTTGTATGTGAGACCTTTTGGTCGGGCCCGTACTACAACTAGATCTATGAGTATCTCGTATCCTCTTTTCTTTCAGCTCAAGATCGTCCTCCGCTGCCATAGCTCCTATCAGAATCTGCTCGAAAGTGGTGTCGCGGCTGCTCTTGGTAAGTAACTTGATCTCCTTGATCAAGCCCATGCGGAACCTCCTCGCCTTTACGGCTTCAGTAAGATCCTCCACAAATCTGCCCAGATGGAAAAACTCTCCGACGTACTCCTCGACGGTCTGGTTCCCCTGAACCAAACTGTCGAACTGCGCCTCTAAGACACCGAGTGTTGTATCGGGAAAGAATTTCTTCTTGAACAGTTTCTTGAAGGCTGCCCAAGTCTGACCCTCAGTACCCACTCGGGGGTCTGTCTGGTACCATGTATGGGCCAAGTCCTGCATCTGACTGCCCGCTGCCTTAATCTGTAAACTGGCTGGTATCTGCGTTAATCGGAATATCTCATCAATATGCTCTATCCAATCGTCAGCATATATGATGCCTTTTGTACCTTCGAAATACCGGAGCTGCATCTTCTGAAAGGATTGGATGCCTGGCGTCTTCGACTGATACTACTGCATCTGCTCTACCAGTGGCTTGGCAGTCACCAGCTCCACTGTCGTCCTGACCAGCTGGTGGGCATCGCTTATGCCCTATTGGAAGTTAGCAGACTGGCTCTGCTGCTGCATCTGCTGTGCCTCCATAAATTACTAGAAAAAGGTAAATATCTCTACCGTATCCACTAATCCTGAAGGTGGCTGCTGCTGAAATATATCCGGGATGACGGAGGAAGACCTCCGAACAGGTGGAGGTGCACCCCGTAAAAGCTAAAAAACTCCGACATGCAAAGTAATGAGAGGAGCTACGGTCCCTTGGTCCTGTTGAACCGGACGAGAGGTGGCATACCTCTCAGCGGTATCCTCCTGGCCGGGACGATGAGATCGTGTCTCCAAAACCATCCTAAAGACAGATCAAACAAGGAAATTAATACTGAGAAAGAAGTGATATAATCAATAGAGGATAGTTTACTTCAAAGGGAAGCAATTATCAATAAGAATTTTAGAAGGCAGGAATTTAGATAAGAGTTTTTCCTAGATGTGATTGAGTACCTCAAAACTTATATCCTATATCCTACCACAAGCTGTAGTGATACTCTAGTTCGAGTACTACTACGAAATCGTACTAGTTACGACTCTCGAGACCTGTATGGGCCACTACTAAAAATGTGTCACGACCCGCACCCAGTGTAGGGGCACGAGAAGTGGGTACATCTAGCCTACGCCACAGTATCGGAGGTAGAACGTTGTTCTAGGTCATGATCTCAACTAACCAAAATATGATATACTTTCCAAACGGAGGTGAAATCACATAAGGTACAACTCAATCACAGATCTAGAGATAAAAATAGCACGATATGATAGATAATGAAATCCTCAAAATATGGTACAAACAGGAAGAAAAATAAATCCAAGTCAACAACATCTAATCTCAAAATCTCACAATAATACAACTCTGAATCCACAAAAAACAAATGACATGAAGAAAGAAAATAACAGTCTAACTATCTACTCTAGGCAATGCTAGGATCCTCAGCAGCTGCTTGAACCTCCTGGGGGTCCAGGTTGCAAGTGTCATCTGGGCATGCTCTGTAGTAGGTAGGGCAGAAGTCCTTCTCATCCTCTGTAATATTTTCAACAGGTCGAGTCAGGACAGGAACGAGCAAAATATATCTCATGCAGTTCATATCATGGCAGGAAATATAAGCATGCAAAAGAGTAAGATACATAGACTGTAAGAAAATATACATGAAAATGAGAGATATTTGATAACTGGAATGAATATATACATGATAAGTAAGAGCTGTAAGTGACTAGTGACTTAGGGTAAGAGATAGCATATAATTGGCTTGGGTTGAACATGATATGAAACAGGTTGCACATGAAAACACTATCCATGAAGGTTGTGTCGTATATGAGAAACATGATAATCACATGAAAAGTAACAGAGTGAATATGATGGCTAAAACATATGACCATTTATACTCACCCCTATCCACAATCAATACACAAGGATCCAATCAAGTCACGTTACGAATATGATGGTTTGGTTACACATGAAGCACATAAGAAAACATGGACGTACATGAGAGCACATGAAAGTACATGAGCGTACATGAAAGCACATGAGAACACACGGGAATACATGAATAACGCAAGAGCAAGGAATACATGATGTACATGAAACATATGACATGAAATATCTGATGCGCCCGCTAAAGGGGATAACATCTCATGAAAAGATCTATATAGTACCAATTCGTGATAATACCGTGACAGTATTTTATACACACTTTCCATAGGTATTCATAGAATTTCTATAGGTATATGTATATAAGTATATAAGTTATTCTTAAATAGTGCATGAAAATATAAGTTATTTATAGAATTTCTATGGAGGGTAGACTTGTGACACCCACTTTTCTAGTCATGTTATGATTTGTGGGTGTTACAAGTCTACCCTCCATATATATACATCAAAACTTTTCACCCACTTTTCTACTCCTGCTCTTTATTATTTTTCTTCACTTCTATTTGATCGAATTTTTGATCTATCAAACCCTATGCGAACCCAATGTAACAACCTACAATCCTTCTTAATTAGGTTGTTTTAAAACTGAATGAAATTGTAGGAATAATCATGTAAAAATTGAAAGAAAAAATTGGTATGTCTGTTATTCTAAAACATCGCTCAAGTTGATAAACCCCCTCTGTAGGAAGGCCCATATCTTCACCCCTAGTCGGTCGATCATTGAGCCGATTTTGCTCATGCACAGACAACCCGACCTTCTTCAAAATCCATCAAATGGGTTAAATTGATTTGAACTACAACCTAATAAAAAAATCTAGTAGAAAATATGAAAAAAATAGTTTAACATTTTGAAAAATCTCGATACGGGGTTCTCCTCGACAAATCGGGCAATGCGGTCACCAATGAAAGCATAGAAAACTGCATATCGACTTCGCCGTCGTGTGGGATTCGACGAAACTCGATTTGGTTGTGTGTGTGCGACGAAATCGAGACGTATCGGTCGAGATATCTCGTATTGGACCTTTTCTAAACTAGCCAATAACTTTGTGTACGTTCGTCACATCGAGATAAAACATGCGCCAGTGGGTTCACCTCATTTTTCTCGTCCTGTGAGCCAAGTTTGGTTTAATTCTGAGAAGGTCGACTGGAGCGCTATTTTGGCGGACCTACGACCCGATCCAACAGACAAAATTGTGCACGGCCTACCAAAATCTATATTCGGACACACTTTTGAGTTTGTATCATCAAACCAAACCTATAGATATATAACTTGATGACTTTAGATAATATAGGATTTGACACGCTTTTCGGTACAAAGCTGATCCAATGGTGGATACCGATTTGACTCAAAATTATGGTTTTGCCCCTGTGTCCAGAATTGGACTTATGGGTAGGCAATCTTAGACTTTTATTTATGCCAAAAATATTGGTGATGTTTGTTTCAGCATCCGGAGACAATTATGGAAGTTCCATTTCTATTGCTTCTTCTAACTTGTTGATTTCAACCACTGGATGTCGTCAAAACATCCAACAACTACCAGGCAAGATACCTTGCTATATTTACTATCCCGTATATTTATTTTTAGCATTTATTTACTTTGTTTCATAATTTTTTACTTTATATATTATAAACTGCACGTCCAAGTCATACTTGGGTGCAAGCGATTATGTTAGTCGTTTTTTGTTGCTTTATTTTATTTGATGCATATTGACCTGGTTTACGCACTACCTTATGATTGTGGGATATCCTTATATATCCTTTGACTATGTTGCAGGTGTCCCACAAATTGGGAGTCTAATATAGGATATGATCTCGGTATTCGATTTACCATCGATACGTATAAGACATGTGACGGTTAGAACGTAACTGCTATGACTAGGGTGTTAGAGACTCGTACAGTTACAAACTGGATAAGTCATGAATACGACTTGGTCAGTAACATTCAGAAGGAAAATGACAGTTAGATGTATGGGCTACAAAACCAAAATTCGTAGTATCTACGTACTACGGTAGTCGTGCCGCAAGGGTCGCTAGCCTCGAGCTATGTGGACTAATGGGTTACGAGGGCCGCTAGCCTCGAGTTATATCGGCTGATAGTACTTACTGATACGTGCATGTGTTGTTGAGTTATGAGCTATTTATGGGGGAGTCAGCCTTTACCTGCCTATACATCGAGGTGTCTTCTAAATTGCACATAGATGGTTTGGAACATCCTTTGCATGTCTACTTACCATGTCATTCCTTTGCATATTTATTTATCTATTACTGCAGTTTATATAACATGATATTATGTATCATGTTACGTCCCTCTAAGGACCTGGTGATCTCTCCAGGACTAGATGCCCAGGATTTCCCTCTGGAGTAAGGTACATCTTTGGATCCTTCATCTTCAGTTGAGGGGGTTTCGTCTTCCGAGTCCCAGTGATCTCTTGATCTTGATAGACGATTATGGCTACATTTTCTTTATTTTGTTTATTTTTGGATGTCAAACTCCAGTCATTCCCAAACTCTTTATCATAGTTGTTTGGTAGTGGATTTGTCTCCACCCGACTATATTATCAGTTGACTCTTCTATTTATATATTTGAACTATTTACTTTGTATTGTGTACTTTGGATGAGATATAGAATTCCTTGTGACTATTGTTATTATGATTAAATTATTGCTTATGTATATATTCGGTGATTCCATATATTGGAGTATTCTTCATATATCTACATCTAGCATGTATGTATTCCTAGACCTATGTATTTTGGGACTGGGGTATTACAATCTACATCAGCCTCCTGAGCATATTTAAGCTTGTTGAGATGTTGCTTTGCAGAATTAAGCTTGACGATGAGCGATTAGGCTATGCGCTCCAAGCCAGGGAAAACTCATAATGTTTGGAACTGGCCCTCAGCTCCACGCTTAGCCCAGGAGAAGGGGGCGAGCTGTTGCTAGAAAGACCTGGGTTTCCTTCTTCAGAATCAGGTGGAAGGTCCCGATCAGGATATCAACCGTACCTCATACGTTATTAGGGACGGGCGGCATCGAAGGGGTCACGATCTCCTCCACGGTGTTAACACCCATAGCGGTAGTTGATAGGACTGGCCTGCCAGCCATATTGGCTAAAGCAAGAGACCCAGAAGCGACAGCATCCGATAGCAATACCTGCATACTAGAGAGCCTAGCCAGAATGGTCTCCAGAGAAAGAACCTCGGTGTTGTCCACACCAGAACCAAAAGCGGGAACAGCAGCCCCCGCTTGCAGAGAGAGTCATCGGCGCTCCCCGCATGATCCGGATGAGGAGGTACACTAACCGCTTCCTCAACCGCAATCGGTTTTCTCCCAACAAACTCACTGGTGCTCGCTTCTGAACCAGCGTTAATCACCTCTAAGCCCCCAATTTCAACTGGCAGGAAGGTTTACTCCTCCCTATGACTATGTGGTCTTACATCCTTTTTCTGACATTCTCTTCAGTCTCAGATGGAACCGAAAAAAGAGAGGTACAAAGGCTCATGATTACCCCGCATACGTGAAGAATCAAGTATCCCTCCATGGGGGGTATCATGATCCTCCGGTACTCCCGACGATTACGGCGACCATGAAGCTCCTGCCACATCTTCCTCAGATCCATCCTTAAACCCAATCACAGGGTACACCAAATAGTAAGCAGGAGTCGGCTTGCTTGATGCATGTACAAAATCAAGTATAACTAATAAAAAAGAAAGAGAGATAGGAAGACGGTGAGCCAAAGAAGGTATTCAAAACAAGACTACCTTCAGACCTCCAGCCTCTCCTGGTCTATAGACGATTACCTTCCTCAAAGTCTTATTAGCACATCGTAGAACCATTTTAGCCGACGCTTTCCAGGTCATCGAGGACTGCTTGCATCCGGAGTCGCATGTTGTGAATCATCCCGGCAAAACTATAACCCCTCTTCCTAAAATTTTGTTAATATATTTTTATTTTTTTATTTAAATTAAATGGTAATTTTTAGTATTTTTATAAATAATTACTTAATTAATTATTACGATAGATGACTTAGCCATAGTGGAGTTTTGGAGTACATGGTAACTAGAAATCATGGCACGGATAGTCCATGGCGTGTTTTGGCTATTGTAATAGCCCCGGTAGGGAAGGTCGAACCATAGCGATATCCTAACTAGGAAAACCAGGACATGTTGCGACTTGACTCCTATAAATAATTTAATTATTTATTATTAAGGTTTATTGACTTGTGGAAGACCCGGTTGTACCAAACCCACTACCAAAATAAGTCATATCAGCGACGTATTTAGCGACTCCGTGAAATTTCGTCGCTAATTTTTAGGGTTTTAGCGACGTTAATAAAATACCTCGTTGTTTGTCGCCAACAGCGACTAATAGCGACGTCTAGCGGCTACATTTTGTTAAATAGGGTAGTGCGTCGCAAGTTCGTCGGTACCCGTCGCTGATATAGCGACGTGTAGTGACGCATTTAATGTTGTGTCGCCTTTTATTATATATCAGCGACGTTTAGCGACATCCTATAAGGACGTCGCTAATCGTTTCATATAGCCAGCGAGGGTTTCCTTTTCGATCATTCACAATTTCCTCCCCCCCAATTTTGGGCGCGCTCCTCCTCCGCGACGCTCCTCTGGCGATTTCCCTCCTCCGGCCTCCTCCTCCGCGGCGCTCCTCCGACGATCTCCCTCCTCCGGCCTCCTCCTTCTCCTCCTCCTCCTTCCTCAGGTAGCTCCTCCTTCTTCTCCTCCTCCTTCCTCTGGTAGCTCCTCCCCAGTTTCTCCTCGTCTTCTAGCTCTCTCTCTCGCTTCTAGTTCGTGTCCACGAGAGCGTGGACTCGCTGCGGGGGACACGAGACTGACAGTGGACTCGCTGCGGGGGACACGAGAGCGTAGACTCGCTTCTAGTTCGTGTGATACCTATTTTGTTGGTTTGGACACGTCATGTCCCACTGTGTGGACACGAGATTCATAGTGTGACACCTATATACTGAAAAATCTCATTTTTTTGGGCATATCAACTTTCAATTTGATGTTTTGCTTGGATTCGAATTCTAATTTAGGGTTCGAGCCCTATTTACTGATACTGGGAGTTTTTTTGGGTATTTTTAGGGTTTTGAAATGATGAATAAATTGACTAATAATTATTATCGAGCCCTATAAAATTTTAGCTATGTCACGAGGATGGATACTAATCCTGTGAATGAGTTTTCTCCTAAGTATTCTCGACAGTTGAGTATGATTTAGCTCACTGACATTACTGAAATATGGAATAATTAGACTTTCTGTTCAGTACCCTTTGACTGAATTAAGTTGACCTGAAAACCATATTTTAAATCCTAAATCTACGGTACGACATCGTGATCAGGACATAGTCCCTACAGCCATTCGACTGGCGAGGCAGAAACTATGTAGCCG
Source organism: Iris pallida (assembly GCA_029216955.1). NCBI lineage: Eukaryota > Viridiplantae > Streptophyta > Magnoliopsida > Asparagales > Iridaceae > Iris > Iris pallida. The sequence continues at coordinate 57,598,738 of JANAVB010003400.1, forward strand.
TAGATAAAGTTGACTGTTCTCCGACCCTCATCCCTCGGCAATGATGATACGACAACCTATCACTATATCTTATATATATAGTAGTAGATGATGTCTTAGTATTACATTATGTGAGTTCATCTTGATTCTGTTACATTCTTCAGATACTACATACGATAAGAACATATACTACACCATATGTACAGAACATAAATGATTCACACTAATGTATGCTAGAATGAATTTTAGGGTTGTGTTCTGAGCCATCCGTTCTGCTACTTGGCAAAAAATCAAATTTATTGTACTTTATCTGCTTTCGAAAATATACTCAAATTATATGATAGTTCCTTTAGTTAGCTTGCTTATGTTACAATTATATTAGCTTGCTTACCAGATGGCACCCATGACCCGAGGAGCGGCACGTCGTTTGAGGGAAACAGTGAATGCTGAGGTGGCTCCTTCTACAGTTAAGGAGGAAGTGGCACCGGTTGCTAGTGAGACCGGGAGTTCTATTCATCCAGCACCGGTAGCTAGTGAGACCGAGAGTTCTTTTCATGCAGTCCTTGTAAGGGACGACATCTCTCCTCGCGCCAAAAATCTTACTTTTTTGAGGTGGTTACGTGAACGTATCACTGAGCGTTTACGTGAGCAGCATGGTTCTCATTAGCTATTTGTACTTATTTGTATTGGACTATTTGTATTGGGTTGTTTTTGTATTAGACTATTTGTATTGGACTACATATATGAATTAGTACTATGTAATCTCTTGTTTCTATTGGTACTACGACCCTCATCCCTAGGCAATGATGATACGACAACCAACCAGAGAGGATACTCTGAGAGATCCATCTGAGTAGGACGTATACTCTGAGAGATCACCTTTACAAGTATGATATCAGTAGTGGGATTGAGTGTGTACGTCCAACTCAGATGGGTCTCTCACTGTTACTATTTTTTTCTGACAACATGGTGGATGTGCTCCGTCAACAGATTCTTGCTCCGAGCTAAAACTTTACCCCGGAGCTCAAGTGGACATCTTTCGTATAGAGCTCGAGTGAGAGGTTCCTGACAGCATGGTGGTCTCCTTTGTCAAAGTATCCGTGATCATCACACATTGGTTGTAGGATGAGCACGGATACTTTAACAAAGGAAACCACCATGCTGTCAGGAACCTCTCACTCGAGCTCTACACGAAGGATGTCCACTTGAGCTCTGGGGCAAAGTTTTGGCTCGGAGCAAGAATTTGTTTACGGAGCACATCCACCATGCTGTCAGAAAAAATAGTAACGGTGAGAGACCCATCTGAGTAGGACTTACACACTCAATCCCACTACTGATATCATTCTTGTAAAGCTGATCTCTCAGAGTATACGTCCTACTCAGATGGATCTGCAGAGTATCCTCTCCGGTTGGGTTGTGTTCTGAGCCATCCGTTCTCACACTAAAAATATATAATAATTAGAATTGTGTTTTGTATTTTCGGGGAAACCAGGGATTTGATTCTGTATTTTGAATTTTGGTTTCTGTATTTTGGCTCCAGCTCCATTTGCATTAATCTACGGTACGACATGGTCCCTGCAGCCATTCGACTGGCGAGGCAGAAACTATGTAGCCGTAGATAAAGTTGACTGTCCTTCGACCCTCATCCCTCGGCAATGATGATACGACAACCTATCACTATATCTTATATATATAGTAGTAGATGATGTCTTAGTATTACATTATGTGAGTTCATCTTGATTCTGTTACATTCTTCAGATACTACATACGATAAGAACATATACTACACCATATGTACAGAACATAGATGATTCACACTAATGTACGATAGAATGAATTTTAGGTTGTGTTATGAGCCATCCTTCATCTGCCCCCTTCCCTGAGCCATCCTTCATCTCTTATTTCCCTTCGGGTCCACTCTACTCCCAATCTCTTCCTCTTTATACACGGCTCTACAGAATCAATGCCATCCGAGGAAGGCAAAACTGAATCAGCATTGTCTTCCGGATCGTCCTCATCAAGGCATAACGGGCTGCTCAGCGTGCCCAGCTTTTTCAACTTCTCGCTGGCTGCAGAGTCGAAATAGGAACTGGTCCTCTTTGCCGGCCAGGGGCTCTGACTCGCACTCGTCGCCTCGCTACCGGTTTCCTCTCCTCCTCTGACGCGGGTCATAAGAAAAGAAATTTCGTACCTCTTCTTCACATAAACATCATTGCTGCCTTGTACTCGAGCCTCCTCGTCTGTGACGCTATCCAACGAGGAGGCTCGAGTACAAGGCGGCAATGATGTTTATGTGAAGAAGAGGTACGAAATTTCTTTTTTTATGACCCGCGTCAGAGGAGGAGAGAAAACCGGTAGCGAGGTGACGAGTGCGAGTCAGAGCTCCGGGCCGGCAAAGAGGACCCGTTTTCATTTCGACTCTGCAGCCAGCGAGAAGTTGAAGAAGCTGGGCACGCTGAGCAACCTGTTATGCCTTGATGAGGACGATCCGGAAGACAATGCTGATTCAGTTTTGCCTTCCTTGGATGGCATTAATTCTGTAGAGCCGGGGGAAGTGGCTCCTCCTCGGCAATGATGATACGAAAACCTATCACTATATCTTATGTAGTAGTAGATGATGTTTTAGTATTACATTATGTGAGTTCATCTTGATTCTGTTACATTCTTCAGATACTACATTCGATAAGAACATATACTACACCATATGTACAGAACATAGATGATTCACACTAATGTATGCTAGAATGAATTTTGGGTTGTGTTCTGAGCCATCTGTTCTGATCAAGCATCTTCCTTCTCCTTTTCTCCACCATGGCTCTGAACCCATCTGCTCTTCCTACTTTCCTTCATCTTATTTGACTCTCTCAGCCGTATATGATATCCAGCTCAAGTATAGAGTCGGGGGAGAAGAAGTGGACAGGAAGAAGAGGGGGATGCAGCACAGCCGGCGGCATGACCCGGAGGAAGTAAAGATGTTTTCTTCAAATCCGTAGAAGAACTATAAGGATATATCTTTTAACAATATGTCATCTTGTCAAAGACCCTTAATGTGACAACCATGTTACCGCGGTGTCGAAAGACTAACATGTCATAATTTTCTAAGCCGTGTGTTTTGACATAATCCTCCCAACTCTTTCCTCCTATGTAGTAATCTTGCATTATTACATAGAACTGAAATCCGGTTGGAGGATTATGTCAAAATACACGGCTTAGAAAATTATGACATGTTAGTCTTCTGACACCGCGGTAACATGGATGTCACATTAAGGGTCTTTGACAAGGTGATATGTTGTGAAAAGATATATCCTTATAGTTCTCCTACGTATGTTGAAGAAAACCTTTGTACTTCCTCTGGGTCATACCGCCGGCTGTGCTGCTACCCTCTCCTCTTTCTGTCCACTTCTTCTCCCCCGACTCTACACTTGAGCTGGATATCATATGTGGCTGAGAGAGTCAAATAAGAAGAAGGAAAGTAGGGAGGAGCAGATGGGTTCAGAGCCATGGTGGAGGAGAGGAGAAGGAAGATGCTTGATCAGAACTTGAGGTGGAAAAGTTGTGACGTTGATAGCGTGAGAGAGGGAGAGGGTGGAAAAGTTCTTCTGATCCCCCGACTCTACACTTGAGGTGGATATCATATTTTGGTTTCTGTATTTTGGCTCCAGCTCCATTTGCATTAATCTACGGTACGACATCGTGATCAGGACATAGTCCCTGCAGCCATTCGACTGGCGGGGCAGAAACTATGTAGCCGTAGATAAAGTTGACTGTCCTCCGACCCTCATCTCCCTCGGCAATGATGATACGACAACCTATCACTATATCTTATATATATAGTAGTAGATGATGTCTTAGTATTACATTAGGTGATTCATCTTGATTCTGTTACATTCTTCAGATACTACATACGATAAGAACATATGCTACAACATATGTACAGAACATAGATGATTCATACTAATGTATGCTAGAATGAATTTTAGGTTGTGTTCTGAGCCATTCGTTCCCATACTTGGCAATTAAGTTGTGGACCATTATGTTTGACATTGTTGTTACAAATTTTCATATATCTGTGTTGATTGATGAGATTGTGTTTCAAACGTGTTCGTGATTGTGTGTATCTGTGTTGTTTGATACTATGTTCGTGATACACACCGTTGTTGCTGTAACAAATGGTATGGGGGATGCTGCAAATGCTGCAGGGGATGCTGCAAATGCTGCAGGGAATGCTGCAAATGCTGTATTTTTTTTATTTTTTTTAATATTAGCGACGTTCAGCGACGATTTTCGACGTTCAGCGACGACAATAACATCGCTATCAACGTCGCTAACTGTGAGGAAAACCGTCGCTGATCGTCACTAAACGTCGGTACTGTAGTGACGTAGAAAAGTCGTAGAACGTCGCCATATGGCTCTCAAGCCAGGTCAGTATCGATGCATGTCAAGTCGCTTAACGTCGCTAGTATACGTCGGTAAATGATGACGTTTTACGTCGCTGGCAGTCGCTGAATTAGCGACGTAACAGCGTCGCTAAAGCTCGTCGCAATAGCGACATATTGCGACGTTTTCTTGTTTTGCGACTAGGTTAATCGCGACTACGTGCATACGTCGCTAAATACGTCGCTAATAGGAATTAGCGACGTATTTTCCCTATTTAGCGACGCATTGAGGCGTCGCTGATTTGACAGATTTTAGTAGTGACCAGTCTGGACTGGACCAGGACCCAACCCAAGCCCATGTAGTCATGCGGTACGTCCAATGACATACGTGTTGACATATCTTGGTATGAGTATACTGTATTTCGTTTTAATAATTTAATGAATATTTTCTAGTAATTAAATATTATAAATATTATTATTAGTGATATTCAGTAACTTTTGTATAAAATGGGTCTTTGTACATTTCGGGATTATCAGCCTGTACAAAATGGTATATATACCATTATTGATTTATTGAAATTCTTATTATTATATTTATTATTATTATTATTATTATTATTATTATATTATTATTATTATTATCAATATTACTGAGGTTATTATTATATAAGAATATTTTATTTTTATTGGTTATATTATTAGTATTATCAAATAAATGTTATAATATATAGATTATATATTATTGTATTTTATAGGTAAATATATGTGTGTGTATATACATATATATAGATATATATGTATAAATATATGTATATACATGCATATTAGTTAAAAGAAAAGGAATGAAAGCAAAGAGAACAGCAACAGCCGCAGCTCTAACCCATGTAAATGGCCCAAACCGACCCTACATCTCTGTTAACAGAGCCAACCCACTCAAAGCCAGGCCGAGCCTTAAGTTCCCCATCCGCTCGAGTAACACGCGCGTATACACCTATAAAACCGAGAGATCGGGAGGATTATCACGAAGAACCCTAACACCAATGCAGCCCCGACCTAGCGCGCCGTCACGCCGCTAACCACGACCACGGACGAGCGCCGGAGCGCCGTTCGGGGCCGCCAAAACCCGCGCAGCACCGAGCAGAGCAGTGACAGCATGCGCAGGTTGTAGGGCTACTGCGGGGTAACGATTCATCGCCTCCAGGGGACCGTTTTGCGAGCCGTTCGATCTGGTATAAACTTGATATAACCCTCTTAAATTCCTGTTAAATAGTTTGATTTCTAGTGATCCGAGACTCGAGAGAAATCGAGTCGAAAATCATCGAAAATTTGTTCAAAACAGAACAGTCCCGTAGTTGAAAACCCTTGTTTTGGAAGATAGATTATGACCTGGACATTAGGAGTTTTCTAAAACTATTTGAAGACAGGCCTAGACAACCTATAGGGTTTGGAATCCCTTTTTGTAGAATCGAATTTCGTCGACTATGTCGAGAAATCGGATTCCCAAATTGGCAAAAAACCCGTTTTCAAAATATTAAAAATATTGAAAAATTCTTCGGTACGACGTGCGTTTCGCCAATCCGGGCGACGTGGTCTTGAACCGAAAGCATTGAAAGGTGCGTAACGGCTTCGTGGTCGTGTGGGATTTGACGGAATTCAAATTGGTCGCGTGTGCGCGACGAATTTGATGCGTATCCGTCAAAATTTACCGTATCGGCCTCTGTGCAAGTTTTCTAATTACTTTGTGCACGCTCGTCAGATCGAGATGAAACTTGCGCCAGCAGGACCGTATCATTTTTCTGGTCCTATATGCCCAGTTTGGTCCAATTCTGAGACAGTTGATCGAATCGCCGTTTTGCGGGCCCCACGGTCCGATTCAACGGGCGATTTTGTGCACGGCCTGCCGGAATCTAACTCTGGACATACGATTGGGTTCGTATCAGAAAACTAGATCCGTAGACATATAGTTTGACAACTTTAGAGACCGTTGACTCTGGCACACTTTTCGGTGCAAAGCGGATCCAACGTCGGATACCGTTTTGACCCAAAATTACCGTTTTGCCCCTGTGTCCAGAATTGGACTTCAGGATAGGCGATCCTAGGTATTTTGACTATTCTAAGAACATTGGTAATGTTTATTTCATCTTTCAGGGACTGTTGTACGAGTTTTGAGTATTGTGGCATTCTGAGTGGTTCAGATTATCGGTTACACCAGCACAGGACCACAGGCAAGTACAGTTTATTGTCTGCATTTCGATATTAATTTTCACTATATTTCATTGATTAGCCATTGGTTATGTGATTTTTATATTCTATTATAAATTATTGAGTCGGGAATGAGAAGTGCCAAGGATGTGTGATCCGACCGTAGACAGTGTTTATTTTCATGCAGTAGACCTCGTAGACAGTGCTCATTTTTTTGCAAGTAGACCTCGTAGACAGTGCTTATTTTTCTGCAAGTAGACCTCGTAGACTGCTTATTTTTCTGCAAGTAGACCTCGTAGACAGTGCTTATTTTTCTGCAAGTAGACCTCGTAGACACTGCTTATTTTTCATACAAGTAGACCTCGTAGACCGTGCGGTATAGTGTCCCAGACTGATCACATATCAAAGGTACTTCTAACAGTTGGGAAAAGTATTTTGTGTCTATTTATTTGCTATTGGTTTTCCGTATTTCCTGTTTATTTTTAAAAACATGTATTTGATGTCTAACCTCTGTTGTATAGTCATTTTCTTTATTTGAAATTGTATTCAGTGAATTGTGCTCGTTCCATTCCTGACTGAAAAACAATATTTTTCAGGTTAACTGTAGATTCACTTAGCATGGGGAGTTCGGGTGTAAATGTAGACAAAAAGCCTAGAGACTAGCTAGATAGTGGAGTTGCAGTCATTCAAATATTTGTACAAGTTTATATTTTTCTGTAAATATAAAACTTGTGAATATTATAAGTTAAATTAATTATGTGAATGTGCATTATTTGTAATTTTGATCTTCATGGCCGTGACAGCGTTCTACCGCCGATACTGCGGCGTAGGCTGGCTTGGACACGTCTCGTATCCGTTTAAAAAAAAACGGGTGCGGGTCGTGACAAAAACCGACCAAAAGTATATCTCTTATGCGGAGGCGTGTCCGCAACAGCACTGGACTCATAAAATTACTGAGGAGAAGAAGGTAGAGGCATCAGCCTCATCCCCATAATAAAGCTAGTCCCCGCGCTATATACAATTGAGGGTATGATCGTCTGACAGTGAAAGGTAGCTGATCTAAAGACAATAGCCGGCTGACTTTCAGCATTTGGCAACTTGAACTCTACTCTAATACCAGTAGCAAAATAATAGTACCATGCCCGCACCCCATATAGCACATTTTCCTCAAAGCCAAGGTGCAGATTTGGATTCTCCAGTAAGAGCTAACAATACCCAAATTGCTTGACAAACCTGCTCGATAAGTAAGGCTCAAGAGAAACGACATTCTTACTCCGATAAACCAAATAAGACGGTCTTATAGAGAAAAGCCAATGTCTGGTTGGGGTAGAGAGCACATGAGTGCCTATCTCTACGTCAACATGTAAAAGACAAGCATCCTCTTCAGAAAAATCAGGCACTACGAAGAAGAAAGAGTAACCATCCAAAGTGGCCTGGGCCTGCCGAAAATGTGCTACCTCTTTGGAAACCCAAGTCATGGCCCCAAATTATCCCAAGAAGGCATCTTCCCTCCAAAATACTCTCATCCTCTTCAGCAAACACCAAGAGCGATAGTGTAGCAAGAACCACCCTAACAGGTAGTTGTAAGAAATTTTCACACGATTGAAGTTACCAGTCCCCGTGTGGTCTAGAACTTTTTGGATAAAAAGGTGAAGACCCCATTGGAGGCAGCAAACCACCGCAAGAAGAATGGCTAACTTATGCCCAAACACCACACCAGCTTCACTACAGGGAGTATCAGGTTACTGTTGATTCGGTCTATCGAACCCGAACCCCCGCGACCATGTATAGCCGCAACCAGAGCATCAGGAAGCCGGCCAAATAGTCTTATCAGACAAAGGTTGTATGTCGTGAAAGAAGTGAGATAGAACTTCCACTGGCAGGCTACCCTCTTCGTCCCTAACCATGGACTTTTTTTTTACTCCGAATTAGAGCCCTAATCTGTTGGTGAGTCTGCGACTCTCTCACCTCGACTCATCACGGGTCCGTGGAAGGAGGAGAAAGATGAGCCATCCACGCAGTAATTAGAGGAGCTGCCCCATCCATTTTCTTATCTCCCTTTAAGAGATGCCTGCACGTGGAGAGATGGCACAATAATTCCTTATCCACGGCAAAGAGTTCAGGATCCTTCTTTTCCAGCGATCACAATTCCTCATTTGACAGATTATACTTTTTGTAGGCTCTTCTCCCCAAGGTAATGCGGATACTTTATACATATCGTGGAGGGCCAACCGTATTTCACAACATGGCATGAAGAATGTACTAGTGCAACAATTGTACAACACCACCAGCGTGACAAAGGCACCAGTATTGATATCCAACCCCCGTTGGGTCAGTCTGACTGAGAAGAACAAGCCGATCATCCTGAACTCGGCCTCATACTTTTCCAAAATCTACCATGACAGAGCCTTCCAAACAGGTTTATGGTGGGACCAACCAATAAACCAGAGTTGTCAAAAGGGTAAGATCCTTTCGCTGTTAGCCTATTTCCAAAAGTGTCTGCGACAAATGGACGAACAGTTAAAGATAGGTCATTCAGAGAGGCACTGAGTAGTAAACCCACAAACGGACCAAGAAGGAGATCCGGGAAGTTCGCATACACCTTCTCATCTTTGTAGAGAACCGAACGACACCAAGGAGGACATTCGCTAGTTCCTTAGTCATCCTCATACACTTCCTTTCGAAACTCGCCACCATTGCAAAAGCGGGCAACGACAGATGGCGTTCCATCGAAGATAAGTGCATATATGTTCCGCTAGAAGAGAAATGCCAATCCTTTTTGATCTTAACTACTTATGGCACCAAATAGAGAAGAGCGTCACCGAACAAAAATGACGATTTTAGAAACCCTTCTCCTTTAGCGGAGTAGAGCTTCCCCGCATTTAACTGTTCCAGAAGGAAAGACAACCTCTGATCGCGCACCATCTTCTAACAAAATTTAGGCTGGCCTTCGCTAAACTGGACCTGGATGGCAGCCTTTAGATCATCGAAGCTCGCCCCTGGCAACATTTGTTCTGCACTCAAAAGGAGCTCACCCGATGATGTAAAACCCCTCTACTTTTTTAAAAGCAATTAAAATAATTATAAATGTTAGCTAAGACAATTTATGAACAAATTATAAGAATGTGAATACTAATAATAAATAATAACAACAAGAATTATATGTATATATGAATATATAAGTGAATATATATGAGTATAAAGATATAAGGGAAATTAGATAAAAAGTGTTAAAAAAAATATTGTCAAAGTAAATATATACATGTATATATGAAAATAGACATGTGTGTGTATATATATTTATAAAAATAAATTATTTAAAAAGAAATTAGATTAGTAAAAAGAATTAGAAAAGCAAAGAAAAAGGATTAGAAAAGAAAAAAGAAAAAAATAATTAAAGCGCCATTGTAGCCGAAGCTACAGTAGCTTCGTTTTCCTGAGCCCCTATGAACCGAACCCAAGGCCGCGATATACTCGCGTATATTCAAACCCGAAACCAATCAAATCTTACTCAAATCTAAACCAAATAAATCCAAATCTTTTCCGAATAAAACCTGTATGTACTCTCTACTAGATTAGCTCGAGATTGAACTTAAACCCAAATAAAATCCTTGCAATTTTCGGATTTAAATCACTATATACCACAAAAATGAAAATTTGAGTTGCCAGCAACCTAGCGCAGCTACCCCACCGCCTGCACCTGGCCGTCGACTGCCGCATCGCCGGAGAACGACTACAAACCAAGCCGCGAAACAGAATACTCTATTTCAAAAATGGAGTGAGGTACCCATCTTCTCGTCTGATTTCTTTATGCTCGTTGTTCATTTTTGATTCTAGGAAATTTTATGCGAAGCCCACATGACCCTCTTTGAGATCCCTCAGACGGATTTCAAAATGACCCACTAACTTGCTCGAAAAGTCGATACGAAGTTAGCGAAAAACATATTTTCTGTAGTATTAAAAACTGTTTTAAAATGACAACTTGGATGCCAATTTGTGACCTGTAAATTAGGGTTTGGTAGAAACTAATTGAAAATAGTTAAAGACAACATAATCGAGATTACAATGCACCTTTTCAAATTATATTTCGATAAATGTACAGAAAGTTATGAGTTGTTGAAGTTGACAGAAAAACTGTTTCTAAAATATTAAAAATTCATTAAAACTGTCTGATACGGCATACACCTCGACAAACCGGACGACGTGTTCACACGCTATATGCACCGAAAGGCGCGTATAGTTATCGCCGACGTGTAGGAACTAAAGAAACTCAGTTTCGTTGCGTGTGCGCGACGAAATTAGTACGTATCCGTCAAGATACCCCCGTATCGATCCTTTGCAAATTAAGCCACAACTTCATGTACAGTCGTCGGATCAAGTCAAAACTTGCACCAACAGGACCGTGTCGATTTTCTGGTCCTGTGTGCCAAATTTGGCTCGATTATGAGAAGGTCGACCGGAACGCCTTTTTGGCGGGCTCACGACCCGCTCCAACGGGCAAAATTGTATACGACTCATGGGAATCCAAAACTGGATATTCCGTTGAGTTTGTCTCATTAAACTGGATTCGTAGACATGTAGTTTAGAGACCGTAGACTTTAGTATGCATTTCGGTACAAAATGGGTCCAACGGCGGATATCGTTTGACCCAAAATTATGATTTTGCCCATGTTCCAGAATTGGACTTTTGGACAGGTATTTCCTAGGCATATCAATTATTCCAAAAATGTTCTTAATGTTTGTTTCAGCATCCGGAGTCGTTTGAAGATTGTGACATTTCTTTTGCTGACATTGTGATTCTTGAACTTACCACCTTCGTACCACCAGGCAAGATACCTTGCCACCTTTTCTGTGATTTACTTATTCTTATTTTCAGTTATTTATATTCAGTATTACTTATTTGTTGTTAGTATTATATCACTGTGTGTCCAAGTCACACTTGGGTGCGAGCGACTCTGTGGGTCATTTTATTGCTTTTCATTTGTTTCTCTTGTATTGACTTAGTCTAGTGACCACCCATTGATGATGAGATATTAGTATATCTCATACGGCCTTGACACATGCTTTATCACGTGTTATGAGTCACATGTAGGACACGTGCTCGCGTAGTTGGCTGGCCACCGATACGTATGAGACGTACGACGGTTAAGTGTAACTGCCAATAGAATTGCATACTAGTAGACTTGGCAGTTACTAGAGGTTTTATGAGTCATGGATGTGACCCTACTAGGTATTTAGTAGGAAGAACAGTTCCTTAACGTATGGGCCACGTATGCACTTTCCTATTCCTGATCCTGTCGGCCTCTGACAATCGATGAATGTTATGCTTTGAGGTCCCTGGTATCCTGGTGGGACCATACCTGAGATTTCTGTAGCCAGAGTGCCCATGCGTTGAAGGTTTGTTCTTAACTGTATTATCACTGTAAAACTGGTAGGCACCCTATTTGCATGCATCCCTTCTTTATATTATATATTACAGTTTATTTGGCATGGTGTTTTCTTGTATCTTGTTACGTCCCTCTGAGGACCTGGTTATCTCTCTAGGGTTAGACGATTTCTCGCAGGAGTAAGGAGGGACTTTGGATCCTTCTTACATCGATGACGAGGCATCTCTTGCTGACTTCTAGCTTACTGATTCCTTGAGACATTTTAGTGGATATTTTACATCTCTTTTTCTTTCTATTTTGCGGAGGTTGGACTCCAATCATTGTGGCTATTTTTCATAGTTGTTTGGAGTGGGTATGTCTACCCGGCTATCTCTTTGATACACTTATTCATTATTTGGACTTTATTATCTTTTGTGTTGAGATGTGATGAGATTAGATGATTATATTATGGCCTATGATTATATTATATATACAGCTTATGTACGTATACGAGGATTCCATATATTAGAGTATTTTTCGTATATGTGCAGCTGGCATGTCTACGTATATGGTCCTAAGTATTTTGGGACTGGGGCGTTACATGTTTTTGTGATCTCTTGATCTTGATAGACGATTATGGCTACATTTTCTTTATTTTGTTTATTTTTGGAGGTCAAACTCCAGTTATTCCCAAACTCTTTATCATAGTTGTTTGGTAGTGGATTTGTCTCCACCCGACTATATTATCAGTTGACTCTTCTATTTATATATTTGAACTATTTTCTTTATATTGTGTACTTTGGATGAGATATAGAATTCCTTGTGACTATTGTTATTATGATTAAATTATTGCTTATGTATATATTCGGTGATTCCATATATTGGAGTATTCTTCGTATACCTACATATGGCATGTATTCCTAGACCTATATATTTTGGGACTGGAATATTACAATCTACATCAGCCTCCTGAGCATATTTAAGCTTGTTGAGATATTGCTTTGCAGAATTAAGCTTGACGATGAGCGATTAGGCTATGCGCTCCAAGCCAGGGAAAACTCATAATGTTTGGAACTGGCCATCAGCTCCACGCTTAGCCCAGGAGAAGGGGCGAGCTGTTGCTAGAAAGCCCTGGGTTTCCTTCTTCAGAATCAGGTGGAAGGTCCCGATCAGGATATCAACCATACCTCATACGTTATCAGGGACGGGCGGCATCGAAGGGGTCGCGATCTCCTCCACGGTGTTAACACCCATAGCGCTAGTTGATAGGACTGGCCTGCCAGCCATATTGGCCAAAGCAAGAGGTACCCAGATGCGACAGCATCTGATAGCAATACCTGCACACTAGAGAGCCTAGCCAGAATGGTCTCCAGAGAAAGAACCCCGGTGTTGTCCATACCAGAACCAAAAGCAGGAACAGCAGCCCCCCTTACAGAGAGAGTCATCGGCGCTTCCCGTATGAACCGGAGGAGGAGGTACACTAACCGCTCCCTCAACCGCAATCGGTTTTCTCTTAACAAACTCACTGGTGCTCGCTTCTGAACCAGCGTTAATCGCCTCTAAGCCCCCAATTTCAACTGGCAGGAAGGTTTACCCCTCCCTATGACTATGTGGCCTTATATCCTTTTTCTGACATTCTCTTCAGTCTCAGATGGAACCAAAAAAAAGGAGGTACAAAGGCTCATGATTACCCCGTATACGCAAAGAATCTGGTATCCCTCCATGGGGGGTATCAAGATCCCCCGGTACTCCCGACGATTGCGGCGACCATGAAGCTCCTGCCACATCTTCCTCAGATCCATCCTTAAACCCAATCACGGGGTACACCAAATGGTAAGCAGGAGTCAGCTTACTTGATGCATGTACAAAATCAAATACAACTAATAAAAAAAAAGTGAGATAGAAAGACGGTGAGCCAAAGAAGGTATTCAAAACAAGACTACCTTCAGACCTCCAGCCCCCCCTGATCTATAGACGATTACCTTCCTCAAAGTCTTATTAGCACATCGTAGAACCATTTTAGCCGACGCTTTCAAGGTCATCGTGGACTGCTTGCATCCGGAGTCGCATGTTGTGAATCATCCCGGCAAAACTGTAACCCCTCTTCCCAAAATTTTGTTAATATATTTTTATTTTTTTATTTAAATTAAATGGTGATTTTTAGTATTTTTATAAATAATTACTTAATTAATTATTACGATAGATGACTTAGCCATAGTGGAGTTTTGGAGTACAAGGTAACTAGAAATCATTGCACGGATAGTCCATGGCGTGTTTTGGCTATTGTATTAGCCCCGATAGGGAAGGCCGAACCATAGCGATATCCTAACTAGGAAAACCAGTCCATGTTGTGACTTGACTCCTATAAATAATTTAATTATTTATTATTAAGGTTTATTGACTTGTGGAAGACCCGGTTGTACCAAACCAGTCTGGACTGGACCAGGACCCAACCCAAGCCCATGTAGTCATGCGGTACATCCAATGACATACTTGTTGACATATCTTGGTATGAGTATATTGTATTTCGTTTTAATGATTTAATGAATATTTTTTAGTAATTAAATATTATAAATATTATTATTAGTGATATTCAGTGACTTTTGTATAAAATGGGTCTTTGTACATTTCGGGATTATCAGCCTGTACAAAATGGTATATATACCATTATTCATTTATTGAAATTCTTATTATTATATTTATTCTTATTATTATTATTATTATTATTATTATTATCAATATTACTGAGGTTATTATTATATAAGAATATTTTATTTTTATTGGTTATATTATTAGTATTATCAATAAATGTTATAATATATAGATTATATATTATTGTATTTTATAGGCAAATATATGTGTGTGTATATACATATATATAGATATATATGTATAAATATATGTATATACATGCATATTAGTAAAAAAAGGAATGAAAGCAAAGAGAACAGCAACAACCGCAGCTCTAACCCATGCAAATGGCCCAAACCGACCCTACATCTCTGTTAACAGAGCCAACCCACTTAAAGCCAGGCTGAGCCTTAAGTTCCCCATCCGCTCGAGTAACACGCGCGTGTACACCTATAAAACTGAGAGATCGGGAGGATTATCACGAAGAACCCTAACACCAATGCAGCCCCGACCTAGCGCGCCGTCACGCCGCCAACCACGACCACCGGACGAGCGCCGGAGCACCGGCCGGGGCCGCCAAAACCCGCACAGTACCGAGCAGAGCAGTGACAGCATGCGCAGGTTGTAGGGCTACTTCGGGGTAACGATTCATCGCCTCCAGGGGACCGTTTTGCGAGCCGTTCGATCTGGTATGAACTTGATATAACCCTCTTAAATCCCTGTTAAATAGTTTGATTTCTAGTGATCCGAGACTCGAGAGAAATCGAGTCGAAAATTATCGAAAATTTGTTCAAAACAGAACAGTCCCATAGTTGAAAACCCTTGTTTTGGAAGATAGATTATGACCTGGACATTAGGAGTTTTCTAAAACTATTTGAAGACAGGCCTAGACAACCTATAGGGCTTGGAATCCCTTTTTGTAGAATCGAATTTTCTCGACTGTGTGTCGAGAAATCGGATTCCCAAATTGGCGAAAAACCCGTTTTCGAAATATTAAAAATATTAAAAAATTCTTCGGTATGACGTGCGTCCCCCCAATCCGGGCGACGTGGTCGCGAACCGAAAGCATTGAAAGGTGCATAATGGCTTCGTGGTCGTGTGGGCTTTGACGGAATTCAACTTGGTCGTGTGTGCGCGACGAATTTGATGCGTATCCATCGAAATTTACCGTATCGGCCTCTGTGAAAATTTCCTAATTACTTTGTGCACGCTCGTCAGATCGAGATGAAACTTGCGCCAGCAGGACCGTATTATTTTTCTGGTCCTGTATGCCAAGTTTGGTCCAATTCTGAGACAGTTGATCAAATCGCCGTTTTGCGGGCCCCACGGTCCGATTCAACAGGCGATTTTGTGCACGGCCTGCCTGAATCCAACTCTGGACATACGATTGGGTTTGTATCAGAAAACTGGATCCATAGACATATAGTTTGACAACTTTAGAGATCGTTGACTCTGGCACGCTTTTCGGTGCAAAGCGGATCCAACGGCGGACACCGTTTTGACCCGAAATTACCGTTTTGCCCATGTGTCCAGAATTGGACTTCACGACAGGAGATCCTAGCTATTTTGACTATTCTAAGAACATTGGTAATGTTTATTTCATCTTTCAGGGACTGTTGTACGAGTTTTGACTATTGTGGCATTCTGAGTGGATCAGATTATCGGTTACACCAGCACAGGACCACAGGCAAGTACAGTTTATTGTCTGCATTTCGATATTAATTTTCACTATATTTCATTGATTAGCCATTGGTTATGTGATTTTTATATTCTATTATAAATTATTGAGTCGGGAATGAGAAGTGCCAAGGATGTGTGATCCGACCGTAGACAGTGTTTATTTTCATGCAGTAGACCTCATAGACAGTGCTCATTTTTTTGCAAGTAGACCTCGTAGACAGTGCTTATTTTTCTGCAAGTAGACCTTGTAGACTGCTTATTTTTCTGCAAGTAGACCTCATAGACAGAGCTTATTTTTCTGCAAGTAGACCTCGTAGACACTGCTTATTTTTCATGCAAGTAGACCTCGTAGACCGTGCGGTATAGTGTCCCAGACTGATCACATATCAAAGGTACTTCTAACAGTTGGGAAAAGTATTTTGTGTCTATTTATTTGCTATTGGTTTTTCGTATTTCCTGTTTATTTTTAAAAACATGTAATTGATGTCTAACCTCTGTTGTATAGTTATTTTCTTTATTTGAAATTGTATTCAGTGAATTGTGCTCGTTCCATTCCTGACTGAAAACCAATATTTTTCAGGTTAGCTGTGGATTCACTTAGCATGGGGAGTTCGGGTGTAAATGCAGACAAAAAGCCTAGAGACTAGCTAGATAGTGGAGTTGTAGTCATTCAAATATTTGTACAAGTTTATATTTTTCTGTAAATATAAAACTTGTGAATATTGTAAGTTAAATTAATTATGTGAATGAGCATTATTTGTGATTTTGATCTTCATGGCCGTGACAGTGTTCTACCGCCGATACTGCGACGTAGGCTGGCTTGGACACGTCTCGTATCCGTTTAAAAAAATGGGTACGGGTCATGACAAAAACCGACCAGAAGTATATCTCTTATGCGGAGGCGTGTCCGCAACAGTACTGGACTCAGGAAATTACTGAGGAGAAGAAGGTAGAGGCATCAGCCTCATCCCCATAATAAAGCTAGTCCCCGTGCTATATACAATTGAGGGTATGATCGTCTGACAGTGAAAGGTAGCTGATCTAAAGACAATAGCCGGCTGACTTTCAGCATTTGGCAACTTGAACTCTACTCTAATACCAGTAGCAAAATAATAGTACCATGCCCGTACCCCATATAGCACATTTTCCTCAAAGCCAAGGTACGGATTTGGATTCTCCAGTAAGAGCTAACAATACCCAAATTGCCTGACAAACCTGCTCGACAAGTAAGGCTCAAGAGAAACGACATTCTTACTCCGATAAACCAAATGAGACGGTCTTATAGAGAAAAGCCAATTTCTGGTTGGGGTAGAGAGCACATGAGTGCCTATCTCTACGTCAACATGTAAAAGACAAGCATCCTCTTTAGAAAAATCAGGCACTACGGAGAAGAAAGAGTAACCATCCAAAGTGGCCTGGGCCTGCCGAAAATGTGCTACCTCTTTGGAAACCCAAGTCATTGCCCCAAATTATCACAAGAAGGCATCTTCCCTCCAAAATACTCTCATCCTCTATTTCAAAAATGGAGTGAGGTACCCATCTTCTCATCTGATTTCTTTATGCTCGTTGTTCATTTTTGATTCTAGGAAATTTTATGCGAAGCCCACATGACCCTCTTTGAGATCCTTCAGACGGATTTCAAAATGACCCACTAACTTGCTCGAAAAGTCGATACGAAGTTAGCGAAAAACCTATTTTCTGTAGTATTAAAAACTGTTTTAAAATGACAACTTGGATGCCAATTTGTGACCTATAAATTAGGGTTTGGTAGAAACTAATTGAAAATAGTTAAAGACAACATAATCGAGATTACAATGCACCTTTTCAAACTATATTTCGATAAATGTACAGAAAGTTATGAGTTGTTGAAGTTGACAGAAAAACTGTTTCTTAAATATTAAAAATTCATTAAAACTGTCTGATACGGCGTACACCTCGATAAACCGGACGACGTGTTCACACGCTATATGCACCGAAAGGTGCGTATAGTTATCGCCGACGTGTAGGAACTAAAGAAACTCAGTTTCGTTGCGTGTGCGCGACAAAATTAGTGCGTATTCGTCAAGATACCCCCGTATCGATCCTTTTCAAATTAAGCCACAACTTCATGTATAGTCGTCGGATCAAGACAAAACTTGCACCAACAGGACCGTGTCGATTTTTTGGTCCTGTGTGCCAAATTTGGCTCGATTATGAGAAGGTCGACTGGAACGCCTTTTTGGCGGGCTCGCGACCCACTCGAACGGGCGAAATTGTATACGAATCATGGGAATCCAAAACTGGATATTCTGTTGAGTTTGTCTCATTAAACTGGATTCGTAGACATGTAATTTAGAGACCGTAGACTTTAGTATGCATTTCGGTACATAACGGGTCCAACGGCGGACATCGTTTGACCCAAAATTATGATTTTGCCCATGTTCCAGAATTAGATTTTTGGACAGGCATTTCCTAGGCTTATCATTTATTCCGAAAATGTTCTTGATGTTTGTTTCAGCATCCGGAGTCGTTTGAAGATTGTGACATTTCTTTTGCTGACATTGTGATTCTTGAACTTGCCACCTTCGCACCACCAGGCAAGATACCTTGCCACCTTCTCTGTGATTTACTTATTCTTATTTTCAGTTATTTATATTCAGCATTACTTATTTGTTGTTAGTATTATATCACTGTGCGTCCAAGTCACACTTGGGTGCGAGCGACTCTATGGGTCATTTTATTGCTTTTCATTTGTTTCTCTTGTATTGACTTATTCTAGTGACCACCCATTGATGATAAGATATTGGTATATCTCATACGGCCTTGACACATGCTTTATCACATGTTATGAGTCACATGTAGGACACGTGCTCGCGTAGTCGGCTGGCCACCGATACGTACGAGACGTACGACGGTTAAGTGTAACTGCCAATAGAATTACATGCTAGTAGACTTGGCAGTTACTAGAGGTTTTATGAGTCATGGATGTGACCCTACTAGGTATGTGGTAGGGAGAACAGTTCCTTAACGTATGGGCCACGTATGCACTTTCCTATTCCTGATCCTGTCGGCCTCTGACAATCGATGAATGTTATGCTTTGAGGTCCCTGGTATCCTGGTGGGACCATACCTGAGATTCCTGCAGCCAGAGTGCCCATGCGTTGAAGGTTTGTTCTTAACTGTATTATCACTGTAAAACTGGTAGGCACCCTATTTGCATGCATCCCTTCTTTATATTATATATCACAGATTATTTAGCATGGTGTTTTTTTGTATCTGTTACGTCCCTCTGAGGACCTGGTTATCTCTCTAGGGTTAGACGATTTACCGCAGGAGTACGGAGGGACTTTGGATCCTTCTTACAACGATGACGAGGCATCTCTTGCTGACTTCTAGCTTACTGATTCCTTGAGACATTTTAGTGGATATTTTACATCTTTTTTTTCTATTTTGCGGAGGTTGGACTCCGATCATTGTGACTATTTTTCATAGTTGTTTGGAGTGGGTATGTCTACCCGGCTATCTCTTTGATACACTTATTCATTATTTGGACTTTATTATCTTTTGTGTTGAGATGTGATGAGATTAGATGATTATATTATGGCCTACGATTATATTATATATACAGCTTATGTACGTATACGAGGATTCCATATATTAGAGTATTTTTCGTATATGTGCAGCTGGCATGTCTACGTATATGGTCCTAAGTATTTTGGGACTGGGGCGTTACATGTTTTTGTGATCTCTTGATCTTGATAGACGATTATGGCTACATTTTCTTTTTTTTGTTTATTTTTGGAGGTCTAACTCCAGTTATTCCCAAACTCTTTATCATAGTTGTTTGGTAGTAGATTTGTCTCCACCCGACTATATTATCAGTTGACTCTTCTATTTATATATTTGAACTATTTCCTTTATATTGTGTACTTTGGATGAGATATAGAATTCCTTGTGACTATTGTTATTATGATTAAATTATTGCTTATGTATATATTCGATGATTCCATATATTGGAGTATTCTTCGTATACCTACATCTGGCATGTATGTATTCCTAGACCTATGTATTTTGGGACTGGAATATTACAATCTAAATCAGCCTCCTGAGCATATTTAAGCTTGTTGAGATGTTGCTTTGCAGAATTAAGCTTGACGATGAGCGATTAGGCTATGCGCTCCAAGCCAGGGAAAACTCATAATGTTTGGAACTGGCCATCAGCTCCACGCTTAGCCCAGGAGAAGGGGCGAGCTGTTGCTAGAAAGCCCTGGGTTTTCTTCTTCAGAATCAGGTGGAAGGTCCCGATCAGGATATCAACCGTACCTCATACGTTATCATGGACGGGCGACATCGTAGGGGTCGCGATCTCCTCCACGGTGTTAACACCCATAGCGGTAGTTGATAGGACTGGCCTGCCAGCCATATTGGCCAAAGCAAGAGACCCAGAAGAGACAGCATCCGATAGCAATACCTGCACACTAGAGAGCCTAGCCAGAATGGTCTCCAGAGAAAGAACCTCGGTGTTGTCCACACCAGAACCAAAAGCAGGAACAACAGCCCCCCCTTGCAGAGAGAGTCATCGGCGCTTCCCGCATGAACCGGAGGAGGAGGTACACTAACCGCTCCCTCAACCGCAATTGGTTTTCTCCCAACAAACTCACTGGTGCTCGCTTCTGAACCAGCGTTAATCGCCTCTAAGCCCCCAATTTCAACTGGCAGGAAGGTTTACCCCTCCCTATGACTATGTGGCCTTACATCCTTTTTCTGACATTCTCTTCAGTCTCAGATGGAACCAAAAAAAGGGAGGTACAAAGGCTCATGATTACCCCGCATACGCGAAGAATCTGGTATCCCTCCATGGAGGGTATCATGATCCCCCGGTACTCCCGACGATTGCGGTGACCATGAAGCTCCTGCCACATCTTCCTCATATCCATCCTTAAACCCAATCACATGGTACACCAAATGGTAAGCAGGAGTCAGCTTACTTGATGCATGTACAAAATCAAATACAACTAATAAAAAAGAAAGTGAGATAGAAAGACGGTGAGCCAAAGAAGGTATTCAAAACAAGACTACCTTCAGACCTCCAGGCCCCCCTGATCTATAGACGATTACCTTCCTCAAAGTCTTATTAGCACATCGTAGTACCATTTTAGCTGACGCTTTCCAGGTCATCGAGGACTGCTTGCATCCGGAGTCGCATGTTGTGAATCATCCCGGCAATTCTGTAACCCCTCTTCCCGAAATTTTGTTAATATTTTTTATTTAAATTAAATGGTGATTTTTAGTATTTTTATAAATAATTACTTAATTAATTATTACGATAGATGACTTAGCCATAGTGGAGTTTTGGAGTACAAGGTAACTAGAAATCATGGCACGGACAGTCCATGGCGTGTTTTGGCTATTGTATTAGCCCCGGTAGGGAAGGCCGAACCATAGCGATATCCTAACTAGGAAAACCAGGCCATGTTGCGACTTGACTCCTATAAATAATTTAATTATTTATTATTAATGTTTATTGACTTGTGGAAGACCCGGTTGTACCAAACCAGTCTGGACTGGACCAGGACCCAACCCAAGCCCATGTAGTCATGCGGTACATCCAATGACATACGTGTTGACATATCTTGGTATGAGTATATTGTATTTCGTTTTAATGATTTAAAGAATATTTTCTAGTAATTAAATATTATAAATATTATTATTAGTGATATTCAGTGACTTTTGTATAAAATGGGTCTTTATACATTTCGGGATTATCAGCCTGTGCATAATGGTATATATACCATTATTGATTTATTAAAATTCTTATTATTATATTTATTCTTCTTCTTCTTCTTCTTCTTATTATTATTATTATCAATATTACTGAGGTTATTATTATATAAGAATATTTTATTTTTATTAGTTATATTATTAGTATTATCAAATAAATGTTATAATATATATATTATATATTATTGTATTTTATAGGTAAATATATGTGTGTATATATACATATATATAGATATATATATGTATAAATATATGTATATACATATATGCATATAGTAAAAAAAAGGAATGAAAGAAAAGAGAACAACAACAGTCGCAGCTCTAACCCATGCAAATGGCCCAAACCGACCCTACATCTCTGTTAACAGAGCCAACCCACTCAAAGCCAGGCCGAGCCTTAAGTTCCCCATCCGCTCGAGTAACACGCGCGTATACACCTATAAAACCGAGAGATCGGGAGGATTCTCACGAAGAACCCTAACACCAATGCAGCCCCGACCTGGAGCGCCGTCACGCCGCCAACCACGACTATCGGACGAGCGTTGCAGTGCCGGCCAGGGCTGCCAAAACCCGTGCAGCACCGAGCAGAGCAGTGACAGCATGCGCAGGTTGTAGGGCTACATCGGGATAACGATTCATCGCCTCCAGGGGACCTTTTCACGAGCCGTTCGATATGGTATGAACTTGATATAACCCTCTTAAATCCCTGTTAAATAGTTTGATTTCTAGTGATCCGAGACTCGAGAGAAATCGAGTCAAAAATCATCAAAAATCTGTTCAAAACAGAACAGTCCCGTAGTTGAAAACCCTGTTTTGGAAGATAGATTATGACCAGGACATTAGGAGTTTTCCAAAACTATTTGAAGACAGGCCTAGACAACCTATAGGGCTTAGAATCCCTTTTTGTAGAATCAGATTTTGTCGATTGTGCGTCGAGAAATCGGATTCCCAAATTGGCGAAAAACCCGTTTTCGAAATATTAAAAAATTCATTGATACGACGTTCGTCCCGCCAATCCGGGCGACGTGTTCGCGAACCGAAAGTATCGAAAGGTGCGTAACGGCTTCGTGGTCGTGTGGGCTTTGACGGAATTCAAATTGGTCGCGTGTGCACGACGAATTTGATGCGTATCCGTTGAAATTCACCATATCGGCCTGTGTGTAAATTTCATAATTACTTTGTGCATGCTCGTCAGATCGAGATGAAATTTATGCCAGCAGGACGGTATCATTTTTTTGGTCATGTATGCCAAGTTTGGTCCAATTCTGAGACAGTTAATCGAATCGCCGTTTTACGGGCCCCACGGTCCGATTCAACGGGAAATTTTGTGCACGGCCTGCCGAAATCCAACTCTGGACATACGGTTGGGTTCGTATCGGAAAACTGGATCCGCTGACATGTAGTTTGACGACTTTAGAGACCGTTGACTCTAGCACGCTTTTCGATGTAAAGCGGGTCCAACGGCGGACACCGTTTTGCCCCTGTGTCTAGAATTGGACTTAAGGACAGGCGATCCTAGCTATTATGACTATTCTAAGAACATTGGTAATGTTTATTTCAGCTTTCGAAGACTGTTGTATGAGTTTTGACGATTATGGCATTCTGAGTGGTTCAGATTATCGGTTACACTAGCACAGGACCACAGGCGAGTACAGTTTATTGTCTGCATTTCGATATTGATTTTTACTATATTTTATTGATTAGCCATTGGTTATGTGATTTTTATATTCTATTATAAATTGTTGAGTCGGGAATGAGAAGTACCAAGGATGTGATCCTACCGTAGACAGTGTTTATTTTCATGCAGTAGACCTCGTAGACAGTGCTTATTTTTTTGCAAGTAGACCTCGTAGACAGTGCTTATTTTTCTGCAAGTAGACCTCGTAGACAGTGCTTATTTTTCTGCAAGTAGACCTCGTAGACTGCTTATTTTTCTGCAAGTAGACCTCGTAGATAGTGCTTATTTTTCTGCAAGTAGACCTCGTAGACAGTGCTTATTTTTCATGCAAGTAGACCTCGTAGACCGTGAGGTATAGTGTCCCAGACTGATCATATATCAAAGGTACTTCTAACAGTTGGGGAAAGTATTTTGTGTCTATTTATTTGCTTTTGGTTTTCTGTATTTTCTTTTTATTTTCAAAAACATGTAATTGATGTCTAACCTCTGTTGTATAGTCATTTTCTTTATTTGAAATTGCATTCAGTGAATTGTGCTCGTTCCATTCCTGACTGGAAACCAATATTTTTCAGGTTAGCCGTGGATTCACTTAGCATGGGGAGTTCGGGTGTAAATGCAGTCAAAAAGCCTAGAGACTAGCTAGATAGTGGAGTTGTAGTCATTCAAATATTTGTACAAGTTTATATTTTTTTGCAAATATAAAACTTATGAATATTGTAAGTTAAATTAATTATATGAATGAGCATTATTTGTGATTTTGATCTTCATGGCCGTGACAGCGTTCTACCGCCGACACTGCAGCGTAGGCTGGCTTGGACACGTCTCGTATCCGTTTAAAAAAACGGGTACGGATCGTGGACAAGTTTTTGTGGTGGCCCATGCAGGTCTGTTTTCGCAAATCATGCAAACTCGTGATAGTACTTAAGTTAGCCATACTATTGCGAGCCTGCGACAAAGAAATGCTCATTTACGAATTAGGATTAATTTAATTTACGAGAATGACTAGGACTGGGAGTCCCTTATACAAATTTACCGATGGATAGTCTAGGCCATGCCATTTTGATGAGGAGTTATTAATTTTGATAGTTATTAGATCACCATAGGTACACTGTTTCCTCTTGATATGACGATACGATTTAATGTGTATAGGTTATTCACTTGGTGAGACAGGGCTTCATAGAATAAATGATCTAACCACGATAAATTGTTCAATTTCTTCTCCTTGCCTCTTTAGATATCATCCTCATATCTTAGTCCGAATTGCCTATTTAGTTCCTATTTTGCCTAAGAATTATTATTTTTATATAATTTCTGATTATGTTACCCATATATGAACCTCGAGTTAGTTTTGATTCAAGTTTTTCCTCAAAGGCTTGAGTACACATGGAATAGTTAGAATGTTTGTCTTCAGTTATTTTCTCCATGTTCATCTTTTATTTTAAGGATTGTGACGGATAGATACTTACCTATTTCATAGTCAACTTGTTTGAATCTCTAGAAGCTCATGGATTTTTACATAATAGTTTAAGGAAGGTTAGTTAACTCATAATGGTAGGACAGCAGCGCACTGTCGCCATTTATTTGAATTATGGAGACTATGGGTTCACTGCAGCCAGCAGCGCACTGGCGAGACATGACCCCTAAAGTTGAAATTGTTTAAGAAAATATAGGTTATAGAATATTGCTAAACCTATGGCTAGTGGTCCTCTTTGATCGTAGATTCCCTGGAGTCGAGATAAGGTAGAGTATCTGATAGCATATCGCACTTGAATCACGGAACCAAGAGGTTACCATCGCCCGGGTATACGGACAAGACATAATTCTCGGTGAAATGACTTCTGACATGATTACCAGTTAGGATACTATAGAGGATGGGAAAGTGCCCTGTATGCCCCATAAGATCCAAAGCCAATATTAGTGGAAGTTTGGTAAGTTGGATAACATGTCTTCCGACCTAGCATTCCGTAGTCCTTGTGACTTATTGACGAGGAAATTGATTAACGCTAATAGGTTTACCTAGAATACAGAAGTTAGAAGTCATAACCCACTAGTCGACCAAGTTCTTATGGATAAGAAGATAGTAGGAAGACTGTATAAGCAAGAACATCGGGTAAGGTTTGATTTTCACAAAACTCGAACTACTTGTGCCTTCTTTCAAAAATCTCGCATAATTGTATTTGACTATCTTAACCAATGCCGCTATTACAGCCTAGTTTTGCAAGCTCACTCTGTTCTCGAACTTGATTCAAGGCATATATTTAGTGGGGACGCCAACTAACATATTGTCTAATCAGAATCGATGTATTACGGTCTGATCAACCGTTGTGCACTCGGTTCGCTCTCTCTTTGATTATCCTACGTGGATTGAGATGTAGATGTCTCTAGGATCTCATCCGCTACTGTATTGACAATTCCTCTTGAATTATACATTCGCCTTTGAATCACGTAATTGTATTCAGTGACAACTTCCTTGGACTCTTTATTGTTTTTTTGTCTTTCACTGATTTGGAAGGACGAATGCTCATAATTGGTAGTGTAACACCCCAGTCCCAAAATAAGTAGGACCGGGTATACGAATACATGCCAGTAGCACTTCACCAATGGGCCAAGCTATACAACAAGCCCATTAGCGAAATACTTAAGCTGTAAATCATGATAACACCAAGAAATATAACACAGTCCACAGGTATATACATCTAATCACATCCACAGAGTCCACAAAGAGATCAAGAATAAATAAGGCAATGTCTCAAATATCCAGCAATAAAAGTAATAAAGTCTGTGCGGGTAGATCATCCCGAAATCATAGAAATAGAAAGAAAGTACAAATCAACTACAAGTTTGATGAAAAGAAAAGGAAATAATGTAGCAAGACTAAAAATGATTATAACATGAACACGAAAAATCCTCTGGCACTGTCTCATCCTCCTGTGTCGGTACGCCTCCGGTCTCAGCTCCCGAACCGTAAACCTCTGGGTAGTCTTCAGCTTCGTCTAAGCCTGGAAAATAGCCAGGTCCTCAGAGGACTAGCAAGGTGCATAATATACATGCCAAGGTACAGAAATAAAAATATGAACTAAGGACTAGCAAGGTGCATAATATACATGCCAAAGTACAAATCAACTACAAATAATCTACTGTATCCGTCTATGTGCTATGCAAGTGAAATACTTTTCTAGAATACTAGACCCCTTCCACTAAGGCTCACTAGCACCTCAGCAGGGTATTGTTCCCAGTACCTGTGTCATGGCACCAAGGACAATCAATTCTCGACAATGATAATCCCCTACTCTGCTACAGAGATAAAGGTCACTAAACAACGGCCCATACGACAATAGGTCTGATATTGTAGTCAAGTTCTCCCCAATCTCCATGTCTAGAATCTAGCAATATTAAGTCTGTACTGTCATCTCGAAAGTAAAAGCAATACTAATAAAGAAATCTAGAATGCTAACACGAGGTCAATACCACGAATAGTCATGTAAACCTCGCATCATGAATGTGTCGGTGTCCTGTGGTCAATCGTGTCAATGGACACATCAGTATGTTCGTAATGCCTAATGTCAATATTCGATGTCACTATCATGACATCGGTACCCGTCTATAAATGGACACTAAGTATCAACGTCCTACGTCATGCAATGCTAATAAAAAGAAACAAGACAGAAAAGAAAGATCTGCAACGATGGCAAGGCACGCTTACCTGTAACTGTTGTCTGCGGGTAGGCCTGCCCAACTCTGGTGTCCTTGTCGATCCTTCCAAGCTCACCTATAATAATACACTATAATTAATATTCTATATCAATATACCATATATAAATTATATGAGTATTTATGACTCCTAGTTGTCATAACGTTGCTACGATACTACATCTATTATATAAGTACATATAGGTACCAAATTCTTTCGTAAATACTTTACAATTATAAGAAAATAATGTATTTAAACTTTAAAATTTATCTATAAATACTTATATATTGCTATAATTATATTTTCAAAAAGAAAACCCTTTCACAAGATGTCTTATGTCAATGCCACATATGACTTCCTCAAATCGACCCATTAATTTAGTTCCGAAACAATGATAAATTAAAAATAATAAATTCTGTAAAAATTACAAAAATTAGTTAAAATAGTATTTATAATGTTAAACCTTGCACAACATAAGGTTTAATATGGATTCATGGAGTTTTGACACTTTTGGACACAAGGAAAACAGAATTTTTCGGAGTTCGATGACATGACAAATGTCATGAATTTTAAAAAATTGGAAACAGATGCAAAACTTAACTTCCATATGTGCGTCGGAAAGGTATCGACGTCTAGATTCTGAATAAAAATATATGGAGGTTAGAAACTGACCATAGATAGGTAAAAAATTGGCTAGCAACAGAATTCGTCAGTTCTGGATACCCTGTCGTAGAATCAATGCCACGGGCAAATCGCTTGGAACTAGGGGATCCGGTGATCAGAAGTTGGACTAGACACACAAGGTAACTCTAAGATTTGGTTTGTGGAGAAAAAGATGAGAAAAAGTGGGTAAAACATCATCTACAATTTGACTAACCTGCCATGACGTTTCAGACTTCGATTCGACGGAGTTTCGGCCCAAGTAGCGCGTCGTGCACCCCTCTAACGGCCGCAAGGTTGCTCCTATAGTTGGTAGGGTGGAAGAGGATGTTGAGAGGGATGTCCAAGTGGTGGTGGTTGGCAGAGAAATCAAGGAGAAATTATATTTTGTGAAAAAAGGGGGGTCGACTAGGGTTTCGGGTTTGGAGTGGTGGCCGCTAGGTTTGGGGGGGGGGGGATTTGTGGAGTAGTGGGTGGTTATGAGAGAGGGGGATGGTTAGGGTTTGATAGGTATATATATATATATATAGTGCATGGGCTTTTATTTGATCTAATTTGGATAGGATTTGGTTCTCCAAATCATACTATTATTAATAGGTTTCCTATTTTGGTTAGATGTTTGACCAAGCCAAATATATAAGGAAATATTGCATATGGCTGCAATTAAACCTCTAAAATTCCCTTAAATATATGTATACTTGTTTTGGTACTCCTATTTAGGTTCTAACTAGTAGGGTTGACTAGGTTAGAGTTCGAATAGTATTACTTGTCAAATTGGACCCGAAAATCAATTCAATAAGTTTCATGTGCCATTTGCAAATAAGTAGCACATGAAAACTCGATTGGATGGTACACCATAGGCATGTGCATTGTAGACTCAAAATGGATTAAAAGCATATATTGGGTAATACGGTTTTGATCTATGTCAAGTCCAAAAATTAAATTGGAAGTTGGCTTAAAATTACGCCAATGGCTCAAATTGGCCTAAGTTGGCCCGAATTGCGCAAAGTCAAAGGAATGTTGAAAAACTAAATTGGATGGGACATGATATATCAAACTGAAGGTGGAAGATTCTAGAATTCAAATATGGAACTGGATTTGAGAAAACAATGTTTGTTGTGCTTCCAAAATCAAAGCTATAATAAACTACTAACATAGTAATTTTTGACTTTAATAAATTAAAATATCTATATAAAATAACTAAAAATAAATAAAAATAAGATCCAAAAATGAGGGGGCTTACAACCTACCCATCTTAGAAAATTTTGTCCTCAAAATTAAAATTAACATAATTATATAGAAAATCTTATCATATAAATAATTAGGCTATGACTTACAGGTATCTACGAATAAGTGGGGATAACGCTCACGGATAGAATCTTCACGCTCCCAAGTTGTTTCTCCCAAAGAATGGTGCCTCCATGCAAGACGAACCAGTCTAATCGTCTGCCCTCTGAGCATCTTCTCACTCGTATCCAAGATACCTACCGGCTGCTCCTCGTATAATAAACTGGGTCCCACTGTGATCTCAGAGTGATCGACCACATGACTGGGATTAGTCACATACCTCCTCAGCTGTGAGACATGTAATACATCATGCACTCCCTCTAGTGATGGGGGTAATGCAAGATGATATGCCACCTTTCCTACACGCTCAATGATATCGAACGGTCCAATATACCTTGGACTCAACTTCCTCCTACTCCCGAATCTAGTAGTGCCCCTAGTCGGTGAGATCCTCATAAATACATGCTCTCCCTCCTTGAATTCCAGTGGTCGACGATGCGTATCGGCCTAATGCTTCTGCCGATCTTGAGCTGCCTGAAGATGACTCTGAATCCGCTTCACTTTTTCGACTGTCTGCGTCACAAGCTCTGGTCCAAGTATATGTCGCTCTTACCTCTATCCTCTCGCGAAGTCTTCCAAAATCTTGCATCTGTAGGTAATGCTGCCTTTATTCAATCCTCAAGTGACGACTATACTTCAAGATTGGAAAGTACTCACTGTTGTCCCAGCATAATGACTTCTATTCCAAGCTCCTTAAGATCCTCTAATAACTGTGGCTGAGATGTCAAGAAATATGTAGTAGGCTTTCCACTCAAAGCATCTGTCACTACGTTCACTTTGCCAGGATGTTACTGTAAGTCTATATCATAGTCTGTCCTAAGCTCCAACAACCGCCTCTGTCTCATATTCAACTCCTTTAGCTTGAAGACATACTTCAAGCTCTTATGATCCGTTAATATCTCCACACGCTCTCCATACAAATAATGACTCCACATCTTCAATGCAAAGGTCATAACTACTAATTCCAAATCATAAGTAGGGTAATTCAACTCATGTTCCCTTAGTTGCCTTGAGGCATAGGCTGTGACCTTCCGTGTTGCATCAAAACACATCCAAGTCCACTACCCGACGTATCACTGTATACAACAAATCCTCCCGATCGAAAAAGAAGCGTCAAAATTGGTGTTGGGGTCAACCTCTTCTTCAATTCTTCAAAAGCCTTCTGAGAATCTTTTGTCCACTGGAACTCCTGATTCTTACGAGTCAACCGTGTCATCGGCTCTGCAATCCGTGAGAAATTCCCTACGAATTTGCGATAATACCCTGTAAGTCCGAGAAAACTCCTAACTTCTGCAACCGATGTTGGTGTCGGCCAAGAATCTATGGTAGCTATCTTTTCCTGATCAACTGAAAGTCCTTCTTTCGAGATAATGTATCTAGGGAAAGGAACCCTATCAAGGCAAATTTCACACTTACTAAGCTTGGTATACTGCTTCTCCTTTCTCAATACTTCCAATATAACTTGTTCTATCGTAGGTATAATATTATAACCTATTCAATGATACCCGTCAGTTCACTTCTAGCAAATTCTCCTAATAGGCTCTACGCATCCAATATCCAGTCACTTATACTCGACTCATAATATCACTAGGATCCATCTCTAAGAAATTTATCTGTTTCTAGCTACCCAACATCATAATCACACCAATCTAGCTTAAGTATATTCTATAATATAACTATAAGGTTTGTCTATTTCAGTCATCTAATAAATAGAAGGTAACAGGAACCAATGACTGGGTAAAACAAACCTATATACCAACTTCAAACAACGGTAGGGTCAAGCAAAGAAGAAAGGTTTGTTGAATTATCTCCAAGAACGGTATGAGGCCAAACAAGATGAATAGGACGTAGTCTAGGTAAGACTCGAGAACCATATATCTCCGTGATTATGTCACATAAAGTTACTGCCATGCCAGTGTGCATCTGGCTGCAAATAACTTTCTTGTTCCATAATACGACGGATGGCTGTAGTGCACATCTACCATGCCAAGTAATACAGGTTCTTGAGCTTATCTTGGCCAAATCCATAAAATATTTTCAAATTAACCTTTTACAAAAGTACATGAAAAATGTCAACTTGCATAGGATATGGTTCAAGTAGAATTGAGAAACATATGTAGCCATGATGTCGTTATCTGAGGTCCTACCTCGCCAGTATTTCTCAGGCTACAAAAACTTTGATTCCGTAATACAAGGATAAATATAATTTCTCAAACTTTTCCTTAGACCAATCCATAATACACTTTCCAACAACTTAGTGGAAAGGAACGAGAAGAATTACTCAAGAAGTCAACGGGAAAGGATTTAGTAAAATTTTGAATAGATAAGAACACAAAAGCAATCATGTTGAGAAAGAAGATAACATGAAAGCAATCAGGCAAAGAGTCTCAGAAAAGTCTACATTCCTAGTTGTGGATGTATACGCAAGTCCTATTCTTCGATCGATTGCAAGCTCGTAATAGTACGACTATCATGGATATAACTACGACTTCGCACAATTCACTAAGACTCTACCTGCACTTATGACTTCTAGTATCTATGTCTCTGATTTCCTGATATGATAGTAAAGGAAGATACATCCATTACAAAGATTTGTTTGGCTAGCATGAATAAATAAGGACTACGGTAGAACATAATCAAACTGGATGCAAATCAAGAAGTCAAGTGAGAGTTCGAAACGAAGTCAAGGAAGGTATCAAGCATGTGGATGTGATCCTAAGGGTCTTTTCTATTCTAATTGCAGGCTCACGTCGGTACAGTAACGTTACCGAAGTGATTAACATAGACCTGCATGGGCCACCACAAAAACATGTAACGTCCCAGTCCCAAAATACGTGGGACCAGGTATACGAATACATGCCAGCAGCACTTCATCAATGGGCTAAGCTATACAACAAGCCCATTAGCGAAATACTTAAGTTGTAAATCATGATAACACCAAGAAATATAACACAGTCCACAGGTATATACATCTAATCACATCCACAGAGTCCACAAAGAGATCAAGAATAAATAAGGCAATGTCTCAAATATCCAGCAATAAAAGTAATAAAGTCTGTGCGGTTAGATCATCTCGAAATCATAGAAATAGAAAGAAAGTACAAATCAACTACAAGTTTGATGAAAAGAAAAGGAAATAATGTAGCAAGACTAAAAATGATTATAACATGATCACGAAAAATCCTCTGGCACTGTCTCATCCTCCTGTGCTGGTACGCCTCCGGTCTCAGCTCCCGAACCGTAAACCTCTGGGTAGTCTTCAGCTTCGTCTAAGCCTGGGAAATAGCCAGGTCCTCAGAGGACTAGCAAGGTGCATAATATGCATGCCAAGGTACAGAAATAAAAATATGAACTAAGGCAATCTACTGTATCCGTCTATGTGCTATGCAAGTGAGATACTTTTCTAGAATACCAGACCCCTTCCACTAAGGCTCACTAGCACCTCAGCAGGGTATTGTCCCCAGTACCTGTCTCGTGGTACCAAGGACAATCAATTCTCGATAGTGATAATCCCTTACTCTTCTACAGAGATAAAGGTCACTAAACAACAGCCTACACGACAATAGGCCTGATATTGTAGTCAAGTTCTCCCCAATCCCTATGTCTAGAATCTAGCAATGTCAAGTCTGTACAGTCATCTCGAAAGTAAAAGCAATACTAATAAATAAATCTAGAATGCTAACACGAGGTCAATACCACGAATAGTCATATAAATCTCGCATCATGAATGCGTCGGTGTCCTGTGGTCAATCATGTCAATGGACACATCAGTATGTTCGTAATGCCTAATGTTAATACTTGATGTCACTATCATGACATCGGTACCCGTCAAAAATGGACACTAAGTATCAACGTCCTATGTCATACAATGCTAATATAAAAAAATAAGACAGAAAAGAAAGATCTGTAACGATGGCAAGGCACGCTTGCCTGTAACTGCTGTCTGCGGGTAGGCCTGTCCAACTCTGGTGCCCTTGTTGATCCTTCCAAGCTCACCTAATAATACACTATAATTAATATTCTATATCAACATACCATATATAAATTATATGAGTATTTATGACTCCTAGTTGTCATAACGTTGCTACGATACTACATCTATTATATAAGTACATATAGGTACCAAATTCTCTCGTAAATACTTTACAATTATAACAAAATAATATATTTAAACTTTGAAATTTATCTATAAATACTTATATATTGCTATAATTATATTTTCAAAAGGAAAACCCTTTCACAAGAGGTCTTATGTCAATGCTACATATGACTTCCTCAAATCGACCCATTAATTTAGTTCCGAAACAATGATAAAATAAAAATAATAAATTCTATAAAAATTACAGAAATTAGTTAAAATAGTATTTATAATGTTAAACCTTGCACAACATAAAGTTTAATTTGGATTCATGGAGTTTTGACACTTTTGGCACAAGAAAAACAGAATTTTTTGGAGTTCGGTGACATGACAAATGTCATGAATTTTTAAAAATAGCAAACGGATGCAAAACTTAACTTCCAGATATGAGTCGAAAAGGTATCGACGTATAGATTCTGAATAAAAATATAAGGAGGTTAGAAACTAACCATAGATAGGTAAAAAATGACCAGCAATAGAATTTGTCAGTTCTGGATACCCTGTCGTAGAATCAATGCCACAGGCAAACCGCTTGGAACTAGGAGATCCGGCGATCAGTAGTTGGACTAGACACACAAAGGTAACTCTCAGATTTGGTTTGTGGAGAAAAAGATGAGAAAAATTGGGTGAAACATCATCTACAATTTGACTAACCTGCCATGACATTTCAGACTTCGATTCGACGGAGTTTCGGCCCAAGTAGCGCATCGTGCACCTCTCTAACGGCCGCAAGGTTGCTCCTATAGTTGGTAGGGTGGAAGAGGATGTTGAGAGGGATGTCCAAGTGGTGGTGGTTGGCGGAGAAATCAAGGAGAAATTATATTTTGTGGAGAAAGGGGGGTCGGCTAGGGTTTCGGGTTTGGAATAGTGGCCGCTAGGTTTGGGGGGGGGAGATTTGTGGAGTAGTGGGTGGTTATGAGAAAGGGGGATGATTAGGGTTTGATAAGTATATATATATAGTGCATGGGCTTTGATTTGATCCAATTTGGATAGGATTTGGTTCTCCAAATCATACTATTATTAATAGGTTTCCTATTTTGGTTAGATGTTTGACCAAGCCAAATATATAAGGAAATATTGCATATGGCTGCAATTAAACCTCTAAAATTCCCTTAAATATATATATATATACTTGTTTTGGTACTCCTAATTAGGTTCTAACTAGTAGGGTTGACTAGGTTAGAGTCCGAATAGTATTACTAGTCAAATTGGACCCGAAAATCAATTTAATAAGTCTTATGTGCCATTTGCAAATAAGTAGCACATGAAAACTCGATTGGATGGTACACCATAGGCACGTGCATTGTAGACTCAAAATGGATTAAAACCATATATTGGGTAATACGGTTTCGATCTATGTCAAGTCCAAAAATTAAATTGGAAGTTGGCTTAAAATTACGCCAATGGCTCAAATTGGCCTAAGTTGGCCCGAAATTGCGCAAAGTTAAAGGAATGTTGAAAAGCTAAATTAGATGGGACATGATATATCAAACTGAAGGTGAAAGAGTCTAGAATTCAAATATGGAACTGGATTTGAGAAAACAATGTTTGTTGTGCTTCCAAAATCAAAGCTATAATAAACTACTAACATAGTAATTATTGACTTTAATAAATTAAAATATCTATATAAAATAATTAAAAATAAGATCCAAAAATGACAGGGCTTACAGGTAGAGAGATACAGAGTATCCCCCATGGCTTTAATAATTGTATGCACAAGTGTAGCTACCATCGGACAGCCATGTGATTGAGTTACTCGTTCTCTTCTCGACCCCCAAACTGCGATTGGGTCCTTCTAGCCATCTGAATTTGAGAATGATTAGGGTTTTACCCTTAGTCAAAATGCCGACCTAGGAGACTATCTATTCTCAGGAAATCAAATGGCGTAGGCCTCTAGTTATTTGCTTGAAGCTTGCTTTAACTAGAACCCTTGTGACAATAGTCTGGCAGGTTTGATCCCAATAGAAATTCGTGACTCAGTTGTTAGAATTCTTTTCTTATGATGTGCCTTAGAGTTGGTTACCCCGCCGATAACTCTTGTAAACTGTAAACGAGTAGGTCATTCTATTTTATCGACCATGTGTCATTGTACTCACTCGTTTTCTATTTATTGAGGAACGATCCTTGACTTGACTTATATCTACCGTATTCCGTTACGCCATGCCTTATTCCTTATTAACAAGAGTCGAAGTACAATACCTGGATTTTGGAATTCATCTGACCTCATTATTCCTAAGACCATGACCTAGCTTCTAAGGTGGGTAGACTGTACACCTTCTAAAAATTTAGGATATACGAGGATTGCCGATTGATTAGATTAACTTCCATTAGGATGATAATTAGTGTCTCATGGACTCCCACTTTCCATGTAGATCACTTTTGTCCCCGATCGTGTCATTAATATTCGGAGCACGAGACCAGCTGTTACCTTCCAACAAATTTCATATATAAGATCTAGATGAGTCCACCTTCATCTGGGTATATCGTGTCCCACTCAAACACGTCCCTTTGTACTCTATTTTAGGGTACGACTTTTAGGACAAAAAGGACTAGCTATAATCCTTACCATAATACCGATAAACTTTCCAACTACAATTAAAGACTCAACCTTGACTCAATTCATTCGACCCAATATATGGTGGTGATCTACTCGAAGCCACTACGTACATATCACTAGTGTGCCACTCAATTGTGCCTTCTCGTGCTACTTAAACACAAAAGTCACGGAAGACGCTTTTTTGGGCTTTAGGGACCTAGCTAACCAACCAGACTGGCAACTAGCTCGACCACTTGGGTGAAATCTATTCTAGGTTACCCTAACCTAGTAGAAATAGTCTTATCATAGGGATCTTGTCCAGTCAATATAAGATTGAAATCCAAGATTCATCCAACCGACGACTGATATCCAAATTGGGGAACCCATTAAGACCCAGTAATACCCATTCGTGCATACCACCATATTTGGACTACAAACCGAACTATTTGAAATAGGTCCCTATACCTATTATGTAGTCTCCCCCTCTTAGAATAAGAAGACATTCGTAACCCTTGTTCCATCTACCTAGAAGTCGCGATACGATCTTGTATTGCATTTATATCCCTTGTTTGTGTATTTAAATAACCACGAATGAAATCACAAATCTTGATTTCTCAAATTTTGTTCTATTATGGAACCTGTTGAGAATTTCGAGAACGGAACTTCTGTTTTGTACGGATTGCAAGCCCCTCTAGGAAACGAAGGGTTCTTCGATTTCGTAAGTGATTGGACTAGAGTAACCCAATCTAGCGAATAAGACTATAGGTTCATAAACACTCTCTCTATCTGCATCATTGGAAACTTTCTACCGCTCTGAAACGTCATATTGCTCTCGATTACTCTTCCTTATCTTACTGTCCTTCCTATTTCAGAGCAATGAATGGTCATGCTTATTAGAATTTATTAACATTTCTTAGCTACTTGTATAAATTTGTTGCTTGTTAAATTTTGGGTTATTTGATAGATATGAGAGGATTATAGAGGCAAAAAGCAGTAGATATCTATTTGTAGAAATTTTAGCAAGTAGTTGGAAGATTATAAGTTTTGGTGACATAGCTCTGAGGGAGTAGTGTATCCAAAGGTGGGTAGAAGTTCTCGGAGTTCCTAGTTACAAAATGGCTAGGAGGAGGATATAAACTATCTTTGAGGAATTAAATTTGGAAGATTAGGGTAATAGTAGATCTCCTTTTTGAATTTAAGGAACAGTTATGAACTACAATTTCGAGGACGAAATTACTTTTAAGGTGGGTAGATTTGTAACCCCTCTTCCCGAAATTTTGTTAATATATTTTAATTTTTTTATTTAAATTAAATGGTGATTTTTAGTATTTTTATAAATAATTACTTAATTAATTATTACGATAGATGAATTAGCCATAGTGGAGTTTAGGGGTACAAGGTAACTAGAAATCATGGCACGGATAGTGCCATGGCGTGTTTTGGCTAGTGTATTAGCCCCGGTAGGGAAGGCCGAACCATAGAGATATCCTAACTAGGAAAACCAGGCCATGTTGCAACTTGACTCCTATAAATAATTTAATTATTTATTATTAAGGTTTATTGACTTGTGGAAGACCCGGTTGTACGAAACCAGTCTGGACTGGACCAGGACCCAACCCAAGTCCATGTAGTCATGCGGTACGTCCAATGACATACGTGTTGACATATCTTGGTATGAGTATATTGTATTTCGTTTTAATGATTTAATGAATATTTTCTAGTAATTAAATATTATAAATATTATTATTAGGGATATTCAGTGACTTTTATATAAAATGGGTCTTTGTACATTTCGGGATTATTAGCCTGTACAAAATGGTATATATACCATTATTGATTTATTAAAATTCTTATTATTATATTTATTCTTCTTCTTCTTCTTCTTATTATTATTATTATTATTATTATTATTATTATTATTATTATTATTATTATTATTATTATTATTATTATTATTATTATTATCAATATTACTGAGGTTATTATTATATAAGAATATTTTATTTTTATTGGTTATATTATTAGTATTATCAAATAAATGTTATAATATATAGATTATATATTATTGTATTTTATAGGTAAATATATGTGTGTGTATATACATATATAAAGATATATATGTATAAATATATGCACAAAAAAAATACATATATGCATATAGTAAAAAAAAGAAAAAAAAAAGGGAATGAAAGCAAAGAGAACAGCAACAACCGCAGCTCTAACCCATGCAAATGGCCCAAACCGACCCTATATCTCTGTTAACAGAGCCAACCCACTCAAAGCCAGGCCGAGCCTTAAGTTCCCCATCCGCTCGAGTAACACGCGCGTATACACCTATAAAACCGAGAGATCGGGAGGATTCTCACGAAGAACCCTAACACCAATACAGCCCCGACCTAGCGCGCCATCACGCCGCCAACCACGACCACCGGACGAGCGCCAGAGCGCCGGCCGGGGCCGCCAAAACCTGCGCAGCACCGAGCAGAGCAGTGACAGCATGCGCAGGTTGTAGGGCTACTTCGGGGTAACGATTCATCGCCTCCAGAGGACCGTTTTGCCAGCCGTTTGATCTGGTATGAACTTGATATAACCCTCTTAAATCCCTGTTAAATATTTTGATTTCTAGTGATCCGAGACTCGAGAGAAATCGAGTCGAAAATCATCGAAAATCTGTTCAAAACAGAACAGTCCCGTAGTTGAAAACCCTTGTTTTGGAAGATAGATTATGACCTGGACATTAGGAGTTTTCTAAAACTATTTGAAGACAGGCCTAGACAACCTATAGGGCTTGGAATCCCTTTTTGTAGAATTGATTGTGCGTCGAGAAATCGGATTCCCAAATTGGCGAAAAAACCCGTTTTTGAAATATTAAAAATATTGAAAAATGCTACGATACGACGTGCGTCCCGCCAATCCGGGCGACGTGGTCGCGAACCGAAAGCATTAAAAGGTGCGTAATGGCTTCGTGGTCGTGTGGGCTTTGACGAAATTCAAATTGGTCCCGTGTGCGCGACGAATTTGATGCGTATCCGTCGAAATTTACCGTATCGACCTCTGTGCAAATTTCCCAATTAATTTGTGCACGCTCGTCAGATCAAGATGAAACTTGCACTACCAAAATACATGGATTTACCGACGGCCTTATCCGTCGGTAGTCCGTCGCCAAAAATAAATACCGACGGATTACCGACGGATATTTTGGTAAAACAGCCGTCGGGAATAACCTCGTCGCTAAAATTAATCGGGAAATAACCAGGTCGACGGACATTCCGTCGCTAAACCGTCGCTCAATGTAAAATACTCCAGGTAGCGACGGATATTACGTCGCCAATCCGTCGATACATTAAATTCCTACAGTTAGCGACGGATAGTCCGTCGCCAATCCGTTGCTTTATTGAAATGCTCCAGGTAGCGACGGTTTTTACGTCGCCACTCCGTCGCTAAACTCAGTTTCTCCAGTTAGCGACGGACTATCCGTCGCTGAGTGGTCGCCAGTCCGTCGCTAACTTCTAATTTTTGAAAAAAAAAATACTGCAAACAGACTCTTTCCTGTTTATACAACACATCCAACACAATATCAAACATGCAAAATATCCATATACAACACCATATATCCATATCCAACACGAATATCCAACGTATCCAATATCCAACACCATATATCCTATGCAAAATATCCATATCCGACACCAATATCCAACAAAATATTACCAACACAATATATCCAATATCCAACATTAAATTATCCAAACATAAAAAAAATATCCGAACATACAATGTATCCAAATGTCTACAAAAATTTCGGCAGCACCTCCTTTGTATATCAGATCATCGCTTATAACCCAGCGTAGGTATATATCCAAAAATCACATAGACGAAATATGCACATACGAATTTAATGCACACCAATTATCCAAGAATAGACATCAATTATACTGAAGAGTAACCTAATATCCGTCGTTATACTGAAAATTTATCTTCAAGTGTGAGAACGGATGGCTCAGAATACACAACCAAAAATTCATTCTAGCATACATTAGTGTGAATCATCTATGTTCTGTACATATGGTGTAGTATATGATCTTATCGTATCTAGTATCTGAAGAACGTAACAGAATCAAGATGAACTCACATAATGTAATACTAAGACATCATCTTCTACTATATAAGATATAGTGATAGGTTGTCGTATCATCATTGCCGAGGGATGAGGGTCGGAGGACAGTCAACTTATCTACGGCTACATAGTTTCTTCCTCGCCAGTCGAATGGCTGCAAGGACTATATATGTCCTGATCACCATGTTGTACCATAGATTAATGCAAATAGAGCTGGAAACAAAATACAGAAACCAAAAAACAAAATACAGAATCCAATCCCTGGGTTTGCCGAAAATACGAAACACAGAATCCAATCCCTGTATTTTAAGTGTGAGAACGGATGGCTCAGAAGACAACCAAACCGGAGAGGATACTCCAAGAGATACATCTGAGTAGGACGTATACTCTGAGAGATCACCCTTACAGAAATGATATCAGTAGTGGGATCGAATATTAGAGAAGATATTATCACAGTATACGTCCTCTCCTCCACGATGGCTCTAGACCCATCTGCTCGTCCCTGCTTCCATTCTTCTTATTTGACTCTCTCAGCCACACATGATATCCAGCTCAAGTGTAGAGTAGGCAAAAAAGAAGGGGGCAGGAATAGGAGAGGGAAGCAGCACAGCCGACGGCATGACCCGGAGAAAGTACAGAGGTTTTCTTCAACATATGTAGGAGAACTATAAGGATATATGTAAACACAACATATCATCTTGTCAAAGACCCTAAATGTGACAACCATGTTACCGCGGTATCGGAAGACTAACATGTCATAATTTTATAAGCCATGTGTTTTGACATAATCCTCCCAACCGGATTTCAGTTCTATGTAATAATGCGAGATTACGACACAGGAGAAAAGAGTTGGGATGATTATGTCAAAACACACGGCTTAGAAAATTATGACATGTTAATATTTCGACACCGCGGTAACATGGTTGTCACATTAAGGGTCTTTGACAAGATGACATATTGTGAAAAGATAAATCCTTATAGTTCTCCTACGTATGTTGAAGAAAACCTCTGTACTTCCTCCGGGTCATGCCGCCGGCTGTGCTGCTTCCCCCTTCTATTCCTGTCCCCTTTTTTTTCGTCTACTCTACACTTGAGCTGGATATCATGTGTGGCTGAGAGAGTCAAATAAGAAGAATGGAAACAGGGACGAGCAGATGGGTCTAGAGCCATCGTGGAGGAGAGGACGTATACTGTGATAATATCTTCTCCAACATTCGATCCCACTACTGATATCATTTCTGTAAGGATGATCTCTCAGAGTATACGTCCTACCCAGATGGATCTATCGGAGTATCCTCTCCGGTTGGTTGTCGTATCATCATTGCCGAGGGATGAGGGTCGAAGGACAGTCCACTTTATCTACGGATACATAGTTTCTACCTCGCCAGTCGAATGGCTGCAGGGACTATGTCCTGGTCACCCATCATGGGTGTTATCTGGTAAGTATATGTAACAGAATGTAAAAGAATGTATATGTTCTTATCGTATCTAGTATCTGAAGAATGTAACAAAATACAGAAACCAAAATACAAAATATAGAAACCAAAATACAGAAACCAAAATACAAAATATAGAATCCAAAAAAGGACCCTCTGTGAGAACGGATGGCTCAGAACACAATCCAACCGGAGAGGATACTCCGAGAGATCCATCTGGGAGGGACGTATAATCTGAGAGATCACCTTTACAAGAATTATATCAGTAGTAGGATTGAGTGTTGGAGGGGATATTATCAGAGTATACGTCCTACTCAGATGGGTCTCTCACCGTTACTATTTTTTTTTCTAACAGCATGGTGGATGTGCTCCGTCCACAGATTCTGGCTCCGAGCCAAAACTTTGTTCCGGAGCTCAAGTGGACAT
This sequence comes from Iris pallida, assembly GCA_029216955.1. Taxonomy (NCBI): domain Eukaryota; kingdom Viridiplantae; phylum Streptophyta; class Magnoliopsida; order Asparagales; family Iridaceae; genus Iris; species Iris pallida. The sequence goes on from JANAVB010003400.1 coordinate 57,640,761, forward strand.
CTTTGGTGTATAGCTCGAGCGAAAGGTTCCTGACAGCATGGTAGTCTCGTTTGTCAAAGTATCCGTGCTCGTCCCACAACCTATGTGGGATGAGCACGGATACTTTGACAGAGGAGACCACCATGCTGTCAGGAACCTTTTCCTCGAGCTATACACCAAAGATGTCCACTTGAGCTCCGGAACAAAGTTTTAGCTCGAAGCCAGAATCTGTGGACGGAGCACATCCACCATGCTGTCAGAAAAAAAATAGTAACGGTGAGAGACCCATCTGAGTAGGACGTATACTCTGATAACATCTCCTCCAGCACTCAATCCTACTACTGATATAATTCTTGTAAAGGTGATCTCTCAGATTATACGTCCCTCCCAGATGGATCTCTCGGAGTATCCTCTCCGGTTGGTTGTCGTATCATCATTGCCGAGGGATGAGGGTCGGAGGACAGTCCACTTTATCTACGGATACATAGTTTCTGCCTCGCCAGTCGAATGGCTGCAGGAACTATGTTACCGCGGTGTCGTAGTCCAATATAATCCAGAGATTGACACAGTTCTAATTCATATATGTAGTCCAATACAAATAGTCTAAAACAAAAATAACCCAATAAAAATAGTCCAATACAAATAAGTACTAATAGCTAATGCTTGCCACGCTGCTCACGCAAACGCTCAGTGATACTTTCACGCAACCACCTCCGAAAAGTGAGATTTTTGGTGCGAGGAGAGGCGTCGTCCCTTGCCAGGACTGCATCAAAAGCACTCTCGGCATTACTAGCTACCGGTGCTGGATGACTAGAACTCCCGGTCTCACTAGCAACCGGTGCCACTTCCTCCTCAACTGTAGGAGGAGCCACCTCAGCATTCACTGTTTTCTTCAAACGACGTGCCGCTCCTCGGGTCATGGGTGCCATCTGGTAAGTATATGTAACAGAATGTAAAAGAATGTAACAGCTCAAATTCAAAAACCAAAATCCCCATGCCAACATGAATCATAACATATAACTTAAACCCAGACATGACATAGGATTAAACCTAATGATTTAATCATCCTTAAATCAGTAAACACAAACAGTGTACTAATTCTCAGTTTTTAGTCCAATGTAATTCAAAAGCCATCATCCCATGCCAACAAAACACTCCATACACAGAAAACAACAGATTTTTGATAAGTACTTATTTGTGTAGACAATTCATTTAAAAAGGAAAAGATGAAGTCTAGGGTCTATCACATACCCAAGTGATATAGGACCAATATTGGACTGATACTCAAACGAATGGGTCTGCTACTGCTATGGAAAGAACACTAGTTATAAACTGTGACTGAACATATAACTATAGTATGCAGGACAAAATAGTAGTAGGGGTATCATCTGACTGCACACAAGGGATGATGAGCTGGGCAGGTGCAATATGGATGCAGTAAGCCACCCCAACAATGCCTGCCCCCTCCCCCCCTGCTGCATTTAACTGCTGCTGCTGCTGCATTTAACTGCTGCTGCTGCTGCTGCTGCTGCATGCTTCTGCTGCAGCTGCTGCATTGCTGCTGCTGCAATGGTATATATATATAGGCAATATGATACCATGAGATACTCTCAAGAACACATCTAAAATCTGAGAATAAATATACAAAATATTCATTCCAACAATAAATCAAACACTTGATGTGTCCAAATAGGAAGTTTCCCACATGGCGACGTGATTTAATAATACGTCGCTATTCGTCGCTCATCAGCGACGAATATTTATGCCTGTCGCAGAACGTCGCTAGCCAGCGACGTTTTGCAACGTTATTTTTATGACGTCGCTATTTTCAATAAATAGCGACGTTATTGGTCGCCGTCGCTAAATGACGTCGCTAGCCAGGAGAGAGGCAGTGACGGAGGCAGCTGCCCGCCCCCTCCCACCGCCCCCTCCACACCCCCCGTCCCCTCCCATCGCCGCCCCTCCACACCCTCCGCCCCCCGTGGCCAGCCCCCCTCCACACATACCCCCCCGCACCCCGCGGCCAGCCCCGCCCCCATCGTCCCCCTCCAACGCTGCCCGCCCCCTCGATCCTACCGCCCCCTCCACACCCCCCGCCCCCCGCCCCCCGCGCACGGCCAACCCCCCTCCGCAACCCTCCGCACCCCGCGGCCAGCCCCCGCACGCCCCCATCCCTCCAACGCTTCCCGCCCCCTCCCACCGCCCACTCCACACCCCCCGCCACCGCCGCCACCGTCGCCTCCCGCAGTCGACGCCGCCCCCGCAGCCCCCGACGCCCCCGGCCCGCTGCACCCACGACCACCGCACGCGCGCGAGAGAGAGAGAGAGAGAAAGAGAGAGAGAGAGAGAGAGAGGGAGAGGGAGAGGGGATTACCTTTGGGAGAGAGAGGAGAGGGGGTCGCCGATCACCGCCGTGGGAGAGAGAGGAGAGGGGGTCGCCGATCGATCACCGCGGGAGAGAGAGAGAGAGAGAGGAGAGAGAGTTAAATTTGGGGAGAATAAAAAAGTTCCCCCCGTCGTTTCAATTTAAGTCTGGAACGTAAATTTAGCGACGGAGTAGCGACGGATTATTCCGTCGCTAATTCATCAGTAAATCTCGCGCGAGTAGCGACGAATTATTCCGTCGCTAAGTCGTCAGTAAATCTCGCGCCAATATTTTAGGCTTTTGCCGCCAAAATATGCGACGTTCTAGCGACGGATATAAAACCGTCGCTACTTGGCCGACGACCTATCGACGGCGTAGCGACGGATATGGACATAAAAATATTAAAAAAATTGTCCACTGCTTTCCGTCGGTATTCCGTCAGAAATCCGTCGGTGATCCGACGGTAATAGCGACAGAAAATTTCCGTCGCTAAATGGCCGTCGCTAAAGTACTGTAATTTGGTAGTATTGTGCCAGCAGGACCGTATCATTTTTCTGATCCTGTATGCCACGTTTGGTCCAATTCTGAGACAGTTGATCGAATTACCATTTTGCGGGTCCTACGGTCCGATTCAACAGGCAATTTTGTGCACAGCCTGCCGGAATCCAACTCTGGACATACGGTTGGGTTCATATCAGAAAACTGGATCCGTAGACATGTAGTTTGACGACTTTAGAGACCATTGACTCTGGCATACTTTTTGGTGTAAAGCGGATCCAACAGCGGACACCATTTTGACCTAAAATTACCGTTTTACCCCTGTGTCCAGAATTGGACTTCAAGACAGACTATCCTAGCTATTTTGACTATTCTAAGAACATTGGTAATGTTTATTTCAGATTTCAGGGACTGTTGTACGAGTTTTGAATATTATGGCATTCTGAGTGGTTCAGATTATCGGTTACACCAGCACAGGACCACAGGCAAGTACACTTTATTGTCTGCATTTTGATATTGATTTTTACTATATTTCATTGATTAGCCATTGGTTATGTGATTTTCATATTCTATTATAAATAGTTGAGTAGGGAATGAGAAGTACCAAGGATGTGTAATCCGACCGCAGACAGTGTTTATTTTCATGTAGTTGACCTCGTAGACAGTGCTTATTTTTCTGTAAGTAGACCTCGTAGACAGTGCTTATTTTTCTGCAAGTAGACCTCGTAGACTGCTTATTTTTTCTGCAAGTAGACCTCGTAGACAGTGCTTATTTTTCTGCAAGTAGACCTCGTAGACAGTACTTATTTTTCATGCAAGTAGACCTCGTAGACCGTGCAGTATAGTGTCCCAGACTTATCACATATCAAAGATACTTCTAACAAGTTGGGGAAAGTATTTTGTGTCTATTTATTTGCTATTGGTTTTCCGTATTTTCTGTTTATTTTTAGAAACATGTAATTGATGTCTAACCTCTGTTGTATAGTCATTTTCTTTATTTGAAATTGCATTCAGTGAATTGTGCTCGTTCTATTCCTGACTGGAAACCAATATTTTTCAGGTTAGCTGTGGATTCACTTAGCATGGGGAGTTCGGGTGTAAATGCAGACAAAAAGCCTAGAGACTAGCTAGATAGTGGAGTTGTAGTCATTCAAATATTTGTACAAGTTTATATTTTTCTGTAAATGTAAAACTTGTGAATATTATAAGTTAAATTAATTATGTGAATGAGTATTATTTGTGATTTTAATCTTCATGGCCATGACAGCGTTCTACCGCCGACACTGCGGCGTAGGCTGGCTTGGACACGTCTCTTATCCGTTTAAAAAAACGGGTACGGGTCGTAACAAAAATCGACCAGAAGTATATCTCTTATGCGGAGGCGTGTCCGCAACAGCACTGGACTCAGAAAATTACTAAGGAGAAGAAGGTAGAGGCATCAGCCTCATCCCCATAATAAAGCTAGTCCCCGTGCTATATATAATTGAGGGTATGATCGTCTGACAGTGAAAGGTAGCTGATCTAAAGACAATAGCCGGCTGACTTTCAGCATTTGGCAACTTGAACTCTACTCTAATACCAGTAGCAAAATAATAGTACCATGCCCGCACACCATATAGCATATTTTCCTCAAAGCCAAGGTACGGATTTGGATTCTCCATTAAGAGCTAACAATACCCAAATTGCCTGACAAACCTGCTCGGCAAGTAAGGCTCAAGAGAAACGACATTCTTACTCCGATAAACCAAATGAGACGGTCTTATTGAGAAAAGCCAATGTCTGGTTGGGGTAGAGAGCACATGAGTGCCTATCTCTACGTCAACATGTAAAAGACAAGCATCCTCTTCAGAAAAATCAGGCACTACGGAGAAGAAAGAGTAACCATCCAAAGTGGCCTGGGCCTGCCGAAAATATGCTACCTCTTTGGAAACCTAAGTCATTGCCCCAAATTATCGCAAGAAGGCATCTTCCCTCCAAAATACTCTTATCCTCTTCAGCAAACACCAAGAGCGATAGTGTAGCAAGAACTACCCTAACATGTAGTTGTAAGAAATTTTCACACGATTGAAGTTACCAGTCCCCGTGTGGTCTAGAACTTTTTGGATAAAAAGATGAAGACCCCATTGGAGGCAGCAAACCACCGCAAGAAGAATGGCTAACTTGCGCCCAAACACCACACCAGCTTCACTACAGGGAGTATCAGGTTACTGTTGATTCGGTCTATCGAACCCGAACCCCCGCGACCACGTATTGCCGCAACCAGAGCATCAGGAAGCCGACCAAATAGTCTTATCAGACAAAGGTTGTATGTCGTAAAAGAAGTGAGATAGAACTTCCACTGGCAGGCTACCCTGTTCGTCCCTAACCACGGACTTTTTTTTACTCTGGATTAGAGCCCTAATCTGTTGGTGAGTCTGCGACTCCCTCACCTCGACTCATCACGGGTCCGAGGAAGGAGGAGAAAGATGAGCCATCCACGCAGTAATTAGAGGAGCTGCCCCGTCCATTTACTTATCTCCCTTTAAGAGATGCCTGCACGTGGAGAGATGGCACAATAATTCCTTATCCATGGCAAATAGTTTAGGATCCTTCTTTTCCAGCGATCACAATTCCTCATTTGACAGATTATACTTTTCGTAGGCTCTTCTCCCCAAGGTAATGCGGATACTTCATACATATCGTGGAGGGCCAACCATATTTCACAACATGGCATGAAGAATATACTAGTGCAACAATTGTACAACACCACCAGCGTGACAAAGGCCCCAGTATTGATATCCAACCCCCGTTGGGTCAGTCTGACTGAGAAGAACACGCCGATCATCCTAAACTCGGCCTCATACTTTTCCAAAATCTACCCTGACAGAGCCTCCCAAACAGGTTTATGGTGGGACCAACCAATAAACCAGAGTTGTCAAGAGGGTAAGATCCTTTCGCTGTTAGCCTATTTCCAAAAGTGTCTGCGACAAATGGACAAACAGTTGGAGATAGGTCATTCAGAGAGCCACCGAGTAGTAAACCCACAAACGGACCAAGAAGGAGATCCGTGAAGTTCGCATACACCTTCTCATCTTTGTAGAGAACCGAACTACGCCAAGGAGGACATTCGCTAGCTCCTTAGTCATCCTCATACACTTCCTTTCGAAACTCGCCACCAATGCAAAAGCGGGCAAAGACAGATGGCGTTCCATCGAAGATAAGTGCATATATGTTCCGCCAGAAGAGAAATGCCAATCCTTTTCGATCTTAACTACTTATGGCGCCAAATAGAGAAGAGCGTCACCGAACAAAAATGACGATTTCAGAAACCCTTCTCCTTTAGCGGAGTAGAGGTTCCCCGCATTTAACTGTTCCAGAAGGAAAGACAACCTCTGATCGCGCACCATCTTCTAACAAATTTTAGGCTGGCCTTCGCTAATCTGGACCTGGATGGAAGCCTTCAGATCATCGACGCTCGCCCCTGGCAACATTTGTTCTGCACTCAAAAGGAGCTCACCCGATGATGTAAAACCCCTCTACTTTTTTAAAAGCCATTAAAATAATTAAATAATTATAAATGTTAGCTAAGACAATTTATGAACAAATTATAAGAATGTGAATACTAATAATAAATAATAACAACAAGAATTATATGTATATGAATATATAAGTGAATATATATGAGTATAAAGATATAAGGGAAATTAGATAAAAAGTGTTAAAAAAAATATTGTCAAAGTAAATATATACATGTATATATGAAAATATACATGTGTGTGTATATATATTTATAAAAATAAATTATTTAAAAAGAAATTAGATTAGTAAAAAGAATTAGAAAAGAAAAGAAAAAGGATTAGAAAAGAAAAAAAAAATTAAAGCGCCATTGTAGCCGAAGCTACAGTAGCTTCGTTTTCCTGAGCCCCCATGAACCGAACCCAAGGCCGCGATATACTCGCATATATTCAAACCCGAAACCAATCAAATCTCACTCAAATCTAAACCAAATAAATCCAAATCTTTTTCGAATAAAACCTGTATGTACTCGCTACTAGATTAGCTCGAGATTGAACTTAAACCCCAATAAAATCCTTGCAATTTTCGGATTTAAATCACTATATACCACAAAAACCAAAAATTGAGTTGCCAACAACCTAGCACAGCTACCCCGCCGCCTGCACCTGGCCGTCGACTGCCGCATCGCCGGAGAACGACTAAAAACCAAGCCGTGAAACAGAATACTCTATTTCAAAAATGGAGTGAGGTACCCATCTTCTCGTCTGATTTCTTTATGCTCGTTGTTCATTTTTGATTCTAAAAAATTTATGCGAAGCCCACATGACCCTCTTTGAGATCCTTCAGACGAATTTTAAAATGACCCACTAACTTGCTCGAAAAGTCGATACGAAGTTAGCGAAAAACCTATTTTCTGTAGTATTAAAAACTGTTTTAAAATGACAACTTGGATGCCAATTTATGACCTGTAATTAGGGTTTGGTAGAAACTAATTAAAAATAGTTAAAGACAACATAATCGAGATTACAATGCACCTTTTCAAACTATATTTCGATAAATGTACAGAAAGTTATGAGTTGTTGAAGTTGACAGAAAAACTGTTTCTAAAATATTAAAATTCATTAAAACTGTCTGATACGGCGTATACCTCGACAAACCGGGCGACGTGTTCACACGCTATATGCACCGAAAGGCGCATATAGTTATCGCCGACGTGTAGGAACTAAAGAAACTCAGTTTCGTTGCGTGTGCACGACGAAATTAGTGCGTATCCGTCAAGATACCCCTGTATCGATCCTTTGCAAATTAAGCCACAACTTAATGTACCGTCGTCGGATCAAGACAAAACTTGCACCAACAGGACCGTATCGATTTTCTGGTCCTGTGTGCCAAATTTGGCTCGATTATGAGAAGATCGACCGGAACGCCTTTTTGGCGGGCTCGCGACCCGCTCCAACGGGCGAAATTGTATACGACTCATGGGAATCCAAAACTGGACATTCCGTTGAGTTTGTCGCATTAAACTGGATTCGTAGACATGTAGTTTAGAGACCGTAGACTTTAGTATGCATTTCGGTACAAAACGGGTCCAACGGCGGACATCGTTTGACCCAAAATTATGATTTTGCCCATGTTCCAGAATTAGACTTTTGGACAGGCATTTCCTAGGCATATCATTTATTCCGAAAATGTTCTTGATGTTTGTTTCAGCATCCGGAGTCGTTTGAAGATTCTGACATTTCTTTTGCTGACATTGTGATTCTTGAACTTGCCACCTTCGTACCAACAGGCAAGATACCTTGCCACCTTCTCTGTGATTTACTTATTCTTATTTTCAGTTATTTATATTCAGCATTACTTGTTTGTTGTTAGTATTATCTCACTGTGCGTCCAAGTCACACTTTGGTTCGAGCGACTCTATGGGTCATTTTATTGCTTTTTGTTTGTTTCTCTTGTATTGACTTAGTCTAGTGACCACCCATTGATGATGAGATATTGGTATATCTCATACGGCCTTGACACATGCTTTATTACGTGTTATGAGTCACATATAGGACACGTGCTCGCGTAGTCGGCTGGCCACCGATGCGTATGAGACGTACGACGGTTATGTGTAACTGCCAATAGAATTGAATGCTAGTAGACTTGGCAGTTACTAGAGGTTTTATTAGTCATGGATGTGACCCTACTAGGTATTTGGTAGGGAGAACAGTTCCTTAACGTATGGGCCACGTATGCACTTTTATATTTCTGATCCTGTCGGCCTCCGACAATCGATGAATGTTATGCTTTGAGGTCCCTGGTATCCTGGTGGGACCATACCTGAGATTTCTGTAGCCAGAGTGCCCATGCGTTGAAGGTTTGTTCTTAACTATATTATCACTGTAAAACTGGTAGGCACCTTATTTGCATGCATCCCTTCTTTATATTATATATCACAGTTTATTTGGCATGGTATTTTCTTGTATCTTGTTACGTTCCTCTGAGGACCTGGTTATCTTTCTAGGGTTAGACGATTTTTCGCAGGAGTACGGAAGGACTTTGGATCCTTCTTACATCGATGACGAGGCATCTCCTGCTGACTTCTAGCTTACTGATTCCTTGAGACATTTTAGTAGATATTTTATATCTCTTTTTCTTTCTATTTTGTGGAGGTTGGACTCCGATCATTGTGACTATTTTTCATAGTTGTTTGGAGTGGGTATGTCTACCCGGCTATCTCTTTGATACACTTATTCATTATTTGGACTTTATTATCTTTTGTGTTGAGATGTGATGAGATTAGATGATTATATTATGGCCTATGATTATATTATATATACAGCTTATGTACGTATACGAGGATTCCATATATTAGAATATTTTTCGTATATGTGCAGCTGGCATGTCTACGTATATGGTCGTAAGTATTTTGGGACTGGGGCGTTACATATTTTTGTGGTGGCCCATGCAGGTCAGAATATATTATTGGGTTACATGACTGTGCCCAACAGGCCTGCATATAGGAATATAAATAGTATCTCATCCAGAATTACTTTCTCCTTTGACTTCCAAATCTCTTCAAATTCCTTGATTACTTGAATTTCCCCATATCTAACCTTTCCTAATACCATCCTATTTTCTTCGTGCCAACAGTATGCATCTAAGAAGCGGACACACTTCTGTATTGGCCCTCACATCTGGTGAAGTGGCTACCTCGGAGGGATAGAATCCTTCGATGACTCCAGTGACACCATATCAGCCAGGACAGTAGCCTACTACGCCTCCGACAACGGTGCCACCAGAAGAGAATGTACCACTACCTCCACCACCACCATTCCCTCGATAGTTCCTACCACAGTCGGTCCCACAGATGCCTCCTCCACCGACTAATGGGAGGCCTACTACCTAATTCATATATGTCATGATGCAGGCGCAGTGGCAGCAGACCGGGCTAATGAGACAAACTATGATGGTAGCAATAGCTAGAACTCCACCTGTATCTCCAGTACCAGTACCGGCTCTACATCCTTGAGAGGGATCTATCAAGAATTTCACTGACATGAATCCTAAGTCCTTCAGAGGAACAGAAAAGCCGCTAGAGGTGTCACAGTGGCTTATTAGTGCAGAAAAGTTATTGAAAGCATTCCAGTTGCCAGCTCGAGATTGGATGACAGCAGTGGATCTACTACTAAAGGATAATGCTCACCACTTTTGGAAGGCAAAAAAGAGACGATTAGGCGCTGTATCACTTGGAAGCAATTCTATGATGCATTTTATGAGAGATTCTTCCCTATTCACGTTCGAAACGGTTTATACGATCAGTTCCAGAAAGAGTTAGAGAAGGCGAGAAGATTCCATCAAGGGCTTGCACTAGAGCTCAAGTCTTATACGATTACACAGTCCCGAGTCTTCCAATCAGCTATCTTGGAAGAATCTCGTACTCAGAAGATTCTTCGCAAGGAGCAGCAATGGACAACGAGATGACATACACCAGCAGTGACACCAGCCCGAGCTACTCAGGGTGGACCTATCAGGAGGCCTACAGGACAGTTCCAGCAGAGGCCCATACTATATCAGAAGCCATAAGCAACTATTGTGGATAGTAGGGACACATCATGAAGGAATGTCGTACTCGACCTGGACCATGTTTGAGATGTGGCTCAGGACAACACAAGGTGAAGGATTGTCCGGAGAAGTAGTTCTTAGTTTATGCCCAGCAGAACCCGAGGCCGACAGCCCCAGCTGTAATGCCTGTGGTTCGTATTACGTATTCTTGGAATACGTGTACATATTTTATTCTTGTATTGCATGATTTCCTTCTTGGCTTGGTTTATTTCTGGTTCGGGTTGGTTGGTTCGGCTTGGCTTGGTTTTGATTGGGTTCATGATGAACCCAAGGTGAACCCCCTACATACCACCACCGTTTGTATTTATTAGCCCTCTTCATTCTCTCTCTTCATTTATCATCTTCTTTTTCCTCATTTACTTCCTTACCTACCAGAGAGAGAGGTCTAGGCAAGTACAAGTTTCTTCATGGAGGAACTCTGATTTTATTGCTCCATTCTCTTCTTTACTACATTCTAAAGCTCTTTAGAACTTGGCATTTTCACTTTCCATGGCTAGATTCTTGTAGATCTATATATTTGCTTTATTTTCGGATTTCCTGGGTTTTGATCAACTTAATCTTGTTATTTCCTAGTTTTGATGGTTCCATGTTGTAGAGAATTTCGTTCTACCCCGTTTTGACCTATGGAAGTTCGGATTTGGGTTCCGGATGATGGAGTTATGGAGCTTGAGGACTTGGCTCTCATGGTGCTCTTCTTCCCGGAAAAATTGGAGAAAAAGAACAGTACTTGACTTGACCGCATGAACATTTCATGCGGCAAGTGTTCTCTGAGCCGCATGGACTTTTCTCCACTTGGCCGCATATGCGCCCTTGTACTCTTCTGAGCCGCATAAATTATCTTAGCCGCATGAGCCCCCCCACTTGAGTTGCAGCCGCATAGGCGGGTGACCCCGCTTCCGCATAAGCTCCGCTCCCACCTGTGCCACATGGACTCGATTGTTTGAGCCGCATTGACTCGATTGATTGAGCCGCATGGACTCGAATGACCTGAGCCGCATGGACTCAATTAATCTGGCCGCATGGATCCAATTGATTCTAGCCGCATGGGTTTTGAACCCTGCGTTGTATGGATTCGATTGATCTCAGCCGCATGGGGCCATGAACATCCTCAGCCGCATATGCGCCCGTCATTCCCTAGCCGCATGAACTTGCTCCCTTCCAGCCGCATGCGCCCCCTTGTCTTGGCCGCATGGGATCCAGTGACCCTGGCCGCATGCGCTCTCCTAATTGGGCCGCATGAGTCTTACTCTTTTCTGACCGCATATGCTTAGCCGCATGGCTCTTCTATAGCCCTGAATATTGATATTTTATTAGATATTTTACGTCCATTTTATATCCCTACGCCTTTTGTCCTGAACTTGAAAATCATGATTTTATTTGATATGTTTGGAATTGATAATTGAACATGACCTGATAGTGACCCGTAGTGGTGCACTCCTGACATAATAACCTGACATGAGCTGATAGTGGCTCGTCGTGGCGCACTCCTGACTAGTACACTTGACATGATAACCTGACATGATATATCTTGATAAGCTGTTACGACGGCTACCTGACATGACATGACCTGTATATTTAACCTGGACACCGTGGGCGATTGTGCTTGTACAAATAATCCAGTCCTGTCTTGTATCATGTCTAGGAGGAGACTCCTGAGTACCACGGTCAGGAGTACCCATTGAAATGGACTAAGGCTAATAACTAGATTAATAAACTAGTCATGAAGAGATCTTCCAGCTACAGGCAATCCCGTTACCTGGGCACGCCTTGGGATCTGTAGCCTGCCGTCGAGTAGGACATATTTCCAGCATACTGTCATGTGTTGCACCCTTCAAGCTACGTAAGGGTACATTCGTTTCCTGGACGATGTACCCACCTGAATTCAACTCTAATTCTTTTAACCCGGGTAACCTGGATGGTCTGCAGGGCTTGTGGCTGTGGAATAATCTCACTGCATCTTGCTAGTAATTAGGTCTGTGATAACCCTAGTTAGTTAAAGTATCAAGCCGTAATTCTTGATTGGCCGTGAAATGATTGGATGGAGTCTAACCAGTCTAGTCTTGTCCTGATTCTGTTCCAGATTACTGCATGACCAGAATGCTTGTATTTATTTTACCGATAAATGGTGAGAATTCCAAGTTCTGTTCAGACGAAGGGTTACAACCCCGGTCCTTGTTTGGTTTACGGGTTGTAACTTGGTTATCTGAATAATTCCATGGTTATCTCGTCGTATATCATCCTGATGTGTTTTCTTTATTTCCAGTTCTTACTTTATTTATATCTTGTGTTGATTGCTGGTTTTAGTTCCTAAGTGAAGCTTCCTTTGTGGCACTTGCTCTTTCTGGGATCTGACCCAGCTGGTTTTGTATGGCCAGATTTTGGAGCAGCTCCTGAGGATCTACCGACTTTCCAGCCAGATGGTGGCCACTAGACGGAACCCTGGCAACGAGTGGGTTATTTTTGGCTCTCCCACTCTATTGTAAAAATATTCTTTTGAGGCGTTTAGCCGACGAGCACCTGTTTAGCTCGATTGCACTTTACTTACTGTCTGCCTACGGGCTGTAACATGATTGATAGATCCTATGGTTGATCATGTATGACTAAACTCTTGCTAGTCCTAACATTTTGTAGTGACTAGCTTCATGATCAGCTGAATATGTAATGTTTGGGACGCCTTACTATTGTATATTTAATGATCATACTTCTTGTAACCTTTTACTTACTTGCTTATGATTGAGACACTAGGCTTGTTCATGACCTTAAGAGACTGCTGGCTCGTAGATAAACCCTCATGTATCTAGACAGCCGTGACCGTATAGCGAGATGGAATCCATTTCAATATACGTAGCTGGCTATGTCCGCCCCCGCTCTCCAGTATTCTGGTTCTGGGGCGTGACACCAGCACATCCAGCACCTCAGCCAGCAGCAGGAGCACCTCGTCCACCATTACCACCCCAGTCAGCACAGTTCGAGAAGGCCAGAGCTCAGGGCCCAGGACAGAATTATGGGCAGGCATTTTCTCTTGTTGTAGAGGATATAGAGACAGATGCAGAGGTCATAGCAGGTATGGATTTAGTTGCTTCATTTCCTACCATTACATTATTTAACACTGGAGCCACTTATTCATTCATAGCCATTTGTTTTGCCACTAGACACAGCATTCTATCATACCCTTATCTAAGAACATTATAATCCTTACTAGAGGAGGAGTTGTACCTGTTAGTGGTGTTTGTAGACTTTGTCCTGTAGTGATAAGTGGTAGAGAGATGAAGGCACAACTTCTTGTATTCCCTATGCTGACATTCGACGTAGTTCTTGGAATGGACTGGTTGAGCCAGTATTTCGCTCTTATAGACTGCCATAGGGGCAGTATTGTCTTTAGACCACCGAATGCGATGGAGTTTGAGTTCACCAAGGATGACGGAGAGAGTTGTGATGCACCCACATTGGGGACTCACATGATGATGCAAGACACCCCTCATCATTCTGTCATCACCGAGTTCGAAGGTGTATTTCCCTAGGATTTGTTGGGAGTACCACCGGACAGAGACATAGAGTTTTCTATTAAGCTTGTTCCGGGAGCCGAGCCTATTTCATCTCGCGTTTATCGGCTAGCACCCAAGGAGTCGGTAAAGATGATGATGCAGATTAACGACTTATTGGAGAAAGGCTTTATTTGCGCCAGTGCGTCACCATGGGGAGTACCCGTACTTTTTATGCCTAAGAAAGACGGAATGGTGAGCATGTGTATTGACTACAGAGCATTGAATGCAGTGACGGTGAAGAATAAGTACCCCTTGTCGCGTATAGATGATCTATTCGATCAACTGAGTGGAGCAAAAATATTCTCCAAAATCGATTTACGATCGGGCTATCATCAACTGAAGGTTCGGAAGGAAGATATTCCGAAGACGGCATTTCGTTCGAGGTATGGACACTACGAGTTCTTGGTCATGCCTTTCGGTTTAACCAATGCTCCTGCGGTTTTCATGAACTTAATGAATAATATCTTTCACCAGTACTTGGACAAATTTGTAGTCGTCTTTATAGATGATATCTTGATTTACTTGAAGAGCAAGAGGAGCATGAGCAGCATCTACGGATTATTTTGGGAACATTGAGGAATGAGCAACTTTTTATGAAGCTTAGCAAGTGTTATTTCTTTCTCAAAGAGGTATCATTTCTTGGTCATATTGTTACAGGAGATGGCATATCAGCACTGGAGACGGCATATCAGTAGATCCTGAGAAGATCACAGCAGTCAAGGTATAGCCCGCTCCCATATCAACTTCTGAGTTGAGAAGTTTCTTCGGACTTGCGGGTTATTACCGAAGGTTCGTAGAAGATTTTTTTCGAATAGCGGGGCCCATGACTCGACTAACTTATAAGGATCAGGAGTTTGTATGGACAGACGAGTATCCAGCCGCTTTCGATGAGTTGAAGAAGCGATTGACTACTACACCTATCTTGACACTACCATCAGGCCTGGGAGGATTTATGATTTACAGCGACGCATCCGGGAAAGGATTAGGATACGTATTAATACAGCATGGTCATGTAGTAGCTTATGCATCATGACAGTTGAGGGTGCACGAGAAGAATTATCCAACCCACGATCTAGAGCTCGCAGCGATTATCTTTGCTTTGAAGCTATGGAGACACTACTTGTACGACGAGAAGATTGATATCTATATTGATCATAAGAGCCTCAAGTACGTGTTCACCCAAAAAGAGTTGAATATGCGGCAACAACGTTTGTTGGAGTTGATGAAAGATTACGAGATCGAGCTACACTATCATCCGGGCAAGACTAATGTTGTGGCTGACGCATTAAGTCGTAAGCCCATGGCTCACTTCTTGACTACGCAGAAGGAGTTGATAGAAGACTTGCAGTAGCTTGGTATTGAGGTAGTATTGCCTGGAGCAGATGGCGTATTAGCCAATCTCCAAGTGCAATCATCATTAGTAGAGCGGATCAAGGCAGCATTGCCCACGGATGCCAGATTTCGATGGCATAGAGAGAGGACTGAAGCATGAGAGCAGACGGGATTGAGAATTCATCCCGATGGGACATTGCGATGTGGTTATCGTATTTGTGTTCCTAAAGGAGAGCTACGGCAAGAGTTGATGACGGAAGCACACAGTTCGGCTTACTCTATACATCCCGGAGGAACTAAGATGTACCAGAACTTACGACAGTATTATTGGTGTCACGGAGTGAAGCGAGAGATAGCTCGTTTCGTGGCCAAGTGTTTGATATGCCAACAAGTGAAGGCCTAGCACCAGAGGACGGTCGGATTATTGTAGTCACTACCCATTCCCGAGTGGAAGTGGGAGCACATTACGATGGACTTCGTCACAGGATTTCCTCGGAGTCCTAGTGCACGAGATGCGGTATGGGTGATTTTTGATAGGCTTACCAAGTCAGCCCATTTCTTACCTTTTAGAGTGGGGCAGTCCACAGAAGTTTTGGCGGATATGTACATGAAGGAAATAACGAAGCTACCCGGTGTACCAGTTAGCATCGTGTCGGACCGTGACTCGAGGTTCACCTTGCAGTTTTGGAGGAGTATGTAGGACATCTTGGGTACGCATTTAAAGTTTAGCACAGTGTACCATCCACAGACAGATGGCCAGTCAGAGCGTACTATTCAAACGCTAGAGGATATGTTGAGAGCGTGTATTCTTGACTTTGGCGGATTATGGTAAGACCACCTTCATTTTGTAGAGTTTTTCTACAACAAATCAAGCGAGCATGCAGATAGCTCCGTGAAGCATTGTATGGTAGGAAGTGTCAATCTCTAGTCTGTTGGAACGACATAGGAGAGCAACATATATTGGGACCCGAGTTGGTTTTGAGCACAGTGGAAAAGGTTAAGGAGATACAAGACCACCTGTGAGCAGCACAGGATCGACAGAAGCAGTATGCAGATAATCATCGTCGACCTTTGGAGTTCATTGAAGGTGACCATGTTTTCTTGAAGATATCCCCCACTAGAGGCATGATTCGATTCGGAGGACGTGGCAAGTTGAGCCCAAGATACATCGGGCCTTTCGATGTCTTAGAACGGGTTGGATATGTTGCATATAGATTGGCGTTGCCATCGTCGCTTGAAGGAGTACATGATGTATTACACGTGTCTCAACTGAGGAAGTACGTGGCAGACATCAATCATGTGCTCGATCACTCCGAAATTACTGTTGGACCGAGCTTGTCGTACGAAGAGCAAGGTAGGTATCCTCGATCGCTGAGTAAAGGTGTTACAGAATCAATCTATACCGTTGGTTCGCATGGCATGGAAGCATCACTCGCCGGGAGAGTCTACTTGGCAGCGCTTGGACGACATTCGGAATTGCTACCCTCATTTGTTTGACAACCAAGGTATGTACTCTTGCACATGTTAGTTCTTAATAGTTCCTTGCATTGTATTGCATCCCCTAACTTAGTTTAATTTCGAGGACGAAATTTTTTTAAGTTGGATAGGATGTAAAACCCCTCTATTTTTTAAAAGCAATTAAAATATTAAATAATTATAAATGTTAGCTAAGACAATTTATGAACAAAATATAAGAATGTGAATACTAATAGTAAATAATAACAACAAGAATTATATGTATATATGAATATATAAGTGAACATATATGAGTATATAGATATAAGGGAAATTAGATAAAAAGTGCTAAAAAAATTGTCAAAGTATATATACATGTATATATGAAAATATATACATGTGTGTGTGTATATATATTTATAAAAATAAATTATTTAAAAATAAATTAGATTAGTAAAAAGAATTAGAAAAGAAAAGAAAAAGTATTAGAAAAGATAAAAGAAAAAAAAGGAAGAAAAAAAATTAAAGCGCCACTGTAGCCGAAGCTACAGTAGCTTCGTTTTCCCGAGCCCCCCTGAACCGAACCCAAGGCCGCGATATACTCGCGTATATTCAAACCCTAAACCAATCAAATCTCACTCAAATCTAAACCAAATAAATCCAAATCTTTTCCTAATAAAACTTATATGTATTCTCTACCATATTAGCTTAAGATTGAACTTAAACCCTAATCAAATTCTTGCAATTTTCGGATTTAAATCACAATATACCACAAAAACCAAAAATTGAGTTTCCATACAAATTCTCTCTCGATTCTCCACCCAACCTTAATTCCTTGCACACGAGCCTTGCTAGCAACCCAGTGCAGCTACCCCGTCACCTACACCTGGCCGTTAACCGTCGCATCGCCGGAGAACGACTATAAACCAAGCCGCGAAATAGAACACTCTGTTTCAAAAACCCAGTGAGGTACCTATCTTCTCGTTCTGATTTCTTCATGCTCGTTGTTCATTTTTTATTCTTCGAAATTCTATATGAAGCCCACATGACCCTCTTCGAGATCCTTCAGACAGATTTCAAAATGACCCACTAACTTGCTAGAAAAGTCGAGACAAAGTTAGCAAAAAACCTATTTTCTGTAGTATTAAAAACTGTTTTAAAACGACTACTTGGAAGCCAATTTGTGACCAGTACATTAGGGTTTGGTAGAAACTAATTGAAATCAATTAAAGACAACATAACCAAGATTACAACGCACCTGTTCAAACTATATTTCGAGAAAGTTATGAGTTGTTGAAGTTGATAGAAAAATTGTTTCTAAAATATTAAAATTCATTAAAATTTTCTGATACGGCGTACTCCCCGACAAACTGGGCAACGCGTTCACGTGCTATATGCACCGAAAGGCCCGCATGGATGTTGCCGACGTGTGGGAACTGACAGAACTCAGTTTCGTTGCGTGTGCGCGACGAAATCAATGCGTATCCGTCAAGATACCACCGTATCGACCCTTTGTAAATTAAGCCACAAATTCTTATACAATCGTCGGATCGAGATAAAACATGCGCCAACAGGACCGTATCGATTTTCTGGTCTTATGTGCCAAGTTTGATTCGATTCTGAGAAAGTCGACCGGAACGCCTTTTTTGGCGGGGCCATGACCCGCTCCAATGGGCGAAATTGTATACGGCTCATCAAAATCCAAAACTGGACATACCATTGAGTTCGTCTCATCAAACCGGATCCACAAACATATAGTTTGACGACTTTAGAGACCGTAGACTTTGGCACGTATTTCGGTACAAAACGGGTCCAACGACATACATCGTTTGACCCGAAATTATGATTTTGCCCCTGTTCCAGAATTAGACTTTTGGATAGACATTTCCTAGGCATAACATTTATTCCGAAAATGTTTTTGATGTTTGTTTCAGCATCCGGAGTCGTTTGGAGATTGTGACAATTCTTTTGCTGACATTGTGATTCTTGGACTTGCCACCTTCGCACTACCAGGCAAGATACCTTGCCACCTTCTCTGTGATTTACTTATTCTTATTTTCAGTTATTTATATTCATCATTACTTACTTGTTGTTAGTATTATATCACTGTGCGTCCAAGTCACACTTGGGTGCGAGTGACTCTATCGGTCGTTTTATTGTTTTTCGTTTATTTCTCTTGCATTGACTTAGTCTAGTGACCACCCATTGATGATGAGATATTGGTATATCTCATACGGCCTTGACACATACTTTATCACATGTTGTGATTCACATGTAGGATACGTGCTCGCGTAGTCGGCTGGCCACCGATACGTATGAGGCATACGACGGTTAGGAGTAACTGCCAATAGAATTGCATGCTAGTAGACTTGGTAGTTACGAGAGGTTCTATGAGTCGTGGATGTGACCCTTCTAGGCATTGGGTGGGGAGAAGGATTCCTTAACGTATTGGCCACGTATGCACTTTCCTATTCCTGATCCTGCTGGCCTCTGACATTCGTTGAATGTTATGCTTTGAGGTCCCTGGTATCCTGGTGGGACCATACCTATGATTCATGTAGCCAGAGTGCCCATGCGTTGAAGGTTTGTTCTTAACTTCATTATCACTGTAGAACTAGCAGGCTCCCTATTTGCATGCATCCCATCTTTATATTATGTATCACAGTTTATTTGGTATGTTGTTTTCTTGGATCTTGTTACGTCCCTCTGAGGACCTGGTTATCTCTCTAGGGTTAGACGATTTCCTACAGGAGTACAGAGCAGCTTTGGATCGTTCATACATCGATGACGAGGCATCTTCTGGTGACTTCTAGCTTACTGATTCCTTGAGACATTTTAGTGGATATTTTACATCTCTTTTTCTTTCTATTTTGTGGAGGTTGGACTCCGATCACTGTGACTATTTTTCATAGCTGTTTGGAGTGGGTATGTCCACCCGGCTATCTCTTTGATACACTTATTCATTATTTGGACTTTGTTATCTTTTGTGTTGAGATGCGATGAGATTATATGATTATATTCTGGCCCATGATTATATATATATATATATATATATATATATATATATATATATATATATATATATATATTTTTTTTATATATATATGTATATATATATATATATATATATATATATATATATATATATATATATATATATATATATATATATATATATACGAGGATTCCATATATTGGAGGATTCCATATATATATATATATATATATATATATATATATATATATATATATATATATATATATATATATATATACGAGGATTCCATATATATTGGAGTATTCTTCGTATATGTGCAGCTGGCATGTCTACGTATCTGGTCCTAAGTATTTTGGGGCTGGCGTGTTACAAATTTTTGTGGTGGCCCATGCAGGTCAGAATATATTGTTGGGTTACATGACTATGCCTAACAAGCCTGCATATAGGAATAGGAATAGTATCTCATCCATAATTACTACATCCTTTGATTTCCAAATCTCTTCAAATTCCTTGATTACTTAAATTGCCCCATATCTAACCTTTCCTACTACCATCCTATTTTATTCGTGCCAACAGTATGCATCTAAGAAGAGGATGCACTTCTACCTTGGCCCTCACATCTGGAGAAGCGGCTACCTCGAAGGGACAAAATCCTCCGATGATTCCAATGACACCATATCAGCCAGGATAGCAGCCTACTACGGCTCCGACTATGGTGCCACCAAAAGAGAATGTACCACTACCTCCTCTACCACCATTCCCTCAGCAGTTCCTACCACAGTCGGGCACATAGATGCCTTTGCCATCGACTGATGGCAGCCCGACTACCCAATTCATGTCTGCCATGATGCAGGCGCAGTGGCAGCAAACTGAGTTGATAAGACAAACTATGATGACAGCAATGGCTAGAACTCTACAAGCATCTCCAGCACCAGCACCAGTACCGGCTCTGCATACTTATGCGGGCTTTATCAAGAATTTTGCTGACATGAATCCCAAGCCCTTCGAGGAATAGAGAAGCCGCTAAAGGTGTCACAGTGGCTTATTAGTACAGAGAAGTTATTGAAAGCATTCCAGTTGCTAGCTCGGGATTAGATGACAGCATTGGATCTACTACTAGAGGATAATGCTCACCACTGGCGAAAGGCGGAAGAGAGGCGATTAGGTGCTGGGATCACTTGGAAGTAGTTCTATAATGCATTTTATGAGAGATTCTTCCCTATTCACGTTCGAGACGGTTTATACCATCAGTTCCTTCATCTGAAGCAGGAAAACATGACAGTGGATGAGTATGACTCAGAGTTCAATCGTCTGAGTAAATTTGCTACGGGATTGATCCCGACAGAGTTAGAGAAGGCTAGGAGATTCCATCAGGGGCATGTACCAGAGCTCAAGTCTTATATGACTACACAGTCCCGAGTCTCCCATTCAGCTATCTTGGAAGAAGCTCGTGCTCAGGAGATTCTTCGCAAGGACAGCAGCAGACAACGAGACGACATACACCAGTAATGACACCAGCCCGAGCTACTCAGAGTTGACCTATCAGGAGGCCCACGGGACAGTTCCAGCAGAGGCCCATACCATATCAGAAGCCCACCTGCAAATATTGCGGAAAGCAGGGGCACCTTATGAAGGACTGTCGTACTCGACTTGGAGCATGTTTGAGATGCGGGTCAAGAAAACACAAGGTGAAGGATTTTTTGGAGCAAAAGTCCTTAGTTTATGCCCAGCAGAACCCAAGGCCGACAGCCCCAGCACTTCCTGCACCTCGACCAGCAGCAGGAGTACCTCGTCCACCATTACTACCCCAGTCAGCACAGTTCGAGAGGGCCAGAGCTCAAGGCCCAGGACAGAATTATGTGTAGGCATTTTCTCTTGCTGTAGAGGATATAGAGACAGAGGCAGAGGTCATAGCAGGTATGGTTTTAGTTGCTTCACTTCCTGCCATTACATTATTTGACACTGGAGCCACTCATTCATTCATAGCCCCTAGTTTTGCCACTAGACACAACATTTCTATCATACCCTTATCTAAGAACATTAGAATCCTTACTGGAGGAGGAGTTGTACATGTTAGTAGTGTTTGTAGACTTTATCCTGTAGTGATATGTGGTAGAGAGATGAAGGCACGACTTCTTGTATTCCCTATGCCGACATTCGACGTGGTTCTTGGAATGGACTGGTTGAGCCAGCATTTCGCTCTTATAGACTGCCATAGGGGCAGTATTGTCTTTAGACCACCGAATACGACAGAGTTTGAGTTCACCAAGGAAGATGGAGAGAGTTGTGATGCACCCACATTGGGGACTCATATGATAATGCAGGACACCCCTCAACATCCTGTCATCACCGAGTTCGAAGATGTATTTCTCCAGGATTTGCCGGGACTACCACCGGACAGAGACATCGAGTTTTCTATTGAGCTTGTTCCGGGAGCCGAGCCTATTTCAAAGTATTCAAACTTATTGCCAAGTTTAAAAACATTGAATGGGGTCTTGTAGAAACATGAAAAAATTTCAGGCTCAATCAAGACCAAACCTCCTCAGGCAAAGTGCACGAAGGCCAAAAAAATCCAATGGGATGCCAAGTCCCAACAGCACAGTACCCTGAGGTACGATACCTTTGCAGAACCAAAGGCAGCAGGACCACTCCATGCGAGTCACATGTAGCCTAGACACTATACGGCCTTCCTTCCAAGAAGCCTCCATACGACCAATGGGGTATACGGCTCAAACGGCCCAACTAGTCTCCACATTAAGGCAGACAGCTCGAATCCTTGGCTGAACCACCCTCTACATCATCACAAGCTAGTTCGCACTCCGAACTGGATCATCACAAGCTGGTTTTTGCCCCGAACTAGATCATCACAAGCTGGTTCGTGCCCCAAACCTGATCAACACAAGCTGGTTTGTGCGCCGAATCGGATCATCACAAGCTGGTTCGCGTCCTAAACCGGATCATCATAAGCTGGTTCACGCCCAGAACTGGGTCACCACAAATCCCGTTGGTAACGGTTGAAATAATCAACACCACATTTATGGTGTACGCATCATAATCACCCCATTCAAACTAGAGATTCACTCTAAATCACTGCCAGCTCTACGAATCAACCAAAGACCGTGCCACCTGATTTAAGTATCCCATTAATGGTCCGCGTGTTAGATAATCGTACCATTTAAATTACAGGTTGTTCTAAACACTCTTACGTGATGGATCACCTTTAATCAAGCTATACGGATGGACAGTCATAATAACCAACATCACACCCGAATATCCTTAAGTCCTCACTCGGAGCTCTTGTAGCAACGTCCATCCAATCACCGTCTCAATCAGGTCGAGCGGTTAAAAAACCTGCCTAAACAGCTGTGACAACCCAGATGGCATCTTCCACCTAGAAGATCCTCCCTCATTATTACCTTCTTCATAATTTGCCCGCTAAAAGGCAATAGGAAGGAGGTGCAATCAATCAAGAAAGGAAGAAAATCAGAGAGAGAATTGAATCATCAACTGATCAGACCAAATCAACTTCATCGCTAAGGGAACCAGATACACATGAGAGAGACATAAGGAGCATTTAGAGAAGCTACCCGTCAACAGAGTAAATGGTTCGTTACAGTACACGATCTCCATTGGCACCCTTCCCAAGAATCTATTTGTGTACTAGCAAATCCTTACTGTTAAGGCTTTGTTGTAATGTTCAAAATTGTAATATATAAAGGAAAGGAAATGTGTCTTATTTCAACTTGTCTCTTCTTCCCTTATCCCTCCGAAAGATACATATCCCAAACATATCTTTTTCAAACGCGATGGCAAACACCAAATCTCGATCGATCACTGTGAAGAAATATTATGATGGAACAGGTATCCCCTGGACCGTGTATTGATCTATGCGACATAACCATAACCATGCAACTAAGGCATCTTGCACATGGTGATTCCCTATCTATGCGGCACGAGAAACCATACGGCATGACAATTTATCAACCATGCGATATGACTGCAAAGTTAATCTACGCATGTTTCAATGTAAGCCCTTCAATGGAGAAAATTCCAGGATAACGAATTGGTGTTCATATCGATTGATAAAGCATGAACAGGTTTGATTTCGAGATCTAACACTTCAATGGCGAAAACCAGGGTTCACGAATCATACCTGAAGTGGTGAGGAGTTGATGACAGTTTCCAGCAATCTTGATCGATCAGCAACTCAAGATCTTCTACCGTATTCCTTCTTCGAGTTGGACGTCGTTTGGGCGACAGCCTCCAAACCATTTATTCTCCTTGGTTGTTCTTTCTTTCTCTTCTTTTGTTATGAACAAATTAAATAAAGATGCTCTTTTAGGACACATATAACGGCCAGAGAATATAGGGTATATATAGGCTACGGCAGGGACCGTGAGGAGAAATTAGGTTTAGGTCTCCTCAAGGGTCTATGTATCCTGTGTTCAGCATGAATATACAACCCAAGCCTGTTAACAATAGCTCGGTCCAATAAAGCGCTACTGTTGCACTACCTTCCTAACCCCAAATTATGTTCATCTGCTCCTTCTTATTATATGCTTGTTTGTATCCCCATGTTCAGATATCGAATGTGTGTCAATCAAAATAAGTTACTGACAACTACATTGATCGACATCTTTTGTCCTTAAGTAGTACCCTCAACTTTATTTGTCATGTCGAATATAATCCACCAGTAGGCTTTACATGATAAGCCTTATGAGTTCCTAAAAGGGACACCATCAACCCGATACATCAGGACATGGATTCCTTTTTTAGTCAAGAGTCCATCATACACATAATGTTTTATCGACTCATAATGAATCTCACTCTTTTATGAATCAAAGTACTCGACACTAGATGTCACGACCTGTACCCGCTTTTTGGGATACGAGTGCGTGTACAAGCCCAGCCTACGCTGCGGTGTCGGCGGTAGTACGCTGTCTAGCAACAATGCTTATATCACATAAAAAAATCATTTTATTGCTCATTTATATTTCTAAATCAATTATAAAATTTACAAGATTTATATTTAACAAAATACAATGTCTCACAAAATTCTAATACAACAAATCTAAACTATCTATTAGAATCTATGTTTGGCCTCCAATATGTTTCTAACTCCACCCGAATAAACCCAAAGCAAGAGAGCAAATCATCAAGAATCTGTCAACTGAAAAAATAGGTTTCCTGTCAGGAATGGAACAAGCTCACCATAACACCACACTACACAATATAACATACATGCATGAAGGAAATAATAATAAGGAGAACGAACTATATACATGACACGAAAGGGTATAGCTATAACATAAAGACAACATGACAGTCGACTTAATAGAAAGAAAACGAATGAACAATATAGAAACAAGAGGTCACGTGTACTGTGTGTTTTAGAATACAAGTGTTCCGCATGTGGACGGGTTAGGACATCCGGCAGTCGGTACGTGAGGTGCAACGACTGCTATCAATATTGACATTGGGAAAAATTGTACATTGCATAGACCACATGCATACTAGTTATATTCCCCCTCCCGACTATCTCACAAGTACATGTCCAACACGATTAACATCAACAACACGACAAACGAGAATCACGATAAACTAGAAATTAGGCATGAACATGTACATTATGACAACTCTAACTCTCGTGCACAAGAGGTAATCATGATCAGTCAAAGCAGTGACAACATGAAATATAAAGATGTAACAGTGAAAAGAAGATGTGAAGATACATGCAGTACAAAATAAAGGTAATATAATGCTACAGTGAAACTTGCCTTGAGTTGGTTGCAGTTGACGTGTGGTATGATTATGTTGGCACAAAATAGTCATAGATGCCAAAAGTATGCAAGATGATCTCAATCGATGGGATGGATCGTGCCATTGAGTCCAGAATAGTCAATTTGGCTAAGGACGATATAAGGAAGGTTCGAGATTTCCAAGAAGATAGGAGTATTACTAGTCATGGACAAGATTTAATAATCGAATTTTGTATATATAAATAAATATTTTAAAAAAAATATTTATTATATTTGAAAACTATATTTTTTATAGGTAAAATAGTTTTAGATAAAACATGAAAATTAGAAAATCATTTTTGGACTAAAACCTAATTTTGTTAAACTTATAGTTTTAGGTCAAACCATATTTACAAAACCATGAAAATAATATATTAATATATTTAGAAAATTATTTAATACATATTTATTTAGTAAAATAGTATAATTAATACTAAAGATTTCAATAATAAGAAAGTGCATATATATATAGTCATGCATACATTGTATATTAGCTAATATTCTTACTGTATACATAACTATACACTAATTACTAACATAAGATATTTAATGCTATTAACAAAGCAAGTGACAGTTTTCAAGAAGAAAACTAATAAAGTAACCATTGAATTAACTCTATCTCCTATGCATTTATTCGTGGAAGAGAAACCTTCTCTTAAGTCTCCATTCTCAGGAAGGAGAAGGAGAATTTATTAACACAGAGAGAGAAGCAATGAAAGCCAAAAAAAGAAAGGAAAAGAGAACAGAGATTGAGAGGAAAGGAGAGCGAGAGGCAGGGGAGAGAAGAGAGAGACTTAGAGAGTTCTCCAGCGGTTGGAGAGGGACCGAGAAGAAGTAAAAGACAGGGAGAAGTGAGAGGAGGGTTCGAGAGGCTGGCCGCTCATCGCGGCATTCACCGAGGCCAACGGAGAAAGTCGATGAGGGGCGTTGTTCGACCGGAACGGGAAAGTTAGGTGGACGAAGGAGTCCAAGGCCGGCGAGTCGCAGTGCTCGAGGCCGAGCGCTACTCTCGAAAGGGCATCATTAGTTACGAGGAGCCAAGCACGAGAATCAAAGGGTCGGCATGGGGATCGAGGTACATGCAGCGATGAAGTCGGGCCCATAGTTGGCCACGATGGTGCCGGTCGCGGTGGTTGGTCGGGACGCCGGAAGTGTTGGTGGTGTCGGCGCGCACGGTGATTTGGCCGACGCCTGATCAAGTAGGCGGGGACGTCGGCATTGGATCGAAAACTAGGTTAGGGTTTTGATTTATTTATATTTGGGGGTGGTATCTGTGGCAGATTCCAGGGAGATGTGGTCGAACGGTCTTGTTGGTTGTGTTTAGTGGATATGTGTGGATGGCCGGGGGTCGCTGGCCAGGAAGGACATGACGGTGTAGTCTGGCTGGATGGCAGGAGTCGGGGGCTGTAGTAATGGCGGCGTCCTAGGGCTTTGACAGAGGATGGGGTCACAGGGCTGGACGCGGCGACACACGTGGAGATCGAGTCGGGTCTTGTGTCGGAGAGGCTCGGCCAGGGAGTTGCCAGGATTTGGATTTAGGGTTAGAGATTTGGCTGGTGTCGGGGTTGTCGACACGACAAAACGGATTATACCTGTAAATAAATAAAAAATTAATGGAAAGGAATTACACGGACACGATGCACGCACGATGAGCTGTTTGTGGTATTAATGGAACTTGTGGGGAGTAAAAAAAAAGGAAGCCTCCCTTTATATTGGGGGAGGAGGTTTCCTAGATAGAAAAGGATTATGAATCCAATATTGATCGAATCTTTCATAACTTAAATTAATATATCAAATATAACCAAATCAATAATGATCCAAAATAATATTCAATGCTTATCCTCTAATAGATTTAAGTTGATATAGATAAATTCGATCTTAAATTAAAATAATAGTTTTAAAATAATATTGAATAATCTATAAAAATATGTTTCTATAGATACAATCTTTGTGAAAATAATGTAGCAATAGATTTATCAAATCTAAAATAGATATTGAATAACAAGTATAATTTATTAATAAAAGTAGTTAATATCACTAAAACAGTATTAAATAATATTATTTCTAAAACAAGTTTGAAAATTAAAATTAATAAAGCTTTTTGTAAATAAAAAATAGTTGTGATTTTCTTCGTAGAAATCAAATACAAAATTTATTCTCTCAAGCAAAAATAGAAATTTTGAAAGTTCGGAGATGAAGGTTACACTAGATATACATATCTGTTATTATATCTGGATTAAGAACAAAAGCATCTGTAATAACAGAGGTATTTATCTCTCATGTAGTCGATACAAAGAGAACAACCTCAAATGGTCTTGTTCAATACAAACAAAGTGCACTAGTATAAACCGATAGTCAATATAGACTAATGCCAGATTATCCTACAACGTTACCAATGGTTTGTCCAAATCCATCTAGATTGTGAATCATTTATATATTCTATAAGGGACTGATAATATGATCATCTGGTGTCACTATATAACATATTATCTACAATGTAGAATATCAGACACTTGCACTAACATATAACAAATATAAAATGCTAACATTTTCCCATATGATTCGCATTCAAAAACAATAGAAAATATAGTTCATACAAAAGTGACACTTTAGTATATAACCCTAACAATCTCCCACTTATACTCAAAGCATTGTTTTTTAGTATACTTTTACAAATGTTCCATTTATACTTAAAGCCATGCCACTATGCATCTGACTCTCATTTGTAGGATCGATTGTAGGAACGAGTTGTAAAGCGCAATACTCTAGAGGGGGGGTGAATAGAGTAGGCAGCGGAAATTAACTGATTAAAAAAAAATTAGTAACAAGATCACAGATAATATATCACAGATATGTAAATAAAAAGTAGAGAGTAGAGAGCAAATGCAAACACAAGGATGTATACTGGTTTCCCTGTGTTGAGGACTAGTCCAGTCGGAAGAACTCTAGCTTCCAGATGAATTCACTATGGAAAATCACCACAAGTTTTCATCCGAAGTTCTTGCAACTTCTACAACACGAGCTTTGATCCGAAGTACTCGACCAACTTCAATTGTGAAGTGTGTAACTTCAATCAAGCCTCTGATTACAACCACTCTGAAACTTCTAGACCGTACCGTACTGGCAAATCGACTAGAGGATTGTAACTGGCTTGGGATTTGAAAATAAAAGCTCAGAATACTTTGGAAGAAGTAGTAGGCTTATAGAGAAGAGATATGAAAGTGAATGAGTGTGTTGAAATGATCGAAATCCTTCTCTATTTATAGTTTTTCCAAAGGCAAAATTCTGACAGAATTCGGGCAGAATTCGGGCAGAACTCTATGAGAAAATCTCGTTGGGATCCGTAACTGCAGGAAGACCAAGTTCAAAAAGTAACGTTCACTAACCGAACTCTGGCCGAACTCTGGCCGAATTCGGGCCGAACTCTGGCCAAATTCTCCTGGAGTTCTGTTGGAGTTCTGTCAGGGTTTTTGTAAATTAGTTTTTGGGCTTTTTGAAAAGTCAAACAGTTAGGAAGTAGTTTGGGCTTTTGTAAGTGGGCTTGTTTTCAAAATGAAAGAGTATTTTGAAAACGTTTCTTGGGTAGCCTATTTGCCAGTACGATACAGTGTACATCGTATTCCTAGACTCAATAAATATAAAAAATACATTGATCAAATAGGAAAACCAAGAGCCCTTTGATGACGCCTTTCTTCAAATATTTGAGCAGACTTGAAGACGCCTTTTTCACCTAACGGCAGTCGTCCAAAGATAAACAGATCTGGAAATCTGAATACCTTTCGGGGGCTTCGCCCCGAACCCCGGACGGGGGGTACTGCCCCCTCGACCCCTGTCCGCTGACCGGGCAGCGAAACCCCCGATGCGAGGCCCCGGATAGGTCGTTAGGCGGTTCAGAGAAATCTTCTTGTATGACGCCGTCTTTGGCCCATCAATAATTCTTCATTGCATATGTCCTGGTTTGATCATGATTGATCATGCTTACAGCATGTCTACAAATACATATTAGAAGAACAAAGCAGTATGATGCATTATGATACAAACATATGATGTAGAACATTTAGGACAATGCTAACATAAGGACAACGCTAAGTTTAAGTAGCGACATAATAGTGATTACATGAATATTAGTGATGGTATTATGTTAAACTTAATTGATTAGCCATATTCAAAATCATGATATAATCATTGGGCTAACAATCTCCCCCTTTTTGATTATGGCAAATCCTTTAAGTTTAATATATATACAATAGATGCATGTATCACTAATAAACACATAATACATGAATATTGTTTGCTAACTTAAACGTATTTCTCCAACTTAAACATATTTCTCCCCCTTTGACATGATCAAAAATAAGCTCTCCCGTAACTAAAGCTAAAATGAACTCAAGCATAAGTAAATGAGGAAAGCAAAAATAATCATGATCAAGGATTAGGAGAACAGTGTAACGATAAGTGTAGAAAATTGTATAATTAAAGTATAAAAAAAAAACTTATCAAAACACAACATAGTTGGTTGAACTTGAAAACTAGGAAATCAATCAATACATAGTTTACCAACTAGAAATCCAAAATGAAATATGTTTTGAATGTCATTTGACCAAAAAATCTATCAATATAATAGAAATCAATCATTGGTCATAAATAAGTCATGAGGAATAGAATTGCGTAGATCTAGTATATATAAGAAAAATCAAAATATAATGAGACTTTCAACAATGATCACAAAAAAATATGATTCATAATTTGCCCATACAAATTAGTGAATCAATTCCATAAAGAGTATAATCATTGAAAAGAAATCAAAATATGTATACTAGAATCTACACAAAATTAATATCAAAGTTCATGCATTTGAACTCAATTGCCTTAGCATGATATATGTATATCCATTAGATAAACATGAAGGTAATGAAGACAAAATACTTGAGAAGGAGAAATTCAGTCGACTTGAATGCTCCCCTGCAAAGTATGATCAGTCTAAATATAGATAATCATGAACTTTGAGATAAAACCTCAATAAGAAATGTCAAATCAGTTTCAACTCAAAAGGATTATCAATAAATTAAATTACTTTTGGCAGGATAACTTTTAGAAACTCAAAAATGAGATAATTAAAAATAATAATAATCATATATTCTCTCATCTAATACAAATCCAAATATCATGAACAACTCAACAAGATATTTTAAGTAAAAGAATATATGTCCATGATGAACAAGGTATTCCACATATTATGGGCATAAAATAATTGAAATAATTAATTAGCTCCCCCTTAAAATATGTGTATACAGTTCAAAAATAATTTATATGCATAAAATAGATAAATAAATAATCACAAGATCTAAGGGATATCCAAGATATGCATCTTTTCTTTCCTTTGATCAAATGCATGTAAAATTCCAAACTCAAAACAAATATCATCTTTAGGCAAGAAAAAGAAATATCCAACGAATAAATGCTTAAAGATGAACAAACAAAATATATCTCCAATATGTATATATATATATAAATATTTTAAGACATTAAAAGATTTTGAAAACTGTCTTTAATAATAACATTTGAGTACCGGACAGATGCAATAAATCAAAAAGACATCAAAAAGACTTTTCAAAAATGTGAAATTTATTACGAAAAAAACTGTCTTAGTAAATGTTCGAATGCGTCCATTTAATCCTCAGACTGAAAGCTGACGATTCGAATCAGGAAAACAATTTTAATAAAAGAATCCATAAATCATAAACAAATCCATTTGAACAAATAAACATAACTAGATATATGTCCAAAGAAAAGTGTATTCTAGATATATGGCATGTCAAAGGAATAATTGATTTGAAACAATTAACTACTCCACCTTTACATGGCTATATCCAAAAAATAATAATATAGACAAAATTTTAAAATAAAATTTAGAGACATATTTTTGAAAGTAAAAAACTAATTCAAAAATATTAGGTCTTCTTATCAAAGTTCATTTCTTCCCTTTTAAAGCCTTAGCACGGTGTCCACCTGACAACCGTAAGGTTTAAAGAAAAGAAACGCTTTGAGAGAGAGACATTCAATATGCTTGACTTCTTCCCTGCAAAGAGTTACTTTTGTAGACAGTAAGTAACTTAAATAAGAAGATAATAATATAAAGCTCAAAAATCATGAATATTACGCAAGCTAAAGATGAAATCACAATACCATAATATTCAATGATTAGTCACGAATACGAAAAACAATCATCTTTAGACAAAAGAAGAAATATCCATTGAACATTTAAAAATAAAACAATCAAAGGATATTTCAAATTAGCATGATGAATAATGGTATAAGTCAAAAGATGACATAAATTGATCTATGCTATAGAATCTCACAATCGACAAGATAGATCAACATATGCTATCTTTTGTGAAATTATAAAGAGAGAATCCATCAAATCTAAAATCCAAAATTCAAAAGATAACAATTAGATCAACATATGCTACCTTTTGTGACAATATAAAGTGAGAATATTATCCATCAAATCTAAAATCCAAAATCCAAAAGATAACAATTAGATCAACATATGCTACCTTTTGTGATAATATAAAGAGAGAATATTATCCATCAAATCTAAAATCCAAAATTCAAAAGATAACAATTACAACTAGATCTAAATAAACCTTTAGTTTATAAAGTGTTGATCAATCTTGGGTTAGCTGTAGAGGTACTGTCCCAGCTAACGGAGGTTCACCGGGGAACACTTAAGTACCGCTTCGCTTCGACCGTAGTCGTGGTGACAGACAGACCTTTTGTAGGCTTGTACCCAAAATAAATCTCTTCTTTAATAATCGAGGATTTAAAAAGAATTAGTGCAATATGAAATAAATTATGTTCTATGGACTTAAAAATCTTAGAACAATGTAGCATATGGTATAAGATGTACGAATTACATTTATCCATATGTGCTACAAAATCATTGGGTAACAATAAAATAAAAAATATTTGTAAATCAAAATATAGAACCTAGATACGTTGATGTATTCTGGAACCTAGTGGACTGGGTTCAGTACCTTGGATCCAGAACTAGACGATAGTTGCAAGTACACCTTAATAAATCTTAAGTCTATAAAGTATTGATCACTTCGGGTAAGCTGTAGGGGCCGGTTCCTAGCTAGCGGTAGTCCGAAGGCTAGTGCACCGTGTCACTTCAGGCTATTTACACCTGTATGACAGAAGGACCCTTTCGGCTTGTTTCCAAAATGATTTCTACTCTTAAGAATTTAGATTCAAAAGAATATATGCAGTATCATCGAACATCATCGAAATCCAGAATTCCTAAAAGTAAAATAAGTAAATACCCAAATAATAGTTTATCAAGATCAAGATATTAAAAATATCATGTATCCAAAATGTCAACCAAAAAGCCAAGAAAGACATACATTATTAAAAGAGGCGTTGAGGAAGAAGCTAATAAAAATAAGAACATAAAAAATTGTTCAAAGTAATCAATAACTTAAGTATGAGATAAGCACAAGTATGAAACTACTTTTCAAAATAATATAATATAGACCTTGAACTTAACTCATATATCTCCATAAAGATATTTATACAAAAATAAGAAACATGAGCAATATATAAATAAAAATAAATTATTCATGTATCCTTAATAAGCATAACATGCATAAATAAACTTTATCAGACAAAGATGTAATTTGATTCATAAGAAGTTAATCAAAATAAAATATGTGAATCAATAGTGAAGTATATTATGCAAGCACAAGGTTAACATAAAAATATATGTATATACTTTTCAAGTAAATAAGAGACTTGTGCTAAACATGCATACTCACAAAATACCAATCAAAGTAAATATGACATGTTAAAGACAAATCGGTAAGAAGTGACCATTAAAAAAATATTAAAGACGAAGAGACAAAAGCATATTTACCAAAACAAAATTAAGCTCCTATGCATTCTTCAAGAACAATAAATAGCATACATAGACAAATGTGTCACACTAATGGAAAGTGAGTAAAATACTGTATAGTATGAATTAAACATTTAAGATAAACAACTAGTCAAGCTAGGATTATGTCTCACATTGATTCAAACAATAAATAATTTAAAAGACATAAATGAGAGCTAGTAGCAGAACATGCTAGATTTTAAGAACTATTTAGAAAGTCTGTTACCGAAGTGGTTCTAGTGACCACACTTATGTTGGTGCAATTGCTTGGAAGATGACCTTTGTAGCTTTGCAATCACCAACATGTTCCATGGTTCTACTTGATATGAGAAGCTTCACCTGCAATATTAGATGAAGACTTTGGTATCCAATACTTGGATCCACATTTGTTAGCTTTGGGAAACCATTTGCAGAAGTTCATATCAACAAATTTTCTAATCTGACAATGATTAGAAACATGTCCATTCATACCGCAATAATGACAGAAAGAATTAATATTAGTAATATGTGCAACAGTATGAGAATGTGCAGTGGTGTGATATGATGTGCGTGGATACTTGTAATAGAAAGCATGGTTGTGTGAAGCTTTAGCTTTGCTTGCTTCCTTAGTAAAAGATCTGACATGTGCGACTTTGAGATGTGCTAAGTGTCTTGTGTTAGACTGAGTCGTAGGTTGTACTACCTGCTTTCCCAGTCTAATCTCTAACTTTTTAGAGTTAGCACAGATCTCATCATACTTAGCAGTAAGAGCATCAATTCTACATGAAGCAATATAATACTTCTTCTTTTTGATTCTAATTCCTCCTTAAGTTTAGCATTTTCTTGAGTGCTTTTCTCAATGCAATCAAGTGCCTCATGCAATCTAAACTTCAGTGTAGAAATCTCAGTAGAATTATTAGAAGTAGAAGTATCTCTAGCATCATTCAATAAGCAAGTAAGCTTTTCAATCTCACGCTTATAGGATAGAATATCATTTCTAGCTTGCTTATATTTATCTAATACTTTCTTGTGTTCTTCTAACAGATCACTGAAAGCATCAGATAAATCATCATAAGAAAATTCACTATCCTCAGAAAAAAAATTATTTTGTACCTCGTTAGATAATGCCATTGAGCATAAATTTATAGCTTGATGAGGTCTCTCTTCTTCTTCTTCAGAATCACTTGCTTCACTTTCATACCATATGCTCGTGCTAGTGTACTTATGAGATGATAATCTTTGTTCGTAGTGACTCTCCTTTCTAGCAGTAGTACAATCTTCTTCGATGTGGCATGTCTTCTTACAATTGTCACATACAAGCTCTTCTTCGTATAAGAGATTGTGTAGTACCTTAAATCCTAATTCCATCATGTACATATTTGTATCATTATGAAGACTATTCTTCTCTCTGGAGTTGCTAGCTTTCCTTTCATACCTGCACTCATAAGTAGCTTCAAGAACTTTCCAAATTTTATGAGATGTTGTGCAAGTATTAATAAGATTAAATACATTTGTGTCTACAGCACAATAAAAGATATGCATAGCTTTTGCATCAAGGCTAGCTAACTTCTTCTCTTCCTCCGTGTAACTATAATAAGGCTTATTGATTATAGAAGATATGAGAATAGAAGTGATAGTAGGCTTTTTGTAGCCATTGACAATAATTGACCATAAGTCAAAATCTAGAGACTTTAAGTAGAAGCTCATCCGTGTCTTCCAGTATGTGTAATTTGTACCATCAAATAGTGGGAGTCTATTTGAGGATTGCTCTTCAGTTGTGAAGTACATACTTGCCATATGTGATACTGTGATCTATGTAACAGCTATAATAAATAAGAATATAATAGCAATGTTACCTCGCTTTACCTGTATAACCCGCTCTGATACCAATTGTAGGATCGATTGTAGGAACGAGTTGTAAAGCGCAATACTCTAGAGGGGGGGGTGAATAGAGTAGACAGCGGAAATTAACTGATTAAAAAAAATTAGTAACAAGATCACAGATAATATATCACAGATATGTAAATAAAAAGTAGAGAGTAGAGAGCAAACGCAAACACAAGGATGTATACTGGTTTCCCTCTGTTGAGGACTAATCCAGTCGAAAGAACTCTAGCTTCCAGTTGAATCCACTATGGAAAATCACCACAAGTTTTCATCCGAAGTTCTTGCAACTTCTACAACGCGAGCTTTGATCCGAAGTACTCGACC
This sequence comes from Iris pallida, assembly GCA_029216955.1. Taxonomy (NCBI): domain Eukaryota; kingdom Viridiplantae; phylum Streptophyta; class Magnoliopsida; order Asparagales; family Iridaceae; genus Iris; species Iris pallida. The sequence goes on from JANAVB010003400.1 coordinate 57,676,456, forward strand.
AACTTCAATTGTAAAGTGTGTAACTTCAATCAAGCCTCTGATTACAACCACTCTGAAACTTCTAGACCGTACCGCACTGGCAAATCGACTAGAGGATTGTAACTGGCTTGGGATTTGAAAATAAAAGCTCAGAATACTTTGGAAGAAGTAGTAGGCTTATAGAGAAGAGATATGAAAGTGAATGAGTGTGTTGAAATGATCGAAATCCTTCTCTATTTATAGTTTTTCCAAAGGCAGAATTCTGACAGAATTCGGGCAGAATTCGGGCAGAACTCTATGAGAAAATCTCGTTGGGATCCGTAACTGCAGGAAGACCAAGTTCAAAAAGTAACGTTCACTAACCGAACTCTGGCCGAACTCTGGCCGAATTCGGGCCGAACTCTGGCCAAATTCTCCTGAAGTTCTGTTGGAGTTCTGTCAGGGTTTTTGTAAATTAGTTTTTGGGCTTTTTGAAAAGTCAAACAGTTAGGAAGTACTTTGGGCTTTTGTAAGTGGGCTTGTTTTCAAAATGAAAGAGTATTTTGAAAACGTTTCTTGGGTAGCCTATTTGCCAGTACGATGCAGTGTACATCGTATTCCTAAACTCAATAAAAATGAAAAATATATTGATCAAATAGGAAAACCAAGAGCCCTTTAATGACGCCTTTCTTCAAATATTTGAGCAGACTTGAAGACGCCTTTTTCACCTGACGGCAGTCGTCCAAAGATAAACAGATCTGAAAATCTGAATACCTTTCGGGAGCTTCGCCCCGAACCCCGGACGGGGGGCGCTGCCCCCTCGACGCCTGTCCGCTGACTGGGCAGCGGAACCCCCGATGCGAGGCCCCGGATAGGTCGTTAGGCGGTTCAGAGAAATCTTCTTGTATGACGCCGTCTTTGGCCTATCAATAATTCTTCATTGCATATGTCCTGGTTTGATCATGATTGATCATGCTTACAACATGTCTACAAATACATATTAGAAGAACAAAGCAGTATGATGCATTATGATACAAACATATGATGTAGAACATTTAGGACAATGCTAACATAAGGACAATGCTAAGTTTAAGTAGCGACATAATAGTGATTACATGAATATTAGTGATGGTATTATGTTAAACTTAATTGATTAGCCATATTCAAAATCATGATTTAATTATTGGGCTAACAACATTTCCTCAACATGACTATTAAAAGTCTTAGCCGGTAAGCTCTTTGTAAAGGGATCAGCTAGGTTGTCTGTTGATGCTATCTTGGTCACAACAACATCTCCTCTTTTTACGATATCTCTTATCAGGTCGTACTCGAGCTCAATGTGGTTACTTGTCTTATGGGCTCGTGGTTCCTTTGAGTTTGCAACTGTACCACTATTATCACAATAAAGTATAATACTCTTAGAGAAACTAGGTACGACATCCAAGTCAATAGGAAGCTTCTAAGCAAAACTGCTTCTTTGGCTGCCTCAGAGGCTGCCACATACTCGGCTTCCATGGTGGAATCAGCAATATATTTTTGCTTGATGCTCCTCGATACTATGGCTCCATCTCCCAAGGTAAATACATAACCTGAGGTAGACTTTTTGACATCTCTATATGACTAAAAATTAGACTCTGCATACCCCAAGGCACTAAACTATATGCCTAGTAAACTAGAATATAATCTTTAATCCTTTTCAAGTACTTCAGAATATGCTTTATCGCAGTCCAGTGATCTTATCCTGGGTTAGACTGATATCTGTTAACCATGCCAACGACAAAGCAGACATCTGGTCTCGTACATAGTATTGTATACATTAAGCTTGCTATATTCTCTCTTTCTTTAGGTGTCCTCGGATACTACTCCTTTGATAGAGCTATTCCATCCCTAAAAGGTAAGAAACCTTTCTTGGAATTATGCATGCTAAAATGAGTCAGTATATTATCGATATAGGTAGCTTGAGATAAGCCCAACATCCTTTTCTTGAGATCTCGTAGAACTTTGATCCCAAGGATGTGACATGCTTCTCCAAAGTCCTTCATATCAAACTGTTTAGATAGATATACCCTTAAATTAGATAATACCTTCATATTGTTTCCAATGAATAAGATGTCATCCACGTAAAGTACTAAGAATACCACCACATTTTTGTTATATTTTTTGTATACACAAGATTCATCCGGACATTGATCAAATTCATATGATTTATCACCTGATCAAAATGGATGTTCCAAGATCTGGAAGCTTTCTTAAGCCCATAAATGAACTTCTTAAGCTTACAAACAAGATGCTCTTGGCCCTTTTCAATAAACCCATCTGGTTGCTTCATAAAGATGTTTTCCTCAAGACTTCCATCAAGGAAAGATGTCTTGACATCCATTTGCCAAATCTCATAATCGAGATGAGCTACAATAGATAAAAGAATCCTGATAGACTTAAGCATCACTACTGGCGAAAAGGTTTTCTCATAATCCATACCCTTTTTCTGAGTAAAACCTTTTACAACAAGTTATGCTTTAAAGGTTTCAACCTTATCGTTTGTTCCTCTTTTTTCTCTCATAGACCTACTTGCATCCAATGGCTCTACATCTTTATCTTGGAATGCTTTATTATAGGTGCAAGGATCATAATTTTGTTCCTTAGGAACGAAGACTGATGACTCTTCCAAGAACATAAATCTGTCAGATTATATCACAACCCTCCCACTATGATGAGGCAATATAGGTTGTGGTGTAACATTTGTGACATATTGTACAGTTATTTGTGTTCCTCCTCTTGTACTGTTGGTATTGAAGTATTAGGTGTCTCTCTTCTCTATTCTTCTAGAACAACTCAACTCATAGGTTTATGGTTCATCACATATTCTTCCTCTAAGAATCGGGCATTGGTGCTAACAATGACCTTCTGATCCTTAGGACTATAAAATAGACCTCCTTTCGTTCCTCTTGGATAGCCTACAAACAAGCGTACTGTGTTGGACTACCCTAAAATTGAACATGTTTCAGACTAGGCTTCCGCCCGATCCACAGCTCTGTGGGATTAGAAAGTACTGACATAGAAGGTACCAAGTTCAAAATATAAGCTGTAGTCTCTAAGATATATCCCCAAAACGAATCTGGCAAATCCGAATAACTCATCGTTGATCTAACCATATCTATAAGTGTCCTATTCCTTCTTTATGCTATACCATTCTGTTAAGGTATTCCAGGTGTAGTCAATTGGGACGTAATCCCAGCTTCTGATAAGTAATCCCTAAACTCTCCAAAAAAGTACTCGCCACCACGATCTGAACGTAATGATTTCATTCATTTTTAATGACGTTTCTTCATCTCAGCCTTGTAGTTTTGAATTTCTCAAAGCACTCAGACTTATGGCGTATCAAGTAAATGTATCCATACCTTGAATAATCGTCAATGAACGTGACAAAATATTGAAAGCCACCTCTAGCCTGGATAGTCATAGGCCCACACAAATCAGAATGAACCAATTCCAATACATCTTTGGCCATATTCCCTTTGCCTTAAGGCCTTTTGGTCATTTTACCTTCCAAGCAGGATTCACAGACTAAAAGTGCCTCCACTTCCAATGAACTCAAAGGTCCATCTGTAACCAGTCTTTAAATCCTTTTTAGGTTAATATGGCCTAATCGCAAGTGCCAAAGATATATTTGGTTCATACAAGAAGGTTCTTTTCTCTTATTTAAGTTAGAAGACATATTATTCATTTTTATTAGTTACATTATTGGTAAAATAGGATTAATGACATACAAATTATCTACTAATGCACCAGAACAGATAAATTGCTTATTTTTTCTAATAACAAGGTTGTCATTAAAATGAACTGAATATCCATCCTTAATTTGGATAAAAATATTAATCAAATTTCTTCTAAGTGGAGGTACATAAAGACAATCTTTCAATGTCAAAGCCTTATTTTTACCAAAAGATAAAATAGCATATTCTTCTGCAATGGTTACAGCTTTTGTAGCGTCACCTATAAACAAGCATATATCTACATTATTAAGTCCTATGGTTTCCTGGAACACCTACAATAAATTACAGACATGATTAGTCGCTCATGCATCTATACACCAGGTGTTGGTAGATAACACCGCTAAACATGTTTCAGCTACTAGTGAATAAGATATACCTTCTTTGTTCCCTTATTTGAAAAGTGGACAGTCAATCTTCCAATGTCCTGACCCTTTGCACTTGAAACACTTATCTTTCACTTTTTCACAGCGACTTGAGGCCGCATGCCCTTATTTGCCAAATTTGCTATTTTTGAATGTTATTCTTCTTCTTACCGCCTTTCGAATTAGAAGTAGAAACCATTTCAGTAACACGAATATGACCATTCTGCCTAAAGAGAGCTTCAACATCCTGTAGCTCTTTCGCATGTTCTGCCAAGCTATACAACCTTTTGTTCATGTTGTAGTTAAGGCAAAATGAGTCAAAACTTTTAGGCAGAGTCTCGAGAATGATATTGACCGGGGTTTTCCTATCGATTTCAGCTCCAAGGATCTCCAACTCATTCAGATAACCCAACATTTTGAGAATATGGTCCCTTATTGGCGTACCTTCAACAATGATCGTATTCATCAAATTCTTCATAGCAAACTGTTGAGCTACTCTACTCTGATGTCGAAAGAGTTTCTTGAGGTTATACATCGTGTCATAAGCTGTGGACATGACATGATGCTGATGTTATAGTACATTTGACATAGATGCCAGAATGTAATACCATGCCATCTCATCTGCCTTTATCCACTTCTTTTAAGCCTCTTTGACATATTCATCAGAATTAGCATCAGGCTTAGGTGGACATTCCTCATTGAGTACATAATTGTACTCTTCAGCAATTAAGACAATATCCAAGTTACCTTTCCAGTCGATAGGCGACGGACTTTATAATATGCTTGCGTCGAGTCAGATCGGTCGGGAACTTAGATGGCCATTTGACTCGATCGCTGAGCTTGGTAAACGAAAACACCTTGCGACATCGATCAAATTGATTTGGACGGATGTTACGAGAATCGATCCAACTAATGGAACGACTTCTGTTGAAATAAGTCCTAGATGCAGCCGGCTGCATCTCGATGAGTGAGCTCTATATATGAGTCCCTTCGACGGGACCAGACAGCTGTATGTTTTCTTGGAGCTTTTGCCGCTTGGTTTTGATGAAAGTGTTTTTGCGTCATTTTCTGGATGCCATCTGCGAATTTTGAAGCGAAGGAATAAAGAAGGAACCCTAACTAAGTGTTGGCGCCATTGCAGGAGCTCGCGTAACTAAAGCTTGAACGTTGCGAAGCGCTTCGACGGTCGGCACGATCAAAGAACTTGGTGGGTGATTCGGCCCCTTCTTTTTTACTCTGTCCCGCAAACAAAATTTTCTTTGCCTCGAATTCATTCAAATCGACGATGCCAAGTTAAATGCATGCAAATGTACTAAGGTCAAGAACTCGGGGAAAACATATAGATTTAGAGTAATTTACTCTGAAAATATAAGTTTCCCACATAAACGAGAAAGTTTAAGGTTCTAGTAAAAAGATAGACTATTTTACGTGCTGCAAAATAATATGAAACGTCGATTGTGGCTTACGGTGGCCCAGGGAATTTGGTGCCTATGGGATGCTAAGTCGGAAGTACAGCTCGGGGAAAATGATTCGTTGCATGAGTAGGGCACAAATGATAATGCCGCTCAATACTGTCTATGCTATACAAATCTGTCTACACATATTAAACTGTTCTCGTATTGGCATGGTCATGGACAGCTTGTGCACAAGTTGAACTTTCTTCGATGCGGTAATGGGGGCATCAGAACCGAATCGACCTAAGGGGAATAAACAAATTCGTGCTTCGGCGCAAGGCATTGCGAGACCTGCAGCAGGGCTTGCAACCCAAGCTAACAGGCACATCGTAATGCCATATAAAAGTCCCTCGTGGTGCGTAACACCAGTGACCGCGCATATAAGATAGTAGCATGCTCACCTATTATCTTATGCAGATAGTAAGTATTATCTCTGTTTTTATGCAGGGATAAGCATGGCCGTGGTAAGAACTATGAATAATCGCTATGTTTTACTATCTGCTTTATTACTTCAAAGATAGCTATCGATATAAACTGAATTCATTTAGTTCTAAATAGAAAGACAACTCTAAAGCATGCCTACCTTAACAATCAGAGTCGGTTTAGACGAGTGGGTTCGTCTCATCCACTTAGCAAGTGTGCTAATCCCCTCCCCCAATTCCCCAGGTGCGGCGGGAGCTCTAAACTGAAGCTGAAGTGCGGAGAGGCATTTTGAAGCTCTTCCTATACTGAAGTATTTTGAAGCCAAATCAATCGAAGGCTTATGTATAAAGGGGCGAATGTATGGAACGGCAAGTGTTAGTTCAGGCAGCTTGTCGAGTATGTTTCTTTTGTTTTCAATCAATATAGCTGCAACGACATCCAATGTAATTACGACTTGCACTTTGTTGCAAGCTATGAATGAAAAGCATATTTCTATCTTCCTATACAGCGTCTTAATTTGATGTGATTTATGAAGTTTTAACTTGGTGTTTCAATATAATAATCAACGTAACATTTTTGCCTTGTACGAGTGCAATTCCAGACTCGTACGACATCACGCCTTGCGAGGAAGATCGATTCGACATAATAACACCGAGGATGAACGACTTGTTGACTCTGGGCGTGACAAGAATCACCATAAGTGGACTGAAAGAACTCATTTTTGAAATCCTGAGAATCACAAAACTAACTATTATGTAGGGAAAAATCTTTTTGAATTAAATAAATATTGATTCCCTAAAAACAACAATAACTAATTCACCAAAACCTTAAACACCGTGAATTTAGTATGCCACGATAGTGTGGACGTATACAAATTCATCTTTCATCATAGGAGGTTTTTTTATTAATTTTATTCTCATGTCAACCTAAGTTTATGACAAATAAAATTAACTTGTTGGTCTTGCTTTGGTCCTACAAATAAATGCAGTTACTCCGATGGAAGCATATCATTATTTGTATCAAAGTGTATACCATTACTTAATACTAAGTCCATTACTTCGTAATGAGTTCCTTCATATAGAGAAGTGACCACATACTAAGTAACTTTCTATAATTATTCCGAATGAAGTATGTACTGGTTATCCGTATCTAAACTCATCTGATATGGAGGAAGGCACTAAACCAACGCGCAAGTACAATTACATCACCTACATACCAGTAATTGAGACCATAGGATTTATAAAAAATAAACTCCCTCTTCCACTGAGTTATTTAACAATGAAGGTTTTTCTGTTAGTTGATTTATGTCTATGTTGTCTATTATTAATGTTGGTTTATGTTTATAACAAACAACCACATCAACAATCATTCATAACAGAATAAACAAATATAGCAATAAAAGATAAATAACTATTATGGCCATATATCATGCATCTTCCACAATTGTGCTGGATCCAGAATAGTGCGCTGCACAGAGCTATTCGGGGTTCCACTATATAAATAAATATCCAACTATTATTACTTAATTTTTTAGGTTTTGTTTGCCAATTTCTTTATCGAAAATCATCTGATAGCCTTCGGACTACTAAAATTAACATCTCGTCCTGCATAAGAAAAAGTCACCACCTTCATCCTCACAGACTGGAAAAAAATTAATTACATCAATCCTATGACTCCGGAGGAGTTTACACATAATCTAGATTAAAGAAAATTAAATAAAAAGCACGATCAACCCTCATGATTTAAATTACTTCAATGAAGAACAAAAGCCATGATAAGCCATAGGTTTAAATCACAAAAATAAAAATCATGCAATCGGACCATAATAATTGGATCTAAGATGCCTACAAAATCGAATCAGAACATATTTAGATCTGCAGACTATTTTTTTGACACAAGTTTTATTGGACAATATGGATTTATCAATTGATACGCAGATCCAATATCGGCTCTGATATCAATTGATGGAACTGGTATCCCCGGGACCGCCTATTGATCTATACAACATAACCATGACCATACGGCCAAGTCATCTTGCGCATGGTGACTCATCATCTATGCGGCACGACGAAACCATGTGGCATGACAATTTATCAACCATGTGGCATGACTGCAAAGTTAATCTAAGCATATATCAATGCAAGTCCTTCAACAGGAAAAATTCTAGATAACGAATTGGTGTGCATATCGATTGATGAAGCATAAACAGGCTTAATTCGTGATCTAATCCTTCAATGGCAGAAACCAGGGTTCACGAATCATACTGGAAGTAGCGAGGAGTAGATGACAGTTTCCAGCAATCATGATTGATCAGCAACCTCAAGATCTTCTACCGTATTCCTTCCTCAAGTTGGACATCGTGTTCCAACCTTTTTTTCTCCTTAGTTATCCTTCCTTTCTCTCCTTTCGTGATGAACAAATTAGGGAAAGATGCTCACTTAGGATACATATGATGGCCAGAGAATATATGGTATATATAGGCTACGGCAGGGACGGTGAGGAAAAAATAGGTTTATGTCTCCTAACGGTTCAAGGTATCCCGTGTTCAGTCCGAACACACAACTCACGCCTGTTAACAATAGCTGGGTCCACTAAAGAGATACTGTTGCACTACCTACATAATCCTAAATTACGTTTATGGGCTCCTCCTTATTATATGCTTGTTTATCTCTCAATGTTAAGATATTGAATGCCCGTCAATCAAAATAAGTTACTGACAACTATATTGATCGACATCGTTTGTCCTTAAGTAGTACCACTCAACTTTTATTTGTCATATCGGATATAATCCACCTGCAGGGTTTACATGACAAGCCTTTTGAGTTTCTTAAGGGACACCATCAACCCGATACATCAGGACATGGATTCTTTTTTTAATAAAGAGTCCATCATACACATAATGCCATTACCCAATTGATAGAGGTTATCGACTCATTATGAATCTTACTCTTTTATGAATCAAAGTACTCCACACTAGATATACATATATGTTATTATATCCGGATTAAGAGCACAAGCATCTATAATAACAGAGGTATTTATCTCTCTGTAGTCGATAAAAAGAGAAGAACCTCAAATGTTCTTGTTCAATACACACAAAGTGCACTAGTATAAACCGATAGTCAAGATAGACTAATGCCAGATTATACTACAACATTACCAATGGTTTGTCCAATTCCATCTAGATTGTGAATCATTTATATATTCTACAAGGGACTGATAATATAATCTTCTGGTGTCACCACACACTATATTATCTATATTGTAGAATATCAGACACTTGCATTAATATATAAAAATATAAAATGCCAACATTTGTCCATATGATTCTTATTCAAAAATAATAAAAAATATAGTTAATACAAAAGTAATGCTTTTAGTATAAAATCCTAACATGTTGGGTCCCGACGGGGGCTACCAAAGAAGCAGTGAGACCAACAAGAGCGTCGGCTTTTAGGTTTTGTAGCCAAGGCACGTGTTCTATAAAGAACCTAGTGAAAGTAGAAATTATGTCGACTGCCGCCTGGTGGTAGGGGAGTAAGTCCTCATGTCGGACCTTATACTGACCTTTAGATAGTCAACCCCCAACTGTTTAGCCAGTTGGAGTCCAATGATGAGGGCGTTATATTTTGCCACGTTGTTGGAGCACGGCCCCATAAGGGAATATGATGGGTAGATGACTAGGCCCTCGGAAGAAATTCTCTACGTGACTATAAAGATATGTAATAAAATTCTATCGTGCGTAGCAAAACCATGTAACAGATTCCCCTTTATGAGAGCCCATGCTATCATTTATGGAGGGAAATATTTTTACTACAGGTATTATAGACGTAGTATAAAATATTTTATAGGGATCCACTGGTAAAGAGTTGACATCTCATCGAAGGTACTGTACACGCTTGAATAAACCATATTGAAATAGCATGGTCGCATGGCTGTACATTTGTGACTTTTTGAAGATATCGCCCATCAAGGATGAATTACCCGCTGGGCAAGAAGAACATTTTTGCTATGTGCTTCATTATTTAGGGAATACACCATATGTCATGTCTTAGAGATCTTCTCTTTGTGCTTGGTGACCAGGCGAGTTATCGGCCGCGTCGTGTCTTCGACAAGGTTGAGGTGAACACACATGATTTCGCTCTATGGCATTTTGAGTGGCACAAACCCTGTTGCATTACGAGATGGTAGGAGATTAACAACCTCCATTGTCGCCCTGGGGATTGGTGTGACGCCATCTTGGGCCTCTATTGCCAAGAAGTCACCAAACTGGTGGGTACCATATTTGTAGTGTCTGTCTTGTCCTCATAGTCAAGAGTGAGGACCATGGTATCAATCAGTTGTTGTATGTGCTTTATCAACCCGTAGAAGTCATGTATTGGATAGTAGATGTACCAGTGATAGTGATAATACTTAGGATTGTCTACCTTGTTCGCCTCTTCAGAACGCTTGAGAGGAGGAAGATCACCCTTCATCAGCAAGTTGAAGAGATACACTTTGTCGTAATCGTTAAAGGAGTAATTCTCCTTTGGCCTCGCTACTTTTGCCGTCGTTTGGTTCAATGAGGGTGAACCTTTGGAAATGTTGACATTCAAGGTCTAGTTCCTTTTTTCGTCTCGGCCGTGAAGAACATGAGGCAACTCTAGAGGGGGGTGAATAGAGTTTATATAGAAAATAACCAATTAAAAATTAACTCTTTCATGAATAATAAATAATCAGAGTAAAATGCGGAAAATAAATGAAGAGCAAGAAAGCATACGCAAACACAGCGATTTTAACCTGGTTTCCCTCGTGGAGGACTAGTCCAGGCCTGAGAACTCTAGCTCAGGATTAAATCCACTATTTGTGAAATAGTAGTTTACAACCCGTGCCTTTATAGAAGAGCACGTCAACTTCTTACAGAGGATCGCAGTGGCTATTTGCTTGGAATTGTCCAAGCGACTTCTTCAACTCTTGCACAAGAATCCTAACTGAGAGATGCTGAGCACTCGAGACTTAGGAGGCTTGTGGCTAGTAGATGGGAAGGGTATGGCTTATTTGAGCTATAAGAGAGAAGAGAAGAGAAGATTGGATTATTTGAAATGAGAGAATTCATGGCCTATTTATAGTGTTTTTGTAGGTAGAATTCGGCCAGAATTCGGGTAGGAAATTTCAAATATTTGGCCGTTGGACAACTAGCAACCAGCTAACCCTAAAATTAGGGATGCTGATTTCTAGGGGACAGAGTTCGGCCCGAACTCTGTGTGGAGGCAGAGTTCGGCCCGAACTCTGTCTCCAGAGCACAGAGCTGGTCTAAGTGGCCAGTGGGTATTTTTTTGGATGGTGGAGTTTGAGGATTATTGGGTAGGCTATAGGTCAAGTCTCAAGAGCTCAGCATGACACAGTTTACATCAGTCTAGACTCAACAAAAGTGTAAAATACAGACTCAAATATAACTGAGAAGCTGAGACTGAGCAGTCGTCTGACTTGAGCTTAATGTAGACGTCGTGTGTCGTATTGAATTATTACAAATATTATTTAGTCAATGTTATCAATATCTGGTTGACTGTGACTTTGTGTCAACAATCTCCCCCATATTGATAATTGACAAAATAATATATGTATATTCAATATTCATACCTGGACACAGTTGATCACAAAAACATAGCTCCCCCATAATCAATGCCAAGCAGAAATAATAGCTCCCCCGTAAATAATGCATTAAACCTGTTGGCCTGATAAATAATATCTCCCAAAAGCACCAAATAGCACATACAAGAATATACATATTTCTCCCCCTTTTTGGCATTAGCAATATAAACTGCATATGAATAATAATGATGCAACCACACCAAATAGAGAAGAAACTATATATGAATGATCAAAACGAGCAACTGGCATAGAATAATGAACTATGATAAGCAGAAAAAGTCATCACACATAACCAGAGTCATCAAACTACCAGAGTTTTAGTACAACCCAAGTACATAAAACCAAATAAAACTAAGTAACTGGAAATCAGAAAATAGAAACTAGAATCATCAGCAGCAGCAGCAGATAGTAAACGCCATCTCCATCATGGAGCACGAGAAGGCCCAGCATAGTCAGAATGATCAGTGAATGAATGGCTGGGGTCCACAATAGCAGCATCCGGATCCAGATAGCGCATGACCCAGGGGTCGTCAATACGATAACCAGCACGACCAGGATCCCGCTCCATGGAAATAGGCATAAAGGGGTGACGAGACATGGAATACCGGATATCGTGCAGCGAGTTGCTGAGGGCACTCATCTGCAGGGTAGTCCGGTAGTCCATCTGAGTCCAGCGATCGTCCTCCAATGCGAAACGATCTCTGAGCATGGTCTCGTCACAATGAACGCACGAAAAACCATAGAAAGATACAAAGGACAATCATGGAGAGGGACAATGAACGCACGAAAAACCATAGGAAGATATAAAGGATAAACCAGGGCTCGTGGTTTCTTCCTACAGTTAATCATCCAGTCCATCATGGTACGTGGAAGATTGAACGGAATGCGATAATGAAGATGATACAAAGCAGAGATCTCAAAATATGTAACTTCATCGGTGGAGCCAGCTTTTGGCAAAATAGTGTTAAAAATAATTCGATGAAGTTCATAGAAATACGGGTTGTGTAAGATATGAAAGAAATACTAGGGTTAGGGTTTGTGAAAATAAGTTTGGAGAGGTGAAGGTGGTGGTAAGAATGAAGGAGAGAGATGAAGACCCGAATATAAGAGGAGGGTTTTCTTTGGTCGGAGTAAATCTGGACCGTAGGATCACATTTGATCAAACGGCTGCGGCTGTCCCCGATTCTGGAAGATGGGAACCGAATTCGGCCCGCACTCTGTTGGGGACAGAGTTCGGCCCGAGTTCTGGATCCTTGTTCCAGAACTAAAAAACAGGCCAGATGATGGAAAAATGGCTAAGTATGGGAAATAAGTAAGATATGGAAGAAATAGCTTGAAAGATGCAATCAATAAGAAAAATAGCAGGACGAAATTGAAAAATAGTGAATCAGCAGTAAGAAATCAAAACGAACCATATAATAAATAAGGAAATATATCATAATTCAATAGTTTGAAGTTGCCATGGGTTAGCTGCAGGGGCCGGATCCCAGCTAGCGGTAGTCCTGTGGACTAGTGCACCGTGTCGCTTAGGCTTTTACGCCTTGTTGTCAGAAGGGCCCTTTCGGCTTGTACCCATAGCAAGTTCATCGTAAGAGAATCATAATATAATCGATATTTACGCAGGTGAGTTTTAATTTATGACAGCTTCATCTAAAATTCCAAGTTCACGACAAAGGAAATTTAAGCGCTCTTCGGATAATGGCTTAGTAAAGAAGTCTGCTAGCTGATGATCAATGTCAATAAACTATAAGTTAATCGTGCCATTTTGCTGATGATCACGCAAAAAGTGGTGTCTAATTTCAATGTGTTTTGTGCGTGAGTGACAGATAGGGTTCTTAGTCAAGTAATAGCACTGGTATTGTCACAGAATATAGGAATGTGCATGAAAGATAGATTGTAGTCTTCAAGGGTTTGCTTCATCCACAGAATTTGTGCACAACAACGTCCAGCTGCGATGTATTCAGCTTCTGTTGTGGATAGTGCGACAGAATTCTGTTTTTTGCTAAACCAAGAGACTAAAGCCTTTCCTAATAAATGACACGTGCCGCTTGTACTTTTACGGTCGACCTTGCATCCAGCAAAGTCAGTATCAGAGTAACAAATGAGGTCAAATGATGTTGACTTGGGATACCATAGGCCCACTGTAATCGTACCCTTAAGGTATCTAAAGATACGCTTAACCGCGGTCAAGTATGATTCCTTAGGATTTGCTTGATATCTAGCACATAAGCAAACACTAAACATGATATCGGGGCGACTAGCAGTTAAATAAAGTAAGCTGCCTATCATACCTCGATACTTACGTTGATCAACAGGTTTGCCGCTCTCATCTGGTTCGAGTTTGGTTGAAGTAGCCATTGGAGTGCTGATTGGTTTGACGTTGTCAAGATCGAACTTTTTCAGCATGTCCTTTGTATACTTCGACTGACAGATAAAAGTTCCATTTGCCATTTGTTTCACTTGCAGACCAAGAAAGTAGTTGAGTTCTCCCATCATGCTCATCTCAAATTATGTCTGCATACACTTGGCAAATTCTTGACAGAGGGTTTCATCAGTAGACCCAAAAATGATATCATCAACATAAATTTGAATTAATAGAATAGTGTCTTTAAAAGATTTTATAAAAAGTGTAGTGTCAATTTTCCCTTTTGAAAAACTTTTCTCAAGCAAGAAACTGCTTAGCCTTTCATACCAAGCTCTGGGGGCTTGTTTAAGGCCATATAGCACTTTCTTTAGCTTGAACACGTGGTCGGGAAATTTGTGATTTTCAAAGCCAGGGGGTTGTTTTACATAAACTTCCTCCTTAATAAAGCCATTCAAGAAAGCACTTTTCACATCCATTTGAAATAATTTGAAATTTTGATAATTTGTAAATGCACAAAGCATCCGAATAGATTCTAGTCTAGCAACCGGAGCATACGTCTCATCGTAGTCGATACCTTCCTCTTGGTTGTATCCTTGAGCTACTAGACGAGCTTTGTTGCGTGTGACTGAACCATCTTCATTCACTTTATTTCTAAACACCCATTTAGTACCAATTATCGAGTGATTAGCCGGTCTAGGAACTAGTTCCCACACTTGGCTCCTCTCGAATTGGTTGAGTTCTTCTTGCATAGAAAAAATCCAAAATTCATCATTAAAAGCTTCAGAAATGTTTTTCGGCTCAACTTGTGAAATAAAGGCAGTGCTAGCAATAGAGTCTCTTAGTGATGATCTGGTAGTTACTCCACGTGAAACTTCACCTATCACTAAATTTTCTGGATGAGAAGGCTCGAAAGAGAATTTCTTTGGCAAGCCCTCCAGAGAATTTGTTTCGGTAGAAGTATTCATTGGAGTAGAAGTTGATGGCTCAACGTCATCATCAAGAGTACTTGCTGCACTGTTATCTTCATCAAAAGTCACATTTGTTGACTCTTCCACAATTAGTGAGCGTTTATTAAAGACTCTATATCCCTTACTCTTGGCGGCATAACCAAGGAAAATACCATCGTCAGCTTTGGCATCAAATTTGCCTAAGTTGTCTTTGGTGTTAAGGATAAAACATCTACATCCAAAAACTTTAAAATAAGAAACATTGGGGGTTCTCCCAAACCAAAGCTCATAGGGTGTTTTCTTCGTAATGGGACGAATAAGCACCCTATTCAAAATGTGGCATGCTGTACTGACAGCTTCTGCCCAGAAATATTTCGGAAGTGAAAATTTATTCAATATGACTCTAGCCATATCGCCGAGAGTCCTATTCTTCCGCTCCACAACACCATTTTGTTGAGGAGTTCTTGGACAAGAAAATTCATGATCAAAACCATTAGAATCACAAAATTTTTCAAAATCAGAATTTTCGAATTCGCCTCCATGGTCACTTCGGATTCGAGTGATCATGTAGCCTTTTTCGTTTTGAACTTTCTTGACAAAAATCTTAAAAACTGAAATAGCATCACTTTTGTTTGTGAGAAAGAAAACCCAAGTAAATCTCGAAAAATTATCAACAATAACAAATGCATAAACTTTACCACCAAGACTAGCTACTCTACTAGGACCAAATAAATCCATATGGAGTAGTTGCAGGGGTTTAGTAGTACTTACAGAGTTGATGGAATGAAATGAGGATTTGGTTGCTTTGTTCAATTCACATTCGGCACATACTGTGTCCTTTTTGAATGTGATGTCGGGCAATCCTCTCACTAGCTTCTTGGTTGATAACCTGTATATCGTATCCATATTGGCATGACCAAGACGCTGGTGCCAAAGTAATCGTTCATCTTTGTAGGCATATAAACATCTACCTGCATTGTTAGTATCTAAAGAAAGATAGAAAATATAAATGTTATCCTCTCTTTTCCCTTCAAAAACAATGTCTCCCATTGACCTATCATAAATGAGGCAATTGTTTTGTCCAAAGTTAATATCATATCCATGATCAGCAAGATGACTAATGCTGAGCAGGTTATGTTTTAACTCGGTCACTAGGTAGACATCCTTTATTACAGGAGAGGGGGGATGACCAATAATACCATTACCTATTATGTGCCCTTTTAAATTGTTACCGAAGGATACGTATCCTTCTCTCTTCATCGATAGTGATGCGAAAAGATTTGCGTCTCCTGTCATATGTCGCGAGCATCCACTATCGAGAATCTACTTACTTTCAGTTGAGGAAGGAAGGTCCACCTACATCAAGAGTAGATGTGACCTTTGGTACCCAAGTTCTTGAGGGTCCTAAAAAGTTAGTTTTCGGAAACCATGCATATATCTTTTTGTCTACCAGTCTTCTAACTCTACATTGTGGTGAAATGTGTCCATGTGATCCACAGTAAGTACATATAGCATTTTTATTTACACTAGGAACATGAGAATAATATCTATAGGCAGCATGATGTAGATGGACATGATGTGTAGAGTTTACATGGTGATCATGGTGCTGTTGTCTATGTGGCATGGCATGGTGATATTGTCTATGTGGCATGGCATGCTGATATTGTCTACGTGGCATAGTGTGCTGATATTGTCTATATGGCATAGCATGGTGATGTGGCATAATATGGTGATTTTGTCTATATGGCATGGCATGATGATCTTGACTATATGGCATGGCATGGTGAAGATTTCTATATGTAGAGTGATGTTGGTTGTGTCTTTGTGCAGCATGATGAGTATGAGAAGTATTCTTACGTGCATGTGGTTTTTGTGTTTTATGAAAGTTAGTTTATATAAAAGCATGGTTACGTGCTGCATAAGGATGACGTGGTTGACTAGCTTGAGTGGTGTTGTGCCCATGTGATTGGGTTTGAGGTTGAGCAACATGTTTTCCCAATTTGGTTTCTAATCTCTTAGAAACAGCTTGCAGTTCATCAACCTTAATATTTAAGCCATATATCTTAGTCATGGAAATTTTGTGTCTACTCTTTTCTTCAGCAAGCATCGTATTGAGTGTAGTAATTTCTTGAGTTTGTTGCTCAATACGTGCTTCAGCATCATGTAAGCTTATTTTAAGCTTGGATACTTCATCAGTGATATCAGTGGGTGACGTGTCTCTAATGTTATCAAGTAATAGAGAAATTCTTTGTATTTCATCTTCAAGACTTTTGATTTTGTCCTTGGCATGTTTGTATTTACCGATGACCTTTTTGTGATCATCGAGTAAATCAGTGAAGGCATCGCCAAGTTCATCAAAAGAGAAGTCGTCTAGAGTTTCGTTAGATACCTTGTTGGAAGTTGCCATTAGGCACACATTTGCTTTATCTTGAGGAGAGTCCTTTTCTTCCTCGGAGTCACTCGCTTCACTTTCATGCCAAATGCTTGTGTTGACATATTTCTTTGATGAGGTCCTCTTGTATGGTTTCTCATAGCGATTGCTTTTCTTCAAGAATGGACAGTCTTTTCGAACGTGTCCAGTCTTCTTGCAACCGTAGCAGGTTGGCTCTTCTTCATCGTCTTCTTGTGGTTCCTTCTTTCTTCTATTGAAGCGAAGAAATTTCTTGAAGTTGCGAACCATGAGAGCTTGGTCTTCGTCATCCGAGTTGTCGTCTTCGGTCTCATCGTGCTCAGCCCTTCGTCGATGAGCTTTGAGAGCGATCTCCTTAGACTTCGGAGCAGGCTCTTCGAAGTCCTTGAGGTCAAGCTCGTGAGTCATGAGCTTGCCCATCAAGGTCTCCATTGACATGGTTGTGAGATCGTTTCCTTCTATGATGGCTGTCACCTTAGGGTTCCAAATTTTTGGTAGCCCCCTAAGCAACTTGCGAATCTTCTCATGATTTAAATATTGCTTTCCAAGTGAAGACAGGGGGTTGATGATGTCGAGGAATCTTGTGAACATCTGTGTGATCGTCTCGTTTGGCTTCATCTTGAATGCCTCGTATTCTTGCGTAAGACGACTGATTTTTGATTCCTTGACTTGGGTGGTTCTTTCATGCGTCACTTCTAGAAGCTTCCATACTTCGTGAGATGTGGTGCATATGGATACCCTGTTAAACTCATTCCTGTCTATAGCACAGAATAAAGCATTAATAGCTCTCGCGTCTAGACTTGCCTGTTTCTTCTCTTCGTCAGAATATTTGTCATGGGATTTCTCAATGAGATCACCGTTGACAACTATCCTGGCGGGCATTTTGTAACCGTCAGTGACGACTGTCCACAGGTCAAAGTCTAGAGACTTGAGATAAAAACTCATCCTTGTTTTCCAATACGTGTACTTAGTTCCATCAAATAGGGGAGGCCTATGAGTGGACTGTCCTTCACCATGATTGGAAATCAAGGATTGTGTGGTTGCCATGGATCAGCTCTAGGATGTAAATCCTTGTAAAGAGAACAGAGCTCTGATACCAATTGAAGAACAGGAGGCAACTCTAGAGGGGGGTGAATAGAGTTTATATAGAAAATAACCAATTAAAAATTAACTCTTTCACGAATAATAAATAATCAGAGTAAAATGCGAAAAATAAATGAAGAGCAAGAAAGCATATACAAACACAGCGATTTTAACCTGGTTTCCCTCGTGGAGGACTAGTCCAGGCCTGAGAACTCTAGCTCAGGATTAAATCCACTATTTGTGAAATAGTAGTTTACAACCCGTGCCTTTACTTCAGAAGAGCACGTCAACTTCTTACAGAGGATCGCAGTGGCTATTTGCTTGGAATTGTCCAAGCGACTTCTTCAACTCTTGCACAAGAATCCTAATTGAGAGATGCTGAGCACTCGAGACTTAGGAGGCTTGTGGCTAGTAGATGGGAAGGGTATGGCTTATTTGAGCTATAAGAGAGAAGAGAAGAGAAGATTGGATTATTTGAAATGAGAGAATTCATGGCCTATTTATAGTGTTTTTGTAGGCGGAATTCGGCCAGAATTCGCGTAGGAAATTTCAAATGTTTGGCCGTTGGACAACTAGCAACCAGCTAACCCTAAAATTAGGGATGCTGATTACTAGGGGACAGAGTTCGGCCCGAACTCTGTGTGGAGGCAGAGTTCGGCCCGAACTCTGTCTCCAGAGCACAGAGCTGGTCTAAGTGGCCAGTGGGTATTTTTCTGGATGGTGGAGTTTGAGGATTATTGGGTAGGCTATAGGTCAAGTCTCAAGAGCTCAGCATGACACAGTTTACATCAGTCTAGACTCAACAAAAGTGTAAAATACAGACTCAAATATAACTGAGAAGCTGAGACTGAGCAGTCATCTGACTTGAGCTTAATGTAGACGTCGTGTGTCGTATTGAATTATTACAAATATTATTTAGTCAATGTTATCAATATCTGGTTGACTGTGACTTTGTGTCAACAGGCCGATGTTCATAATGTTGCTTCTTGGAGGGTGCTTCCCCTATTTTCGATGGTAGGGAGGTTTACCCCCAGCAAATGTGCCTTCCTAGCATTTTTTGGAGTACTTCTTGCATGTCTTTGGCATCGATACAGGCTCAAAGCTCCCTAAGAGCTTCATGTATATCCTCCGATACCATAGGGGCAGATGACCGTAGTAGAGTATGGTTGTCGGTCATAAGAGGAACCTGAAGGGGTGTATTAGACTTTCCGTTAGTTCTTGGATCCTGATTGTCAGGTACTAGAGTCCTTGATTGTTGTTGATTCAAGCTGGCTTTTATTTCCAAGACCGCTTGAGTCAAAGCATGCATGGAGGAACTCAGAGTCTGAAGCCCTACCTTGAGAACATTGATGTGTTGGAGACTGGTGTTTGACGCTTCGCCATTATCCCTATTATTACCCCATGTCATGTATATTGACATTATATGGATGGAGGTAGACAGAGTGGTGGACCACTTTTTGGCCTCCAATCCATGAGGTTCGCTATCTTAAGGAAGACGAGCATGCTGGCATCATCCTTGAAATCCATATGGTGGCTACCCCCAACCCCATATGTGACATAAACATGTTGGGTACCCCCAGATACCTTAACATCGGTTCCATAGGAATCATGCCCCCCTTGGAATGATGGGTTGTTGTGGAGAGTTGGGGGATTGCTATCGGCAGCTTAAACATCGACCTTGATAGAGAGGGACTTGGCTTTTGAGCGGGTGTTTTACAACACCCCGGTACTAGGCACCTGTCACGACCCGCACCCTAGAGTTAGGGCACGAGAACGTAACAACGCCCAGCCTACGCCGCAGTGTCGGCGGTAGAACGCTGTCCTAGGTCTCAATGCATCTAACAGTATAAGACTAAACAGTTTATACTCCCCGAATGGGGGTGACATAGCAGATACAACTCAATCACATCTAAGGTAGAGCATGATAAGAATAGATAAAACATGAAACCCAAAATAAATACAGGAGATAGAAGTCTAAGTGTCTAAGATACATGAACCCAGAAGTACATCTTAAAACTCAAATAAAGATACAGTAATCCACAAGGTAAATACAACTCCAGACAAAATGAAATAACTACCTAAACAAATCCTACTGTGTCTCCTCTAGGCTAGCAGGCACCTCCAGGCTATCTGTAAAATTTATCAACAGGTCCAATCAGGACTGGAGCGAGTACAGTACATCTCAACAGATCATAGCAGGTTAGAAAATAAAAACATGCAGTAAAGTAAGATACGAGTACTGAAGAAATGCTGTATATAAACAGGAAGAGAACTGTAATATAAATATCTACTATACATAGAGAACTAACAGTGGCTAGTGAGTCAGAGTACGAGATAGCACATGTGAACAGGACGGATTTGCACAGGATCGAGGTGCACAAGATCTACACTACTTTGGAATTGTTCACACAACTACTAGCACTCCCCCGTATCCCCAATCAATACACAAGGATCTAAACAGGTTATGTTATTGCACAAGATATCACATGGGGGCCCATATAGGGTGCACATGATAGTATACATGGGGGCTCCGTGAACATGAGAGTACAAGATTCACAGGAGTGCACATGTAAAATAGAAGCACAGGAGTACAAGATGAAAGTGAAACGCACATGACACAATGTACCCGATGCTTCCGAGGGGGATAACATCGCATGTAGAGATCCATATAGTACCAATCCGTGTGACCAACGTGACAGTACAAGTAAAGTAATCTACTGCAGGAAATAATTCTAAGCAGGATATGAAATGATCAGAGAATGTACTCGCCTCGATAACCTGAACCGCTGATAAGTATAGGAGGTCCCACTGAAGCCACAGAGTCCTATTTAAAGCAACACAGGTTACAAGGTGTTCAAGTTGTAATAAATGAATCTCTAAAATCAATCTATACTATTCTAGGTTCTTCTAAGTCAAAACAACTCTAGGTCGACTCTGGTCAATAATCTAGTCAAACTAGGTCAAGTGTTGACTTATAGTTGACTTTGGGTCAACTGGTCAACTCTGGTCAAACAGGTCAATTCTAGTCTAATATAAAGTGTACTTCGTTATTTGTACGTCGAAACTTACGGCACGTAAACCGAGATAAGAAGATTATCGGTAAGGTTGATAATCTTATTATAGTGATCCACGTATCCAACTTGCCAATTTCAGCGATGTGAGATCACTGGAATTGACTGATCTCAGTTTTATTGTACCAATCCCGAAATACGAACATTATATAAATTAATTATTAATTAATTATAAAAAGGTTAAACTCAGAGAAATTATCAACAAACATTGTCGGACGATGAAATGAACATCACCAACGTGTCCAGAATGGTCAAATTAGCTAGGATAGCCTACCCAACGGTCCAATTTGGACACAAGGGCAAAAAGGTAATTTCGGGTCAAAACGGTGTCCGTGTCGGAGCCGTTTTGCACCAAAAAACGTGCAAAAAAATAAGTCTATAAAATATAGCAAAATATATGTCCACGCAACCAGAATGTCGATACGAACCCAACGGTATCCCCAGAATTGGATTCCGACGAGCCGATCTCAAAATGACCCGTTGACCCGGATATTGGTATCCGACTTGCACCAAAATGCGTGCCAGATCCAATGTCCACCAAAACCTAGCAAATTATATGTCAACGAGTCCAGAATGACGATACGAACTCAACGGTATATCCGAAATTGGATTCCGATGAGCCGGCGTCAAAAAGTCCCGTTGACCCAGAAAGTGGGACCCGCTTTGCACCGAAAAACGTGCCCGGGCCCACGTTCTCCAAATCTAACAAATTTTATATGAAAATATGCCAGAACGACGCCACAAGTCTAATGGTGGTGTCAGAAATGAAATCTGGAGTCCCGTGTTCAAAAATAGAATTTTACAAGTTGGAAATTACGAATTCGGACGGCCAACTTTGGCGTCGAATTCAACCAATCAAACAAGCTCACAATGGAACGAAACTGGAGGGGTAGTAAGAGGGTTATACCAGCTTCGCACCGGAACTGGTAGCACGCCAAACGGAGCTGCGGTGGAGGAGATACAAGCTGACGAAGTTGGCCCCACGAAACTGTCCAAATTTAATACAATTTAAACGGTCAACTTGGTGGCCGGTTTTCATGTACCAAACGATAAAATCAACGGACGAAAATTGACAGGGATGAAGGTGGATATATCGAGATTACGACGAAGCGAAGAAATCGCCGATCCAACGGTCGGATCTTCGGAAAAACGTGCACAAAATCGCTGCGATGGGGCGCGATTTCAGCGTCGTTTCCGAGCTCATCACGACGGGACGTCGTGCAAAACGCACGAATCGCCTCGACGGCGCGTCCCGGAGGACGGTGGCCGTCAGGGAGCTGTCCACTTATGCTCGCCGGAGGGAGGGCTGTCCACGGAGGGGGCCACGGCGGCGCGTGGCCGGCCACGGCGGTGGTGGCCAGCGCCTCATGCGCGCGCGCGTGGTCGGCCGGCTGCTGCCGCTGCTACGCGCTGTTGCGCGCGGCTGCGCACGGAGCTGCACACTGCCCGGCCGGCGGGGGCGCGACGGCGCGGTACACGGCGGCGGGGGATGGCTGGAATGGAGGTGGTGGTCGGGAATAAGAGTGGTGGAGATGATAGTTGATGGTGGTGGTTGGATGTGAAGAGGTGGTGCGGGAGGAGGACAATGGAGGAAGGAGGAGAGAGCTCGAGGAGCTCGGCCTGGCTGGACAGGTGGCCGGCGGCGAGCCACGCCGGAGGGGGTTCCATGGAGAATGGTGTCGGGTTACATGGGAGGGGAGGTGGTGATCGAAATATTGAAGGAGCTGTGAGTTTGTTGTGTAGTAAAAGTAGAAAGGGAGAGAAAAATAATATGATAAGCATTAATTGAAAAGAGAGAGAGATGTTATCCCTCCAATCCTAGGGCTGGCCAAACATGTGGAAGTGAGGGAAAAGTTGCCATGGGGAAATTAATGGTTGTGATTGAATTAAGGTGAAATCAATGGCAATGATGGAATATAGGTAATTCCAATAGGATTAAATCAAGGAAAATTTCCCATTAAATAATAAAAATAGATGAAATGAGAAATTGATATTTTTGGACAATAAATATGAGGGTGTCCCGATGGAGGGCAACATGGAGCTGGACTGGGCTCGGTGGAGCCGGATTGGGTGAAAATTGGATATCGAGCAATAAATGAATTAAAATATAGACGTTGATGATCATGTGTAATTAAGTAGCACATGGGGATTCCAATAAATGGGACACAAGTGGCGGACAGATAGTAGGCTCAAAGTGGGCCATGTCCATAGTTGGGACGGACAGATTTTGGTCGACAGGGGACCCACAAATCAAGTTGGAAAATAAATGTGACGCCGTGGAGTGAAATAAAATCGGGTCATGTGTCGGAAAAGTTGTGTGAATCAAATGGAGCACAAATGACGTGTCTGAGTGCGACACGAAGGTCATGGGTGACGAGCGTCTCGAGTAGATCATCAATGAGGAGTTGGTTTCAAGAAACTGACTGGTCTTGCACTCCCAATTTAAAAGTCATGGTAACGCGCTGAAAATAATCAAGTAAAAGAGTGGGAAAATAAATAACAATCAAATGGTCTAAATTGACCCGTAGTTCAGCGAAGCAGAAAGAGCACAAGAGAACAAGTTTGGGTGGGACACCATATACCGTCATGAAGGTAATCGTGTCCACTCCAAAACTCGTAAATAAGATTTCCAGAGTTGAACATCCCTGATACTCCAAATATCAATGGCATGAAAAAGTACACTAACAGATAAATAAATAGAATAAAACATTTATCAAAACCAAATAATCAGAAAAATAAAATAAAATGAAAAAAAATTTCAACCCGAAATTCAGGGTCCTCACAGCACCGCTAGCTTGCTTCCTCGAGGTTGGCTTTTTGGTGCACTCGCCAAAATCGGAGGATTATTGGAATTGGAATTCCTTTTCAAAGAAGGATATTTCCATGTATCATGGTAGGAGGCGATGGACAGTTCATCATCGTCTTCTACTTGGACCCTCTTTTGGAGATACTGTTAGATTGGTGCAGATGGTTGCAGTCGTCGAAACACAGACTGCCTGAGTGCAGAAACTGATATTTGGCGCAACAACAGTTGATGATGATGTTAGCACAACTATGTCCTGAAGAAGGCACTTTGTGTGTAACAATTGTCTCATTTGCTTTGTGTTTGTGACTAATGACGTCATGTAAATCGTGTAAGGAAGTTTCATAGTTACACCCACTTCATGCGCATGGCTAAGTCGAGCACTTGGGTGTGTATGTGAGTGGTGTGCTTCCTGATCTGGTTCAAGCGCATAAGACACACCCAGATCATTGGTGGAAGACTTATTGTGAGACTGACCCACTCTATGCGCACAACCAAACTCGGCACATGGGCCTATCACCACAAGATTTGATCTTTGGCTTGGTTTCAGCGCATTGGATGTGCCCAAGTGACAGGAAGACTTAGGAAATAGACCCATTCTGGCACATATGTACCTGCGTTAGTTCTGTACAGCTTACCTTAGCTGAGCGCGTAACAGTCAGTGAATGCTTATGGTTTGTTGTAAGCAAAGCAGATTAAGTACATAGCTCGTGCTGCTTTGGACTTTTTAGCACCTAAAGGCGCATAGTAGTCAGAGTCCAAATTCCTCATTCCTACTTGGCAAGAGATTCTGTCATAGACAGATGACTTTTCATGTACCGAATGGTTGTTTTGTTGAGGGGTGGCTGTGCCTCTCTTCTTCTGTTGCACCTTTGTTTAGGGGCGCATGGACTAGGAGTCGGTGCTGCACTTACTAGTATCAAGCACCTACTTAGAAGCAGCCTTGGCTCCTTTTCTAGAGTGAGAAAGTTGGGCTTTCTACGCGCTCGCAATGAATTATGAAGGCGTATGATACGCGTTGTGAGAGAGAGCGCATGTTCCTGAACATTTGGGGTAGGCACAACGGCCTTAGTCATCCAAGTACGGCGAGTCTTCTTTGGCTTTGCTAGCCGTTTTGAAAGACTCGCTTTGTCTTCGGAAAGTAGATCCTCAAAGGCTTGTTGGTCGAAACGTACGACCAACATCCTTTCAAAGGACCCGGGCAAGTTGTCATTGGATTGCATCACTACCTTCTTGCCAGAGAAGAAGTAAGTCCCCAACAGAGTCGCTATTTTGTTTTCCATAGAACAAAGTTGAACAAACTTTTGTATTAACAAAAGAAAGAAGTACAAAAAAGTACTAAACTGGAGCTCTAAGTACGAAGTTTTTTATTTTAGGGAAGTGTGATGGTGGAGACCGAATACTGTATCTGATTCCTTTACTCCATTGACGATCAGACGAGGTGAAATATGATTGCAAGTCTCTGCTCAACAGCAAGAAGGACAACAATTCGGCTCTCTCGATTGGATGTTCAAGTTGTCTGTGTAGCTACGGGAGGGTTAAAATACATGAAGGTTCCTTCTATTTTTAGCAATCTGGATAAATCAATATACACGCACATGGATTTTGGCACGCAGGAGCGCTGCGCGCATAATATTTGCTGCTACGTGGCATTTTTGAATAGAATCCAGTTGCAGCTGTTCGAATATGGCGCAGTTGACTGCCACGTGGTTGTGGATGGAATATAGTTGTAACTGAGATCTTGGCGGTTAACATCCGTCATAGGCTCGACCAAGTCATTTGACATGTGGCACGTGCTGATGAATCGAAGATCCTAATCTCTTGTAATTGAAAGAATTGATACGCGTACAGGATTTAGCGCATGAGGGAACTTGGAACATGGCCTCTGGGAATATAACAAGTCTGGGCGCATGGTTTTAGGGGCGCATACGAGGGTTAGTTAGGTCAAGCCATGTGGCATGGCACAGGTGTAACCAATAAATGAGTAATGATTATGCTGACGTGACAGATGTTGGTTGTCAACTCGAAGTTCGAAATGACTTTGTCTTTATGTAACGCCCCATTCCTAAATTACATAGGACCAAGAGTATGTATACATAACAGCTACATATCGAGTGGTTTCAGCCCGACTTGAATACGTATAACCTGTCTTGGTATTTTAATTCTATCTATCAATAAACTATAAATATATCTATCTCAATCCATAAGATAAATAACATCAAGAATGAACAGTATATGCCATGGTCTACAGCCAATAACATATATGTTCGATTAGATCAGAAAAATGATAGGGGTCTACAAAACATGACTAAATAGCAGAATAAAAATAATGAATAAATGTAAAGGCGTGATAAAGTACCTGAAGCCAGATACATTAATACCTCCATGATAAGCGTACTTCTCCTGCATAACCGACTACCTGGAGAGATCACCAGGTCCTCAAGGGACATAGCAACATACAGAAAAATATGTTAATGTAACAGTAAAAAAAATTTAAACTAAAGGGTAACTACTCTAACCAGTCTGTGGTGGCCAATGCAGGTCTACGAATATATTGTTTGGTTACATCACTGTACCAAACAAACCTGCATATAGGATTATAGTCTAAAATCTCATCAACATGCTTGTTCTCCTTGATTTCATTTTTGAACTTTCGTTTGACTATCTTGATTTGCATCTTGCTTGATTCCTTTCTACCGTGAATATTATTTCTCGTGCTTAATAGAGGTTAGGAAGATAACTACACTAGTATAGACCCATAAATCAATTTTATTGCTAGAATGATTACCTTGGAAGGTAAGAATGCTTTAGAGGTTCTATTTAAGTTATTGGATATTTCAAGGATCGATGAATCATATATTTCTTATGGATATGATCTTGTGTAAAGGATTAGTTAAATATAAGTTACGTAGTAGCGATGATATCAACTTTGAATGATAGATAGAAATTCTATTTATATTTTATTGAGATTGCTAGATGCTATATACAAGACAATCGATAGAATCAATAAGATTGAGAAACTAAAATGGTTTTGACTTTTTGAAGATTCTAGATAATACTTATGACTTATTGAGGTTAATGAAGGTATTGAGGATAGAAATTGAGAAGTAAATATTTGATGAAAAAAATGATTAGTAATATGATAAGGTTTATCACTAGGTTGAATATAGAGATTTTGAAATTTTAAGTTATATTCTTGACGGTCTATAACGAATAAGGAATTGGTGGATTAATTTTTACATACCTATTGAGAAACTTGTGAGAAAAACTCAAATTTAAGGAGTTTATCTTGATATAGAACCAAGATTGAGAGAATGTCACCCTAATGAGATCTGAAGTGTCCTACTTTAGTTGCCATATCACCTGTGACCATGATAGTTGTATATACACAAGTGTAGTTAATCATCAACCATGTTATGTAACTACATTCTCATCTTGAGTTACCCATCATTTTCCTTAACTCTAGATCTATTATCATGACCTTCTAATCATTTAAAACTTGAGAATGAT
Source organism: Iris pallida (assembly GCA_029216955.1). Classification (NCBI taxonomy): domain Eukaryota; kingdom Viridiplantae; phylum Streptophyta; class Magnoliopsida; order Asparagales; family Iridaceae; genus Iris; species Iris pallida. Next base: position 57,704,246 of record JANAVB010003400.1, read on the forward strand.
TAGAATTATACCCATGACTGTACCCCAACCAAGAAGACTATCTACTCTCAAGAAACCATTTATTACCAGTTTCTAATTATTTTTCTCTCAATTTTTAATCCTTAATATCATTTTTCATGCTTTAACTAGCAACCCTTATTCCTTACCTAGTCCCTACCACGATCTTCGAACCTAACTATATGTGTTATCCTTCCAATTTATTTGTTCCCTCATTGAGGATTTATTAATCTCCTCTGTGATTCATACAATCTTATCCTTAATATATTTTCCTTGTGCGAAGATGGAAATCGAATCTTGATACACTTCAGTTTTGCAGGGCTAGATTAGAACACCCCATGGATGATATTGGCGATATAGTTGAATAGGATGATTATGTGATTACAAGGCATATACAAGATTTGGTTGTAGATTGAATTTTGAGGAAGATACTAGTAGACGAAATATTTAGGAAATTTTCATGTGATGATAAAATAATGTATTTTGATGTTATTAATTTTCGAGGTTACTCAAATGTTGAAGATAAAAATTTTTATTTTTATTTTGATCGACGAGTACAAATTTCCTACTAAGATGAGTTTGATTTTTGCTTTCGACTAAATTGATTGGGGATTTATTGAGTTTTATTTTTTAGGAGATTTAATATTCAAGAATTTTAAAATTTTGTAGAACATATAATTTGAGGATAAGCAATAAAATTTGATAAAAGAGTTGATTAGACATAAGGCAAAAAATTGACAATTTTGGTGAAATCACATAATTTCAAAGATTATGAGAGATTGAACATGAATTTTAAATTTTGAGGAGTTATTTATCATAATTCGAGATTGAGGAAGTTATTGTTAGTCCCGCAGCATAATTTTTTGAGAAAAAACTGAAATTATGCAACACTTCGAAGATGGTGCACGACAGAGATCCAGGAGGATTCTAAGAAATGAAATCTAATATGTCATGTCGAAGAGGGCACAGAAAATTTCGTAGTGGCAGCGATGAATGTCCACTAATATTTTCTGATTAGATCAGAAACGTTCTCGTTTTGAACGAGATAAAAGTAGATGAACATAAATGAATGGAATGGCCTGCTGGGGTGAATGATCACCGGCGCTCAAAGCTTGATTCGCCCCACATGAACAGCTTCCAGGAACCAGCAAGTTCAACGGAGAACTTAGAAACACTCCGCTCTTATGACTCCTCGGATGGTACAGACTCTAGCATTAAATGTCGCAGGTGCACTGATACTCTCCACTCTTGAACTCTCTGAAATTCATAAGGAATTGTTCTGAAATAACACTTAGTTACTGAGAGAGAGAGAGAGGAGAGAAGCTTAGTATAACCACCCAGTTAGCAAAATGTTCGAAATGTGGGAAAAAACCGCTCCGAACGTTTTATAACCACTCAAATCGTGCATAGCTACGATTTGAGCCAACTAGCACACAGCGCATGCCAATAGCACAACTGCAGCAAATGTGCCACCTGCGCCCGCGTGCACTTGTGAAACACGCGTACCGCATGCAAATCGTGCACCAACTGTAGCGCCAACTATTGCATAATCTGGCAGCGCCATCTAGCCATGCCAGCTAGTGTCTCATCTGGCCACGCGATCAGGTCGTACCATCTGGCCGCGCGATCGGGCATCGTAAACTGGCGCACGAACGGTTGCACAAGAGGCTCGCCAATGAGCGCAACTTAAGCGCACTACGCCTAGCGACGATGCTGACATGCTAAGTGCAAAGTATGCCAACAAAATGCCATATTATACCACATTAGCCCATGAGCCCGATTCTGAGTCTGAGTTCGAGTCGTTAAGCCCCTACGGGGCTTAGCTCCAATGGAATAAATTCCAAGAGCAAAAGCATTAAGCTGTAACACGGAGTCTTATCCTTACCGCCTAGTAAAATCACCTACTTGGTTCCCTCCTTCGGGTCACCACCCCATGTGCATATCTCAACAAGACACCAAATATATATTGAAATACACTTCATGGTGCTTTTCCAATATGGGACTAAATAATACTAGTCATGTATTGAGAGCAAGCTCTCTCTACATGTCAAGGGAAAAGCTCCAACAATCCTCCACATATCTTGATATATGGATTTGAGTATTCTCCACAGTAAATGTCCATCATGCATTAGGATAGATGTCGCTGACGACTTGAATCTTTCCGCATGGGTCAAACAACAAACTATATTACAAGAATGGACTAAGCCTTGAATTCTGCACCATAGCTGCAATTCTTTCCACTCACATAATATAGTTATATGTGCTTATGGCTGCACATTAAAGGCCCTGTGCCAGCCTGGTTTCAGTATATTATTTTGGGCGTCTACAAGTTTATCCTCAAGAGACGGCCTGCTATCTCTGTCCATACCCTATAGGTGAGTTCTTTATTAAAGAGACATGGCATGAAGCCTTGTGCTTCCCTTACGGTGCTACGCCGCTATGACACGGCCTAAAGCCGAGGCATTACCCCTACCCGGAAACCTCGTCGTAGTGTCATACTACTATAGCATAAGGTCGCAAGCCTCTTTGTAGTGCCAAACTATCCAGCATGAAGCCTCAGGCTTCCTTGCGGTGTTACGTCGCAACGAAATGGCTTGCAAGGCCGAGGCTTTATCCCTATCTGGGTACCTCACCTTTGTGTCGTGACACTATAACATGAGGACATCCTCCCCTTTGTAGTGTTGTCTACAACTCTTTAATTTCATCATTCAGCAATAGGCTACCTGCCTATTTACGGTGCTACGTCGCTGTGACTTGGCTTACAAAGTCGAGCCATTACCCCTATCTAGGAACCTCATAGTGCAGTCACCCCACTGTAGCATGGAGTTACACTCCTTGTAGTGCTATGCTACCATATTTTTTGTAAAGCACACCAGGCATTCACTCTGCATGAGAACTCATTAAGGCGTTTAAGCCATCCTAATCACAGGATCTATTTTTCGTAGAAAACATATAGTAGACAATAGTGGTGGTATGTCCTTAACCTTTCTATGCCACAAAGGACATGAACCCACTGTTCCTGATATTTTCCCAGTTAGTGGCCCTCCCTTGAACCAGAAGCTAGTTGCCTAGTAGATTTCTCTTTAAACTAATAGCATAAAACTTTATGGTAGGATTGTAATAACATAATATCAAAAGGCCTTCAAGCCCATTTTATATGCTGTGTCATCGATCAGCTGGCGCTTAAGGTCATTTGTGAATGGATTCGCCAGGTTCTTCTGACTCCGAACATCAATCACTGCAATGATACCTCTCTTGATGAGATCGTGCACTGCCATGTGGTTTAAGTGCACAATTCTCTTCTTCCCAATAAAGAAATCAATTGATGCCACCGCCGCAGTCGCCAGGTTGTCGTAGTATATCAGAATCGTCGGTATTTATGCCCCAACCACTGAAAGATCATACATGAGCTCGCGAAGCCATTCTGCTTCCTCCGCTGCGGTATCAAGTGCAAAGAACTCAGATTCTATGGAGGAACGAGAGAGCATAGTCTGCTTCTTCAATTTTCACGATATAGCAGCTCCATCTATTATGAAAATGAATCCACCTATGGACCTCTCGCTCTCCAACTCTGAGCACTAGTTGGCATCACTGAAGCCTTCTACTACCGGCGAATCTCTGCTGCAGTGCAATGCATATGTCTGAGTCTTCTTGAGATATCTCATTACCCATTTTACAGCTTTTCAATGCTCAATACCTGGGTTGCTCGTGAAATAACTCAGCATTCTCATGGCAAAAGCTATGTCAGGCCTTGTGGCAGAAGTAGCATACACCAAACTCTCAATGACGCTTGTATACTCTAGCTGCCTGACGCTTTCCATCGAATTAGGCTTCAGCTTCAGATCACACCTATAAGGAGTATCTATCACTGGAATATCCTGATACCCGTAGCGTGTGATCATCTTCTCAATATAATGAGACTATGACAGCGCCAGTGTCTGTTCGGATGATCTTGATCCCTAAGATCACATCAGCTTCTCCCAAGTCCTTCATACTGATCTTAGTCGAGATGAACTTCTTTGTCTCCGTGACACATCCCATATCCGTACCTAGGATCAACATGGCGTCCATGTACAGACAAACAATTACACCTCTTTCATCAGTGAACTTTGTGTAAACACATTATTTTGTCTCGCTGACCCTGTAGCCATTTGACCTTATAACCTTGTCAAACTTCTCATACCACATCTTGGGAGCCTGTTTAAGACCGTACAAGGATTTCACCAACTTATAGACTTTGTCTTCAAGACTCTTGATGACAAATCCCTCGGGCTATTGCATATAAATCTCTTCGGTCAGCTCGCCATTCAGGAAAGCCATTTTTACATCCATCTGATGTATCACCAACTTATGTATTACTGCGAGAGCAATCAACATTCTGATGGTGGTCATCCAGGCTACTGGAGCATACATGTCAAAGTAGTCGATCCCCTGCTTTTGAGAAAATCCTTTGGCTACTAGTCTAGCCTTGAACTTGTCAATAGTTCTATTTGCTTTCATCTTCTTCTTAAAGATCCATTTGTATTTGATGGGTTTTGCTTCTTCAGGAAGATCAACCAATACCCTAGTGTTATTAGAGGTGATTGAATCAATTTCATTGTCTATCGCCTCATTCCAGAAAATAGCATCTCTGGTCTTTATCGCCTCATCATAGGTAAGCGGATCTGCTTCCACATGATAGGTGACAAAGTTATTTCCGAAGTTCTTCAGCCTCCTCACTCGCTTAGTTGACGCCTCAGCGAGCTCTGGTTCAACAATTGTTGCGACAACAACTTCTTCTTGGACTACGTTCTCATTGGAAACTTTCGTTTCCTGCGCACCCTCATTGTTCTCCGGAATATCCACAAGAATAATGTTCTTGTGCCTTGCAAACTTATCTTTAAAATATTCTGCGTCGCGAGATTCAATGATATGATTTGATTCAATATCAAGAAATCTCTGAGCATCACTCTTCTCGGCATAGCCCAAGAAGATCATTTTCGTAATCCTTGTCCCGAACTTCTGAATCTTCAGATCTGGAAGCTTCACATATGCCAGCCACCCCCACACTTGAATGACATTCAAGTTTGGTATGACCTTGAACCAAAGTTTATGAGTAGTAACATCTGAAGTTGCATGCAGCACTCTATTCAAAAAAAAAGTAGTCGTCAATGCAGCTTCTCCCAGTAGCATTTTCGAAGACCAGCAGTCAACAGCATTGAGTTTATCATTTATGTCAACGTTCTGTTCTTTCTTTCTGCTACTTCGTTAGATTGAGGAAAGTACAGAGCAGTAGTCTCATTGATAATTCCATGTTCTTTACAGAATGATGCGAATTCATGAGACCGATACTCTCCACCTCGATCACTTCTTATTCTCTTGAGTTGTTGTCCTGTTTATCGTTCAGCATCGGCTCTCAACACTTTGAACTTCTCGAACGCTTCATCTTTAGCCTTGAGCAAGTAGACGAATGCGTATTTTGAGAAGTCATCAATGAAGGTTATGAAATACTTCATCCCGGCTTTTGTAGAGAATGGTTTGAAGTCACAGATATTAGTGTACCGACTCCAAAGATCTGTGCTTCGATTAACCCGAGGAAAGGGTTTCCTAGTACCCCATATTTGGAGATATGTCCTAGACTAGACATTTTTATTCTTTTACAATGAACATGTCCTAGTCTATTATGCCACAATTCAAGAGTATAAGCAGAATGAGCAATTGCATTAATAACATTAGACTGATCTACAAGCTGAATTTTAAACATTCCTTTGTTATAAAACGCTTTCCCGAAGTATGTTTCCTTTATGGAAATCACCATCAGGCCAGCATTTATGTCCATCCTTAGGCCTACGTTGCAGAGTAGGCCCCCAGAGATCAGGTTCTTTGCGATAGCAGGTACATGCTTCACACCTTGAAGCGTCAGAGACTTCCCTGAAGTCAGCTTCAACACCACCGTCCTAATCCCTTGCACTTCAGCTTGTGTCTGGTTCGCCACCAAAGCAACTTCAGAAGTTGGTGTTTATGTGGTGAACGATTTATTGCTTGAACAGAGATGGCAGGTGGCACCAGTGTCTACCCACCAGTCAGAGTCAGCCCCCACCGCATTGACCTGAGCAATCATTATAATAATGTCAGTGATTATTGAAACCTTACTAGGCTCACCTAGCTCTAATTGCTTTGGCTTAGATTTGCTTTCACTCTTGAAGTGGCCCTTCTTGCCACTTTTGAAGCAAGACAAGTGGGACTTTGGCTTCTGTTGCTTGAAGGAAGTCCCCTTCACTTTCAGATTATTAGGGTCCTTCTTCTTACTGTGGGAAGCCGCCTGCTTTCCCTTGGATTCCTTGGTGTGAACCAAATTGACGTTAGCCATTTATTTGGACAGAGCGTCCACCTTCAGTTGAGTCCTCATCTGGTCCTCAACATAGATTTTTTGTAGGAGATCTTCCAGACTCATCTCCAGTTTTTTCATATGCATGTTTGTATAGAACTTGCTCCAACCAGCGGAGAGCTTAGAAACGATCCCTCCAACAACAAACTTGTCGTTGAGGGGCATCCCCTCATCTTCCAACTTTTGTCATAGCTTCAGGAACTCCTTCACTTGCATCAGCATAGTCTTTTTGTCTTCAAAGAGCCACTTTTGATATTTTATAACCACAAATATTTTGCTCATGTTCTTGTCATCATCGTAAAAAAAATTCAGAGACTCCCATATCTCTCTGGCAATAGTCTTCTTAGAATATGATTCTGCCAGGGAGTCCTCCCTAGCATTTAGAATGAGAAGCCTACAGAGGCTATTCTCCCTTCTCCATTTGGTCTGACTTTTAGTAGCAGCAGTAATTGCGGCTGCAGACCCAGTTTTTGGAACAGTCGGTCCTTCCTCGGTTAGCACGCGATCAACTTCAGAAAGTTAAAGATTGATGTTAACCTTCCTCTTCCAGACTTGATAGTACTCTCTATCAAATTGCTCTAACTTGTTGAAGTTAGGATTGATGAGTGAAGCACGAAAGTTTTCCATCTTGTGAAATCAAGCTTTGAGATTGTTAGTCCCAGGACATAATTTTTTGATGTAAAACTGAAATTATGTAACACTTCGAAGAAGGTGCACGACAGAGATCCAGGAGGATTTTGAGAAACGAAATCTAATGTGTCACTTCGAAGAGGGCACAAAATTTTTTGTAGTAGCAGCGATGAATGTCCATTAACGTTTTCTGATTAGATCAGAAACGTTCTCGTTTAGAACGAGATAAAAGTGGATGAATAGAAATGGATGGAATGGCCTGCTGGGGTGAATGATCATCGATGCTCAAAGCTTGATTTGCCCCCACACGAACAGTTTCCAGGAACCAGCAAGTTCGACGGAGAACTTAGGAACACTCCGCTTTTCTGACTGCTCGGATGGCGCAGACTCTAGCTCTAAATGGAGTTGGTGCACTGATTCTCTCCACTCTTGAACTCTCTAAAATTCGTAAGTAATTGTTCTAAAATAGCACTTAGTTACTGAGAGAGAGAGAGAGGAGAGAAGCTTATATAGGCCCGCACTGTAACCTCCAAGTTAGCAAAATATTCGGGACGTGGGAAAAAATCACACTGAACGTTCTGTAACCGCTCTAATCGTGCACAGACGCGATTTGAGCCAATTGGCACACAGCACGCGCCATTAGCGCACATGTGCCAAATGCGCCCATGCGCACTTATGTAACACGTGCACCGTGCGCAAATCATACGCCAACTACAGCACTATCTGGCCGCGTCAAATGGCCACGCGATTAGGTTGCGACATTTGGACACGCCAACTGGCGCACCATCTGGATGTGCAAACTAGCGCACGAAGAGGCTCACGCAACAAGCACAACTTAAGTGCACTATGCGCCTAGCGACGATACTGACGTGCTAAGTGCAAAGTACGTCAACAAAATGCCACATTATGCCTTATGAGCCCATGAGCCCGAGTCCGAGTCCGAGTCCGAGTCACCAAGCCCCTACAGGGTTTAGCTCCAATGGAATAAATTCCAAGAGCAAAAAGCATCAAGGTTTAATATGGAGTCTTATCCTACCTCCTAGTAAAATTACCCACTTGGTTCCTCCTTAGGGTCACCACCCTATGTGCATATCTCAACAACACACCAAGTATATATTAAGATACACTTCATGGTGCTTTTCCAATATGGGACTAAATAATACTATTGAGAGCAAGCTCTCTCTACATGTCAAGGGAAAAGCTCCAATAGTTATTACATGTTTTAAGGTTACACATTTCGATATAGTGATTACTGAATTTAGGCACTGACCGGGATGATATGTATGCGATCATCTTCTAGACTATATCCATTGATTTGTTTTCCTAGGTATTCAAATTGCATGTTTTCGTTGTATGTTGTTCTTCTCTCCTCGCCCGAAAATTTTATTCGTGTTTTTGCATTTAAAATATTTCTATTTTTCAACCATACATACCCTAGTTTTTTCTAAATTTTGAGGACAAAATTCTTGTAAGTTGGGTAGGATGTAATCCTCCTAAAATTTTACTAATTTTTTATTAATTATTTTACTTCTAGTATTTGTATTTTGAGTACGAATACGTATATACGAAGTATTTAATTATTTTTATACAAAAGTTTTATTAAAGATTCTTTAGATGTAGAAAATAAATATTTTGGTTCTATAAAATATAAGGTAAATATTTTTATTGTTTAAAGGGTAAATGACAAAAAACCCTCGTTAGATACCCGACTTTTGCAAATTAAGACCTATTAGTCATTTTTAGCAATTCGTCCTCCTTAGAATACAAATTCGCTCAATAAGGCCCCTCCAGCCAAAATTAAAATTTGTAATCCCGAAAATGTCCCTGTCCCCTTCACACCCACGGTGGCGGCGGCGGCGGCGACCCCTCCAGTCCCGCCCGACCCCCTGCCCTCCCCCCGCCGGCCCTGCCCTCCCTGTCCCCCCCCCCCGACCAACCCCCCTGCCCTCCCCCTGCCGGCCTTCCCCCGGTGGCGAGCCCCCATCCCCACCCGTACCCCACGAGCTTCCCCCCCACCTCGCCCCCCTGCCCTCCTCCCGTCCTACCCCCTGCTGGCCCTCCCCCCGTCCGACCCACCATGTCCTTCCCCCACAGGTGAGCCCCCAGCCCCGCCCGTCCCCCGTGAGCCTCCCCCCCCGACCACGCCGGCCCCGTACGGCCCTCCCCCACACTCGCCGGTCCCCTGCGGCCCTACCCCGCCCTCGTCCCGGCCCCGCGGCCCTCCCCGTGGCATCGCCGGCAACCCAGCCCCTCCACCAATGACCGAAGAAGGAGGGGGGAGGGGTAAAATTGTCATTTGGGGGTCTTTTGCAACAAAAAATAACTAGTGGGAAATTTAAGAGCATGGGATCTTTTTTTGCGAAAATGGCCAATCTAGGGAGGGTTTTTTTTGTTATTTACCCTTGTTTAAATATATAAAATACATCTCACTAGATTTGCCAAACTTCATTTTTATTTTTATTTTTATATAAATGTTATTTTAATTGCTATATAAGTATATGTAATAATTTAAAATAATATTTTTCTTTTGTACTATTTGCATGTGATGTACAAAAAAATAAATTTATGTTTATTACAAAATCTGATTTTAGAAAATTCTTGGAATTATTTTAAATTTTGAAAAGGCATTTAAATTTATTTGATTTTAAAATTTTAATAATTATGGTAATTTAAATTAGAGTTTAGATTTTATTGAACTAGTTTTAAATTGATTTAAATAAATGTGAGATTTATCTAATGGGGGTTCAAAACGGTCATAATCCTTATCTAACTAGGATTCCTCTACCCTATTTATATGAGAGCCTCCCCATTGTTTTCTCCACAATTTTTTTTCCACCGATATAAGGGCACCGTGTTGGTGTCCACTTCCTCCATGACGGCCTCGGGTCTGACCCTAGGTGTCTTTCCAATATAATGTATTTCATACATGTACATTGTCTCTTCCGTGTTCGACACCCCAAACACGGTTAAACTCACAATACCACCCGTGTCACGCAGGTCACAAACCCAGCCCGTGTCGGACACCTCGACGCAATCTAAACCCTAACCCTAAAAACCTAACCCTATCTACCTTGTTCTCGGCCGTCGTCGTCATCGTCCCCTACGTACTACCCCATCTTCCTCACCACAGCCACTGGTCGTGCTCCCCTCAGCGACAATAACCTCCACCAATGATGTCGTGGCCTCGAGATCTAATCCCGGCCATACCACCATATTCTTCCCCAAATCTAGTCGGGATCATCATCTCAACTGATAACCACCACTGCCATCCACACCACCCATAAACCATGCCGCACCACGGCCACCCAACAGAAAGCCTTATTAGAACCTTAACCACCACTACCACCACCGCCCGCACCTATTGGCCACCACCACCAGTTCAGCCACTACCACCGTCACCATCATCAAACCAAGACAAGCAAACTTTTCTTATATGTCCTCCTTCGCGCTCAATCTGACGATCACGCTGACGTCCATAACCGCCGACCAGGCGGTGACCCTCCTCCGCCGACGTCGGACCCCCGAGCCTCCGTGAGCAATGCCATGCTCCTCCACTTCTACCTTTTTGAAGCTCCCTGGCGCCTCCGTCTGTCCCGAACACGCTGCCATCCCCAACCTACCACTACACCAAAAAGGTTATTTTGGAACGCTAAAATTCTATTCCAAATAATTTTAGGCACACCTATATTCCATGCCTATTTATGGGCTGCCAGATTTGTTGGAACGGAATAAAGGCGTTCCAGTAAACATTTATTGGAACGCTTTTCTGGTGTTCCAATATTGGAACATCAATAAAGCGTTCCAAAAAAGAGTTCCAACAAAACATTCCAAATTACTTATTTTCCACTTATTGGAACGGCTAAAAAGGGTTCCAATGATGGAACATTAGAAATGCGTTCCTAAGAAAGCATCCCAGAATACTTTTCTTGCCAAATTTTGGAACACCTAAAAAGTGTTCCGGTTTTCTATATATATATATATATATATATATATATATATTATATTTATATATATATATATATATATATATAAAATATATATATATATATATATATATATATATATATATATATACGACTGCCCACCTCATTTGAAATTGCACACGTATAGCTTGAAATAATATATAACTAGCATAAGTACTATGACTTACAAAACCTGTAGCGGTGAATTTTATAAGAAAGAATAACAAATGACACAAAGTTGTAATCATCTTGAGAATTTATAAACGTAGAACTCACAAAAACATAAAATGAAAGTAAACGAACTTCCATAGTACAAGTGCATAGAGAATGGATAATGTTAAAGCTACATACACAAAGTAGCCAAATGTCTTACATAAACATTGTAAGTTTAATACAAGTTGTCTACCACACCAAAAAAACAATATCTGAGCTGTGAAAATAATTTGATTCTTTGACACTTGATGTTCTTGTTAGTGAGCGTAGGCCCTGGAACTATGATAGCCGAGGAAGCAAAAAATGTGACGTCCTGTAAACATTTCAAAGATTGTTAAAAATATGATAAAATAATTTGATCACAATTAAGAACTTAGTCATTCAACGAGGCACATAAAGAAAAGAAAAAACAATGAACAACCATGAAGTAGTGCAATAGAAAAAAACAATCAATTAACCAATTTGATTCAAAAAAAAAAATTAATAGAAGGTATCTGCCATTGATTCAAAACCAAACGTTCCTACTACCGCCAAAACACACACACACATACGCACAGAGATCCTTTGGAAAGAATAATAATAGATACATCTAAAGAAAATAAATGTGATACCAAACGAAATGTGAATGACAATCAGCTAACTCAAAAAGTCTATTAACCAAGACCCCTAACAAGATAAAACACTGAAAAAGAATTTCTTTGGGTAATAAGTATAGTTTGTTATGAATGTGTAAAACTATAGTGGAAAGTGCAAGATTCCATGAAAAAGATAGCATAAAACTAACATGTAAAATGCCAAATGATTTTAATGTAAGAGTCGCAGTCAGACATGGGAAACTTTTATTATCTCTTCTCAAGGAATGTCTTTGCATTAGAGATATTTTTCCCCATTGCTGAAGCTTTCCATGAGAAGTATGAGCCAGAAGGGTCCACCTATAAAGAACATATCATTCAAAATAATACATTAAACTCCGGAGGGGCCAGATCAAGCAAAACCAGAGCATCTCGATAAGAAAGAAAAACAAAACTGCAAATACAATGAGCTATATCTCAGTATGTGCTTTTGGACACCTGTATATCGCTATATTTTGTGACATTTGCAGACTCTAGCAAGGCTATTACATGATTTTGTGAATCAAGGTTTCTTCAAGGATGCCAAAATCTTAAAATTCCCCTATCTCATGACTTAAAAAATATTATTTTATTAGAGAAGTCATAGTTTATGCTTTTGCTCTTCTACCCATGATAACATTTGTTTGTACTTCACCAATCTATAACCAAACTAATAAGAAACAGGATCTCATACTGACTTTCTAAAATTTTAAATTAAGAAAAGACATCATACTTTGAATCACAAAATAAAAATCTCCAAATACAGTCTTTAAATCTTTATCCTTAAAATTTAAAATATATCAGCAGTAATAATCATGACATAGAAAAGATCTAGATACATGAACATGTAAAGTATATTGAATTATATCAGCAGGACCAGAAGGTCAATTGGCATGCAACCCCTTTTGAAGAGAGGTTAGAGAAGGCTCTGTCAGATGAAAAGCTTTTCCCTCAAAGGTTTGCTACCAACTATTATACATAGATATCCAAATGGCTGATATTTGCTGAAATATTTCGTCAATCTTCTGTGAATGATTTTCAGACTTCCCAATGATCAACTCTATGCAAGAAATCTTGATTATCATCAGCTACTCAAATTGTTTGTTGAAATTCACACTATTTTGTAGAAATTCATAGATTATTCATGTAATACTTAGGTAATCTTGCCTATTGCCTTTGCTATACTATTTCGGAACAATCTCTAGCACTCTTCTAGAAGTACGCTGGAAAATTTTCAGATTCCTAATTTGTTCCCTCTATTACATATAGCTTTGACTACTACGATCTGTCTTAATTCCAGGAAGCTTGATGGAAGACCGATCAACTTCAACGATGAAGGTGAAGAAAGCGATACAGCAGCGTCCTGAGGATCCCAGCTCCAGCAGTCTGGGGCAAGAGTTTCTATACATCATGTTCTTGTAGCAATATAACAGGGTTCATATGTTATCATCTGTCATGTTAGTATTATAAATCATGCTACGAACTGTTCTCTAATTGGGCTGAGTTTACTGCTTCATATATACATTAAGAGCTTTCAGATATGTTTCTAACATTTTGTCAAACATTCCTCTATAAAAAGATGAGCATAAACAATATTCATTCTATGCGTATAGTTTTTTTTTCCTCATCTAATAACAATATTTTATGAAATAACATCGATAAATTAGAGCATAAACAATATTCATTCTATGCGTATGAAGATTTTACATATAGTAAGGTTAAGAATGAGCTATATCTCAGTATGTGCTTTTGGTCACCTGTATATCGCTATATTTTGTGACATTTGCAGACTCTAGCAAGGCTATTACATGATTTTTGTGAATCAAGGTTTATACAGGCTATGTTGTTCACTGCTCGACTGAACCAAGTTCAGGTCTGAGCAAGTGTGTAGGCAATTGAGTGGTGTGATGTGGTACAGCAAAACTCTAATGTGTTGGACATCTCATATGCAGGCCTTACATTGAAGGAAAGTCGACATGCTCTGATACATGTTTGTATCATAGCACACTGACCAAAAGGGTCTATGGCATCTCAACCTCTCGTCTAGATCTAGCCAATTCCTCAAGAACACGATCGAATTTATCATCGACACGATCAAACTCTAATTATCTTAATTTGTACATATTGTTGAACCTTATGAAGGCAAACTGGTAATATTATAGCATAGGGAGTAAGGCACTTTACCTGGACTTCTTTGTAAATGTACCAGTTTCTCTGAAATACCTTATGACCAGTCAATCTCTTTTGAAACTAAAATATATTGTGTAGCTATGTATCAACAAAGAAAGAAATACCTTATGACCTTTCCTAAAAACCACTATCAATAAGTTCAATGAAACTAAAATATATTGTGTAGCTATGTATCAACAAAGAAAGAAAGAGCAAAGGATTCAGCAAAATTATATCTCCAATGTTCTCATATTCTAAATAGTTGTGCCAAAATTTTACGCCTCATATTCTATAATAGTTGCATCTCATGCAACATATGTATACTTAAGAAAGGGAAGAACCTGCAATTTTTCAGCCACTTTCTCACAATCCATTCTTGAAAGGCAGTAAATGATGCCACATTCATCAAAATGGTTTTCCTTGATGAATTTGTCTATGTCATCCAAAGAGATTAATCTCTCTCTTAATACTCACCACAAATTTGGTGAAACCATTGGGGACTTTGCAGGTGGTAAATAGGCAGGATTTGGCACAGGAAGGTATGGAGGCGTATTAACAGCTGTGGCACTCAAATTTGTGCAGGGATTGGAGTTTTGGCCATAGTCCCATTTGTGGAGGAGAAACATATGTTCCTGAAGCAAAGGATACTCACAAATGTACCAGTTTACCTCGAATTTATCATCGACACGATCAAACTCTAATTATCTTAATTTGTACATATTGTTGAACCTTATGAAGGCAAACTGGTAATATTATAGCATAGGGAGTAAGGCACTTTACCTGGACTTCTTTGTAAATGTACCAGTTTCTCTTAAAGCAATCAAAAATTTAGTCCAGGTCCTACGAAACAAATATCTCTATTAGTAGAAAAAATATCTCTATTAGTAAACAAAATATCTCCTAAAGCAAAGGATACTCACAAATGATAAGAAAAATACTCACAAATCGATGCCTCCATAAATTTGATGTGTGATTTGGGCCAAACAAGGAAATCGCCAATTGCTACTTCTTTAATTATTTTTGCATCGGGAGTTTCTTTGTAGAGCTTTGCAGAAAAAATCTTTTGAACACACATGCTCACCTTCAATTCATATTGAGAGTCCAGTTGATAATTATGACAATTACCTCGATGTATTGGATCAATTACTTCTTTTGCAATCGCAACACAATTCCAGTTCCAATCAAATAATTTGCACAACCTTGCAGTAGGAGTAAGTTCCGTGTGTACTGAAGTCGTTGAATCCCTTTTGCCCAAAGATGGCCCATGTGCATTGTTCAACGTCATTGGAGGCATGGGGGTTGATAGCCCAACAGTTGCTTGCAGTTTTTGGAGCATGGGTGTTGATGACCCACCAGCTTTCTAGGATATAGGAATGGGTGATGATGGTCCATTGCATGGGGCGCGGGTACTGATGACCCACCAGTTGAATGGGGAATGGGTACAGGTGGCCCACCCATCTGTTCCATCTGTGACTATGGTACAAGAAAAAAAAATTAAGAAATTAAAGTTTCATATTTTGATAAGCATGTAGTTAGATCTTAGAGACTTTCATATAAGAAGTTGGTTGTCTCACCTTACAATAATCAAAAATAAAGTTAACGCATCTCATCAACCTTATTTTTCAGACCCTCCCTTTCGCCTCTTTCCTCTGTGTACATTATATGAGCATGAAGGGCAGCATCATACTTTCTCCTGGAAACAAAGCTCCCAACACCTGGCAGCCCTTTTGCTTTCTTGCCGAACACTTGAGTCAAAGGATCATTATCAATTGATAGAGGGTGAACACTACCATTGTTGCTTTCACTTTGTGTGTATTCAGCAAGTTTTTCTTTGACTAATTTCTGTAAATCATTTGTTATAAAAATATTAAATTAAATGCAAGGGGATAACAAAGTTTTATGTTAACTCACCATAAATGGTTCAGCACTAGCCAACGTAGTTTTATCCTTTCTCGTATGGGTTTCTATCCAAACTTGAGTCCGTGTAGTAGGGATAGTAGGATCTTCCCGTTTTGCCTTCTGCATAAATCAACGATTACTTATAAGGTGTAAGCTTAACATTAGGAAAACAAAATTAGAAATGATGATGTTAGATGTAGAGAAAAATTACCATCTCATACTCTACCATTGCACTACTTTTACGACCCCCAGTATGACCATACACACTATGCTTTCTGCATTCAATGGCAGTAGCTCTTTTTTTTAGTTGTTTTTCATCCGCCTCATTGATACAAAATTGCTCCCAATCTTCCTTTCTAATCCCGTTTGGAATAGCCAACATTTTTGCCTCCAAATTTGGATGTTTATCCAAAATACCCTTTCTCAGGGTATGCTTTAGCTTCCTGAATACATATGGCATTGATCTTTCAACATCTTTTCTGAGATAACATGGAATATCAAATTCCACCTGCAAGTAAAATACTTTATTAGAAGAGTTTTAAGTAAGACTGAATAATGGATATTAAAATGAAAGATTGAAAGACTACTAAGAGTGACCAAGTAGCAGGGTTGAGAACAATATTTTGTAAGAATGTTGCATGTGATCTATAAATTTCCAAGTTACTTTATTTCAAATATCTAGCATGTTAAAAATTGACAAATATCTAGCCTGTTAACATGGCATTGATGATGAAATTGGCTTGGAAATTCCTTACCTGTCCAAACTCTGAATGGGTGCATGGGTGCAGGCCAATTACCAAAACAAATGCCTGTGCAAGGCTCTACCAGTGTGCCAAAGGCCACACATCACAACAAGGGAGAAATGCTTAGTAGGTGGAGGATAAACTGTAGAGTGAGGGTTAGTTCAAACCTTACCTGATTATAAGGAAGTGATGAATGGGTCTGAAACTTCATTTTGTCTCAATGATAATATATACATTCATGCTCTCTCTATTTACCAGAGCCCAGCAAACCCCTATCTGTTCTACTCACCCTTGCTCTCATCCACTTCAGTTAACTGTTTTGAAGCACATGTGGCTGCTGAAAATCATTTGTTACCATAACCAAATAGTAAGGAAGCGACACAAAAGGTGTCAAATTCCAGTATGTTCGCATCAGCAGACAATTTGATCACATGCAATAATTTTTTTGAATCATCATGTCTTAGTTATGGGGAGTTCATATTCTACTTTCTGGATATAGTTGGTGTAGCTTCCCATTTCAAAATTATTGTTACCGACTTAAAGTTAAATCAGACGTCTCCTGGAAATAGCTCTACACCCTTCGATGGAACCCTTCTGATGTGCTATGCTCGCCATGAAGCAATGCCGGTTACTAGTTTACATGATCATTCTTCTGATATAAGCAGAGAAATGCAAATAATATGACACAAGAAATACAAATAATGAGACACAAGAAATGTATTTTAAGGCCAAATAAGATGACACAAGAAATTCAAATAATGTGACACAAGAAAATAAATGCAAATAATGTGACACAAGAAATGTATTTTAAGGCCAATATGTGTTTCTCCTTGGAATGGCAAGTGTACGAATGCCTTAATGGAAAGGCTGGACTCAACTATTCGTGGGAAGCTCATATGCTTCAGGTAGAATAACCTGTAAACCTGCAGACATAAGTCATGCATGTAAATAAACCATCCTCAGTTTCTCGTGTATACACACACACACATTTTTCTTACAGGTTCTTGTTGAATCATAATATTTCTTGATGTAAGGATATTTTCATTTATCTTCCTATACATGGCTGCCTGCAGAGAGTTCCAAGAAGAGGTTCAAGTATTCCTTTTGAGTCTTATTTTCTGCCTTTTGATGAAAATATGCCTATGGAGCATACTGATTTCTCTTTGGAGCACCTCCTGAGAAACTCTTTCATTGATAATAAAACGTTGACTTACCTACTTGTGGACATTCCTCATGGTACTGCTGGAGCTAATATGCATGTGCAGTTGTTAGCAGACACAAATTTGAATTATAAAGTATTCTCCAAATATGGTGGACTAGCAGATATTGATAATTGGGACTGTTATATAAACAGTTCAAGCAGTAGAAATGATTCGACACTTTTGGCATTGAATGACGCAACTGGGGAAAGCATAGACTTCTATTTGTTATCTGTAAGGGAAGGAATTTGGTGCTTTGGACTAAAACATCCTCTAGTCAGTGATTACAGTCATCGGACTATGATGACCATTGCACTTGAGGGTTGCCCCAATCATTGTTCACGTAATGGGCAATGCCGTTATTCTTTAGAAAGAAGCGGATTAGCATTCTACAGGTTATTCATATAATCAGGGACATGACTTAGTTTCAATTGCTTAATGTTATTTCTATAACTGATGCAAATATAGAATACTTTGTAGATATTTTCCTTGGTGTTGAGATTTTTTTTGCTTTGCAGCTACTGTGTCTGTGATCGTGATCATGGAGGCTTTAACGTACATCATGTAAATTAAGTGTCAACGTTGTAACATTAATAGTACAACATGGATCTTATCTAGTACGTCAAACAATATTGAACTAAATAGAAGATAAGTTAGTCTGTATGTTTTGTTCCATACGCTTAGTAAACCATAATTTGAAGGTAAAGATTTTGATTGGTAGTAAAGATGTGAAGCATGCTGCAACAGTCTTCAGCATGAGTGCCCATGTTCGGCACACATAATTTGGTTGACAGTCAAACTGAAATATATATATATATATATATATATATATATATATATATATATATATATATATATATATATATATATATCAAACCTTGCTCACAGTAAGGTTGATCCTCATGTGATGAAATATATATATATATATATATATATATATATATATATATATATATATATATAAAAGAAAAAAAAAATATATATATATATATATAAAATATATATATATATATATATATATATATATATATATAAAATATATATATATATAAAAATATATATATATATATATATATATATATATATATATATATATATATATATATATATAAAATATATATATAAAAAAAATATATATATATATAAAATATATATATATATATATATATATATATATATATATATATATATATATATATATATATATATATATATATATATATATCAAACAGAAACTGGTGTTTAGCTACTTTCAGTTAAAGATTATGTTCCTTTAAACAATAGGCTATACTAATAATGACAGAAAAGTAATAAATGATGTTACCAACTTGACAGAAAAGTTCTAAAAGGTTATACTCACCACTATCTCATTCCAAACATCATCCTTGTAGGTCTTGGGTACCAGTAGCCAACTTTTATACCTGATAGGCACATATGTCTTCACGTATTTACCAACTTGACTCTTGAAGTGAGTTGCGTTGGGTCCAACTGCTTGTCCAAGATGATTAAATTCGATGCTCTTCTTAGATGTTGGCTTTTGATTGACTTCCGTTGATATGGGATCCTCTTACCGCTGGTTAGATGTGTCAGCAACACTCGAAGACATTGTGCAATAAAAGAAAGTCTGTTTATTGATTCAAGGATATACAAGTAAATTAGTCATGTCATTTGAAAGTTGTATACATAAAATAAAGTCATAGTACGTACACCACATTATTTTAAGCAAGAAATTATAATTTGATCACGACTTACATTCAATAAGGCACATAAAGAAGAAAGAAGTCTGGAGTACAAAAGACCATAAAAGGACTTAGTTCAATCATCGAGCATCAACAAATTCCTTAAGTTGGGGTTGTCCTTCAAACAAGATTGGTAGTCAGTTGGAATGTCTATTGCGTCAACTTATTTAGTTAACCTTTTTGGAGTATTTATAACCACATACCACCCATCAGTCTTTTGATCTTTGGAATAAAAAACCGATGTTACTTCTTGAGCTAAAATGAATGGATCCTCCTCAACTCTTTCCTTATTCCTGAGCTTCTTCAAGTTTACCATCACTTGATTCCAAATTGGATCAGACTTACAACCATTTTTAGAATCCTCCACTTTAACCCAATCACAATAGAACACTATTTCTTTGAAATCAAGATAGTCCAGCTCCAATATGTCTCTAATAATTCCATAAAAGGTCATCTTTCCTTCCTTTGGGTTCTTGTCTTTTCGACTTGAAACAAAATTTGAATTTGCTTCCATAGATACCCCACTATCTTGTGTTACCAAGCATTCATCGGAAGAACTTGGTGCAAATACAAAACCATTGACACAATATTTTTTGAATCGTATAGCTCTATGTTGTGGACCATTGGCTAATCTCCATAATATTGTATTGGTTTGCCCTGCATCCAATAACTGCATAGAAAAATGCTTAATTTGTGCAAAAATACATAAGCACATGAACAAATAAAAAATATTACCTCATCACACAACCAAGGAATGAATTCCTTAATTATCGTATTTTCTCTTGTCGAACCACATTTCTGATTCATAGTTGAAATGCATTGGTAATAACGGTTGTACTTTCTGCATGGATAACCACATTTATGTCATGAACATAACCATATTACGTTATAATACTTATTATTTATGTCATGCACATCCTTATAATTATAAAAACATATTTAGCTTTTAGCAAAAGGGCACACATACTCTTCCCATTCACTCAAATCTGCAAGTCGATTGAGAACCCATCTACGCACTTGCTCAAATTGAACATGGTTGAGCTCCATAACTCCTATTTCCAAGGACTTCTCATCTGTGAAATCAATACTCTCATCCAGCCAGTCTTCTCGACTAAACTTGTGACCAAAAGCGCTCGAGTTTAGCATATACTTCATACAATATATTACAGATTCATCTACAAGGTAAGCCTCAGCTATCGAACCTTCAATGTATCGCTTGTTAAGGATATATTTTTTGTAGCACTTCATCAATCTATTATTAAAAAATATACATAAGTTATGTCATCAACAAATTAATTCTAAAAGTAAAATATGGAATAAAACACTAAGAGTGTACCTTTCAAATGGATATATCCATCGAAATCCAACTGTCTCGCACGACAAGGCCTCATCAGCTAGATGAATCATTAAGTGGACACTTATAACAAAGAAGGAAGGCAGAAATTCCTTTTCAAGAATATACATTGCCTCAACCAACGCCTTCTTTGCTTGTCGGAGCTCTTCTTTATTGATCACCTTGGCGCATAAAATTTTAAAGAATAAGCTAATCCTCTGAATTACAATTCTTATGTCCCGATCTTTATGAAAAGAATGTCTAAGCAATACTGGAAGCAAGTATTGCATAATCACATGATAATCATGTGATTTGAGCCCCCTTAGTTCAGGAGGTTGAATGGTAACACAATTACTCAAGTTAGAGGAAAATCCCGTAGGAAGCTTTAAATCTTTTAAGGTCCGACAAAAATCTTCCTTTTCCTTCTTTGTCAAGGCGTATGATGCCTTTGGCATTGTTGTTATTCCTGTTTCTTCATCTTCAACTACCCATAACTTCTTATTTATCCCTAATTTTTTTATTTTTTTCGACCTTCTATCCCGTCCTTTGTTTTCTTTTTCACACCCATCAACATGTTCAATAAGTGGTCTGTGACATTCTTTTCAGTGTGCATAACGTCAGTGTTGTGTCTGACTTCAAGAAACTTCCAGTAAGGCAAATCAAACAAAATAGACCTTCTAGACCATGGTGCTGCTTTAGTAGACACCTCTTCTTCATTGTCTTCTTCATAGGCTTTGCTTTCATGCTTTCGATTTCGTCTCTTACGCTTTCCATGAGTAACTTGCTTCAATCGTACCCTTTCATTATTTTCAAGAATTTTTGCTATCTTTTGTTCAACTTCTTCCCCGGACAATCTTTGTGGAGGAGGTCGTTGTTCGATTATTTTGTTGAATCTTTTATCAGCCATAAACTTGTGATCAGACTTCAAGAATCGTCGATAGCCGTGATAATATACTTTTGAAGAGTCTCCAAGCCGCATAGAGTCGATATCATCAGCGCATACGGGACAAGCCTTATAACCATGAAGAGTACAACCAGACAGATTCCTGTATGCAGGAAAATCATGGACCCCCCAAAACAGCATAGCCTTCATAGTAAATGTGGTTTCGGTAAATGCATCCCATGTTGACACGCCATTAACCCATAGCTCTTTCAACTCTTTACCAAAGGTTCCAAGAATACATCAAAATATTTTCCAGGTCCTTTGGGCCCTGAAATTAATAATGTCAGCAAAGTAAACTCTCTTTTCATGCACAACGATAGTGGAAGATTTAATGGTGCTAAAATCACTGGCCAACAACTGTAATTGCTACTTAGAGTTCCATGCGGGTTGAAACCATCCGTTGATATTGCAAGTCGTAGGTTCCTAGGATCTGCAGCAAACTCTGGCCAAGGAACTTTGACCGAATCCCATTGGCCTGAGTCACAAGGATGTCTCATTAGATTTCTATTACTCTTTGCCTTTTGGTGCCATGTCATTGCCTCTACAATCCAAGGAATACTAAAGAATCTTTTTAACCTCGGAATCAAAGGAAAATATTTCACAAACTTTGCAGGTTCTTTCTTGAAATTCTTTTTTGCCTCTGTATCACTTCCAAACACAAGTTTATACCGACTCACTCCACATTTCGGACATATATGGATATGTTCGTATTCCTTACGATATAGGATGCATCCATTCCTACATGCATGGATGGTTTCATATTCCATTCCCAAGTCCTTAATCATGTTCTTCATATGACGATAATTTTTTGGAAGATTGCAGTTTTCTGTGAGCAAGCCCTTTAACCACTCTAGTAATGTTGTTACACTTGTACCTGTCCACCCATATCGTGTCTTCAAATTTTGCAACTCGATAATGGTAGACAATATGGTCTTCCCCTTAGGACAACCCGGATACAAAGGTTCTGATGCCACATTCCTCAACTTTTTGTATTTTTTGCTCTCTTGCATCCCAGGCTCAACAATTGTGTCATCTCCCTCGCCGTCTTCATTTGTTACACTCATATCAACAGGTGAATGCTCGGTCGCCTTGGTATGAATATTATATACATCATCAATGAGATCCTCCAGTCTAGGAACGTTCGATTCTTCAATTCGTGGTTCTTCAATTGGGCTAGCCATTGTTGGTATGTTTTCTCCTAAATCATTTTTATTTTCTCCATGATGTTTCCATACTAGGTAACTTTGGTGCATACCATTCTTCAACAAATGAAGGCTAATTTCGTCGAGATCTATGTATCCTTTCGAATTCTTACAATGCTTACATGGACATGGAAATTGTGTTTGTCCGGCTGTATTCTCCTTAACAAAATTCACAAACTGTTCAACAACTTTTATATAACTTGCACCACCCCTTTTTCTCATCCACGATTTGTCCAAAGTTATTTCTATTGGTAGCCAAGTTGCCCAATCACTACAAAAAAATAGATCCTACAAAATGTACAAACATTTACCAAGTGAAATTGAAAATAAGAACAATATGAAATTGAAACTAAGAATTTGTCTAACCAGTAGCTTAATACAGGAAAAGATTCCTCATAAAACAAAGTTTTTCGCAAACTTGAATTTGTTTATATATTTACAGCTAGAGCATTGTTATATACAAGATTAGAATTTTTTTTATTTGATTTCCTCTATTACAAGAAAAATCTCTCAACTTTTATTGGATCAGGTAATCATGTCCTCATATTCACATCAAATAACTCCAATCACTAAAAACCTATTACAGGACATGTATACATGACAGACAGGCAGACCCATGCAAAGAACAGTCAACAGTAAGGGTATCTCGACATTGACCGTCACAGCAATCACCTTGACCAGGAACGCATACCATCTATGTTATCAGACTTAAAACCAAACCATGGGGAAAAAATAGTAAGACTTAAAACCAAACCATCTACTGAACAGAATTCTATTCATACCTATAAAACAATATGCCAAAAGGTATATATATATATATATATATATATATATATATATATATAATATATATATATATATATATATATATATATATATATATATATATATATATTTACATATATATTTTTTTATATATGCCAAAAGGTATATATATATATATATATATATATATATATATATATTTTATATATATATATATATATATATATATATATATATATATATAATATATAAAATATATATATATATATATATATTATTATTATTATTTTAATTTTTTTTAAAGAGTTACGTCAGTGATTATAAAAAAGTTGATACTGGTCAAAACATGTCCTGCAATCAAATAAGTAAAGTTCCTATATTTGCTGGATGATAAACTCCATCCAGCTTAAAAGAGAATCCGTAAGAAATCATGGCATGCAGGTTGCAGCTAATTTACAAGAACAAGCCTTGCCTACTTGATTAAACTGATAATTTTGAATCTAATGATCCTGCAGTACTGCCTTCTCCTGTTAAAGCCTGGTTTGGATCCTCCATTCCCCATTTGATATAATCTGGTGATTCATATGCCTTGTATTCATCAACCAAACTTTCTATTATTTCTGTAGACTCGTCAAATTCGGAAAGATCATTATCAGCAAACATGGGGAATTTACGATAGTTGTCAAGGCAGGCTTGCTTTTTTCTTCGCTTCTTATACTGGCCCAAACACTTGCCGAAGGTATATATATATATATTTTTATATATATATATATATATATATATATATATATATATCTTAAAAAAAAATATATATATATATATATCTTTGGGGAAAAATGGTAAGAGAATTTCGGATGCTTACAATGAGTAGGAGAGTCGCGATCGGAGGAGTGTGGATGGGCGGTGTGGAGCCGATCAGACGAGGAGCCGATAGGAGCGGACCGGAGCAGATCGGACGAGGAAGCGGAGCAGATCGGAACGAGCAGATGAGAACGAGGAACACGGAGGAGCACGGAGGAGCCGATTTGCGAGAGGGGGGATTTGGTTTCCGTGTGAAATTTGGTTTCCCTCCTTTCTTAAGCTCTCTCCCTTCTCCCTCCTCCCTCCCTTTTCCGTGTGAAATTTGGTTTCCCCCTTTCCCTGTTTTGGTTTTCCTCCCTTTTTACTTCCGTGTGGGTTTGGGTCTGGGTCGGGAAGAAGGGAGCGGGGGGGGGTTTGTGGAACGATTTGCAAGAGGGAGGATTTAGAACGGCTGAGGGCTTAAGTAATTCCAAAACAATTAATTAATATTTTATGCTTTGAAACGGTTTTGGAAGGGTTTAAGTGTGTTCCAAAATAAATAAATTTAAAAATATATATATAACTTTATATTTGGAACAATTTTTTATTCTGGCACACTTATTGTCCGTTCCAAATCATAGGCACGCCGAATAGGTATTCCGCATTGAAATATGCCTAGTGTTCCTAATTATCCATTTTGGAGTAGTGTACTTGACCGCAGTCCACGGTGTCGTACCCTATGGTGGCGTCGACAGAGATGGCGAACCACCTCAACGTTCGACAACCTCATCGACGTCGCACATGTTTGGGTCTAGACTCCTCGTGTGGCGACGACCATGCTGAGTCATCTAGCACAATGCCATCAGCCAGTGCTTTTAGAGAGCCCTAGCCACCGTTGTAGGCACCACTCTCGACCGCCGACGCATGGAAGCCCCCGATGAGACCCCTCATATCGCCCGATCTCGATCTCTCCCTGCTCTCTCCCTCTCTCTCCCCTTTTGCTCTTTTCTCTCTCTCCATCTTGATCGCTCTCTTCTATTTCATCTTCTTCTTCCTCTTCAAAAAAAAAAATTCTTCCTTCTCTGCAAAGTCTCTCTCCTCGTGGAGAGAAAGCCTGTTCAGGACTGGCCTTGAGCTAATTTCTGGACTTTGGGCCGGGCTCAGTCCCATCGGGAAAAAAAAGAAACGAAAGAAATATTTATATTAAATATTTTTGGGACTGAGCATATCCAAATTTTAGCAAATTAATTATATGGGTTATTTAAACTAAATTTTAATCCCAATATGGGCTTAGTAAATATCTTTGGATTTTAGTAAATATATATACATCTTGGGCCTAGCATGTTAGGTTTAAGATTTTATATATATACTTATGGGCTTGTCATATATTTGTTATTAGATGAGAATTTAACTTATATTTAGATATAATTAATTAGATTTTTATATATATATATTTGTTGTTTAAATGAATATATATTTTCAAATGGGCTTGTGCCCGACATTAAATTTTAAATTTAGTTTTAAACCCTAGAATAAATTTTCTAGATTATTAAATATTTGCCTAAAAATATTTTGACCCATAAATATAGTTTTTAAATTATAGAATAAATTTTCTCGTACTATTCAAGTATTTATCTAAAAAAATATTTTTCTACTAATAAAAAAAATTAATATTATAAATATTTTCTAAAATAGTATATGTACTAGTTACACCAATCCCATCGATGATCAATTCTTGACCATGGCTAAACTTATTTCCTATTCTCTTATGAAACTGGACTTCCTTATGTCGACCCTAGCTAATTTGACTGTTCTGGACTCGATGGAACAGTTTGTCCCATTATCGGAGGCTATCTTGTGAATTTTTAAATCAAAGTCAATTATGTGCTATACTGGTCATTGTACCACACAATACATCAATAACAGGCAAGATATTTACTTAGCTCATCTTATTGAATGCATTTATTTAGTTACTTATTATTTATCTTCTATAATATAAATTGTTTTTCTAAATCACATATAGATGCAATTAATATTTAGTCATGTTTTGTTTACTTATTTATTTCTATGCACATTAAACCTAGATTTAAGAGACTACCCTTTGATCGTGTCGCATTCATTAGCCTTGACACCTGTGGGCTACGAAGTCGCGAGTCGCATATAGATCTCGGACTTGCGTATGGACTATACATCGGTACGTATAAGCCATGCGATAGGATTAACTGCTAATAGTATTTGCATAATTAGTTGAACTTAGCAGTTAATAGAGGTTACATGTGTTATGGATATGACATATATAGGCATAGGGTGGGGAGGACATTTCCTAAGCATATGGGCTACCATGCACATTACCTTTGTGACCGTACGCTCCGTCGGAGATGCAGATTGACGACCCTATGTTATACTGATGGCCACTAACGTTCGAGGAAATATGATGCTCTTAGGCCCCTATTACCGAGGGAACTATGCAAATCCCATTTTTAGTCAGAGAGCCCATGTGTTAGAGGTTTGTTCTTAAATTGCATTCACATAGAATTGTTATGAAACCTTATCCGTTAGGTATATATACTATTGGTTTGTGTACTTGTACCTGATCGCGGCTTGGAACAGTATTTTGTCACGAAATAGTATGCCACACCTTGTCTTTGTTCGGTTGTAGGTATGGTTCACTACTTCGATAATAAAATACTGAACCATGTTATGATCCAGATACTACATCAGATTTATGGCATAAAAAGATGCTTCATCACAAATTAGGGTGCTATCTCCTGTCCTTGTTTCGTTGGGGTGATGGTACTTTAATTCAAGGGTGGAGTATTGGATCATGTTATGACCCGATTTATTGTTGAGCAGTTCATATTCATTTATATGGCATATTTTTCTGTATCTTATTATACGTCCCTCTGAGGACCTGGTGATCTCTCCAGGTGTTCTCTTTTCTTGACTTTCTGTAGGAGTTCCAGCCATGATCGTGATCCTTTCTCTCTATCAAAGATGACTTGCTCTTTGATCATCCTTAGCTGCTTGTGACAAATTCCTTTATTTGTTATTTCTTTTTGTTTAATGTTGGCAGTGGATTTGTCTCCATTTAGCAACTTGTACAATGACATTCATATTTGATTCTATAATATCTTTATTCCTTTTATTTTGTGGATGAGATTAGTTAACTGTGATTATACTACATATGCAACTTACGTGTATTTATTATACGTTGGCATGTTGTCGTACCTAGTCCAATGACTTTGGGACTGGGGTGTTACACGGTCTAAGTGATATGCATATGAGAACATTTTCTGGATAACAGGCTTTAGCCACTGAGGCTCACAAGCTCCTCAGCAGGCTATTGTCCTAAGGCACCGTGTCATGGAACCAAGGGAATACAAGTAGATCAAGTAGATAACCACCCAAGCTCTACTACAGAGACGAAGGTATACTACTAGTATATATATATATATATATATATATATATATATATATATATATATATATATATATATATATATATATATATATATATTTTTATATATATATATATAATATATATATATATATATATATTTTTTTTTCTTTTTTATATATATATATATATATATATATTATATATATATATATATAATATATATATATATATATATATATATATATTATATATATATATATATATATATAATATATATATATATATATATATATATATATATATATATATATATATATATTATATTATATATATATATATATATTTTTATATTTATATGTATAGATATATAGATATATATATATATATATATATATATATATATATATATATATATATATATATATATATATATAAAAATATATATATATATATATAATATATATATATATATATATATATATATATATATATATATATTTTATATATTTTCTTTATATATACATACTATATAAATATATATATATATATATATATATATATATATATATTTTATAATATATATATATATATAGATATATATATATATATATATATATATATATATATATATATATATATATATTATATATATAAGAAAATATATATATAAAGAAAATATTATATAAGAAAATATATATATATAAAGAATATATATATAAAGAATATATATATAAAGAATATATAAAGAATATATATATATATATATATATATATATATATATATATATATATATATATATATATATATATATATATATATATATATATATATTTATATATATATATATATATAATATATATATATATAATATATATATTATATATATATATATATATATTATATATATATATATATATTTATATATATATATATATATATATATATATATATATATATATATATATATATATATATATATATATATATATTATATATATATATATATATATTATATATATATATATATATATATATATATATATATATATATATTTTATATATATATATATATATATGGGAGCGGATCAAAAGCCTCCCTTAGAAAACCCCCTAAAAATCTCCCTCACTCTAATTCATAATATTAATGTTAATATTAATGTTAATGTTAATATTAATGTTAATATTAATGTTAATGTTAATGTTAATATTAATGTTAATGTTAATATTTATTTTTTTATTTTTTTAATATTATTGTTAATGTTAATGTTAAAATTAATTTTAATGTTAAGTTTAATGTTAATTTTAGTATTTAATGTTAATATTAACATTAATATTAGCATTAAATTACGAATTAGAGTGAGGGGATTTTTTAGGGGGTTTTGTAAGGGGGCTTTTGATCCGCTTCTATATATATATATATATATTTTTATATATATATATATATATATATATATATATATATATATATATATATATAGAGAGAGAGAGAGAGAGAGAGTGAGGGGATTTTTTAGGGGGTTTTCTAAGGGGGGCTTTTGATCCGCTTCTATAAATAAATAAATAAATAAATATATATATATATATATATATATATATATAGAGAGAGAGAGAGAGAGAGAGAGAGGGAAAGGGAAACAATTATGTGAGTGTATAGAGGGTGTGTGTGAATGTATATAATAGAGAGTGTTCAGTTCAGTCTAGTATTATACGACCTAGTTTCATATGAACCCAGTTCTCAGTTTAACATATCTCAGGTTTGCATATTGAAGTATCAGTAAACTCAAGTTTTATAACAGTTTACACGTTAATACTTCATTCAATCTCATGTTATACATGCATTTGAAACTTAGGTTTTCATATTGTATCAATCTCAGGTTAACTTTGCATCAATATAATCAGTTCAAAATCCAACCAGTTCTCAGGTTAACTCACATTATATTTCAGTTTATATTGCAAGTTAAGTTCTCAGATTACTTATATAGTATTCTCAGGTTTCACAGTACATTAGTTTACATCTCAGGTTATACTAGTTCTCTAGTTTCTCCTAATCAAACCCAGGTTACAATATATCAGTTTCAGTTTCATTTACAAGTAATCTCATATTTCACATTATGTTCACAGGTTTACTCATTACCCGAGTTTCAAGTTAAACATTTAAACTCAGATTCATTTGAATAGGTTAACATATTTGTATCATTTTCAGGTTCAAAGTATATACTCAGGTTTGACTCAAACCCAGGTTATTTAACACATCATTACAGGTTAACTTACATTAAAAATTGATATGTAAACATTCGAACTCTCAAGAACAGTGTCAAAATCACACAGTATCAATAGTTAAGAAACCCGACATTGCAAAACACAAATTGATTTCGAAAACCAAGTTAAACATCAAATTGATGTGTGCAGACATTAGAGGCATATAGTACGTGTCATGGGGGATTGTCTCGTGTCGATACAACTGGACACGAAGTGTCCAGATCGAAAATAACATGCAGTAATAACATAACATAGAACTGTGTCGTGCATTGGGTTTGAGGCTTTGTGGACACGACACAGAGCACTAGGTGCCACGTGCTTGTGTCCACATGTAGCTGGGGTGTTGGCCTACATGGTCGACACCTCACCACGTGTCCACGAAGTGTCCTCGTGTGACACGAAGTACGTGTCAGTGGCCGAATAACACCATATACAGAACAGTGTAAACCAGTACGGGTGTATTTTCATGTCCGATACGACACGAGGTCATGTGAGACTCTAGGGATGACCTGACAGTCACTGCCCCAAGGTGTCCACCAAGTGGCACATGTCCACTTGGCCTGTGTCAAGAGAAATAGTATTGTGGCAGTAGGATACGCGCACTAGATCTTGTACAGCACGTGCATGTCCAATTTGGACACGGACACGAACCCAAATCATGCTCAGAGTTAGGGTTTGGTGTTCCTCACATATATGGCTATCAAATCATGTAAATAGTTTCAGAAATTATAAACAAACAATTCACTAGGGCATTTCATCAAATACCTATCTCAAAACTCTGATACGTATCCGATACGCATACCAAATGAACACGAAATCCTACCAAACTTGGTATACAGCGAGGGTATACCTAAATGAATGCATCTATGGAAAGAAAATGGGAATTTGAATCAATTTGAGAGATTTTACCTATTGAGAGTTTAATCTCAATATAAAAAAAATTAGGAATGAGCTCCTCTACCAATTTGCTATGGTACAATGCTCCTCAAACCTTGCTAGCAAGCCTCCACTAGCCTCCTCTACTGTTGGAGATGATGATGCAATTGATTTAACTCGATTTGGGATCAATTTGGATTAAGTGGGAGTAATGGGGAAGAAGTAGATTAGGGTTTCTTGTAGGTATTAAAAGAGGCAAGATGAATCCATATATTGCTACTTATAGGGGGAAACCATTGTGGCCATCCATATAGGTAGGAATTAGGGTTAGGCATAAGTTAGATATGTGGCTAAGCTTCTCTCTATGCAAATCAAGTTCAATCAAAGGCTCAAAACAAAACAAGGTTTCCTTTACTAATATCTAACCAAAATATCCTACTTACACAATATCTAGATATTTCTAATCTTGGCACTTAGCTTAGAAGGTTCTAAAGTAATATCTAGTCTCATGGTCATATATAGATTAGGTTAACTTCTAGGTTAAGGCTTAATTAAATAATTAGCACATATTTAATTAATAAAAATTTAATTTTACAAAAAGTCAAAAATGACCAAAATGCCCTCAAGCTAAGAATGTGGTAGTGACAGTTTTCTTTCTTGCAAATAAAAACGAAGTATTTTTTGAGTTTGTTGCTTTTTGCAAAAAGGTACAAAACGAAAAGGGCTTCATGATTACTCACATTCGAAGTGATCATGGAGGCGAATTCGAAAATAGTGTTTTCAAAACTTTTTCAATAAAAATAATTTTTTGCATGAACTTTCATGTCCTAAAACTCATCAACAAAATGGTGTTATGGAGTGGAAGAACAGAACTATTGGCGATATGACTTGAGTCATGTTAAATCAGTGCAATCTTTCGAAATATTTTTAGGCTGAATTATAAATACAGCATGCCACGTTTTGAATATGCTTCTTATTCGACCTATATCAAAAAGACACCCTATGAGCTTTAGTTTGATAGAATTCCTAACATAAGTTATTTTAAAGTTTGTGGCTGCAAGTGCGTTATTTTTAATACTAAAAGTAATACTTTAAAAAATTGACTTTAAGGCCGATGAAGGTATTTTCTAGGTTATGTCACCAAAAGCAAGGGCTATTGGGTCTTCAACAAGCAATCCTTGACTATCGAAGAGTCTATCAACTTCACTTTCGATGAACTCAATAAGCAAACCAAACGACAATGATGATGATGATGATGTAGTGAAAGCAACAGATGATCCTGAAGATACAAGCACATCAAGTCATCTGGACGGTCTGTCTAAGAGCCTAAGATTCTGTCAAGATTATCCAAAGGACTTGGTAACAGGTGATCTATCCAAAGGTGTAATTACACGCTCTTCCAATAAAGATATTACTGGTAATGTTGCTTTCGTTTCTAAGATAGAAACTAAGAATATAGGAGAGGCTTTTACTAATAAATTTTGAATTTCTGCTATGCAAGAGAAACTCAACCAATTTGATCGTAATCAAGTTTGGGAACTCATTCCTAAACCTAATGATTATCCGATCATTGGCACCAAATGGTTTTTTCAAAATAAATTAGATGAGATGGTTTAGTTACACGCAACAAGGCACGTCTCGTAGCTCAAGCTATAACCAAGAGGAAGGTACTGATTATGATGAGACATTTGCTCCAGTTACTAGACTTGAGTCCATTCAAATGTTTTGTACTTTTGCTAGCTTCCACAATTTTAAACTTTATCAAATGGATGTTAAAAGTGCTTTTCTAAATAGTTTTATCAAAGAATAGGTTTTTGTTAAGCAACCTTGTGGCTTTGAAGATTTCAAAAATCTTGACCACGTATTCAGGCTAAGTGATGAGAACATAAAATATTATATTTTTATCCCTTAATGTTCACCATTTTATGATCATTTTATGACTAAAGGTACTCATTCTATTTATATTTTGCTCTAGGATGCATTTGGAGACACTATGTGCAAAATAGAGCTAAAATGCAATTCTGGACAGTTTTGACACCTTTCACCAAAATGAGCATAACTTCCTCATCCGAATAGCAATTGAGGTCCTTCAAAATGATTCGGAAAGCTAAGACAGAGGGCTACAACTTTCATATTTTGTGATTTTCGAGATTCTGGCTGCATCATGGACGAAATCAGGCATGAAGTCAGATCAAAGATGCTGTGAACAGAATTAGGAGCCAAAATAACCATTTTTGTACTTGCTTTATGACTTAGTCTTTTTTGGTTTGAGAAGTTATAACCTTTAGAGGATATGTGGGAGATATTGTGGGCTTGAAAAAACTAATTTATGGTGTATAAAAGGGGTAGAAATCATGAGAAGAAAACACACAACACAACTCTTCTTCTCTTTCTCCAACTTTTCTTTTCAAGTTTTGAAGAACATGTGCGGCTAGAAGTCTTGTTGGTCGAAGTGTACGAAAGCCTTGGAATCAATAAACTTGTGAGATCTAAATTGCTTTATATATTTGAGTTATACTTTGAATATTGAATATTTTTCTGTGCCAACTTTTATGATTGTTTTGTTTAATTACTAGGAGGCCTACTAGTTTATTATTCATTTCGATCTACCGCTAAATTAGATATCAAATCCGTAATAGTTTGATGTTTCTAATTTGTGAAGCAACCAAGCTTTAATAAACTGCTTTGTTTTATTAGATCTTAGGAGAAAAACGTTTGACAAAATTAAATGCAACCGCTTGTGCTTGTATTGTTTTGCTTTATCGATCTCTTTGTTCTTTAAGAACTTGCTAGATTAAATCTATAGCGCTTGTCTTAGATTATTTAGTAAGTAAAGTTAATTAGGTCGCTTGTATCTGACTAACTAAGCCTAAGAGAGATAGGAAGATACTTCCAACGGTAAATGTTCAAAGTATGATTTAATTTATGCTTGCATCAGTGATCAATTTTATGATTTCCGATGGTGAATGTTCATTGAGACCAATATTTGTTCCTTGATTGATTTTAATACTTTAATTGCTTTAGCTCTTCTTAATTTTTCTTTTCAAAACTCTCTCCCCCAATCCTTGTTCACATAGCATAAAATTTATACTAATTACTCTTCGTGGGATCGATCCTTACTCTCTCTACTACATATAATTTTAAGAGTAAGGTTTTATTTTTGGGTGCCTGCGACAGCACACCAAATTTTGGCGCCGTTGCCGGGGAGTAATTTTTGTTAATGTTTGTGCTTTTGTGATTTTTATTTTGTTCTTTTATTAAAATAATTTTTTCTATTAGCCAAAAAAAAAATTTAACAGGACATGATGACCAATTCTCAACAATTTGGCACTTGGCTGGATCTTCCATCTAGGCACGCTAACGAGGTAAATATTTCTTCTCTTCAACAACAAATTGCTAGTTTAACTTCTCTTGTTCATCAAATGGTTGTAGGTGGTAACATGCAAGCAACAATGGCTTGTGAGATTTGTTTACAAGAAGGACATCTAACTGATATGTGTCCAATACTTCAAGACGAGCCCATTGTAACTCAAAATTGCCTAAGTTACCAACAGTACAAGCAACCATATCCATATGAAAAACAATCGAACCAAACTTCTAATTCTGGTATGTCTCTAGAAGATATTGTTAAGTCTCTTGCCACTAATAATTTACAATTTCAACAGGAGACAAGGGCCAGCATCCAAAGTCTGAACAATCAAATGAGCCAAATGGCTACAATAATTAATAAACTGGAGGCACAAAGTTCGGAAAAATTATCATCTCAAGCGATAATAAATCCAAAAGAAAATGTAAGTACACTCGTTTTGAGAAATGGCAGAGAGGTTGACAACCTAGTAAAAGAAGCACCTACATTGCCAAAACATGAAGAAGAAAGAAACAGCGCTACAGATGCAAACAATCCTAATGACGACGTAGTATGTAATGCACATGAAGTTTTTGAACTTAATGACAAAGATGGATTCAACATTGTCATTAGCGAACATCTCAAGAAAAAGAATATGGAGCCAGCCTTGAGTAATAATTTGCATAAAATTGTTGCAGGGTTGAATAATTTTATAAAAAGACAACAATCAGGTAATATTCCTTATATTTCATTATCGATTTCTGACAAAAGGCCTTTATCCTCTGTTCTGCAGGATTATATTCAATATGTGAAACCCCTGCATAGTTGTGTCAAGTGCGCATAGAGTCGAGCCAACGACGTATTAAACAAAGGCGCTGCTTGGGAGGCAATCCAAGGGGAGTTTTTTTTTTATTCTTGCATTTTTATTTTTGTTTGTTTCTTTGCATTTAGACATTCATTAGTAATAATGTTTATTTTAAATGTGCTGGAGGAGATTTATGTTTTGTTTTTTTATGCATGGTTTTTAAAAACAATTTTTAATAATAAAACTTAAAAAAGATTTTTTTTTTGTTGTTTTTTCTGGTTCTCAATTTATTTTCTTAAAAAAAAGAGATTTGTTTTTGTGGTTTTCAATAATTCTTGTTGTGTATCCATAAACAAGATTCAACTAAGTTTGAAAATTTTTATAACATGATTGAATAAGTACTCTTTTCAACTTAGAATTAATTAGTATAGTTATTTTTCTTAAGGATGGTTGTAACTAAATTTGGTAGACAAAAGCCGGTGAGATTTTGAGCCTTTAGACTGACACTTCAGTCTCACTATTTTCTTTGATGAGAGATATTCTTCCATAGATTTGTTTCTCTAGAACTTGCTTAGATTCTCTTCAA
This sequence comes from Iris pallida, assembly GCA_029216955.1. NCBI lineage: Eukaryota > Viridiplantae > Streptophyta > Magnoliopsida > Asparagales > Iridaceae > Iris > Iris pallida. Next base: position 57,740,071 of record JANAVB010003400.1, read on the forward strand.
GGTCACATCGACACATGCATACATGAACATGATTAAGGCCATTTTTTTTACGCTACTTAAGCCAAATAGCCTACCCTGAAATTATTTTTCCTATGGTTGAACCCCTTTGAGCCTTATTGCTTTTATTTTTGTGAACCCACATTACAAGCTTTAACCTGAAAAAAAAAATTCCTATCCAAGCCGGAAAGCTAGTGGAGCATTATGATACGTATGGGTGCACAAAAAAATAAGTGTAGGGGTATCTGAATTTCAAGTTTGGCTACATATTTTCATTCTCAAATTATGGAGTTCCCTTATTGTAAAAATAAAAATGAAAAAACAAAGAGAGAAAAGAAAGAAAGACAAAAAAGACAAAAAAATTGAAAAAAAAAGACAAAAAAAATAAAAAATAAAAGAAAAAGAAAAAATAGTGATGGAGGAAATTACTTTTGATATTCATTCTTATTATTTCTCCTCCAATTCCAATAAAGGGGTATGTTGAATACTTTGAATTCAAATTGAAGAAGCTGCTCAATGGAGTGATTGGTTTTACATGTTTTATATATTCGAGCTAGAGTTACATCATTTTTGCTCTACTAGATTTGATGGTTTTTTTAGCTACACTCCCAAATATATCCTACCTTAATCCTAAGCCCCATTACAACCCATGAAAAGTCCTTATGATTTATGTTATGCATGTGATCTAAGTGGTGGAGAATGAGAAAATATGCAAGCTTATGGTAGATCATTTCTTTTGGAATGAATTTGAGTGAAACACATACCCTTCAAACAGATAAGAGTTGAGTATTTATTCCCGTGAGGGTCTACCAATTTAGTTTGCTCTATCTTCAAGTGAAAATACTTACTAAAGAATTATAAGTTGTCTAAGAATATAATTTCATGATATGTTATGAGTTTTGAAGAGCATGGTTATTCTTTATTCATGACATTACAACCTTGATTTTTGTTTTGAAAATAAATAAATAAGAGTTTTGTCCGAGGACGAACAAAAGTTAAGTGTGGGGGTATTTGATGAGAACATAAAATATTATATTTTTATCCCTTAATGTTCACCATTTTATGATCATATTATGACTAAAGGTACTCATTCTATTTATATTTTGCTCTAGGATGCATTTGGAGACACTATGTGCAAAATATAGCTAAAATGCAATTCTGGACAGTTTTGACACCTTTCACCAAAATGAGCATAACTTCCTCATCCGAATAGCAATTGAGGTCCTTCAAAATGATTCGGAAAGCTAAGACAGAGGGCTACAACTTTCATATTTTGTGATTTTCGAGATTCTGGCTGCATCATGGACGAAATCAGGCATGAAGTCAGATCAAAGATGCTGTGAACAGAATTAGGAGCCAAAATAACCATTTTTGTACTTGCTTTATGACTTAGTCTTTTTTGGTTTGAGAAGTTATAACCTTTAGAGGATATGTGGGAGATATTGTGGGCTTGAAAAAACTAATTTATGGTGTATAAAAGGGGTAGAAATCATGAGAAGAAAACACACAACACAACTCTTCTTCTCTTTCTCCAACTTTTCTTTTCAAGTTTTGAAGAACATGTGCGGCTAGAAGTCTTGTTGGTCGAAGTGTACGAAAGCCTTGGAATCAATAAACTTGTGAGATCTAAATTGCTTTATATATTTGAGTTATACTTTGAATATTGAATATTTTTCTGTGCCAACTTTTATGATTGTTTTGTTTAATTACTAGGAGGCCTACTAGTTTATTATTCATTTCGATCTACCGCTAAATTAGATATCAAATCCGTAATAGTTTGATGTTTCTAATTTGTGAAGCAACCAAGCTTTAATAAACTGCTTTGTTTTATTAGATCTTAGGAGAAAAACGTTTGACAAAATTAAATGCAACCGCTTGTGCTTGTATTGTTTTGCTTTATCGATCTCTTTGTTTTTTAAGAACTTGCTAGATTAAATCTATAGCGCTTGTCTTAGATTATTTAGTAAGTAAAGTTAATTAGGTCGCTTATATCTGATTAACTAAGCCTAAGAGAGATAGGAAGATACTTCCAACGGTAAATGTTCAAAGTATGATTTAATTTATGCTTGCATCAGTGATCAATTTTATGATTTCCGATGGTGAATGTTCACTGAGACCAATATTTGTTCCTTGATTGATTTTAATACTTTAATTGCTTTTAGCTCTTCTTAATTTTTCTTTTCAAAACTCTCTCCCCCAATCCTTGTTCACATAGCATAAAATTTATACTAATTACTCTTCGTGGGATCGATCCTTACTCTCTCTACTACATATAATTTTAAGAGTAAGGTTTTATTTTTGGGTGCCTGCGACAGCACACCACTAAGAAAAGCTCTATATAGACTCAAACAAGCCCAACGTGCTTGGTACGAGCACCTAAGTTCTTTTCTACTTGAAAATGGTTTTTCGAAAGGAAAAGTTGATACGACCCTTTTTATAAAAACTTCTACTAATTCTATGCTTTTAGTATAAATTAATGTTAATGATATCACATTTGTATCTATTAATGAGATGCTATGTAACGAGTTTGCAAAGTGTATGCAGCAAGAATTTGAAATGAGCATGATAGGAGAACTTAACTTCTTATTTGGCTTTCAAATCAAGCAAACATCACAAGGAACATTCATCAATCAAGCTAGGTACACAAAGGAGTTACTTAAAAAGTTTGACATGGACAATGCCAAACCTATCGTAACTCCAATGACTACCTCAACGAAGCGCGACCTTGACGAACGTAGCAAATCTACAGATATATGTAAGTATCGAGGTATGATTGGTAGTCTATTATACATAACTTCTTGTTGCCCAGATATCTTGTTCTTTGTATGCCTATGTGCTAGATATCAGGATAATCCTAAAGAATCACATCTGTGCACGGATAAGCGTATCTTCAGATACCTTAAAGGTACTTTAATGACTGGTCTATGGTATCCCAAAACTACATCCTTTGATCTTATTGGCTATTCGGATATTGATTTTGTTGGATGCAATGTCGATCGAAAAAGTACTAGTAGCACATGTCAATTCCTAGGAAATTCTCTAGTCTCCTGGTTTGGCAAAAAGCAAAATTATGTTGCCCTATCAACAACAGAGGCTGAGTATTTCGTCGTAGGACGTTATTGTGCACAAATTTTGTAGATGAAGCAAACTTTGGAAGACTTTGATCTACTCTACAATAATATTCCTATATTTTGGGATAACACTAGCACCATTAATCTCACGAAAAATCTAATATACCACTCACGGACTAAGCACATAAAAATTAGACATCATTCCTTAAGAGATCATCAACAACAAAGGGACATATGCTTATATTTTGTTGACACAGAACATCAATTAGCAGACATCTTTACAAAATCTTTGGCCGAAGATCGTTTCAATTTTGTCTGTCGAGAATTAGGACTTCTTGATTCAGATAAAATGTAAGACTATATAGTACTTTAAATTCTTTCAGCAATCTAAGTTCCTAAAAGTTGTGACTATTTGGGATACAAGCCGAAAGAGCCCTTCTGTAACACAGGCGTAAATAGCCTGAAGCGACACCGTGTCAAGTGTCTTTGGACTACCGCTAGCTGGGATCCGGCCCCAATAGCTACTCCAGAATTGTTTGTACTTACAAAAACCTATGATTTGATAAAGCCCATTTGGCACTGTAACGCCCTAGTCCCAAAATACGTATAAGAGTAGGAATATTTCTACATGCCAGCTACGTATCGAGAGGACTCCAGCCTAACTCGAGTACGTATAAGTTGTTTTGTTGTTCTAAATCATCTATATCTCAATCCACTAAATATTGATAAAAATGACGAATCAAGTGCACTAAGGTTGATCAGACCGTAATATACTGATTCTAGGATAGATAAATGTATTAGAGTGGATTCCCAATAATACATGTATCATGAACAAGCTAGAAGAAAGGTGAAGCATGTAAAAGACTAGGCTATAATAACAGCACGAGTCAATATAGGACAAAATATAAATAAGGAAGAGAATAATAATAGCATCAACTAAATATACCTGAAGTCTTAGTAAAGCAACCAACATCCATCAATGTATTATACCTTGATAACTCTATCTAAAACCTGGAGAGATCACAAGGTCCTCAGGGGACTAGCAAGACACAAATATACAAGGCTACTATGACAATAAATAACATGCGAGAAAAAACAGAAATAACAAGTACAAGAAAGAATAACCCATAAAAGAACTCTATAGATGGTGACATGTCATGAGAATATAATATTAATCGTGGCTATCAGTAAACATGTGATAATAACCGCAGTCCGGTGAGGCACTAACAGTCCTATAACAGGTTCTCTACCGCAATCCGGTGAGGCACTAACAACAGAGTGGTATAGCCACGGCTAATAAAATGCTCTCCTAAGGTACTAGGAAGTCAACTCAAGTCAACAAGTCAAGTCCTAGTCAAGTCCAGGTCAATCATGTCAAGGGAATATGGCATAGGACTAGGCAACGATAAATCATAAGACGCATGAACACAAAATTATAAAAAGGATAGGAAATAGAAACGAACTACGTGCACGTATAATGAGAAAATAACAGTAATAACTAGAAAGTAACAATAACATGAATCAGATAAAGTATGTGTAACGCCCCAGTTCCGGAATACGGGGACGTACACGGCCAGCTACACCGTATAAGGTACGAATACGCTATACGGTGATGACGGCTGTCCAGTCTGGTTGGGTATCCTAGCATGCAATCAATCTATGGCCTAAATCCGATCTCATATCCACAGGTAAATCATAATGAAACAATATCAAGAGAGATAATCATATGAAAAACAGGAAATACTCATATGAAAATCTGGAATCTACAGTACAGGATAATAATGTAGACAAGTATACCTTCCCACAGTTCCTAGCATGGTCTGGAACTGAAGCACACCCTCCAAGTCAAGTCTGGAAGATCCACCGGGTCGGTCTCAGACAATCTGGGAACAATCCAGGGTTGGTCAGGCCAACCGCAGCAAGTACCAGAAAGGAAGGCTCAAGGACGGGCGAAGAAAACCAGCAGGATAAAATATGACAAGGATAACATCTAAAAATAGTAAATAAAGGTAAGGGATCGTGCGGTACCAACGCATGATAACAATCCACAAGTATAGTGAAGCTAACACAATCACAATCTTCCTAGCATCCACTAACACCTGCATTGCCAGCTGGAAATCAATATCAGCCGGCTAGCAGGCAACAAGCCAAACAACACAGAAGGACAAGCGGCCACACAATGCCTACGGCTTGCTATTATTAGCTAACTAGGGTTATCACAGGCCTAATTACTAACAAGATGCAATGAGACTTCAAAGTCCAGCTCCTGCTTGCTACTACCCGAATGGCCCCAGCAAAAGAAAAAGATAGATATAGCAGGCACACTGCAGTAAGATACATGTGTCCTAAAGAAGTGCCACACTCGACGGAGGGCTGGGAATGCGCTCATCTCGACGGATAGCAACAAATCCATAGTATATATATAGATACATAGGGCCGGGGTCAGACAAGCGACAGGTCACTGGGAAGTCCCCATGAACTACATGATTAATCTAGTTATTAGCCTAGTCAGTTTCATTATGGATCCCTGACCGTGGTACTCAGGGATCCATGTCCTAGACATGATGCAAGACAAGACTGGACTGGTGGCTTATACAAGCACAATCAAGAGAAATCAACCACGGTGTCAAGACGGGGTCATGCTGAGCAAGTCAGGACTGGCTGTCGCAACAGCCATCAAGAGTAAACATGCCATATCGAGAGTACTAGTCAGGGATGTGCCACCACGGGCCACTATCAAGAATCAAGAGTATACATGCCAGGTTTACTGTCAAGTCCAGAGTGCTAGTCAGGAGTGCACCTCTACGGGCCACTAATCAAGAATCAAGACAGGTCCAGGTCATCGTGTAATACCAGGAACAAGGTCAAACCTATCAGTCACAAGAAGTCACATGCCCAAATCGTGACATGGATAATAAGTCGGGTACAAGATCAAAATCTCTACTATAATAGTCTATCAAGTACACATGGGAACCTACAGCTCAAATCATCAAGTCGATCCATCCACCTTATCAAACTATCAGGAGTCTCCTATCTACGATGGAAATCAATATCATGTCAGGAAGGTCAATAACCAAATACCAAGCTAATCACTATAAGCAACGCTAGGCCCTCTGGCTCACAAGAATCCTCCAAGTCAATGATCACCAGCCACTAGAAAACGAGCCCCTTAACTACCAAGACATAGCAATCAAACCAGGTTCCTCAACTACCGGGATACACAAAAGCACCAGGTTTTGGGCGTTTGGGAAGTCGAGTAAAAATCATATAATAATACCCTTGATATTCTCCTCGTTCTACGAAATATTCGAAATCACCAAAATCCAAGAATCCACATAGACCCACCAAGTCAATATCCCGAGATCGTACTCTCCATAATACTCAATCCTCAGTCATATCCACAAGTCACAATTCCCAATACATAGGACAACTGTCAGCTCCATCTCGCTAGACTAGGACAACTCCTAGAATGAATGGTTAGGGTACAAGTGTTTATTAATTAATGCCGCCGAAAATGGCAAGGATTGCATGAACCATTCTGGAGCAGATCCACAACCCTTAAACCAAACAAGGACCAGGGTTACAGACCGTCTCCCGAGTATGACCGCTCTCCTTACGCTATCCGACGGACAAGACAGATCAGGAGCTAGGCGACTGATCTAGTCTGGAGTCTACCTACCAAGCAATGGGATCAGGTATACTATACCAAGGTGAACAGGCACGAGTCCAGTCCAGCAAACCAAAGGAATGGTTCTGCCCAGTCCTTCGAACCAAATTCCCGATCGGGAATTTTGGAAGAATCCGGCAGAGTCTCCTCTGTATTCTGGACAGGAGCTCCCAGCGAGTTGGGGCTAAAATCCACTCGGCGCAACCCGCCGCGGAATCGCAGAATCGCAGACCGAGAATACTAGGTCTCAGCCACCAGCAGCACTATGATGCGTACTGGGAACAAGTCGATAGCCGAGAACACTAAGTCTCGGCCTCCAGCAGCACTACGATGCGTACTGGAAATCAATCGAACCCGAGACCACTAATATCTCGGCCTCCAGCAGCACTACGATGCGTACTGGAAATCAATCGAACCCGAGACCACTAATGTCTCAGCCTCCAGCAGCACTATGATGCGTACTGGGCGCCAAGCCAACATGCATAATAATAAAATAACTGCCTCGCAGGGCGCACCACAACACATGCCCATAAATCCCTAACCCAAGCACAATCACCGCCACAAGTAAAGTTAGCCAGAGCCGTTACCCAACCGCGAGTCGGACACGGGACATATAGGGACAATCCATACATGTGAGTCGTGCTCGTGTCCTCGAAGGTGTGGATGACCCATCCGAGTTGCCCGATACGGTCTACCCCGGTATCGGACCAAGCTATCCTAAGTTATCATGACAGTTCTACTGCTAAGCTACACTACTCATGTTTATACAATTTTACAATAAATTAAATACAATAAAATCTAGGAGAGATGGCAAGAGCCGCCGATGAGCAAGGGATACTTGCCTAGAGGGCTCGGCTAGGTAAGCAAGTCTTCGGCAGTCGCGATCCAAGCTAGCACGCCAATCGAGATCCTCAGAACACACAATAAACCATCATCAGCACCAAATAATAAAATAATAGAATAATCATAAGAGATGGCAGAAGGCTATACCGTGTGGGTTCCACAAGCAGTACAGGGAACTGGCACGGAAACCGAGGTACGCAAATTGATACGAATACGTAAACCGAGACGTGTACGTATATCGAGACGCACACGAGAATCGAGATGACACGAATATCGAGAAGGCACGAATATCGAGACGAACGGGAAACACGTGCATGTAAATCGAGACGTGCACGTAGATCGAGAAAATCACGAATATCAGAATGGTCCACGAATCATACGACACGCAAATCGAGACGTGCACGTGAATCGAGATGACCCAGAGTCCAAGGAGCACGTAAATCAATACGGCACACAAATTGAGGTGTGCACGCAAATCGATGCGGTGCGGAGTCCAATGTGGTACGCAAATCGAGGTGTGCACGCAACCGAGGTGGGCACAAAGGCCGGGGCACGAAAACCGAGACAACGCTCAAATCAAGATGGCACGGTGCCCGAGGCAGCGCGGGGCTCGAGGCGTCCCGCTGCCCTAGGCAGCACGTAGACCGAGGTACACGCAAAATGAGGCGACAAGTACACCGAGGTGCACATGACCCGAAAACACGAGGAACGAGGAAGCGCACCAACCGAGGGTGCGCTGCCCGAGGTGACACGCTGCACAAGGCAGCGCACTGCTCGAGGTAGCACGCTGCCCGAGGCGCGCCGATCGAGGGGCTCACTCCTCGAGGAGCTCACAGCCCAAGGAAGGGGGAGAGAGGGTGCGGAGGAGCTCGGCCATGGTCGGGTCAGACCACCGGCAGAGGGGGACAGAGGGATAGGGGAGAAGGAGCTCACCAAGGGGGTGCTCGGCCAGGTCGGGTCGACCCCGAGGTGGAGAAAGGACGGCGGCGGCAGCGGCTGTGCCAAGGGGCGGGGAAGATGGCGGCGCTGGCGTCGACGGAGGTGGTGCTGGGGGCCGGAGAAGACGGAAACAGCGACAGGGCGCCGGAGGCCCTGACAGTGGTGGTGGTGCTGGTGACTGAAGGGGGCGACGCTGGAGGTGGATCGCGGCGGCGGTCCGCGCCACGGCGAGAGGAGAAAGGAGAAGGGGGCGGAGGCCATGGGGCTGGAGGCGAGGACGATGATGCTGGTGGCGGTGGTCGCGGCTGGAGGCGGTGGTCGCGGCTGGAGGCGGGGCGACCACAGCGATGGGAGGCGGCGCTCGTGGGTGAGGGCGACGGAGGCGGCCGGAGATGGAGGCGATGGTGGCGAGGGAGGCGACGACGACGATGGGGGTGGTCGCCATGGCGGTGGTGGCTGAAGTGGTGGCGGCGACTCCAGTGGTGGGTGGCGGCCGCAGCCATGGGGAGGAGGCCAAGAGGGAGGAGAGAGGGGCTGGTCCAGTGAGGAGAGAGAGGGATCGGGAGAGAGAGAGAGTGAAGAGAGAGAATTGGGGGAAGGGCGGCTGAGAGTGGAAGTGAGGGGGAGAGAGAGAGTGTTAGGGTTTGGGGAGGGGTAGATGTAGGTAAAAAAAATTAATAACAATAACAATAATAAAAATAAAAGTAATAATGAGGATAAACTCACATCCAAGTAAACAATAATAAAATTTTAAGAATACCCGAAATTAAAATCCTCAAAATACACCAATACAGTCATATACCTATTTCCAAAATAGGGATCTGACAGTATGTGATCAAGTAGAACAGAAAAGTAATAGCAATATAAAAAATACATGTAAATACTGTAACAGCAATATAAAAAATGTATGTAAACACCGTACAACATATATAGTACCAACTTCCTTATAAAAATAATTTATAACTAATATAAAATAATAATTTAACTTCTGAAAAATACTTATAAATATTTTTATATTACTAAAAATATTATTTTATCGATGGAAACTCAATTACAATAGCCTCATGTTGAAACTTCATCGTTAATACCACATTTGGCCTATTAATTGAGTCCCGAAACAAAAAATAAATAAAAATATTAAATCTTGGAAAAATTAGAGAAATTATCTAAAATAATATTTTTATCATCAAACCTTGCACAACAAATATTTTATTAAAGGCATATGAAGTATCAAGGCTTTTGGATACAAAGAACACAAGATTTTCGGAGTTACAATTTTACGACGAATGTCAAGAATTTTAATAAATACCAAACGAACTTAAAACTCAGTAAAAAAAAGTTATGTTTTGGAAAACTCTTGATGTCTAGTTTCTTATAAAAATTATTAGGAAGATCTAATCTGACCGAAAATAAAAATCCACTTGCAACAGATCTGGTCTATTGTGGACACCTTGTAGTAGAATTGAAGTCCCAGACAAACCGTTTAGAACTCTGTGGACGACCAATTGGATATGAAAATAGACACAGAGATGGTTCTATTAGTTTTGATTTCACAAATGGATGAGGTTGGAAGTACAAGAAACCTTAAATTCAAAATAGCGTACCTATTGGAACGTATTCAGACTTGGATCCTGAACTTTGGTTGACTTGTAGGGCTATTTTGGTGTACTAGAAGGGATTGTGAACATATGAGAGGTAGATAGAATTGTATATGGTCGTGTTAGCTTTGCAAGGAATATTCGTTGAGCGTCACGGGAGGTCGAAAAGGGGTCGAAACTGTCGGTACGCCACAAGGTGTTGTCTATGGCTAATGCTAAAAGAGAATTTCGGGATTGGACTTTTGGGGGTAGGTTTTGTGGGTTGTTGGCGGCAATAAGAGGAGAGGGGGTGTTAGGATTTTGTTGGTATATATATTACGAAGTGTTAGGCTTTGGTTTTGACTAAATTGGTTAGGATTTGACCCTCCAAAGGATTAATATGGTAATAGGTTTCCTTATTGGGTGGGTTGTTGACCAAGTCAAAGATAAAGGATTTAATGCACATGGCTGTAATTTAATCACTAAAAATCAATTAAATATATGTCTAATCGATTTTGGTAACCTTAGATAGGATCTAACAAGTAGGGATGGCTAGGTTAGGGTTCGAATAGATTTTCTAGTCAATTTGAACCCGAAAAGTTAACTAATGAGTTTCATGTGCCAATAGCACATGAAAACTCGATTGAATGTCACACGTTAGGCATGTGCGTTGTAGGCTCAAAATGAATCACAACCATATATTGGGTCGAAAATTTTGGATCAGGTTTGAGGCCTCAAATCGGAATTAAAAAAATACATCAAAATTACGGCGAAGGGTAAAATGACTATTTTGACCCCAAAGTTGTGTAAGAAATATGTAGTGCAAGAGACCATGTTTAATTGTGACATAATATACCAAAATGGAAGTGGACTCGTCTAGAACACGAATACTGAACTTATTTCGAGGAATTGGTCAATGTTGTGATTCAAGAATCAAAGCTACGACAAAGTGCCCATATAGCCATAATTAAAAATAAAATATTGTTTAATATATAAAATAAATTAAAAAATTCTTCAAAAATTAGGGTGCTTACAATCTACCCACCTTAAAAAAATTTGTCCTCAAAATTTAAAAAATGCTCACTAATAATGAATCATGCTAACGTAACTAGGAATAGTTTAGAGGGTACAGTATGTCACTACGGTCTCCTAATAACTCGAGTAACAATCAGTCCTAAACAATTTCCATATGCAATGTTCCGATCATAAAACTATAAATGGTTACCTATAGTCGTCCCTCCTCATGCTAGCAGTCTTGCAACGATCATATTGAAGGCTTGTCCTCCTTGACCATCAAGCCAAGAAATTTAACTACTAGTCCCTTAACCACTATCCTCGATTCCCCTTCTATATATAGGTATGTCTAGTCTAACATAGTTCTATCCACTCTACACTGTATCCCAAGATCATTACTATGGTATAACATATCATCTCATATCCTTTTAATAGGATTCTTCCTAGTAAAGTTTTTGGGCCACTGTCCAGTGCAACCCCATTTCTTGATTTATGCATACTATCATTATTTCTACATTGTTCAAGCAAAACTTCCTCCGTCTCGATGCAACCATAGAATTTCCATAAGGTTTTGTATCTATCTTAAGTATGGTGCTTATGGACTCATTCTTTTCTGAACAAGTCTTTCGAATCCTTTTTATTATAGTCTTCCATATAGGTCATCATACTCTAACTATGGAACCGTATTTAATTCTAAAATTCTGCCAGATATTCTCCTAAGTTACTCCAATCATTTTGATTGAGAACCCTATCTTATCTTCCTTAATAATCCATTTTAAACTGTGTTATACGATCTACCCCATCTCTATATAATCATAGGTAAAATTGTAGAATGGTTACAGTCCATTGATCCTAGAGTCTCTCATTAGATTAGGTCGCCTATATCAATTCTATGTTGTAAGTCTAATCCACTCGGTCTATCTAATAGAGACCTCTATCCTACCTCTATAACCTTAAACAATCAATCCTACTTAAGATATTCTAATAACTACCTTATATGTTTACGATAAAATACAATCCAAGGAGTGTCAAGCACGAGAATTCGTCCTTCCGAAATAGGAAAAGGCAATAATTCATGGTAAGGAGTTCAACAAAGATGATCGAATGCAATTTTCGAATTACAAAGGCGATAGAGAAAATAAAAAAAATCAAATCACTTGTAGATTGAGATCCTAATATACTATCATATCGCAGGCCCGCTTGGTACAGTAACGTAACCGAAACGGCTAACTCGACATGCATGGGCCACCGAAAAAATATGTAACGCCCCATCCTAAAATACTATCTCCTAAGGTACTAGGAAGCCAAGTCAAGTCCTAGTCAAGTCCAGGTCAATGATGTCAAGGGGACATGGCATAGGACTAGACAACGATAAATCATAAGACGCATGAACACGAAATCATAACAAGTAAGGATAAAAAATAGAAACAAACTACGTGCACGTATAACGAAAAAATAACAGTGATAACTAGAAAGTAACAATAACATGAATCAGAGGAAGTATGTGATCAAATAGGACAGAAAAAGTAACAACAATATAAGAAATACATATAAATATTGTAAAGTTCGGCAAGATGTACTTGTCTGACCAACTCCGATGTCTTCGTTACTCCCTCCAAGTTCACCTATAATAATAAACTATATTTAATACTTTCTAATGACTTACCATATATATATACTAGATTAATATCTATATCCAATAGTCGTCATGATGTTAGTACAACACCATACAACATATACAGTACCAACTTCCTTATAAAAATAATTTATAACTAATAAAAAATAATAATTTAACTTTTAAAAAATACTTACAAATATTTTATATTACTAACAACATTAGTTTATTGATGAAAACTCGATCACATTAGTCTCATGTTGAAACTTCATCGTTAATACCACATTTGGCCTACTAATTGAGTCCCGAAACAATAAATAATTAAAATATTAAATTTTGAAAAATTAGAGAAATTAGTTAAAATAATATTTTTATCATCAAACCTTGCACAACAAATATTTTAGTAAAGGTATATAAAGTATCAAGTCTTTTGGATACAAAGAACACAAAATTTTTGGAGTTACGGTTTTACTACAAATGTCAAGAATTTTAATAAATACTAAAACGGACTCTAAACTCAGTAAAAGAAGATATGCATTGAAAAGCTTTTCATGTCTAGTTTCTTATAAAAATTATTAGAAAGATCTAGTCTGACCAAAAATAGGCAAAAATCTACTCGCAACAGATCTGATCTATTATGGACACCATGTCGTAGAATTGACGCCCCAAACAAAACGTTTAGAACTGTGTGGGTGGCCAATTGGAAATGAAAATAGACACAAAGATCATTCTATTATTTTTGGTTTCACAAAAAGATGAGGACAAAAAGTACACAAAATCTTAGATTCAAAATAGCGTACCTGTTGGAACAAATTCAGACTTGGATCCCGAATATTATTTGACTTGTAGGGATGTTTTCGTATACTAGAAGGGATTCTGAATGTATGGGAGGTTGATAGGATCGTGTTAGATTCACAACGAATATTTGGGGAGCATCATGGGAGGTCGGGAAGGGGTCAAAACTGCCAGTACGCCACAAGGTGCTATCTGTGGCCAAGGCTGAGAGAGAATTTCGGGAGTGGACTTTTGGAGGGAGATTTTGTTGGTTGTTGGTGGAAATAAGAGGAGAGTTGAATGTTAGTATTTTGTTGGTATATACATTAGGAAGATTTTGGACTTTTGTTTGGACTAAATTGGTTAGGATTTGACCCTCCAAAGGATTAATATGGTAACACAGTTTCTTATTGGGTGGGTTGTTGACCAAGTCAAAGATAGAGGATTTAAAGCACATGGCTGCAATTTAATCACTAAAAATTAATCAAATATTTATCTAATCGATTTTGGTAACCTTAGATAGAATCTAACAAGTAGGGATGTCTAGGTTAGGGTCTGAATAGATTTTTTAGTCAATTTGAACCCGAAAAGTTAACTAATGAGTTTCATGTACCAATAGCACATGAGAACTCGATTGAATGGCACACCCTAGACATGTGTGTCGTAGGCTCAAAATGGGTGACAACCATATATTGGGTAAAAAATTTTGGATCGGGTTTGAGCCTTAAATCGGAATTGAAAAAATATATCAAAATTACATCGAAGGATAAAATGACTATTTTGACCCCAAAGTTGTGTAAGAAATATGTAGTGCAAGGAAACATGTTTGATTGTGACATGATATACCAAAATGGAGGTGGACTCATCTAGAACACGAATATGGAACTTGTTTCAAGGAATTGGTCAATATTGTGCTTCAAGAATCAAAGCTACGACAAAGTGCCTATATAGCCATAATTAAAATTTTAAATATTGTTTAATATATAAAAATCATATAAAAATTAAAAAAATTCTTCAAATATCAAGGTGCCTACAGGCACTTATAGCTCCTATATTCTATCTAACCCTAGAAATCTAATGCCTCAAATAAGTTGACATTGGAAATCATTTGTCACATGCTAACCGACCTCGAGCCGAACTCGGTCCACAACCGAACTCAAATCGAACTCGGTTTCACATATATCAGCATTTTTTGAGATTTGGCCAACCACATTCAATCTTAGGGTAATTACTGCTATATATTCATTTTTTTTTGTGAATCTCGAACAAACCTATGAAAATCCTCTAACCTAGCTTTCAAAACCCTAGTTTTATTTAAAAACCCTAATTTTGTGCCTTTCCTCCTTTGAATAATCTTTATTCTCTTCCATCTCCTTCATCTCAAAGGTACAACAATGGCTCCCAAGAGAAAGTTTTCTTTTGATCACCTTTTCTCTTCCATGATACCAAACATTGGAGACTTCGATGGCTTTCTATTTCGACCTCTCGAAAACTCCAATGAATGGTTCAATAATTTCTCTCATAGATCTATTTACTTAGGACACCACATTAATTTTCTAAAATATAATGATTTTCTGCATCTTTTTTAAAAACTTCAACTGGAAGAACTAGTTGTAACTCGTACTCGTATTTTTATATATGATATTCGCATGTTCTACTATACAACTTGTCTTTTGAAAATGGCAACATATATTCTAGAGTATGGGATGTTAACATTAAATTTGATGCGACTAACTTAGGGGAAATCATATGCATTCTTTCTGAAGGTGAACCCTTAGTTAATATCAGGCAAATTCAATTTACCGACGACGTAACTCTGGAATCCTTCAAAAATCTTCTATCTGCCCCACACAATTATCCTCCTGGAAGATTCCATGCTCGATATCTTAATCTGTATTTCAATAAAATGCATCATATTCTATTCTCTACATTTCTACCTAAGTAGACTCAATATGATGAAGTCTCTTATCTAGAAATGTCAGGTTTATCCCATATGCATTTTTCTATACCATTCAATCTTCCACAAATAATCATATCTCAAATGATAACTTGTCGCAAGAAATGGCATCCACTGTTGTACGCTATGTATTTTCCATTTATCTTTGGCTTCTTCGAGATACCTTATAACAGTTGTCCTTTTACTGATGAGCCTACCCCTCTAAATTGAGTTCGTAGGATTGAGCCAAATTTACTTATTCCATACAACTCATGCTCAAACTCTAACAGCAATGCTGTCGATTCTCCACCTTCTAAATTCGATCCATCTTCTACCTTGGATTATGTCCTCCTTTTTATGCATGACCGCTTCAGAAAGGATGATGACCGCTACAAAGCTTTTGACTTCCGTCAGACCATCCAGACACAAGCTATTGGCAAAACTTTGATTGATATTCAGTACACCTTATCTCAGCATCATGTCGGACCATTTTCGACTCTCTGTGATCTGACTCGTCCAGGTTATCGCATCCTTGATGACTATGTTCAGAGATATATGGATCCTATTGATGCATTCTATAATCCAAATCGAGTTTTTGATCCTGATGATAATTAATGGATTTTACTACTTAGTTGATTTGTCTAGATGGCTCTGATGTCCTATTACTCACTACAATTTTTATTTTTGGACAACTGTATTTTTGGTTTTAAACTTAGTAATGAATAAATAAAAGAAATGTTCTCTCTTTATTTTACATTAATGCTCTATTTGTGTTATTTCACTCTTTTGTTTGCTTGCCATACATACCACTCCATGCCTTACGGAGGAGCGTGCCATTTCGAACAAATAATAAAGGGGGAGAAAATATACACAAATATGACGACTCATCACTTTATGTATCGAATCGCTCCAAAAGTTGTGGGGGAGCTGTGTTAGCTGTGTTATTCAAAGAATATTTGTCATATCATTCATAGTTTGTCAATTATCAAATGGAAGAGATGGTTGGCCCATTCGGCCTCAGTCGACTTGATTTTGATAGTTAACTAAACCATGTCTCGATATGTTGCAATATGACTCATATGAAGATTCAACAACGGTACGATGCTTGAAGGTTGTAATTATGGTCAATTATGTAATTTTTAATTTTATTGAGTATAGGACCTGTGTACATCGAGTCGCACTTGGTAACAGAAGTTCACTCACATAAACCCAACTAGTCCACTCAAACAGCCTACAAGCCTATCTACAAAAAGTCCAACCCATCCAAACCAAAATTATTCCGAAACAAGCCAAAGGTCTATACCTTTCCGGTCCACCGAACCCGGTCTTGCCATATTTGGACATTCCAGACAGTTGTGCAATCCCTAATATTGTGGTTCCCAACTTTCGAAAAAAAACAAATATATACCTGAATTATGGCCGAACTCTATCCGCAAAAATCCTATAAATAGGCATGGATTTCCACATTCTTACTCACTCCTCTTTCTCATCTTTCTTATCCTATAGAGTGATACTTAAGAGCTTTAATCCTCTTATCTCCAAGATCAACTGCTCAGCCTACTAGTTCCAAGTCCGGTCTTGGTTAGAAGTTTTGAAATAGTTGTACAAAACTTGGCTCAAGAAGTTTCTCTCTCTAGAAGTTATTGTACTCTTCGGTTCAAAGCACAAAAAGTGATGTCGTTGTGCCCTTTGGATAAAAGCACATGGTGTAAGTAGTTGCAAGCACTTCGAATTCAAAGCTTGTGTTTCACTATTTTGACCATAGTGGATTCAACTCCGAGCAAAAGTTCTCGGGCCTGGACTATTCCTCTCAGATGGATACTAGGATAAAATTCTTAGTGTTTGCATTTGCTTTCTAAACTATGTTGCTTTTAATACTTGTTGTATACATACACATTTTTATCATGTTGGTTACACTCTGCCTTCACTTAGAATAATATTTTAATTGGATAGATATCTCTGTTGTACTCTATTCACCCTCCCCCAAGAGTTGCCTAACGATCCTTCACCCATTGATTAAGAGGTGTTTCCTACCATACTAAAACTACAAAAATGAAATGCCACTCTTTTCAAGTCGGCCTTTCTAATAGATATGTTTTATCCTACTCATACATACCTTAGATAATCACCCTCCTATGAAATATGCTACATCTATTGCTTTTGTCCTTTGACAAAATATAATCAAAACTACTACAACTGTTCTCGTTACTGGTGGAATGTAACGCCCCAGACCCAATATACGTAGGAATAGGTAAGTAAATATGCCAGTCGCATAATAAATATACGTAAGCTATAAATGCAGTATAAACATAGTCATGACTTACTAATCTCATTCACAAAAATAAGATAATAAAGATATTATAAAATCAATTATGAAGTGTCATTGTACAAGTTGCTGGATGGAGACAAATCTACTACCAAGCATTTCAAATGAGAAAAAATAAATAACGAAGGAAAGAATTTGTCACAACAGCAAAGGATGATCCATGAGCAAGTCATCTTCGACAGAAAAGAAGATCACGATCTTGACTAGTACTCCTATGGAAAGTCATGAATACCTACACCTGGAGAGATCACCAGGTCCTTAGAGGGACGTTACAAGATACAAAAAAACATGTCATATAACCGAATATAAACTGCTCAATAATAATCTGAATCACAACACAGTCTAAAAGTACATATATCTAAACGGATAAGGTCACCTACCAATTCCATGTGAATATGCAATTTAAGAACAAACCTTCGACGCATGGGCACTCTGGCTATATGGGATTGGCATAGTCCCCTCTGTCGGCACCAGGGGCCTACGTCTGTGACGTTCCTCGAACGTTAGAGGGCATCAGTAATAGTAGGGACATCTCACACGATATCTCTAGCGGAGCTTTCGGGTTACAAATGGGAAGTGCATACTTAGCCCATATGCTAAGGAGCTATTCTCTCAACCCCATTCTTATCTATATTGTATCTATAATACATATAACCTCTATTAACTGTTAAATCAAAATAGTCATACAAATACTATTAGCAGTAAATCTATCGCACGGTCTATACGTACTGGTGGCCAGCCGACGACACAATTTCGAGATCTATATGCGACTCACAACTTCGTAGCACACACGTATCAAGCCAATGAATGAAGCACAAACAAAGGATGGTCTCTTAATTCTAGGTCATTCTAGGCCAAATGTGCATAGAAATAAGCAAGTAACGAAAAATAGAACTAAACAGTAAATTGCATCTACATGTGATTTTGAAGAACAATTTATATTACAGAAAATAAATAATAAATAAATACATGCAATATGATGAGCTAAATTAAATAAATAGTAAATGATAAGGTATCTTGCCTGAGGGTAGTACGATGATCTGACATGTTTCGATTTGTCCAATAGTCATGGTCGATGTGAAAGGGTCCAAATTGGCGAGAGAATATGAATAGGACGCACGATTAGTCATGATCAACGGTGATAACAAAAAGGAAATTTGATACTTATACTATTTTAGAAAATATATATAGTACTTGAAAATTATTTTTCTATTACTCAAAATATTTTAGATAATACATACTTGAAAATAAATTTTAAATTTAGAAACTACCCTTTTTTATCGATAAAAATATTTTTAGAAAATCTAGAAAATTGTTTTAGGGAAAAAACTAATTTTGTCAAAGTAACATTTTAGGTAGAAAAACTATATTTTTACTAGTCAAAATAATTTTAGATAAATATATGAAATCTCGAAAAAAAATTACTTAGGACTAAAAACCTTTTCAAAATATCATAAAAATATATAATCATATATTTTAGGGTTTCTAAACTAAGTTCTGAAATTACATACCTAAGCCAAAAATTATATATTTTGTTTTAGAAAAAAATATCATATTAATTATAATAAAACAATACTTAATACTAATAACAATAATATCAAAAATATTAATAATACTAACTTTAATACATATGTATATTGTTTTCTCAATTAATAATAATAATAATAATAATAATAACTATTACTATTACAGCAGAACAGCTCTGTTACTGCTGCTATTCTCTTGAGTGAAGGGAAGGATAGACAAAGAACAAGAGGGGAGAGAGAAAAGAGTGTTGAGAGTAAATAAGGGACTTTAGTCCCACATCGGTTAGATGTAATATGAAGAGGGGTTGGACCCTCTATAAGTAGTAGGCAGTAGCCCTCAATAAATCTATCTGAGATATTAGACTCATTTCAACTTGGTATCAGAGCCATATCTCTCTCCCTCTCTCCACAAACAAAAAAAAATATTCTTCCACCTTCTCCAGGCCGCCGACCCCCCCTCCGACCCACGCCACCTCCAAGCCGCCGACTCCCCCCCACTCCCTGCCGCCCCCACTCTCTGTCGCCCGCAGCCCTCTCCTGCCGCCGCCCCCCCCCCCCAGCAGCCCCCCTCTCCGCCCGCAGCCCTCCCCTGCCGCCGCCCCCCTCTCCGCCCGCAGACCAGCAGCCCCCACAGCAGCACACCGCCCTCCGCCCCCCCCTCCCTCTCCAGCGCCGCCCTCCCTACCGCCGCCCCTCTCCTCCAGCGCCGCCCGCCTCCGAACCCCTCCCTCCCTCTCCAGCGCCGCCCCCCCCTCCACAGCGCCTCCCCAACCCTCCACAGCGACGCCCCCCCTCTCCACAGCGCCCTTTTTAGGGTTTCCAGATCCCCTTTCCTGCTACAGCACCTCTTTTTAGGGTTTTTGCTGTTCTAAAAAAAAAAACAGAGTTCCTTCTCTTTAGAAGATCTCTGTAGTTGCCTTCGAGAATTAGTACCTTCTTTTTAGAAGCTCTACTACGAATACGAAATCTCTTTAGATCTTCGTATCTCAGAACGTTGTCTTTACAATCGTTTCTGCACGGCTGGTATACCTCTGGTTTGTCTCATGCAAGGAGGCACAACTACGTTGGTTATCCTTGAGCCGTCCGAACGCGTTATCATGACGCGGTTCTAGTTGGTCGTATAAACTACGACATATCAGTGAGGGATCTCGTTTTGTTGTTTCCCCCCGGTAGCTGACTTCGACGAAGATGACTCGAAAGAAGAAGACTCCGGAAACAACAACACCTCACTGATTGCAGTTGCAGAAGTCATGGACTCCATCTATGAGAAGTTGACAGCCGAAGAAATGAAGGCCCTGGTCGAGGATCTCCTGACCAAGAGATTACCGGAGGCGACCCCACGTGTGACCCGTACTGATGTGGATCCGTCGCTGTACAAAATGGAGAAGTTGGACAAGCTGGAGACGAAGTTGGAAGGCACGACCAACTACTTGAAATGGTCGCGGCAGACGATACGGACGCTGAAGGGACGTGGCTTGGTTGGTTATGTAGATGGCACCACCAAGGCCCCTGTCGATCACTCCTCGAAGGAGTTTGCTGTATGGGACATTGTCAACAATGTCGTGGCTGGTTGGTTGACAGCCTCTTTGACCGACCAAGTGTCGGGTAACGTTGAAGCAATGGAGGGAGCTGCTGATATCTGGAGGACGTTGAAAGACATGTACTCCAGTTCGGGTAACCCCATGCGAGTCTTCCAACTGCAGGATGAGCTCGATAGGGTATTCCGAGACGATCGTACTATCTCTGAGTACGCTGCCTTGTTGAAGAAGTACTGGTCTGATCTTGACCATTATGATCCTCTTGGCATGGAGGATGCTCAGGTTGAACTAACTTTTGTAAAATATTTCCAAAAATTTCTGGATTATATCTCGCGGCAACGGATGATGAAGTTTTTGAAGGGGCTCAACCCAGCGTTTGAGCAACGGCGGAATGTCCTTATCGCACAACCGACGCTGTCGACTTTAGAAGACGCCATAGCTGCCATGGCACAAGAAGAAGCACGGTTGAAGTTGATGCCTACCAAGGGTCTCTCCCAGGGGGAGCAGGCCAGAGTTGACACTTCTGCTCTTGCCACTTTCACACAGCCTCCTTCTACGGGAGGCGTTTGCCACAACTGTGGTGACACAGGGCATTACATCCGCTTTTGCCCAAAACCGACACGGACTCCCTCGAATGGTCGGGGTCGTGGTCGCGGTGGACGACGAGGTGGTCGAGGCAGCTACGGTGGTAGAAGGGGCACTTACTCTGGAGGTAATAAGGCGCATCTGGCAGATGAAGGTGGGGACAATCAGCTGGCGGACATCACTCCATTTGAGAGGGAAGTTCTCGAGAAGATGCGCGGCTCAAAGCTTGGTTCTGGTGAAAGACAAGTCATTCCTGGGGTGCCATCCGCTACAGGAGATTACTGCACTTACTTCTCCCAAACCAGTGCCGGTATACCTCCACGTGCTCTTGCATCTGCCTCTCAGCCAGCTTGGATTATGGACTCTGGGGCATCTTGTCATGTCACGGGGTCCCACGGAGAGTTCCGGAAATACTCTACTCTAACGCCGCCAGAAAGCATTCAGACTGCTGATGGTACCTACAGGCCGGTTACGGGTAAAGGCACTGTTGATTGCACTCCTTCCATCACTCTATCTAATGTCTTATATGCTCCTTCCTTTCCTGTCAATCTTATTTCCATTAGCGCCATTATCCTTGATCTAAACTGTATTGTTTCTTTTGATATTCCTAAGGTAACTTTTCAGGAGAAGGGAACGGAGAGACGTCTAGGCACTGGCACATGGCATAAGGGTCTATGGTACTTGGACAGGAACGGTCTGGATAGAGCACTGGCATCTTTGGTTGCAGACGCCCAACCGGAAGTCCGAAATCGAAGTGCCGAAGCCGAGCTACTCCTCCAACATCGACGTGTAGGACATTCTTCTTTTCCCGTTATTAGTCGATTGTATCCGTCCTTATATCAAAAAGCAAATAAAGAGTTGTTAGTTTGTGATGCTTGTGAGTTGGGAAAACATACCAGAAGCTCCTATGTGCATTCTGGGCATCGATGTTCTGCTGCTTTTGATATGATTCATTCCGATGTGTGGGGCCCTTGTCCTATAACCGGTGTTAACGGTTATAGATGGTTTGTTACTTTTATTGACTGCTCTACCCGCGTAACGTGGGTCTACCTGCTGAAGAATAAAAGTGATGTTTTTGAGGCATTTCAAAGCTTCCATCAACGGGTGAAGACACAGTATAATGCTCGTGTTAAGTGTTTCCGGTCGGATAATGGGACGGAATATACCCATAAGAGGTTTGCTGCGTATTTATCCTCTCATGGTATACTGCATCAAACCTCTTGTGCTTATACACCGGCTCAAAATGGTGTTGCCGAACGAAAGAATAGGCACCTGCTAGAGGTGGCTCGGACAATGATGCTGGCTATGAATGTCTCTAAATTTTTGTGGGGGCAGGCTGTCTTGACAGCCTCTTATCTCATCAACAGGATGCCCTCTCAATTACTGGACTGGAAGACGCCTTTGGAGATGCTCACGGGGACAACTGCGTACACCGTTCCTCCGAAAGTATTTGGTTGCGTATGCTTCGTCCACGATAACCGGCCTGGTGTTGGTAAGCTGGATCCTCGAGCGGTTAAGTGTGTCTTTGTTGGGTACACCGGGACACAGAAGGGTTACGTATGCTGGAGCCCGGTTGAACGGAAGCTATTTGTAAGCATGGACGTTACATTCAGAGAGCTGGAACCTTATTATGGTTCGGATAAAGTTCTGCATTTGGGAACACGCCTCCCACAGAGTGTGTTAGACGTGAGGGGGAGGTAGTACGCCCAAACGTAGTTGTCAGATCGGTACCTTGTCCTGTCGTGACAAACTGGAAGAAAGGGGAAGAAAGCATCGATGATACTGATACGGAGGACGAAGAAGACAATACGTACATTACGCAGAGGGAGAAGCAGACAAGGGAAAAGGAGCTCCAAGTTTATAGAAGAAGACAGCAGAGGTCCAGTACTGTGCCGTGCCCTGTGCCAAATGTGCCAAGTCTTTCGTCTACTCCTGCCCCAACTCCTGAAGATGTTACTTCCGTACCGGATCATTCGGATTCGGAAGCGGGTCTCTCCGACTCGGATGGTATGCTTTCCCCTCCACCTATTGCTCCCTTAAGGAGGTCTTCTCGCATTAATGCGGGAAAGGCTCATATTCGTTATTAAGATTATGAACATGATATCGCCAACTACTTGTCTTATTCTAATATCTCTCTGACTTATCAAGCCTTCCTCACTTCATTAGACTCCACTTCTTTACCTAAGAATTGGCAGGAAGAAAAGAAGGACCCAAGATGGAAAGCTGCAATGATGGAAGAACTTGGGGCACTAGAGAAAAATAAGACATGGGAGCTGGTGCCATTACCTGAAGGGAATAAAGCTGTGGGATGCAAATGGGTGTACACAGTGAAGGAGACACCAGAAAGAAAAGTTGAGCGGTACAAGGCGAGACTGGTTGCAAAAGGCTATACCCAGACGTATGGCATCGACTATGATGAGACTTTTGCCCCAGTAGCGAAGATGAGTACCGTAAGAACGCTGGTCTCCATTGCAGCAAACTATGGGTGGAAGCTACATCAGTTAGACGTAAAGAACGCATTTCTTCATGGAGACCTACAAGAAGAAGTATACATGGAGACTCCTCCGGGGTGCTACTCTGTGTCAGATTCAGGTGAAGGAACGTCACATGGAAAAGTGTACAAACTGAAGAAGTCGCTGTACGGGCTGAAGCAATCTCCTCGAGCCTGGTTTGACAGATTCAGAAGGGCTGTTACTGGCATGGGGTACCATCAGACAAATGTAGATCATACTGTCTTTCTCCAGCATGTAAGGGGCCACATTACTATACTTGCTATATATGTAGATGATATAGTGATCACAGGTGATGATGCTGATGAGATCACTAAGCTGAAGTTGAAACTCGCTAAGGAGTTTGAGGTGAAGGACTTAGGACAGATGAGATACTTTTTAGGTATCGAGGTGTGTGATGGTGAACAAGAAATTGTTCTCTCACAAAGAAAATATGCACTAGATCTGCTGAAGGAGACAGGAATGCTGGGATGCCGAGCAGCAGTCACTCCAATTGACCAAAAATGCAAGATGGGAGCAGAAGCAGGAGAGCCTGTTGATCGCGAAAGATATCAAAGGCTAGTAGGCAGACTGATTTATCTAGGACATACTCGCCCTGATATCTTATTTGCAGTAAGTGTTGTAAGCCACTATATGCATGATCCAAGAACGGGTCATATGGATACAGTATTTCAGATCCTAAGATATCTGAAAGGGACGTCGGGAAAAGGACTGTGGTTCAAGAAGAATGGATGCACAGATGTTGAGGGATACTGCGATGCAGACTGGCAAGCTGCATAGACGACAGAAGGTCTACCACAAGGTACTGTATTTTTGTAGGAGAAAACCTAGTTTCATGGAGAAGCAAGAAACAGTCAGTGGTAGCACGGTCGACAGCTGAAGCAGAATACAGAGCAATAGCTCTAGGAGTATCAGAAATGCTATGGGTAAAGGCGCTGCTGACAGAGTTGAAGCTAGACAAGGGGACACCATTGCACCTTCTGAGCGATAGTCAAGCTGCGATAAGTATAGCGAACAATCCGGTTCAGCACGACAGAACGAAGCACATCGAGATCGATCGATTCTTCATCAAAGAAAAGCTGGAACAAGGGATACTGAAGATTGACTATGTTCGCTCAGAAGAACAAGTGGCAGACTGTCTGACTAAGGGTCTTAGTTTATTGAGTCTGTCAAAGCTATGTAACAAGATGGGGATGATTAATATCTATCGTCCCATCTTGAGGGGGAGTATTGAGAGTAAATAAGGGACTTTAGTCCCACATCGGTTAGATGTAATATGAAGAGGGGTTGGACCCTCTATAAGTAGTAGGCAGTAGCCCTCAATAAATCTATCTGAGATATTAGACTCATTTCAACTAAGAGTATAGAAGAGAGCGGAAGGAAAGTGAGGAGAGGGTCGAGAGAGAGTTTACCAGAGGGAAGGAGAGAGAGGAAGGGGTGCCGAGGAGTAGCTTCACCGGAGAGAGAGAGCGGTAGATCTAGCCACTGGAGGCAGCCACCGGTGTTCGCCGGGCTCGATATAGCGGCGCGGACCAGATCCGGACGTGTTAGACGCCAGATCAAGGTCGGCTGTAGCTAGGGTCGCTGCGGAGGAGAACGTGTGCAGAGCTGATGGCTGCGACTGGGCGGAGCGCAGAGGATGTCTATAGCGGATGGCGTTAGTCGTGGTCTGACGGTTTGGAGACGAGGAAGCGGCTGCCGAAGTAGATGGAGGTGGTGCCATCAATAATGGCGGTCGGTCGTGCGGTGACCGCTGGAAGTCAGGGGATGACGGCGTTGAAGGGTGGTGTGTTGTGATGGTTCAGGGGTGGTGCGGACAGTAGTGACGGTGGAGATGGGTCGACAGCAGTGGTGGCCGTGACCGGACACGGTGAAGGTGGTCTAGTGCTGCGGTGGTGAGGAAGAGGGGGTGGTGTGCAGGGGACGACGACGACGGCAGCCAGGGACAGGGCAGATATGTTAGGTTTAGGGTTAGGGTTAGGATTGTGTCATTGGTGTCGGGTTCGGG
Organism: Iris pallida; assembly: GCA_029216955.1. NCBI lineage: Eukaryota > Viridiplantae > Streptophyta > Magnoliopsida > Asparagales > Iridaceae > Iris > Iris pallida. The sequence goes on from JANAVB010003400.1 coordinate 57,765,997, forward strand.
TTGTTGGATACGACAGAAAATTTCGAAATTCGTGATCCGGTGTGTCAAACACAACGAAGATGATGGAATTGTAATGATAAAAAACTAGTGGAAAAACACCCAGGATCGGACCCGAGTCCAACACAGGCTGACACGGAGAAAGTGGACACAAATACGGTGCACAGACACTTTTGAATGGATGAGAATTGGATGTAGAGTTGATTTGGATTTTTGGAAAAAGTGCAAGAGAGCTTCTCCTTAAATAGGAGGTGGACTCCTAATTAGATAAGGATTAGGAATGTTCTAAACCCCACTAGATAAATCACACCTTTAATTCAAATTAATTAGAAAATAATTTGATAAAATCTAATCCAAATTTGAGTCAACACAAAACATTAATATAAATAAATTTAAAATAACTTTTTATAATGTAAAATAATTTTTAAAATCAATCTTTACAAATATACATGAATTTATTTTCATGTACATCGCGTACAAAATAGTATATATTATTTATAATGGAAAAATTATTATTTTCTAAATTATTAGCTATACTTGTACAACAAATAAAATAGCCTTTATATATTTATAAAAGTAAAGTTTGGCAAATCTGGGGCAACATATTATATAATCAAACAAAATAGAAAATATTTTTACCGTATTTGAAACAAAATATTTATTCACTATATTTTTAAAAACTTATATTAGAACTTTTATATACACAAATAAATAAATACCATGTATATCATATTCATACTTGACGTATAAATACCAAAATAAAAATAAAAAAATCTATAGTAAAATTTAGGGGGTTTACACTCTACCTAACTTACAAGAATTTCGTCCTCAAAATTAAGAAATAACTAGGATATGTAGGATTGAGAGGTAGAAAGATTTTCTTAATACGAAACCCGATCCAACACCTTGAGTAACAAGTTTGAAATGAAATTCAACTCAAATGGATAATTCAAATAACTAGAAAAATAAAATCAATGGATATAGTTTAGAAGATGATCACACGCATTACAACCCATCAGCGTCTAAATTCGATCAACCATAAAATCAATCCTATAAACGCGCAACCTCATAAATAGGTAATAACTTCCTAAATCTCAAATTTTGAAATTTTCAAATTTTCACATAATCGTTGAATTATGTGATTTCATAAAATTCTATGAGATTTCATAAAATTCTATGTGATTTCATAAAATCGTTGAATTATGTGATTTCATAAAATCGTCAAATTTTCACACCAATTTTCAAATTTTCAAAATTGTAATTTCATATCATAATCGTTGAATTATGTGATTTCATAAAATCGTCAAATTTTTTCCTTATACTTAATCAACTCTTTTATCCAATTTCATTGCTTCTCCTCAAATTATATATTCCACATAATTTTAGAGTTCTTCAAAATATTAAAACTCCTCGAAAGTTGAAATTCAATAAACCTCCAATCAATTCAGTCGAAAACAAAAAAAATCAAGCTCATCTTAGTAGGAAATTCGTACTCATCAATCAACATGTATTAATCAAGAAAAAAATTCGTATTCAACATTTGAGTAACCTCGAAAACTAATAACATCAAAACACCTTATTTTATCATCACATGAAATTTTCTTAAATATTTTAGTTATGAACTCTTGAGCCACAAGGACATTGTCAGTTATGTGTCTACCAGGAATGAAAGCATTTTGAGTAGGAGACATAAGCTTATCTATCAATGGCCTAAGTACTAAAGCCAATATTTTCAAGATAGTTTTGTAGGCTGCATTACAAAGGGAGATGGGTCTAAAGCCTGTAGGGGTTTTTGGAGATTATTTTTGTGGTTGATGGCCGGTGGTAATGATGCAAATAAGAAAAAAAAATTGAACTGTTGATAATAGATCATTACCCACAATATTTTAGCTATTTTGGTAGAAGATGGCTGGAAAGTCGTCAAGTCCTGAAGCTTTTAATAGGCCCATTCTCTTGACAGTTTGTTCAATCTCCACTTGTGATGGGATGCCTCCAAGTGCAAGGTTCTCTTCCAGATAGGATTAGTAGAAACGATGAAGTTAGGATCGAGTGATATAGTTTCCTCCTCTTGGAAAAGTGTTTTGAAGTGTGCAAGTATACTAGAAGCAATGCTGGGAATGTTGGTAGTCCAGGTACCATCTTCTAGTCGAAGGGCACGAATCCCATTATTCCATATTCAATTTGTAGTTGTGACATGAAAATATTTTGTACATTGGAGTCTGAACTTAATGACCATATTTCACTTGAAGAAACATCAGTTAACAGAAGATAGACTATACTAAAGGCACAACAATCTTTTTATGGGCCATCATAAGATGGGGAACAACACATATAACATAGAATTTGTTAGACTAACATAACATTTGCTAGAAACAACGCCACTATCAATCTCTTCTCTAACACAACACCCATCTTCCTTTCCATCTTTCTTCCTTCTATTGGTCTTTTTGCCTTTGGAACTAGAAAGATAGTCCCACATTGCTCACACCAAAAAGTGAGTATCTCAATATATAGATTTGCTTGTGTTGGGATGTGCACATGGGGTGTGGTGGGGGCACATTGGTGCCATGTGGGGTGTTTTTCTAGTGGGAAAAAGGATTAACTCCTCATGGGGCTTAGCGACTCGGACTCGGACTCGGGCTCAAGCGCGCAAAGTGGTACTTTGTTGGCGTACTTTGTACTTAGCACGTCAGCATCGGCGCATGGCGCTTTGTGCACTGAACGTTGTTATTGCGCTCGTCTTATGCGCGAGTCGCATGGGCGAAGGGCATGCTCGGGCTATGCGCGCATGTGCCACTGCGGGGCTGTGTGCCTGTGCTAGTGGACGGTTAATACCACCTTCGTGCCTCCTTTGAGGACTTACTTCGAAATTGAGAGACGAATAGAGTTTTATGGCCGCTGCCTTCACAGTCAAGAGGAGTTCGACGAGTTCGTATAGGAGGTGATGGCGAGTGTTCCAGAAGTTCCCTTAGGACTTATTGTTTCCTGGAAGCATATCGCGGTAGGACGAATCTTGCTTTGAGTAACGGTGATTTTAATCATCCTAGCAGAGTTATCTTCCTCTCTTTCTTCTTCTTTTTCGAGTGGCTTAAGAAAATTAGGAGAGAAAACTTATTTGCAAGAGGTCTCTACTTGTGATGGTTGCTATATCAGAATAGAAAGCAAATTTATTTGCAAGAGGTCTCTAATTTTTTATCGTTCTTTCATCTAGATCGGTTTCGAGAACAACAATCTCAAAGAAAGATCTAGATCCGATGGAGAACAGCCGTACAAACCTTCTCGACACAAGTTTTAACAAACTTGAAATATTTGACGGAGAGCATTACAACGTCTAGAAGAGAAAGGCCAGCCTTAATCTTCAACCCGTGAGTGTCGACTACGTGTTGACAGATCCTGAGCCGTTAATTCCCGATGGTGAAAAGGCTCGTAGGGTCACTGAGGCCACTGCTTTGCAATCCAAGTGAAGAAGAGATAACAACCTCTCCAAGTTGCTTATCTTGAACTCGATAGAGGACTCTCTGGCAGAGTCACACACCAAGATGGTCAATGCCAAGGACGTCGGGGATTCTATAGAGAATCTCTACAAGGTAGATGAGAATAGGAACAAGATTCATGTGACCGAAAAGGTATGGAGGATGCGATTTGAGGATGACAAGATGATGTTGCCTCAAGTCAAGAATTTCTCAAGCTACGTCAGAAACTTGAGGATGACGGCATGCCCTTGGTCGATGCTTTCATTGTCGAGAGTATTGTCGCCAAGCTCCCACCTAGGCGGAGCAACTTCATCGCGGACATGCACCGTAAGAAGATGGAGGTGGATCTTGGGTCACGTCCAGTCCCAAAATATGCGGGACCGAACCACGTGGCATTGGCCAGCTACATATTCAACTAGACTCTGGTCCGACTCGAATACGTATAAGCTGTTTTAAATGGTGTAAATATCACTATATCAACTCGATATCTCAATCCATATAACAGAAGCATAAAGAAAGAAAAATATGAATATTAGTCTGCAACACAATAATCAAACTAGCCCGAGTAGACTCGAGAGAAAAAGAGTCTATACTACGCAAATCCAGCAGGTATGAAATATAGAAATGAAACATGCATACTACTGAAGAGTTAATACCTGCAATGAAAGGGGTGCTCAGCAAATCCCTAACAAGAACTCTGCAAACCTACTCAGCCAACCTCGAAGGAAACCAGGTCCTCAGCTGGACGTAACAAGATACATAATATACATACCACTATGAAGTAATGAGAGAAAATCATGGGGTGTTCTAATCACTATGTGTAAATGCAATGAGAACAACTTTCGACGAATGGGACTCTCCGAACTAGAGATCATCTCGTAGTGGGGTTCGTCTGAATTGCCTCCCAGTCAACAAAAAATACCAATAGCAGCCTCTCCATCTAGTAACTGTCCACCCCACCAATGGATCTAGAGTGAGTCGACTCCACGACACGCACAATTTCCAGTACAGGGCCTAATATGTCATAATGAAAGCATCTAGCATGAACTATACCGTCACATATCCTGGCCACACTGATGATCAATCGAATGCGGTGGTACGTGTCCCGTATCTCTATATCACATCTTTGTATCTCATCTCCGTGTCCAAGCTTGTGTCAAGGTCCAGCGGGATACTAGGATATCCGCTCTGCAGGGGTAGTCTCTAATGGACTAGGCTAGCAAGTATCGACCAACGTATCTCGTTGGTTGCACCCCAAAGTCATACTCGAAAGCACAGTTGTAAAACAGAAATAAAATAGCAAAACATAAAATATAACAAAAGAAATGACATAGTGGCAAGGTATACTTGCATGTATCCAGAAGCTGAGCGTGAAAGTATGGCACAGGGAACGAGTCCGAGAAATCCAAGGAGCCTGTAGAATAAATTTAGGAATTTATTAATTACCACTACTAGGGTTACTTATAACAATATTCAAATTTTTATTAAGGGAACAAAAATATTTCTATGACTACTCCCTACCATGATGTTATAGGCTAGGGCCATTAAGGATGGCTAATATTGGGTTTGATGACCATAAAAGAATATAGGCTAGGGCCATTAAGGATGACAAAAATATTTTTTGTCTCAGTGGCCGTAGTCCGTTGGGAACGGTGGAGCACCCCGGCACAGTGGCGCGGGTTCGAGCCCCCTTGGAGGCATGCCTCTAAGCACCATTAAGAAGTGGACACCCTAAAAAAAAAGTTATACCAAATTATCTCAAGATTTAAAATAAAAATAAAAAGTAAACCCAAAAATTCACAAAGTAACCAACCTAGGATTTGAACCTAAGCCCTCTCTAGCTATCACCCCAATAGTCAACCAAGTGGGCCAGTGATCACAAGGGTAATTTTATGACAGTATTTTTAAGTTATTCTACTGCTGCCTCCTATAGGTGAATTGTAAACTATTAATAACAGTGCAAAAAGCACATAACACAACCCTATTGAACTCTTAAAATTCTCTCAGCCCCAAAAGCCAGGATTCGAACCTGCACTATCTCCATCTATCACCCTAGCACTCATCCAGTTGGGCTTTTACTCACCACTGTTAAGGTATTACACTAACTATATTTATTAAGAACTGATCCTTCTCCATTGGACACACCTATAGGTATATGTTGGGTTTTTTGCCTTTTTATATTGGAACTTTAGTCCCACATCGGCTAGGCCAAAGGAGTTGTATCTCTATATATTAGCTATGCTCTTTTAGGGATGCACATGTGGTGTGGAGGTGCACATGGGTGTGCCATGTGGGATTATTTTTCTAATGGGAAAAAGGCTAAATCAACAATTGAAAGCATTCATGCTTTTTGCTCTTGGAAAATTTATTTCCATTGGTGCTAAGCCCCGTAGGGGCTTAGTAACTCGAACTCGGACACGGACTCATGGGCTCATTGTCATGCCCCGCTCCCAAAATATATTGGATTAGGACATAACCTGGCCAGCTGATACGACCTAGAGTGAGCTGCCCAATTTAATTGGACTCACTTAGGCGTACTACGCTGTAAAAATAACTATACTACACAGACAAGTGGTAACATCTAGACCTCATCCACAGGAACAAAGAAAGTAATGTCGAAATATAAAAACTGGAAATAACATGGAGTCTGAAATAAAATACAACTGAATAGTCTGGTGGGTACAAACCTACGGAGTACAACACTGATATCATACCCTGAGTCAAGGAAACTCCTCAGGAAGCACCTCGTCGTCTTCTGCAGCAAGTCATGTCTCAAGTCCCGGTTCGCACCCAGTCAACCGAAAGTCCCGGTTCGCACCCAATTAACTGAAAGTGCTCGTCTAAATCTGGAAAGCAACCAGGTCCTCAGGGGACATAGCAAGATACAGAGGGAATATGCCATTAAGTAAATACTGAATAACTGTAAAGGGTGAACTAACCAGCTAAGTGAATGCACTTTGAAGACAGCCCTAGTACGTATGGGTAGGTAAATAAGGATTTAGCGTCGAAACACGGGCCGACGTCGGATCACGAGCCGAGGCCCCACCGGGTAACACTAAACCTACAAAGGTCCTTACTGAATGTTGTTTGTCCCATACGCCTACTAATTGTCTTCCCCTGCCCCTCGAAATTGTACAAGTCGTATCTGCCACTTGATCATCCCGACTCTCAATGCATAGTCACAATAACTAGATACAACCTAACCATTCTATGTACCAGAACACGAACCATTTGCACTGGTAGCTAACTAGATGCGCAAGCCCGTGCCATGGTATGAACTCACTCAGTATCGTGTCGTAACACGTGTCAAGGTCATGGGAATCATGACTATGATTCCTCAACTTAGGGATGTCACCTAGGACTAAGTCAGATACATGAAACTCGATGACACTGCCGTCATCGATTGCATCCGAGGCATCTCTCGGATATGCAACTACGTCCACTCGAGCAAGTGAACACAATATAAATATGAATGAGTAAACCAGTAATACAAGGCAAGGTATACTTGCCTGAAACTCCGGAAGGTGCAAGCGAAGATCCGGGCTCCGTAATCAAGATCGTATCGTCCGGAGCACCTGCAAATACAAAATCAGAGCTTACGATACGCTAAACAAGCATTCATGATCACATATTCATGCACACACAATGTTATGTATATGTATATACGTACTTACGTATATATATACGTTCATGAAAGCACATATATATAGACTAAGCTACATATACGTAAGGGAATATACATACAAGTCTTGTGAATGTGAAATATATATATGAGTCTCTGCATAAGAACCAACATACATATTATATATGTAAAAGTTATATACGAAAATATTTATATGTATACATTCGTATATATATATATATATATATAATATATATATTATATTATATATATATACATATATATTATATATATTTATATACATATTACATACATACATATATATCTATATATTATATATTTATATTATATATATGATATATAATATATATATATATATATATATATATATATTATATATATATATATATATATATATATATATAATATATTATATATATTTTTATATATATATAAATGTTATATATTATATATATATTTATAAATATATATTATAGATATATATATATTATATATATATATATATATATTATTTTAAATATCTATATTATATTATATTATTTATTTACTTATATATATATAATATATATATCAATATATATATATATATATATATAATATATATATATATATATATATATAATACGCAACATTATGTATATACGAAAATATATACTTAGGAATATATATGAAATATATACACGAAAACGTATATAAGGGAATATATATATATACGAAAACTTATATAAAAGGGAATATATATAAGAGTATATACGGAAACGTATATAGGAAATATATATATCTAAGAAATATATACAAGTTTTATATACAAAAAATGTATATAGAAATATTTTTTTTGTATATAGGAATATACATATATATATATATATATATATATATATATATATATATATATATATATATATATATATAGGAAAATATATATATACAGAATATTATATACAAAAAAAAACGTATATATGAAATTATATATTTATAGGAGTCTCATGTTATATATACACGTATATGTTTATGAAAGGGTATTTATATAAAAGAGTATGTATATGGGGAAAGTATGAGTGTGTATATGAGTGAAAGTGTGCACCATTTATTTATCACATTAGCCCAAGGTTTATGAAATGAACCATCCACAACATCTACATTAACACATGCATGGAAGAGTAAGTGTATACATGTATGTACACAAGAGTATATATATATTTATACATAGAACATGTGTGTATGGTAGAGTATATACATAGAACATGTATGTATGGTAGAGTATATATATATATATATATATATATATATATATATATATATATATATATATATATATATATATATATATATATATATATATATATATAACATTATATATTCAAGTATGTGCATGCGTTCTTATAACAAGGTTTAGAAACCAATCTCCCATATTGCATTTGTACATACAATGAAAATAACACCAATTACTCACATCCATTCCAACATCATCTAATGTAATCATAATATAAGTGCCCATGAATCATGATTATATATAAATATGTATACAAACATATATCTATGTACATATGTGTATGGAGACATGGAAGGAAGGAGGAAGGAGGAGTATACCAAGGAGAGAGGTAATTGTGGAGATGGGTGGTGCTTGTGGTCGGCCAAGGGGGTGTTGTCGGCCTAGGAGGGTGGAGAAGAGGGAGAGGGTGCCTGTGGTCGGCCAAGGAGGGTGGGGGAGGAGCTGTGATGGTGGTGGTGGTCTCAGGTTGGAGGAGGAGGAGGGGAGGAGAATGGTGGTGGTGGTGTCAGGATGAAGAAGAAGGAGAGGAAGCAGTGGTCGATTTTTTTTTGAAGGGGAAGAGATGGGACCGAAAGGAAGAGAGAGGAGAGAGAGAGAGAGAGAGGAGACCGTAGGAGAGAGGAGGAGAGTATGGGGCTGTCGGTTGGAGGAGGTATGGGGAGAGAGGGTGAAAGGGATGGGTGGTATGGTGAGTGTAAAGAAAGAATGAGAGTGAGAGTTGTGGGTTTAAAAAAGGGAAGGAAGAGAATGTACTATAAAGTAGAGAGAGGAGAGAGAGAGGACCAAATGAGAGAGGGGGGTTGTGTTGTCGGTTTGGGGAGGGTGTGGGAGTGTTTGAGAGAGAGAGAGGAGTGATAGTGATGGTGATAGTGATGGGAGTGTGTTTTAAATATAAGGTGATAGTGATGTTTGGGTGGTTGGTGTTTTGTAGATATACTTTATTGGTGTTGTGTGTGGGGGGCCTGATGAAGGGGTGTTGTCATGGTGCTTGGGTTGAGTCCCAATGGGTTGGGTTGGGTCACAATTGGGTCTAATTGGGTCCCGATAATTAAATGACTTAAATTAGTCGATTATAATCATTGATAAATAAATAGTACACGGAGACTCAATTGGATGGGACACAAGTGGCATGTGTGTAGTAGGCTTATAATGGTCCGCGTCTATAACTTGGGTCGACCAGTTTGGGTCATCAAGATTGGGTCAAATGTCCGAAAAGTTGTACGATAAAAATGAAGCACAAGAGGGTGTGTCTGAGTGGGACACGAAGGTCATGGGCGGAGAGTGTCTCGAGTAGATATTGCATGACAAATTAGTTTGGAGAAAATAACTAGTCTTGTGCTCCTAAATTAAAAGTCACGGTAAGGTACACATGATGAACAAAAATAAAAGTGAAAATTTAATAATAATTCAAATGGCCCAATTTGACCTGAAAGTTCTACGATGCAAATAGAGTACAAGGAAACAAGTTTGGGTGTGGCATGATATATCAACATGAAGATAAATTTGTCTAGATCAAAAATCATACAGAGCATTTCGAGAGGTTGACATCTCTAGCGATCCAAAAATCAAAGTCACGAATAGCATATTTAATTATCAAAACTAAATATAATAAAATATTTATCGAAAATAAATCATTTAAAAATTTAAAATAACCCTAAAAATCTAGTGGACTTACACTCATGAGGCGTAATGTGGCATTTTGTTGGCGCACTTTGTACTTTACACTTGTGCGCCCAGTGGCGCAACCAGTTGTGCGCACAGGTGTTCGCCCAGTTGCGCGGGTTGTGCAGGGTGCGCAGGTGGCGCAGGTGGCGCAAGTGGCTTAGTGCGCGTTCAGAGCGTGGTGTACAAGGCGCGCGGGGTGCACGAGGTGCACAACTTGCTTCAGATCGTGCCTGTGCATGATCTGAGCGATTACTGCACGTTCGGAGTAGTTTTTACCACGTCCCGAATGTTGTGCTAACCGGGCAGTTGCTACTCGGGCCTATAAAAGGTATCTTCTTTCACACAGGCATATACAGAGAGTTACGAAAGTTTATAAGTGTTTTTTAACAAAGTAAACAGAAGTCTTGAGAGAGAAGAGAAGTGTTGCACCAGTATTGCTTTTGTACGGGAGTCCGTGTACGATCCGAGGAGTCAGAAGAGCTGGAGTGTTCCAAAGTTCTCCGATGAACTTGCTGGTTCCTGGAAGCTATTCGTGTGGGGCGAATATAGCTTTGAGCAACAGTGATCATTCACCCCAGCAGGATATTCATCCATCAATCGCCTGTCATCTTCTTCGCTGCTGTGGATTATAAAATCTTTTTAGATTCACGTAATATTGTATGCTGCTGTAACGAGATCTTTTTAGATCTTCATTAAACTTGCGCAACCTTCCTAGAAGTGTTGCGTTGGAACGTTCTTTTTACAATTGTTTTATCTTCTCAGTTTTCCATCGAAAAATTATGCCCCGACAATAACAATCTCAAAGCTATATTGCTATAATGGAAAACTTTAATGCTTCACTCCTCAATACTGACTTTTGTAAGTTTAAAAAGTTTGATGGAGAGCATTATCAAGTCTGAAAGAGGAAGGTTTATCTCACTCTTCAACTCAGAGACGTTGATCACGTGCTTCTTGAAGAGGAACTTAGTGTTCCAGATACTGGGTTTGTTGCCGCAATCACTATAGCTACTAAACTTTAGGCCAAGTGGAGAAGAGAGAATAGCATTTGTAGGCTGCTTATCCTGAATGCTATGGAGGATTCCCTAGCAAAATCCTACAGTAAGAAGACTATTTCCAGAGACATATGGGAGTCTCTGGAGAAACTGTATGAAGAAGACAAAAATAGGAGCAAGATATTTGTGGTTAAAAAATATCATAAATGGCTCTTTGAGGACGAGAAGTCCATGCTGCCGCAGGTGAAGGAATTTCTGAAGCTGCGACAGAAGTTGAAAGACGAGGCGATGCCCCTCCCTAATAAGTTTGTTGTTGGAGGGATTGTCTCGAAGCTCCCCGCTGGGTGGAACAAGTTCTATGCAAACGTGCATAGGAAGAAGCTTGAGATCAGCCTAAAAGATCTCTTACAATAAATTTATGTTGAGGACCAGATGCGGGCTCAACTGAAAGTGGACGCACTGTCCAAGCAATTAGCTAACGCCAATATGGTTCATACCAAGGAACCAAGGGAAAAGCAGGCGGCTTCCTACAGCAGAAAGAAAGACCCTAACAATCTGAAAGTCAAGGGAACTTCTTTCAAGCAAAAGAAGCCAAAGTCTCATTTGGCTTGCTTCAAGTGTGGCAAGAAGGGCCACTTCAAGAGTGAATGCAAAGCAAAGACCAAGCAATCAGAGCAAGAAGAGCCTAGCAAGGTATCTATGATCACTGACGTTGTTGCTATGATTGTGCAGGTTGATGCGGTAGGGACTGACTCTGATTGGTGGGTAGACACTAGAGCTACCTGCCATGTCTGGTCCAGCAAGGAGTGGTTCACTACCTACACACCTACTTCTGAAGTTGTTATGGTGGCAAACCAGGCACAAGCTGAAGTGCTCGGGATTGGAACGGTTGTATTGAAGCTAACTTCTGGCAAATCTCTGACGCTTCAAGGCGTAAAGCACGTACCTGCTTTCATCGAGAACCTGATCTCAGGAGGCCTCAGGATGGACATCAATGCTGGCCAGATGGTGATGTCTATTATGGAAACATATTTCGGGAAAGCTTTTTATACCGAAAGAATGTTCAAAATTCAGCTTATAAATCAGTCCAATGTAATTAATACAATCACTCCTTCTGCTTATACTTTTGAGTTGTGACATAATAGACTAGGACATGTTCATTGTAAACGAATAAACATAATGTCTAGTCTAGGGCTTATCTCCATATGTGGGGGTAAGGTAGAGAAATGTGAAGTTTGTGCTCAAACAAAGATCACAAGAAAACCCTTTTCTCGGGTTAATCGAAGTACAGATCTTCTGGAGTTGGTACACTCCGATATCTGTGACTTCAAACAATTCTCTACAAAGGCTGGGATAAAGTATTTCATAACTGTCATCGATGACTTCTCAAAGTATGCGTTCGTCTACTTGTTGAAGGCTAAAGATGAAGCATTTGAGAAGTTCAAGGAGTTCAGGGCCGAAGCTAAGCGGCAAACTAGACAACAACTCAAAAGAATAAGAAGTGATCGAGGTGGGGAGTACAGGTCTCATGAATTCGTATCGTTCTGCAAAGAACATGGAATTGTCAATGAGACTACAGCTCCGTACTCTCCTCAATCAAACGGAGTAGCAGAGAGGAAGAACAGAAGGTTAAGAGAAATGATTAACTCAATGTTGTTGACTGCGGGTCTTCCTAAATGCTACTAGGGAGAAGCTGCATTGACGACCACTTTTATTTTAAATAGAGTGCCTCATGCAACTTCAGACGTTACTCCTCATGAACTCTGGATCAAGGTCCGACCTAACTTGAATGTCATTCGAGTGTGGGGGTGTCTGGCATATGTCAAGCTTCCAGATCTGAAGATTTAGAAGCTTGGGACAAGGACTACTAAGACGATCTTCTTGGGGTATGCCGAGAAGAGTGATGCTCGGAGATTTCTTGATATTGAGTCAAATCATATCATTGAATCTCGCGACGCAGAATATTTTGAAGACAAATTTGCAAGGCACAATAATATTGTTATTGCGGATATACCAGAGCATGAGGGTACACAGAAAACAGAAGTCTTCAATGAAGATGTAGTCCAAGAAGATGTTGTTGTTGAAACAACGATTAAACCAGAACAAGCTGAGCCGTCAGCTAAGCGTGTGAGGAGGCCAAAGGACATCGGAAGTGACTTTGTCACCTATCATGTGGAAACAGATCCGCTTACCTATGATGAGGCGATGAAGACCAGAGATGCGATTTTCTGGAAGGAGACGATTGACAATAAAATTGATTCCATCACCTCAAATAACACTTGGGTGTTGGTTGATCTACCTGAAGGAGCGAAACCCATCGGATGCAAATAGATCTTCAAGAAGAAGATGAAAGCAGACAGAACTATTGATAAGTTCAAGGCTAGGTTGGTAGCCAAGGGATTTTCTCAGAAGTAAGGGATTGACTACTTTGACACGTATGCTCCAGTAGCCCGGATGACCACCATCAGAATGTTGATTGCTCTCACAGCAATATATAAGATGGTGATACATCAGATGGATGTGAAAACAGCTTTCCAAAATGGCGAGCTGATCGAAGAGATTTACATGCAACAGCCAGAGGGATTTGTCATCAAGGATCTTGAAGACAAAGTCTGCAAGTTGGTGAAATGTTTGTACGGTCTTAAACAGGCTCCCAAGATGTGGTATGAGAAATTTGACAAAGTTATAAGGTCAAATGGCTACATGGTCAGCGAGACGGACAAGTGTGTTTACACGAAGTTCGCTGATGGAAGAGGTGTGATTGTTTATCTGTACGTGGATGACATGCTTATCCTAGGTACGGATATGTGTTGTGTCACGGAGACAAAGATATTCATCTCGAGCAAGTTCAGTATGAAGGACTTGGGAAAAGCTGATGTGATCTTAGGGATCAAGATCATCCGGACAAATACTAGACTAGCGCTGTCACAGTCTCATTATATTGAGAAAATGATCACTCGTTATAGGTATCGGGATCTTCCAAGGATCGATACGCTGTACAGGTGTGATCTGAAGCTGAAGCCTAATTCAGGGAAAAGCGTCCGGCAGCTGGAGTATGCGAGCGTAATCGAGAGTTTAATGTATGTTACTACTGCTACAAGGCCTGACATAGCTTTCGCCATAGGAATGTTGAGTCGTTTCACGAGCAACCCAGGTGTTGAACACTGGAAAGCTGTAAAACGGGTTATGAGATATCTCAAGAAGACTCAGACATATGTACTGTACTACAGCGGAGATCCGCCGGTAGTGGAAGGCTTCGGTGATGCCAGCTGGTGCTCAGAGGTGGAAAGCGAGAGGTCCACAGGTGGATTCATTTTCACTATGGGTAGAGCTGCTATATCGTAGAAGTCGAAGAAGCAGACTATGCTTTCGCGGTCATCCATGGAATCTGAGTTCTTTGCACTTGATACTACAGCCGAGGAAGCAGAATGGCTTCAGAAGCTCATGTATGTTCTTCCAGTGGTTGGGTCACAAATACCGACGATACCGATATACTGCGGCAACCAGGAGACTGTAGTAGTGGCATCAAATAACCTCTTCAACGGGAAGAAGAGGACTGTGCGGTTGAAACACATGGCAATATACGATCTTATCAAGAGAGGTGTAATTGCAGTGATTGATGTTCGAAGTCAGGAGAACCTGGCGGATCCGTTCACCAAGGGACTTAAGCGCCAGCTGGTCGATGACACAGCTTATAAAATCGGCTTGAAGGCATTCTGATATTATATTATTATAATCCTACCATAAAGTTTTATGCTATTAGTTCAAAGAGAAATCTACTAGACATATAGCTTTTGGTTCAAGGGAGGACCATTAATCGGAAGAATATCAGGAACGATGGGTACACGTTCTATTGGGCATGGAGAGGTTACGGACCTACAACCACTGTTGTCTACTGTTGTCTACTGTTGTTTTCTACGAAAAACGGATCTTGTGGGAAGCTTGGCTTAAACGCCTTAATGAGTTCTCAAGCAGAGTGAATGCCTGGTATGCTTTACAGGAAGCATGGTAGAGCAGCACTACAAGGAGTGAAACTCCATGCTATAGTGGGGTGACTCCACTATGAGGTTCCCGAAAGGGGTAATGCCTCGGCTATGCGAGCCAAGTCACAGCGGCGTAGCACCGCAAATCGGCAGGTAGCCTAATCCTGTATTTTGAAATAAAGAGGGGTATAGTCAGCACTACAAAGGAGAGGAGTTCCTCATGTTACAGTGGCACGACACCACAATGAGGTACCCGGTTAGGGATAAAGCCTCGGCCTTGCAAGCCATGTCGTTGCGGCGTAACACCGCAAAGGAGCCTAAGGCTTCATGCTGGGTAGTTTGGCACTACAAAGAGGCGGTGGCCTTATGCTACAGTAGTATGACACTACGATGAGGTTCCCGTTACGGGATAAGGCCTCGGCTTTAAGCCATGTCATAGCGGTATAACACCGCAAGGAAAGCGCAAAGCGCTTCATGCCATGTCTCTTTATAATGAACTCACCTATAGTGTATGGACAGAGATCTCAAGCCGTCTCTTGAAGGTAAACTTGTAGACGCCCAAAATTATACACTGAAACCAGGTTAGCACGGGACCTTTAATGTGCAAGCCAAAAGCAAATGTAACTATATTATGTGAGTGGAAAACATTTCAGCTCTGGTGCAGAATTTAAGGCTTATTCTATTCTTGTATTATAGTTTGTTATTTGATCCATACGGGAAGATTCAAGTCGTCAGCGACATCTCTCCTAATGCATGATGGACAGTTACTGTGGGGAACATTTATACCCATATATAAAGATATATTGGAGATTGTTGGGTTTTTGGCCTGTTTATATTGGAACTTTAGTCCCACATCGGCTAGGCCAAAGGAGTTGTATCTCTATATATTAGCTATGCTCTTTTAGAGATGCACATGTGGTGTGGAGGTGCACATGGGTGTGCCATGTAGGACGTTTTCCTAATGGGAAAAAGGCTAAATCAATAATTAAAAGCATTCATGATTTTTGCTCTTGGGAAATTTATTTCCATTTGAGCTAAGCCCCGTAGGGGCTTAGCGACTCGGAATCGGACTTGGACACGGACTCGAGCTTATGAGGCGTAATGTGGCATTTTTTGGCGCACTTTATACTTCGCACGTCAGCATCGTCTCTAGGCGCATAGTGCGCTTAAGTAGCGCTCGTTGCGTGAGCCACTTGCACGGCCAGGCGCGCTGCCAGGTTGCGCGGCCAGGTTGCGCAGGCCAGATTACGCGGCCAGGTGCGCTGTCAGGTTGCGCGACCAGATGCGCTATCAGGTTGTGCAGCTCAGGTTGTGCGGCCCAGGTTGGACGACCAGGTGCGCACCCAATGGCGCAACCAGTTGCGCGCCCAGTTGCGCGGGTTGCGGAGGGTACGCAGGGCACGCAGGGCGCACAGGTAGCGCAAGTAGCACAATGCACGTTCAGCACATGGTGTACAAGGCGTACGAGGTACACGAGGTGTGCAACTTGCTTCAGATCGTGCATGTGCATGATCTGAGCGGTTATTGCACGTTCGGAGTGGTTTTTACCACGTCCCGAATATTGTGCTAACCGGGCAGTTGCTACTCGGGCATATAAAAGGTCTCTTCTCTCACACAGGCAAAACCACAGGCATATACAGAGAGTTACGAAAGTTTACAAGTACTTTTTAACATAAGAAAACAGAAGTCTTGAAAGAGAAGAGAAGTGTTGTACCAGCATTACTTTTGTATGGGAGTCCGTGTACGATCCGATGAGTCAGAAGAGCAGGAGTGTTCTAAGGTTCTCTGACGAACTTGCTGGTTCCTGGACGCTATTCGTGTGGGGCGAATATAGCTTTAAGCAACGGTGATCATTCACCCCAGCAGGATATTTATCCATCAATCGTCTGTCATCTTCTTCGCTGCTGTGGATTACGAAATCTTTATAGATTCTCGTAATATCGTATGCTGCTGTAACGAGATCTTTTTAGATCTTCGTTAAACTTGTGCAACCTTCCTGGAAGTGTTGCGTTGGAACGTTGTTTTTACAATTGTTTCATCTTCTCAGTTTTCCATCGAAAAATTATGTCCAGGTAATAGCAGTATACTCCCTACTTCCTTCTTTCTTCCGAACTTAAACGCATATACCTACACACAGTAGGCTCTCATGCTCACTTTTCCCATTCCTTGCTCATAGCTATATGTAGCTATTCTCTTTCTTTCAAGTACCCACAGCAAGGTACCCAAACGAACCATGCACTCCATAGCCCCACCTAGCTACTGTATTTCTTTTTTCTTCCTCTAACAACACCACCTTCCTCAAGTAAAAGTCATTCCTCCTTCCTCTACTCTACTGGGTACACATAGTTGCACATATAACATATACTTCATGTTATTGCCGGGGCATAATTTTCTATAGAAAACTGAGAAAATGAAATAATTGTAAAGATAACATTTCAACGCAACACTTCAAAGAAGGTGCACAACAGAGATCCTAAGAGGATTCTGGATTATAAGAATCTAAATAGATTTTATAATCAGTAGCAAATGACAGTAGCACTTCTAAACAGAAGGTACGAATAGAATTGCTAACAGCAGCAGCGATGACAGACGAAAGATGGAAGATGGCCTGCTGGGGTGAATGATCACCGTTGCTCAAAGCTTTATTCGCCCCACACGAACAACTTCCAGGAACCAGCAAGTTCGTCGGAGAACTTTGGAACACTCCTACTCTTCTGACTACTCAGATCATACACGGACTCCCGTACAAAAGCAACGCTGGTGCAAAGCTTATCTTCTCTCTCATAGCCTCTGTTTACTTGTGTTAAAAAATACTTGTAAACTTTTTAACTTTCTGTGCACTCTTTTGTTCCTGTCATGTGGAGAGAAGAGACCTTATATAGGCCTGAGTGGCAACTTTCTGGTTTGCACAATGTTCGAGATGTGGTAAAAACTACTCCGAGCGTGCAGTAACCGCACAGATCATGCACAGGCACGATCTGTAGCAAGTTGTGCCACTCGTACCCCCGCACGCCTTGCACACCGTGCACAGAATGTACACTGGGCCACTTGTGCCACCTGTGCGCCCTACGCACCCTGCGCCACCTGTGCAATTGGGAGCGCAACTGGGCGCACCACTGGGCGCACATCTGTGCACGCAACTGGGCGCACATCTGTGGGCGCAACTTGGCGCACACTTGGACGCGCAACCTGGACGCGCAACCTGGGCCGCGTACCTGGCCGCACAACCTGGCCCGCGCAACCAGAGCTGCGTAACCAGACAGCTCAACCGGCTGCGCAAGTGGCTCGTGCAACGAGCGCAACTTAAGCGCACAATGCGCCTAGTGACGATGCTGATGTGCTAAGTACAAAGTCCGCCAACAAAATGCCATATTACGCCTCATGAGCCCATGAGCCCGAGTCCGTGTCCGAGTCCGAGTCTGAGTTCGAGTCGCTAAGCCCCTATGGGGCTTAGCTCAAATGGAAATAAATTTCCCAAGAGCAAAAAGCATGAATGCTTTCAATTATTGATTTAGCCTTTTTTCTATTAGAAAAATAACCCCACATGGCACACCCATGTGCACCTCTACACCACATGTGCATCTCTAAAAAAGCATAGCTAATATATAGAGATACAACTCTTTTGGCCTAGCCGATGTGGGACCAAAGTTCCAATATAAAAAAGGCCAAAAGCCCAACAATCCCCCACATATCTCTATATATGGGTATAAGTGTTCACCACAGTAACTGTCCATCATGCATTAGGAGAGATGTCGCTGACGACTTGAATCTTCCTGCATGGGTCAAACAACAGACTATAATACAAGAATGGACTAAGCCTTGAATTCTTCACCATAGCTGAAATTCTATCCACGCTCATAATGTAGTTACATGTGCTTCTGGCTTACAAATTAAAGGCCATATGCCAGCCTGGTTTCAGTGTATAATTTTGGGCGTCTACAAGTTTACCCTCATGAGACGGCCTGATATATCTTTCCATACACTATAGGTGAGTTCTTTGTTAAAGAGACATGGCATAACGCGCTTTGTGCTTCCCTTGCGGTGCTACGTCGCTATGACATGGCCTAAAGCCGAGGCCTTACCCCGTATCGGGAACCTCATCGTAGTGTCATACTACTGTAGTATGAGGTCACCGCCTCTTTGTAGTGCCATACTACCCAGCATGAAGCCTTAGGCTCCCTTGCGGTGTTACGCCGCAACGACATGGCTTGCAAAGCCGAGGCTTTATCCCTAACCGGGTACCTCATCGTGGTGTCGTGCTACTGTAACATGAGGAACTCCTCTCCTTTGTAGTGCTGACTACACCCCTCTTTATTTCAACATACAGCATTAGGCTACCTGCCTATTTGCGGTGCTACGCCGCTGTGACTTGGCTCATACAGCCGAGGCATTACCCCTTTCAGGAACCTCATGGTGGAGTCATCCCACAGTAGTATGGAGTTTCACTCCTTATAGTGTTGCGCTACCGTGCTTCCTGTAAAGCACACCAGGCATTCACTCTGCCTGAGAACTCATTAAGGCGTTTAAGCAAACCTTTCCACAGGATCCGTTTTCTGCAGAAAACAACAGTAGACAACAGTGGTTGTAGGTCCGTAACCTCTCCATACCTAATAGGACATGTACCCACCGTTCCTGATATTCTTCCAATTAATGGTCCTCCCTTGAACCAAAATCTAGATGCCTAGTAGATTTTTCTTTGAACTAATAGCATAAAACTTTATGGTAGGATTGCAATAATACAATATTAGAATGCCTTCAAGCCCATTTTACAAGCTGTGTCATCGACCAGCTAGCGCTTGAGGTCCTTGGTGAACGGATCCGCCAGGTTCTCCTGACTCCGAACATTAATCACTGCAATGACACCACTCTTGATGAGATCGTGTACTGCCATGTACTTCAACCGCACAGTCCTCTTCTTCCCATTGAAGAGGTCATTTGATACCACCGTCGCAATCGCCTGGTTGTCGCAGTATATCGCTATCGCCGGTATTTGCGCCCCAACCACTGGAAGATCATACATGAGCTTCCAAAGCCATTATGCTTCCTCCGCTACGATATCAAGTGCAAAGAACTCAGATTCCATGGATGACTACTAGAGCATAGTCTACTTCTTTGATTTCCATGATATAGCAACTCCACCCATTGTGAAAATGTATCCACCTGTGGACCTCTCACTCTCCACTTCTGAGCACCAGCTGGCATCACTGAAGCCTTCCACTACAGGCGGATCTTCGCTGTAGTGCAGTGCATATATCTGAGTCTTCTGGAGATATCTCATAACCCGTTTCATAGCTTTCCAGTGCTCAATGCCTGGGTTGCTCGTAAAACGACTCAGCATTCCCACGGCAAAATCTATGTCAGGCCTTGTGGCAGTAGTAGCATACATCAAACTCTCGATTACGCTTGTATACTCCAGCTGCTTGACGCTTTCTCCTGAATTAGACTTCAGCTTCAGATCACACCAGTATGGCGTATCGATCCATGGAAAATCCTGATACCCGTAACGAGTGATCATTTTCTCAACATAATGAGACTGTGACAGCGCTAGTCTAGTGTCTGTCCGGATGATCTTGATCCCTAAGATCACATCAGCTTTCCCCAAGTCCTTCATACTGAACTTATTCGAGATAAACTTCTTTGTCTCCGTGACACAGCTCATATCCGTACCTAGGATCAGCATATCGTCCATGTATAGACAAACAATCATACCTCTTCCATTAGCGAACTTCGTGTAGACACACTTGTCCATCTCGCTGACCATGTAGCCATTTAACCTTAAAACCTTGTCAAATTTCTCATGCCATATCTTGGGAGCTTGTTTAAGATTATACAAGGATTTTACCAACTTGCAGACTTTGTCTTCAAGACCTTTGATAAAAATTCCTCTGGCTGTTGCGTATAAATCTCTTCGGTTAACTCGCCATTTAGGAACGCCGTTTTCACATCCATCTGATGTATCACCATCTTATTTATTGCTGCGAGAGCAATCAACATTCTGATGGTGGTCATCCGGGCTACTGGAGCATACGTGTCAAAGTAGTCAATCCCCTGCTTCTGAGAAAACCTCTTGGCTACCAACCTAGCCTTGAACTTGTCAATAGTTCTGTCTGCTTTCATCTTCTTCTTAAAGATGCATTTGCATCCGATGGGTTTCGCTCCTTCAGAAAGATCAACCAACACCCAAGTGTTATTTGAGGTGATGGAATCAATTTCATTGTCAATCGCCTCCTTCTAGAAAACCGCGTCTCTGGTCGTCATCGCATCATCATAGGTAAGCGGATCTGCTTCCACATGATAGGTGACAAAGTCATTTTCGAAGTCCTTTGGCCTCCACACATGCTTCGCTGACGGCTCAGCGAGTTCTGGTTCAACCGTTGTTTCAACAACATCTTCTTGGACTACTTCTTCATTGAAAACTTCAGTTTCTTGCGCACCCTCATTGTTCTCCGATATATCCGCAAGAACAATATTCTTGTGCCTTATAAATTTGTCTTTAAAATATTCTGCGTCGCGAGATTCAATGATATAATTTGACTCAATATCAAGAAATCTTCGAGCATCACTCTTCTAGGCATACCCCAAAAAGATCGTCTTTGTAGTCCTTGTCCCAAGCTTCTAAATCTTCAGATCTGGAAGCTTGACATATGCCAGACACCCCCACACTCGAATGACATTCAAGTTAGGTCTGACCTTGAACCAGAGTTCATGAGGAGTAATTTCTGAAGTTGCATGAGGCACGCCATTTAGGATAAAAGTGGCCGTCAATGAAGCTTCTTCCCAGTAGCACTTTGGAATACCCGCAGTCAACACATTGAGTTAATCATTTCTGTTAATGTTCTGTTCTTCCTCTCTGCTACTCCTTTTGATTGAGAAGAGTACGGAGCCGTAGTCTCATTGACAATTCTATATTCTTTGCAGAACGATACGAATTCATGAGACCTGTACTCTCCACCTCGATCACTTCTTATTCTTTTGAGTTGTTGTCCAGTCTGTCGCCCAGCTTCGGCTCTGAACTCCTTGAACTTCTCGAATGCTTCGTCTTTAGCCTTTAGCAAGTAGACGAACGCATACTTAGAGAAGTCATCGATGAAGCTTATAAAATACTTCATCCTGGCCTTTGTAGAGAACTGTTTGAAGTCACGGATATCGGAGTGTACGAACTCCAGAAGATCTGTACTTCGATAAACTCGGGGAAAGGGTTTCCTTGTGATATCCGTTTGAGCACAAACTTTACATTTCTCTACCTTACCCCCACACTTGGAGATAAGTTCTAGACTAGACATTTTGTTTATTCGTTTACAATGAACATGTCCTAGCCTATTATGCCACAACTCATGAGTATAATCTGAAGGAGTGATTACATTAATTGCATTGGACTGATTTACAAGATGAATTTTGAACATTCCTTCGGTATAAAAAGCTTTCCCGAAATATGTTCCCTTAATAGACATCACCATCTGGCCAGCATTGATGTCCATCGTGAGGCATGCATTGTAGAGTAGGCCTCCCGAGATCAGGTTCTTTGCGATAGCAGGTTCATGCTTCACACCTTCAAGCGTCAGAGACTTCCCTGAAGTCAGCTTAAAAACTATTGTCCCGATCTCAAGCACTTCAGCTTGTGCCTGGTTTGCCACCATAACCACTTCAGAAGTTGGTGTATATGTGGTAAACCACTCCTTGCTGGAACATACATGGCAAGTGGCGCCAGTGTCTACCTACCAGTCATAATCAGCCCCAACTGCAGTGACCTGCGCAATCATAGCAACAACATCAGTGATCATTGAGACCTTACTAGGCTCACCTTGCTCTGATTGCTTGGCCTTGGATTTGCATTCACATTTGAAGTGGCCCTTCTTGCCACACTTGAAGCATGCCAAATGGGACTTTGGCTTCTTTTGTTTGAAGGAAGTCCCCTTGACTTTCAGATTGTCAGGGTCCTTCTTCTTGCTGTGGGAAGCCGCCTGCTTTCTCCTTGGTTCCCTAGTATGAACCATATTGGCGTTAGCCAATTGCTTGGACAGTGCGTCCACTTTCAGTTGAGCTCGCATCTGGTACTCAACATAAATTTCCTGCAAAAGATCTTCAAGGCTAATCTCAAGCTTCTTCCTATGCATGTTTGCATAGAACTTGCTCCACCCAGCAGGGAGCTTAGAGATGATCCCACCAACCACAAACTTGTCAGTAAGGGGCATCGCATCATCCTCCAACTTCTGCCGTAACTTCAGGAACTCCTTCACCTGCGGTAGCATTGGCTTTTCGTCTTCGAAGAACCACTTGTGATATTTCTCAACAAGAAATATCTTGCTCCGGTTCTTATCTTCGTCATAAAGTTTCTCCAGAGACTCCCAAATCTCTCTGGCAACAGTCTTCTTTGAATAAGATTCGACAAAGAAATCTTCCATAGCATTTAGGATCATAAGCCTGCAAATGCTATTGTCCCTTCTCTACTTGTTCGGGTTCTTAGCAGCCGTAGCGATTGTGGCTGCAGATCTAGTTTTGGAACAGTAGGTTCCTCCTCAATCTGCACGTGATCAACATCAAAGAACTGAAGATTGAGAAAAACCTTTCTTTTCCAGATTTGATAGTACTCACCATCAAATTGTTCTAACTTAGAGAAGTTAGGATTGAATAGCGAAGCACAAAAGTTTTCCATCGTAGCAATAAACCTTTGAGATTGTTATTGTCGGGGTACAATTTTTGATAAAAAACTGAGAAAATAAAACAATTATAAAGACAACGTTTCAACGCAACACTTTAAAGAAGGTGAACAATAGAGATCCTAAGAGGATTCTGGATTACGAAAATCTAAAAAGATTTAGTAATCAGTAGCAAACGACAGTAGCACTCCTAAACAGAAGGTATGAATCGAATTGCTAACAGCAGCTGTCACGACCCGTTACCCAAATTGTTGGGCCGGGCCGAGCCATGTCCAGCCTACGCTTAAGATAAAGCGCAGTAAGCTGTTCTAGAGATAACAAGACAAGACTAAATATGCTAACAATTCTATAAGTGAAGAAGAAACATAAATGCTCCAAACACAAAAGTCGTCGTATATAACAAAATATCCAAGTACAAGTAAACTGAAATGTAAAACTGGATACATGTCCAGTTACAAAATGATATAGTCTAATACATGACTACACTAAGTATCCCAAGCAGCTAAGCAAACTAGACGAGTCTCCCCGCAGGAACATCCTCGTATGGCAAAACCGGGTCCTCAGCAGTAACTCCATAGTATGAGTCGCAGAGTAACTCCTCCTCAGTAAGTATACCTACAACGTTATCCTGTCAGGACGGGAGCAAGTACTGTTTTCTAGCAAACTAGCATATGAAACATGGCAATGAACATAGAAGAAATAACTGGAAACATGGCATCACACAATCTATCATGGCAAGGATATATATGTCATAAAGACAGATGTATATGTAATGTTTAAAACTGTAGCAGGTACGTGATCGGTCAATAGGTATACAATGTACTGAGGCACAATGTAAATAAAATGTACTTCCGTACAAGTGATAGGGCGAGAGGTGTACATACGCACAAATCTGCCTTGGTAAGTAAGGCCTACGGCGCCGTAACATATAAAATGAAACTTTGCTCGGTACTATATAGGGGGGGCATGATCACGTACTCTACTATCAGTTTTTCCCATAACCCATACTCTAATCATGTGAGAGATACAAAGAAACTGTCTGAGCATGGTAGTAATGGAAAGTACAACATGTGATGTTTTAACTTGCTACCCCAAGGATCAGCATTTAACATGGTGGGTTTTGCAGTTCATTTATGTTACAATATGTAAAGTTCGTAGAAAGTACTTGCCTCTAGCAAAGCAAAACAAAACAAGCTGCGATAACAGTGCTATGGATGTCCAGTAACTCGTCACTGTAGAAATAAATGCAATAACTTAGCTTTTACACTAAGCTAAAATACTAGAACACTAACTGGTGCGACACGACTTGTGACTGGGCACCTAGCCAAAATGATGACTTGGCACAGGAGACCAATGTGGGGTGACACACTATGTTATCTAACTTTCTAGGGTCTTTACACTAGTGAGGGATGGGGTTCAACACGACTAAAACTCCAAATAACACAAAAAGCTACAAGTCGTAATTAACCAATAAATAAATCAAAAGATCATTGTGTTCCAACAATTTTAGAGATAGACAAAAAGCCTAGTTTTTCTTAAAGTAAAGTACCAAGGTGATCCTTGTTAATCATAGAAATTTATTATAATTTTTCTGGAATTTATTAACCAGTACAAGTATTTTATAAAAATCAGTTTTCCTAAGTATACAGAAAATGAGTTTTGGTTTCATATGCCAAACTAGTGGCAAAACAGTAAATTAAATACTACAAAAATTATACTAAATTAGCTAACTTAACATAGTATCTAAAAACTACTTTTCCATGATTTTAGCAATACTTTAGGTATTTTTAGAAAATCAAAAACAGCAATGCACACAATAATTAATTATCTGCGTATTTTGTCCATGTATATAATTTGAACCAAAGTTCAAATACAGGACCCAAGGCCATATATGACTTGTACAGGTCTTGAATGTGTGAAAACACATTTGAGCCCAAATACCCATGCTAGGCTTGGACACCAAATGGTTGCAGTAATTTAAATATACAGAAAATACAAAGTGGTAGAAATGCAAAATAAATATTAATATTTTAATAAGGTAAAGTTTTACATAGTAACTATAAAAGTATGAACATTATTTTATATAAATAATTTACACTAAGCTAAGTAAAATACGTATAGGAAATAATATATATATATATAAATATAGGGATATTTATATATATAGGAAAATGCTTAACTATATTATTATATATATATATATACAAATATGTATATATACATACATACAAGAAAATACTTAACTATATAATATATATATATATATATACAAAATTAATGTATACATATACATATAATAGTATATATATGATAATATATATACACAAAGAAATATATATACATAAATATATATGTATACATAATACATATATATATACATATAAATAATGAAGTATATACATATACATATATAAAAAAAACAGCAACTATATATACCTAAATATAGTATGTATAATAATACATATACACATATATACAAATATATGTATACATATATATATATATATATATATAATTATATATAAAAAGAAAAAGAAAAAGAAAAAAGAAAAGGAAAAGAAAAGAAACAGCAGCAGGGGGGGGACTCGAACTCGAGCCAGCGGGGGGGGGGTTTATTGATTGCGCGCTGGCCAGTGGGCCAGTGGCCCGCTATGTTGGGAATAGGGTTGGGTTCATTATATTTCTGATTAGGTTAGTTATACATAAAAAAAAATATAAATTTCGTCCTGTGTCCAGACAGTTCAGGACACAGGTATCTACGTGTCTTCGCTTAGCACGACACGCACGGGTCTCATCTCGTGTGTCCTTGACTGCGCTCGTGTTCGCCAGGACACTGCGAACATTTCCGACCCAACACGAGACACGCACGACACAAGGAAACACTGACACTCACGTGTCCGGCGAGTCGAAGGGGGGTTTGAGGGTGCTGACGGGCGGAGGAGACGTCGGGGTCAGGGCGCTCCGGTGGCGACGCGTTCGCCTCACTGCGGCGAACCCAACGGTGGCGGTTGGGGGTGGTGGTGCTCGGCGTAGGGGCGGCGCTGGTCGTCAACCGGAGTTAGGGTTCCGATCAGGGTTTTTGGTGAAGAACTGGGCGGTTGGGGGCTGTGGTGCGTCGGGGTGGTGGTAGCTAGGTCGGGGGGGCTGCGGGGGTTTAAATAGACGGTTTAGGTCGGTCGGGGGCAGCCGGAAATGGCGGGGGGGGCAGCGTCGGTCGGTCGGGGCAGCGTCGAGTCAGAGGAAAGAGAGAGAGGGTTCGGTCGGGGGGGTTTGAGTAATTAGCAGTTAGGTCCCCTTAGATTAGGAAATTACATAATAGGTTCAAAAAACAGTAAGTGCAAATTATAATTTGCATAACAGAATTTAAAACAATTCCTAAATTGCAAATGGCTATAAAATATAATTTACAAATTGCATATTGATATTAAAATAAAATTAAATATTACAAATCGATATTAAAACAATTCTACTTATTACAAAACTACATTAAAACATTTCTAAAAATTACAAAATGATATTTAAATAATTTAGAAAATTATATATTGATATTTTTGGTATTTAAAACTCATTTAAAACTCATTTAAAACTCATTTAAAATTCATTTAAAAATTCTAGAAAATTCCTAAAATCATATTAAATTATTTTAAAACCAATAATGACATTTAATAATTAATTAACACTAGTTTAAAAAAATTTTGAAAATCAGGGGCTTACAAGTCTTCCCTCCTTGAAAAATTTCGTCCTTGAAAAATTTCGTCCTCGAAATTCACAAGGATTGAAGACCCGACAATATTCTAACATAGCAAGCAATGCAACAAAATGACTAAGGCTACGATCAAAACTAACCTTCCGAAACCTGTTCCGGCTCCGGCTCCGGCTCAAGGACTAGGCTATAAGTCTTCCCCTGGGGTCCCTTGGCTACTGGGCAGTCTCGAATCTGATGGATGGCAGACCCACAAGCTAAACACTGCCCTAACCTCTTCCTGCAGACGACGAATTCATGCCCTGGTCTTCTGCAGAAAGAACATATGGCTCTCTTCTGCTGCTGCTGCTGATATCGGGGTCCCGGGGCTCTAACTGGCGGGATCTGATGATGTGGTGTAGGGGGACGGTAAGTCAGCTGGGGTGGCGTCGGCGCTCTCTGCTGGAAAGCCTGACGCTTGGACGGACCCTCATGGTGTACAGAAGCCGGCCTCTTGCTAGACAGAAGACGCTCCTCAATGCTCCGGGCTAACTCTAGGCTCTGGTAGTAGTCAGTCGTACCGTTCGCCACTATAAGAATGCCAATGTCTGGAACTAGACCATGGCAAAACCTACGGGTCATCTCCTCTGGATCAGCAACCAGACTAGGAGCAAAACGGCTCAAGCGACTAAACTCTCCCGCATAGTCATCAACAGAACGGTTCCCCTGCTGGATGTTCTGGAATCGTAGCCCCATGGCTACTCTAGCAGTGGTCGAGAAGAATTTTTTCTTGAACTGGGTCTTGAACTGGTCCCAGGTGGCTCTACCTCTCGCGAACAACGGCTCATTCCTGAACCAGACTCCGGCTAAGTCTATCAGCAGAAATCCTGCTGCCTCGACCTGAAGGTCATCCGGCATCCTAACTCCCAAAAGCTTCCTCTCTACAGAATCTAGCCAGTCATCAGCTACTACTATGCCCTCAGTCCCTAAGAACTCCTTGGGATTCAGACCCATGAAGTCCTTGACCGTCCCCGCTCTCTGCCGCGGCTCTACATATGGTGGGACCACGGGACGTCCCTCAGAACGCTCCATGCTCTGGCGGAGTAGGGTAGTCTGCTCCTGATGGGTTGTTAGGAACCCCTGGATCAGTGTGAGCAGCTGGTTCCCGTCGAGTGTGACGGAAGCCTGGGTGGGTATGGTGATAGGGGGTGGTGGAGGTATTGGGTCCTGCTGGGACCGGGATGTGGAAGGTGGTATCTGGGTCTGTGGATCTGTGGCGTGGGGGAATGTGGTAGGTGGAGGTATATCAGTCAACCGGTCAGCTGACTGGACATGGAGGGCCCCATTCTCGGGGGTGATATACTGGGACGAGCGAGTAAGCACCATCTAAATTACACATAAAAGACTTATAAGGACTTATTTAAAGTAAGCAATAATATACAAGAAAATCTAATTATAATAGCAATCATGTGATGTGTTTCCTATGTTGCAATCCTAGCATTCCTCTAGGTGTTCTAAGCGTCTTTCCTAATATTGTCTAATTACCTTAAGTTCCTAATTGCAGGCCTGCTTGGTACAATAACGTAACCAAACAGTTTAGTCAGGACCTGCATGGGCCGCCAAAAAAACATGTCACGACCCGTTACCCAAATTGTTGGGCCGGGCCGAGCCATGTCCAGCCTACGCTTAAGATAAAGCGCAGTAAGCTGTTCTAGAGATAACAAGACAAGACTAAATGTGCTAACAATTCTATAAGTGAAGAAGAAACATAAATGCTCCAAACACAAAAGTCGTCGTATATAACAAAATATCCAAGTACAAGTAAACTGAAATGTAAAACTGGATACATGTCCAGTTATAAAATAATGTAGTCTAATACATGACTACACTAAGTATCCCAAGCAGCTAAGCAAACTAGACGAGTCTCCCCGCAGGAACATCCTCGTATGGCAAAACCGGGTCCTCGGCAGTAACTCCATAGTATGAGTCGCAGAGTAACTCCTCCTCAGTAAGTATACCTACAACGTTATCCTGTCAGGACGGGAGCAAGTACTGTTTTCTAGCAAACTAGCATATGAAACATGGCAATGAACATAGAAGAAATAACTGGAAACATGGCATCACACAATCTATCATGGCAAGGATACATATGTCATAAAGACAGATGTATATGTAATGTTTAAAACTGTAGCAGGTACGTGATCGGTCAATAGGTATACAATGTACTGAGGCACAATGTAAATAAAATGTACTTCCGTACAAGTGATAGGGCGAGAGGTGTACATACGCACAAATCTGCCTTGGTAAGTAAGGCCTACGGTGCCGTAACATATAAAATGAAACTTTGCTCGGTACTATATAGGGGGGGGCATGATCACGTACTCTACTATCAGTTTTTCCCATAACCCATACTCTAATCATGTGAGAGATACAAAGAAACTGTCTGAGCATGGTAGTAATGGAAAGTACAACATGTGATGTTTTAACTTGCTACCCCAAGGATCAACATTTAACATGGTGGGTTTTACAGTTCATTTATGTGACAATATGTAAAGTTCGTAGAAAGTACTTGCCTCTAGCAAAGCAAAATAAAACAAGCTGCGATAACAGTGCTATGGATGTCCAGTAACTCGTCACTGTAGAAATAAATGCAATAACTTAGCTTTTACACTAAGCTAAAATACTAGAACACTAACTGGTACGACACGACTTGTGACTGGGCACCTAGCCAAAATGATGACTTGGCACAAGAGACCAATGTGGGGTGACACACTATGTTATCTAACTTTCTAGGGTCTTTACACTAGTGAGGGATGGGGTTCAACACGACTAAAACTCCAAATAACACAAAAAGCTACAAGTCGTAATTAACCAATAAATAAATCAAAAGATCATTGTGTTCCAACAATTTTAGAGATAGACAAAAAGCCTAGTTTTTCTTAAAGTAAAGTACCAAGGTGATCCTTGTTAATCATAGAAATTTATTATAATTTTTCTGGAATTTATTAACCAGTACAAGTATTTTATAAAAATCAGTTTTCCTAAGTATACAGAAAATGAGTTTTGGTTTCATATGCCAAACTAGTGGCAAAACAGTAAATTAAATACTACAAAAATTATACTAAATTAGCTAACTTAACATAGTATCTAAAAACTATTTTTCCACGATTTTAGCAATATTTTAGGTATTTTTAGAAAATCAAAATAGCAATGCACACAATAATTAATTATCTGCGTATTTTGTCCATGTATATAATTTGAACCAAAGTTCAAATACAGGACCCAAGGCCATGAATCAAGTCCAATATGACTTTTACAGGTCTTGAATGTGTGAAAACATATTTGAGCCCAAATACCCATGCTAGGCTTGGACACCAAATGGTTGCAGTAATTTAAATATACAGAAAATACAAAGTGGTAGAAATGCAAAATAAATATTAATATTTTAATAAGGTAAAGTTTTACATAGTAACTATAAAAGTATGAACATTATTTTATATAAATAATTTACACTAAGCTAAGTAAAATACGTATAGGAAATAATATATGTATATAAATATAGGGATATTTATATATATAGGAAAATGCTTAACTATATTATTATATATATATATATACAAATATGTATATATACATACATACAAGAAAATACTTAACTATATAATATATATATATATATATACAAAATTAATGTATACATATACATATAATAGTATATATATGATAATATATATACACAAAAAAATATATATACATAAATATATATGTATACATAATATATATATATACATATAAATAATGAAGTATACATACATATACATATATAAAAAAAAAACAGCAACTATATATACCTAAATATAGTATGTATAATAATACATATACACATATATACAAATATATGTATACATATATATATATATAATTATATATAAAAAGAAAAAGAAAAAGAAAAAAGAAAAGGAAAAGAAAAGAAACAGCAGCAGGGGGGGGACTCGAACTCGAGCCAGCGGGGGGGGGGGGGGGTTTATTGATTGCGCGCTGGCCAGTGGGCCAGTGGCTCGCTATGTTAGGAATAGGGTTGGGTTCATTATATTTCTGATTAGGTTAGTTATACATAAAAAAAATATATAAATTTCGTCCTGTGTCCAGACAGTTCAGGACACAGGTATCTACGTGTCTTCGCTTAGCACGACACGCACGGGTCTCATCTCGTGTGTCCTTGACTGCGCTCGTGTTCGCCAGGACACGGCGAATATTTCCGACCCAACACGAGACACGCACGACACAAGGAAACACTGACACTCACGTGTCCGGCGAGTCGAAGGGGGGTTTGAGGGTGCTGACGGGCGGAGGAGTCGTCGGGGTCAGGGCGCTCCGGTGGCGACGCGTTCGCCTCACTGCGGCGAACCCAACGGTGGCGGTTGGGGGTGGTGGTGCTCGGCGTAGGGGCGGCGCTGGTCGTCAACCGGAGTTAGGGTTCCGATCAGGGTTTTTGGTGAAAAACTGGGCGGTTGGGGGCTGTGGTGCGTCGGGGTGGTGGTAGCTAGGTCGGGGGGGCTGCGGGGGTTTAAATAGAGGGTTTAGGTCGGTCGGGGGCAGCCGGAAATGGCGGGGGGGCAGCGTCGGTCGGTCGGGGCAGCGTCGAGTCAGAGGAGAGAGAGAGAGGGTTCGGTCGGGGGGGTTTGAGTAATTAGCAGTTAGGTCCCCTTAGATTAGGAAATTACATAATAGGTTCAAAAAACAGTAAGTGCAAATTATAATTTGCATAACAGAATTTAAAACAATTCCTAAATTGCAAATGGCTATAAAATATAATTCATAAATTGCATATTGATATTAAAACAAAATTAAATATTACAAGTCGATATTAAAACAATTCTACTTATTACAAAACTACATTAAAACATTTCTAAAAATTACAAAATGATATTTAAATAATTTGGAAAATTATATATTGATATTTTTGGTATTTAAAACTCATTTAAAACTCATTTAAAACTCATTTAAAAATTCTAGAAAATTCCTAAAATCATATTAAATTATTTTAAAACCAATAATGGCATTTAATAATTAATTAACACTAGTTTAAAAAAATTTTGAAAATCAGGGGCTTACAAGTCTTCCCTCCTAGAAAAATTTCGTCCTCGAAATTCACAAGGATTGAAGACCCGACAATATTCTAACATAGCAAGCAATGAAACAAAATGACTAAGGCTACGATCAAAACTAACCTCCCGAAACCTGTTCCGGCTCCGGCTCCGGCTCAAGGACTAGGCTATAAGTCTTCCCCTGGGGTCCCTTGGCTACTGGGCAGTCCCGAATCTGATGGATGGCAGACCCAAAAGCTAAACACTGCCCTAACCTCTTCCTGCAGACGACGAATTCATGCCCTGGTCTTCCGTAGAAAGAACATATGGCTCTCTTCTGCTGCTGCTGCTGATATCGGGGTCCCGGGGCTCTAACTGGCGGGATCTGATGATGTGGTGTAGGGGGACGGTAAGTCTGCTGGGGTGGCGTCGGCGCTCTCTGCTGGAAAGCCTGACGCTTGGACGGACCCTCATGGTGTACAGAAGCCGGCCTCTTGCTAGACAGAAGACGCTCCTCAATGCTCCGGGCTAACTCTAGGCTCTGGTAGTAGTCAGTCGTACCGTTCGCCACTATAAGAATGCCAATATCTGGAACTAGACCATGGCAAAACCTACGGGTTATCTCCTCTGGATCAGCAACCAGACTAGGAGCAAAACGGCTCAAGCGACTAAACTCTCCCGCATAGTCATCAACAGAACGGTTCCCCTGCTGGATGTTCTGGAATCGTAGCCCCATGGCTACTCTAGCAGTGGTCGAGAAGAATTTTTTCTTGAACTGGGTCTTGAACTGGTCCCAGGTGGCTCTACCTCTCGCGAACAACGGCTCATTCCTGAACCAGACTCCGGCTAAGTCTATCAGCAGAAATCCTGCTGCCTCGACCTGAAGGTCATCCGGCATCCTAACTCCCAAAAGCTTCCTCTCTACAGAATCTAGCCAGTCATCAGCTACTACTATGCCCTCAGTCCCTGAGAACTCCTTGGAATTCAGACCCATGAAGTCCTTGACCGTCCCCGCTCTCTGCCGCGGCTCTACATATGGTGGGACCACGGGACGTCCCTCAGAACGCTCCATGCTCTGGCGGAGTAGGGTAGTCTGCTCCTGATGGGTTGTTAGGAACCCCTGGATCAGTGTGAGCAGCTGGTTCCCGTCGAGTGTGACGGAAGCCTGGGTGGGTATGGTGATAGGGGGTGGTGGAGGTATTGGGTCCTGCTGGGACCGGGATGTGGAAGGTGGTATCTGGGTCTGTGGATCTGTGGAGTGGGGGAATGTGGTAGGTGGAGGTGTATCAGTCAACCGGTCGGCTGACTGGACATGGAGGGCCCCATTCTCGGGGGTGATATACTGGGACGAGCGAGTAAGTACCATCTAAATTACACATAAAAGACTTATAAGGACTTATTTAAAGTAAGCAATCATATGCAAGAAAATCTAATTATAATAGCAATCATGTGATGTGTTTCCTATGTTGCAATCCTAGCATTCCTCTAGGTGTTCTAAGCGTCTTTCCTAATGTTGTCTAATTACCTTAAGTTCCTAATTGCAGGCCTGCTTGGTACAATAACGTAACCAAACAGTTTAGTCAGGACCTGCATGGGCCGCCAAAAAAATATGTCACGACCCGTTACCCAAATTGTTGGGCCGGGTCGAGCCATGTCCAGCCTACGCTTAAGATAAAGCGCAGTAAGCTGTTCTAGAGATAACAAGACAAGACTAAATGTGCTAACAATTCTATAAGTGAAGAAGAAACATAAATGCTCCAAACACAAAAGTCGTCGTATATAACAAAATATCCAAGTACAAGTAAACTGAAATGTAAAACTGGATACATGTCCAGTTACAAAATGATATAGTCTAATACATGACTACACTAAGTATCCCAAGCAGCTAAGCAAACTAGACGAGTCTCCCCGCAGGAACATCCTCGTATGGCAAAACCGGGTCATCGGCAGTAACTCCATAGTATGAGTCGCAGAGTAACTCCTCCTCAGTAAGTATACCTACAACGTTATCCTGTCAGGACGGGAGCAAGTACTGTTTTCTAGCAAACTAGCATATGAAACATGGCAATGAACATAGAAGAAATAACTGGAAACATGGCATCACACAATCTATCATGGCAAGGATACATATGTCATAAAGACAGATGTATATGTAATGTTTAAAACTGTAGCAGGTACGTGATCGGTCAATAGGTATACAATGTACTGAGGCACAATGTAAATAAAATGTACTTCCGTACAAGTGATAGGGCGAGAGGTGTACATACGCACAAATCTGCCTTGGTAAGTAAGGCCTACGGCGCCGTAACATATAAAACGAAACTTTGCTTGGTACTATATAGGGGGGGCATGATCACGTACTCTACTATCAGTTTTTCCCATAACCCATACTCTAATCATGTGAGAGATACAAAGAAACTGTCTGAGCATGGTAGTAATGGAAAGTACAATATGTGATGTTTTAACTTGCTACCCCAAGGATCAGCATTTAACATGGTGGGTTTTGCAGTTCATTTATGTGACAATATGTAAAGTTCGTAGAAAGTACTTGCCTCTAGGAAAGCAAAACAAAACAAGCTGCGATAACAGTGCTATGGATGTCCAGTAACTCGTCACTGTAGAAATAAATGCAATAACATAGCTTTTACACTAAGCTAAAATACTAGAACACTAACTGGTGCGACACGACTTGTGACTGGGCACCTAGCCAAAATGTTGACTTGGCACAGGAGACCAATGTGGGGTGACACACTATGTTATCTAACTTTCTAGGGTCTTTACACTAGTGAGGGATGGGGTTCAACACGACTAAAACTCCAAATAACACAAAAAGCTACAAGTCGTAATTAACCAATAAATAAATCAAAAGATCATTGTGTTCCAACAATTTTAGAGATAGACAAAAAGCCTAGTTTTTCTTAAAGTAAAGTACCAAGGTGATCCTTGTTAATCATAGAAATTTATTATAATTTTTCTGGAATTTATTAACCAGTACAAGTATTTTATAAAAATCAGTTTTCCTAAGTATACAGAAAATGAGTTTTGGTTTCATATGCCAAACTAGTGGCAAAACAGTAAATTAAATACTACAAAAATTATACTAAATTAGCTAACTTAACATAGTATCTAAAAACTATTTTTCCATGATTTTAGCAATACTTTAGGTATTTTTAGAAAATCAAAAATAGCAATGCACACAATAATTAATTATCTGCGTATTTTGTCCATGTATATAATTTGAACCAAAGTTCAAATACAGGACCCAAGGCCATGAATCAAGTCCAATATGACTTGTACAGGTCTTGAATGTGTGAAAACACATTTGAACCCAAATACCCATGCTAGGCTTGGACACCAAATGGTTGCAGTAATTTAAATATACAGAAAATACAAAGTGGTAGAAATGCAAAATAAATATTAATATTTTAATAAGGTAAAGTTTTACATAGTAACTATAAAAGTATGAACATTATTTTATATAAATAATTTACACTAAGCTAAGTAAAATACGTATAGGAAATAATATATATATATAAATATAGGGATATTTATATATATAGGAAAATGCTTAACTATATTATTATATATATATATATACAAATATGTATATATACATACATACAAGAAAATACTTAACTATATAATATATATATATAAATATATATATATATATATATATATATATATATATATATATATATATATATATATATATATATATATATACAAAATTAATGTATACTTATACATATAATAGTATATATATGATAATATATATACACAAAGAAATATATATACATAAATATATATGTATACATAATACATATATATATACATATAAATAATGAAGTATACATACATATACATATATAAAAAAAACAGCAACTATATATACCTAAATATAGTATGTATAATAATACATATACACATATATACAAATATATGTATACATATATATATATATATATATATATATATATATATATATATATATATATATATATAATTATATATAAAAAGAAAAAGAAAAAGAAAAAAGAAAAGGAAAAGAAAAGAAACAGCAGCAGGGGGGGGACTCGAACTCGAGCCAGCGGGGGGGTTTATTGATTGCGCGCTGGCCAGTGGGCCAGTGGCCCGCTATGTTAGGAATAGGGTTGGGTTCATTATATTTCTGATTATGTTAGTTATACATAAAAAAAATATAAATTTCGTCCTGTGTCCAGACAGTTCAGGACACAGGTATCTACGTGTCTTCGCTTAGCACGACACGCACGGGTCTCATCTCGTGTGTCCTTGACTGCGCTCGTGTTCGCCAGGACACGGCGAACATTTCCGACCCAACACGAGACACGCACGACACAAGGAAACACTGACACTCACGTGTCCGGCGAGTCGAAGGGGGGTTTGAGGGTGCTGACGGGCGGAGGAGACGTCGGGGTCAGGGCGCTCCGGTGGCGACGCGTTCGCCTCACTGCGGCGAACCCAACGGTGGCGGTTGGGGGTGGTGGTGCTCGGCGTAGGGGCGGCGCTGGTCGTCAACCGGAGTTAGGGTTCCGGTCAGGGTTTTTGGTGAAGAACTGGGCGGTTGGGGGCTGTGGTGCGTCGGGGTGGTGGTAGCTAGGTCGGGGGGGGCTGCGGGGGTTTAAATAGAGGGTTTAGGTCGGTCGGGGGCAGCCGGAAATGGCGGGGGGGCAGCGTCGGTCGGTCGGGGCAGCGTCGAGTCAGAGAAGAGAGAGAGAGGGTTCGGTCGGGGGGGGGGTTTGAGTAATTAGCAGTTAGGTCCCCTTAGATTAGGAAATTACATAATAGGTTCAAAAAACAGTAAGTGCAAATTATAATTTGCATAACAGAATTTAAAACAATTCCTAAAATGCAAATGGCTATAAAATATAATTCACAAATTGCATATTGATATTAAAACAAAATTAAATATTACAAATCGATATTAAAACAATTCTACTTATTACAAAACTACATTAAAATATTTCTAAAAATTACAAAATGATATTTAAATAATTTGGAAAATTATATATTGATATTTTTGGTATTTAAAACTCATTTAAAACTCATTTAAAATTCATTTAAAAATTCTAGAAAATTCCTAAAATCATATTAAATTATTTTAAAACCAATAATGACATTTAATAATTAATTAATACTAGTTTAAAAAATTTTTGAAAATCAGGGGCTTACAGCAGCAGCGATGACAAACGAAAGATGGAAGATGGCCTGCTGGGGTGAATGATTACCGTTGCTCAAAGCTTTATTCACCCCACACGAACAGCTTCCAGGAACCAGCAAGTTCGTCGGAGAACTTTAGAACACTCCTGCTCTTCTGACTCCTTGGATCGTACACGGACTCCCGTGCAAAAGCAACGCTGGTGCAAAGCTTCTCTTCTCTCTCACAGCCTCTGTTTACTTGTGTTAAAAACACTTCTAAACTGTTTAACTTTTTGTGCACTCTTCTGTGACTGTCCTGTGGAGAGAAGAGACCTTATATAGGCCTGAGTGGCAACTGCCCGGTTTGCACAATGTTCGAGACGTGGTAAAAACTACTCCGAACATGCAGTAACCGCTCAGATCATGCACAGGCACGATCTGTAGCAAGTTGCGCCACTCGCACACCCCATGCACCTTGCACACCGTGCGCAGAACGCGCACTGAGCCACTTGCGCCACCTGCATGCCCTATGCGCCCTACGCACCCTGCGCCACCCGCACAACTGGGCGCACAACTGGGCGCACCACTGTGCGTGCAACTGGGCGCACACCTCGCCACGCAACCTGGACGCGCAACTTGGGCCGCATACCTAGCCGCGCAACCTGGCCCGCACAAGCTAAGTGCAAAGTGCGCCAACAAAATACCACATTACGCCTCATGAGCCCGAGTCCGTGTCCGAGTCCGAGTCCGAGTCGCGGGGCTTAGCTCAAATGGAAATAAATTTCCCAAGAGCAAAAAGCATGAATGCTTTCAATTATTGATTTAGCCTTTTTCCTATTAGAAAAATAATCCCACATGGCACACCCATGTGCACCTCCACACCACATGTGCATCTCTAAAAAAACATAGCTAATATATAGAGATACAACTCTTTTGGCCTAGCCGATGTGGGACTAAAGTTCCAATATAAAAAGGCCAAAAACCCAACACTTCATTCACACAAACGTCAATCTTTCGACACACATTCTCCTATTCCCTATTTCTCCCCAAGCATACCTATACCATTAGAATTCTATGGTATTTTAAAACATGTGCAATGACAAATGACTATTACAAAAAGGGACAAACAACATACACTAGGTCATAGCAACAGGAGTAAGCGAATGACCTTACTAGCCTATCCGCGGTCGCCGCCGACGGTGAAGAGGGGGATGGCGTCTTTGGTTGTACTGATCGCGACAGAGACCCCAAGAGGTTTGGTCGACCGCCCGGAAGAAGATGGCTCCGCTTCGTGCTCACGGCGGACGACGACAGTGCCGACACCATAATTCAATATGGGCAAAAATGGCTCCTTTCGCGGTGTACTTCTCGCAGTTCGCCGGAATGGCACTCGGCTGCGACAAGGGGGTACCGGCGGCAATGGCCAGCGATGGAGGGTTGTGGACAATGAGTCGCCGACCTGTGGCGGCTGCTAGGGTTAAGAGATGTGGCTGCACGAGGTCGCCTTGGGTGAAGACCTCATCGTCGGTCTCGAAGCCGATCAAACGGCAGCTAGGGGGTGTTCGACTCCTTAGGGGCGACAAGGGTTCTGGGGATTAGGGTTAGGAGAAGTGGATGGTGTTTGATATATATATGGGGAGGAGAGGTCTACTGGTCTCGCCAGCTAGAGAGGGTCTCACAAAAACGCTGGCCGACTGACAGGCCGTACAGCATGGCCTGCAGTGCCTGCGCACGTACAGTTGGCACAGAGGGAAGAATGGGAAGATAAATAGCGTATTCGACCGTTTGATTCAAATGGTCGATTTTGGGTCGGGTTATCGGGTCACCCGAACTGCCCCGATGCAACTGAGAGTCTACGAAGTGGTGCGGGTTTATTAGGTTCTCGCGGGTCGCCCGCCTGGACCCGATACTAATACTGGCAGCAGTTGGGCCCTGATTTTATGGGCTTGGGTTGGCTTGGTTTGAAAGGGAAGAGTAAGTTAGGAGTTGGGTTTAGTATAATCAGGAGGGGTTAGGTTTAATAGGTTTATACATAAATACCTACTTACATGTTTAATCCAATACTTGCATTAAAAAATGTATACACTACATATTTCACACCCTAAGTATTACACATATATACATCCTATTTAATATTTGAATAATTAAATCCTAATACTCTAACTAAACATTTTCATTCCCAATATGCATGTATATACTCCAATATATTTATATATACATATATAGACAAGGGTTACTTACTATGATTTAACTAAATATATAATAGCAATAGGAATATTTAGCAATAATGGGATTAAGGATGTGGAGGTTTACATCTTAAGCGCCTATTGTACTAGATTCATATTGAAGACGAGTTGAGGGCTCAACTCAAAGTGGACACCTTGTCCAAACAGATGGTCAAGGCCAACATAGTGCAAGGAGAAAACTTTAAAGGAAAGCAGAAAGCTCTCTACTATAAGAAGAAGGACGTTCAGCATCTCAAGGTGAAGTCGGTTCAATTCAAGCCAAAGTCTAATGACCCAGGGACTTGTTTCAACTGTGGCAAGAAAGGCTATTGGAGGAAGGACTGCAAGAAAAAAACCTAAATGAAAGAGTAAGGTGAGGATAACTTTGTTGCTGTGATTACGTAGGTTGACTCGACCAGTGTTGACACAGAATGGTGGATAGACACTGGAGCATCATGCCATGTTTGCTCAAAGAATGAGTGATTCACCACATATAAACCTATATCTGAGAAAGTTATGGTGGCAAACCAGACACAAGCTGAAGTTCTGGGGATCTAAACGGTGGTACTAAAACTGACTTCGGGGAAGTCGATGACGCTTCAGGATGTGAAGCATGTACCAGTGATAGCCAAGAACCTGGTCTCAAGAAGTCTGCTCTGCAACGCAGGCTTGAGGATGGACATTAATACTGATCAGGTCATTATGTCGTATAAAGGAAGATACTTCGAAAAAGTATTTTGTATCGAAGGGATGTTCAAACTTCAACTTCAAAATCTAAGGGAGAAAATAAATGCAGTCTTTTTTTCTGGTTATTCTCTTGAGTTGTGGCATAATAGACTTGGACATGTTTATTATAAAAGAATAAACAAGATGTCTAGTCTAAAGCTTATCTCCAAATGTGGGGTAAGGAAGTAGAGAAATGTCAAGTCTGTGTGCAAACTAAGATCACTAGAAAACCGTTTAAGCGGATAAACCGAAGTACAGATCTTCTGGAGTTGGTGCACTCAGATATCTATGACTTCAAACAGTTCTCTACAAATGTCGGGATAAAGTATTTCATTACCTTTATCGACGATTTCTCAAAGTAAGCGTTCGTTTATCTGCTCAAGTCTAAAGATGAAGTGTTTGAGAAATTTAAGGACTTCAAGGCTGAAGCCGAGCGTCAAACTGGACAACAACTCAAGAGACTCAGAAGTGATCAAGGTGGAGAGTATAGGTCTCATAAATTTGTATCGTTCTATAGAGAACATGAAATTATCAATGAGACGACTGCTCCATACTCCTCTTAATCAAATGGCGTTTCATAAAGGAAGAACAGAATGTTAGCAGAGATGATGAACTCAATGTTGTTAACTACGGGTCTTTCAAATTTCTTCTGTGGTGAAGCTGTTCTTATCGCTACTTTTATTCTGAATAGAGTGCCTCAAGCAAATTTCGATATCACTCATCATGAACTCTAGTTCAAGGTCAGACCCAATTTGAATATCATTCAAGTGTGGGGGTGTTTGGCGTATGTGAAACTTACGGATTTGAAGATTCAAAAGTTAGAAACGATGACTACAAAGACAATCTTCCTGGGTTATGCTAAGAAGAGTGATGCTCGGAGATTTCTTGATATTGAGTCAAATCATATCATTAAATCTTGCGATGTAGAATTCTTTGAAGACAAATTTGCAAGGCACAAGAACATTATTCTCGTGGACATTCTAGAGAATAGTGTGGGTGCACAGGAGGTTGAAGCTCCTAACAAAGATGTAGTTCAAGAAGAAGTTGTTGTTGCAGAAACAAATGTTGAACAGAACTTACAGATCCTGTGTTTATGTGAGTAAGGAGACAGAAGGACTTCGAAAAGGATTTCGTCACATATCATATGGATGCAGATCCGCTTACCTATGATGAGGCAATGAAGACCAGAGATGTTGTCTTTTGGAAGGAGGTTATTAATGATGAGTATGACCCGATAACCTCCAACAACACGTGGGTGTTAGTCGATCTACCTGAAGGAGCAAAAGCAATCGAATGTAAATGGATATTCAAGAAGAAGATGAAGGCCGATGGAACTGTTGACAAGTTTAAGGCAATGCTGGTATCCAAGGAGTTTTCTCAGAAGTAGGGGATCGATTATTTTGACATATATACTCCAGTAGCACGGATGATGACTATCAGGATGTTGATTGCTCTGAGTACAATTTACAAGCTAGTTGTTCAGCAGATGGATTTTAAAACAGCGTTCCTGAATGGTGAGTTGACCAAAAAGATTTACATACAACAGCTAGAATGATTTATCGTCAAGGGCCTTGAAGACAAAGTCTGCAAGTTGGTAAAATCGTTATAGGTCTGAAGCAAGCTCCCAAGATATGGTATGAGAAGTTTGATAAAGTTATAAGATCAAACGACTACAGGGTGAGCGAGATGGACAAATGTGTGTATATAAAGTTCGCTGACAGGAGAGTAGTTGTCGTTTGTCTGTACATGGACGACATGCTGATCTTGGGTACAGATCTAGCAAGTGTCACTGAGACAAATAAATTTATTTCGTCTAAGTTCAACATGAAGGACTTAGGGGATGTTGATGTTATCCTAGGGATAACGATCATCCGGACGAAAACTGGAGTTGCATTATGATAGTCTCATTACTTGAGAAGATGATCATACGCTATGGGTATCAGGATTTGCCAGGGATTTGTACGCCATATAGGTGTGGCAAGAAGCTGAAACCAAATCCTAAAAAAAGCGTCAAACAGCTGGAATATTCAAGCGTCATCGGAAGTTTGATGTATGCGACTACTACCACAAGGCCTTACATAACATTTACCATGGGGATGCTGAGTCGGTTCACGAGCAATCCAGGTGTGGAGCACTGGAAAGCTGTGAAGAGAGTAATGAGATATCTCAAGAGGACTCAGAAGTATGCACTACACTACTACGAAGATCCAACAGTAGTGGAAGGCTTCAGTGATGTAAGCTGATGCTTAGAAGTAGAGAGTGAAAGGTCTACATGATGGTATATTTTCTCCTTGGATGGAGCTGCTATATTGTGGAAGTCGAAGAAGCAAACTATGCTTTCACACTCTTCTATGGAATCTTAGTTCTATGCATTGACAGCTGCAATGGAAGAAACTGAGTAGCTTCAGGAGCTCATGTATGATATTCCAATGGTTGGAGCGCAGATCCGGCGGTACCGATATACTGCAAAAACCAGGCGACTACAGCGGTGGCATCGAATAACCTCTTCAATGGCAAGAAGAGGACTGTGCATCTAAGGCACAGGGCAGTAAATGATCTTATCGAAAGAAGAGTCATTGTTATTGTTGATGTTCGTAGCCAGAAGAATTTGGCAGATCCATTTAACAAACGTGTCTAGTGCCATCTAGTCGAAGACACAACAAGTAAAATGGGCTTGAAGACATTCTCGTATTGTGTCTTTGTAATTCTACCATAAAATTTTATGCTATTAGGTCAAAGAAAAATCTACTAGGCATCTAACTTTTGGTTCAAGGAAGGACTATTGACTGGAAGAATATTGGGAACAATGGGTAGTTCTTTGGGACATTGAGGGGTGACAGACCCAGAACCACAGTTGTCTACTGTTTGTTTTTTGTATAGAATTGTCACGACCCGCACCCGAAGATTCGGACACGAGTACATGGGCCACGCCCAGCCTACGCCGCAGTATCGACAGTAGAACGCTGTCAAGTACCCAATAATATATCTATACAGTTCTATGATCCACTAAACATCATGTACTCAAATCACATACAGCTAAGGAAGATATGAAAGAAAGACAACAATAAAATCTATAAAATGATCATACATATCAAAAAATGTACCGGAGACATATCCGATGAACAAGACGTAATTTTAGATAAAGAATATGGCCTAGAGCTCTTAAGAGGTCAACTCACGATCCAAAAGAACGTCGAGATCTGTCATCATGAAGTCCAAAGTGCGGGGCATAACATTACCTAAAAAATAGTTATCCAGTCAGGATTGGAACGGGCACATCACTAACAACAGTTTCCAGTAAATGATAAAGACTACGTAGCAGTAAATAGAGAGAATATACGAGAATAAGTAAAGTGTACATGAAAATAGCATGGCATGATAAAACTGTAAACAAGAGCAAGAATGAGTAAACAGGTTATCTCATGTACAAGAGTCAAGAATCTATACTAACTATGTGAGTAAGTACTAGCTTCGACATGTGGCAGGCTTGGGAACTTGCACAAGGTCTACTGGCCTGGTTAATCATACGTAAGGTGTATGATTAACACTCACAAGGAACTATACATGCACAAGGAGGGTGTTAACCACATATCTACACTACTGCTCCCCGCCCCCGACTGATACAGTGGATCCAACCATGACACGTTATGTCACAGGATTCACTGAGAAGGTTGCGAGCCTTCACAGGAATTGTGTCTATACAATGGACAAGAACAAGGACAAGATTTGCACAAGATATACCAAGACAGGAATAACATCTTATGACGGGATCCAGACAAATAGCAATCCGTACGACCGATGTGTCAAGAAGTCAAGGATATCTACACTAAATACACGAAACATAGAAAATAA
The DNA here is from genome assembly GCA_029216955.1 of Iris pallida. Classification (NCBI taxonomy): domain Eukaryota; kingdom Viridiplantae; phylum Streptophyta; class Magnoliopsida; order Asparagales; family Iridaceae; genus Iris; species Iris pallida. Next base: position 57,810,412 of record JANAVB010003400.1, read on the forward strand.
CATAAACAGAAAATTATCAGAGAATGTACTCGCCTCAATTTGTTGGAGTCGATGTGCACGACACGAATGTGTCGACACGGGATAGGTACAATGCTATGCTCTACAAGATAGTCCCAAACGGCACAAGCAGTTCCATTGATTCCAGGATAGTCCAAATAGCCTAGTTTGGTATATAGATGCCCAAGATCAGAGTTTGGTACGATAATCGGGTCAAGAAATAGGAAACGACTATAATAGTCGCGTTTTATGATTTAAAAGGCTAAAAAGGAAATTGATTTGAGGGACTTAGAAAAATGTATAGCCAAAATATTATTTAGAACGTATTTAGAATATGTTAATATTTTCTTTAAAGGTTAGGGCTAAGTATTAACCGGTAATACAAGCCCATAATCTAATTGGATCATCCATAATATCTAGGGCCCAAAGCCGTGATCAAATATATGAAAGTAACTATTAATAGTCATTGGGTTACTGAATTTACCTATTTGACTATTTACTTTCGGGTCAAGTACAACTTATAAATAAAATACATCTTTAGGGCTTCAAGCCCATTTGCAAAACATAAATTAGGCTAAAGGCCCAATTTAGTAGAATGATTAAATATGTAGGGCAAAGTCCATTCTATATCAATATTAAAATGATATTACTCAACCAAGGCCCAAGCTAGCTAATTATTAAATCCAAAAAAATAATTTGTAGGCTCAAGGCTCGATTTACCAATAATGTTTTGGAGCCCGATAAGCGAGTCCAACCCATTAATCACTTAATCACATGATATATATATATATATATATATATATATATATATATATATATATATATATATATATATATATATATATATATATATATATATATATATATCTCAGTATGATCACATGATATATATATATATATATATATATATATATATATATATATATATATATATATATATATATATATATATATATATATATATATATATATATATATATTCAAAAATGTTATTTACAAACCAAAGAACAATCGACAATTAAAATCAAATCTAGCCCAATGAAACAAAATTTCCAAATTAACATTTGGCCCAAGCTCAAAGGTTTGCCCAACTCAGTATTTGTTACCACTGGTCCCATTCTTTGTTAAACAAATGAGGAAACTAAATAAAAGAAAAATAAATCAAGGAAGAGGAAAGGGATATGCTGCTGAACCCAATCACTACAAAATCTACAAAAAAAAAACAATAATAAACTATAAATAAAAGAAGGGAATTGATAAAGGCACTTCATTTTTTGATCGGGGCTAGTCCGGATTGGGGCTAGCCTAATTTTTTTTGTGTTTTACTCAGGACAGCCCATTTTTTTTGATTTTGGGTTGTCCCAAAGTAAAATTTTCCTAAACCCAAAATTTTTCTCTCATTTGCAAAAATTTTTCTCTCTCTTCCTAAACCCTAATTCCTCTCTTCTTCTTCTTCCTCTTCTCCTCCACCATTTCTCCATCCCCAAGCAAGAAGATAATTTGAAATTCCTAGAAATTTCTTCCACCTAGAAATGTTCTCTTCTTCTTCCTCTTCTCTTCCAAATTTCCTTCTCAAGAAGATCGATGGCACCCAAATTCTTTCTCTATTTGTTTCCAAAATCCTAGAAATTAAATTGAAAAATTCAAGCATCCATTATATTGTTTATTTCAATTGTCTGTAGCCCATTTGAATTAAACTACATTCGGAGTGAAAAATTACCCATTTAAATTAAACACAAGTATGCAGGAACGAGAAAACTGTGCGTCGACCAGGACTGCCTAATTTTCTGGCAGTCCAACAAACTGAATGGACTGCCAGAAAACTGGGCAGTCCTAAGTCACAACATGTGAAACAAAGGACTGCCCATTTTTCTGGCAGTCCATTCAGTTTGTTGGACTGCCAGAAAATTGGACAGTCCTTGTTTGTATGTGGACTGCCCAGTTCCTAGACAGTCCATGCTCACAGCAAGTTCTGTGATGGACTGCCCAGTTTCCTGGCAGTCCACATATGTATGTGGACTGCCAGGAAACTGGGCAGTCCACATACAATCAGGTCTTCCAATCTTTTTTCGCGCGCGCGCGCGCGTGTGACAGCATGCGGGATGAATCTCAATCTAGGGTTACAAAACAGGAAGATTTTTGTAGGGACAAGAGGAATCTCAATCTAGGGTTTAGAAGAAAATTTGAGATTAGAAGAAAATTTGAGAGGAAGAAGAGAAAGAGAAAGAGAAGAGAAATAAAACAATTGACTTTTATACTCCCCAATGGGTACCCCTAATAAATTTTTTCAATGGCAAACTTGTAAATAACACAAACTTACAAATGGACTAGCCCCGATCAAATTGTGAAGTGCCTTTATCAATTCCCTAAAAGAAAACAAAGGGGAAGAGCAGTAGCTACTGCTCTTTCCCAATAATTTGAAAGGGGGGGGGGGTCATCCCTAAATTCTTCCTTAAACTGGAGAGGGGGCGAAAGCTGAGGAAGAGAGAGGATGGGGGTTCTCACAGTGGTGGTGCCACGGCAAGGAGGCGCTGGGGTGCAGACCCGGCGGAGGCATCAGCGGTTGGGCGGAGCGGACGCTTGAGGACGGCGGCGCTCGAAGGGGTGGTCGGCGCACGGGCGCTGAAACAAATGGAGTCGCCGGTGCTCGGATTTGCGGCGGCCAGTCGGAGGCAGCACGATCGTGCCGGGCGGAGGCAGCCGGAGTGGCATCAGGCGGAGCAGGGGACGCGGTCAGGTCAGCGAGGTTGGCCATATCCCCTTTTTCTTCCTTCTTTCTGTGTTAATGGTGGCTGGTTTGGTGGCGGTGGGATGAACGGCGATGGGTGGATGATGGTGGTGGGTGGTGCTATTGTGTTGGAGTCCTGTGGTGGTGGTGTTTGGTTGCAGGAGGCGGCCGGAGTGGTGAGGCGCGGTGGTTGTGTTTGCAGTGGTGGTGAATGTGATGGTGGTTTGGTGGCGGGTGTTGGCCAGGAGGGCGGCCAGGATAGGCATGGGGAGGAGAAGGTCAGGGTGGTTGCTGGAGACAGAGGAGGGGTGTCGGGGATGATGGTGGATGGCCAAACTTGTCGTGGTGATGGTTAGCTGGATGCTGTTGGCCCTGGTGGTTGACATTGGTGATGATTACAGTGGTGGTGGTCGGGAATGACTTGGGGGATCGAGACTGGTGTCTTGGCCAGTTGGCCGGGATAGGCGGGGTGTTGCGCAGTAGAGGGTGGCGCTGTATTGAACGCGGAGGGATGAATGGGAGGTGGTGCTGATGATAGCCGGGGGGTGGCCGGCCAGTTGTCGGGATCGGCGAGGTCGGGGTAGGAAAAATGGGGTGGCGGCTGAGTTTTTCCTTGGGGATTTGTGTTTGGATTTCTATGTAGCATTGGGGAGTGTGCCTACTTATCGGATAGGGAGGAGAAACCCTAAAGGCTCATGTAAATGTAATAGAAATAGAAAATATAGTAAAAAACTGCTAATTGCTAACACTAACGCTAACCGCTAACATTATTATTGCCCGTTTTATTTAATTAGTACTAAAATAAATACTAGATAATAATTAATTAATTAATTACTAGTTTATTAATAATTGTTAGCTAATTGCAATTTAGCTAATATTTTTTCAGTTACTAACAAACAAGGTCGTAGTCCACAATTCAAACCTAAGGCTTGGTAGGCTAGAATTAGGACCCTAGTGGTCAAAACCCAAAACGAGAGAAAATCGAATAACTTACAATCATTATAACTACACAGTTTCAAAAATGAATTTCTCATCAGTAATAAAAATATATTAAATTAAAAAAATAATATTTTGACAGATTATTTGTATATAAAAGAAATATTTATATCTGATGCAAATTCTAGACAGAAAATCATTTAACTTGCATAATATAGTTTTTCAAACCAATGACTCAAATGCTGATAGTATATTATGATCGAAAATAACATCGTACTAGAATTTACGATTTTCAAAGATTTAGAAAATTCAGAGAATAGAAAAATACAAAAGTTTGAAAAATCCAAGAATTCGATTAACGGAGTTTACAAATCTACCATCCTTAAAGAAATTTCGTCCTTGAAATTTAAGGTTGGCAGGGGAATCAAACACGATTAAGAGTTTAGGCACGATCAAGGAACGATGACTCGATACGATTAAGATGATCAAATTCAAAATCCTTTAGGTACGACTAATAATTTTGGCACGTTAAAATCGTAGTATGAACAATATTGTTCATACAGATTTAGAAATAAATTCAAGTTATTTAGTCACGATTTAAATCACGGTTAGGAGAATCGAAGGTGAAATCAAAATTCGAATATAGAATGATCGGTAGTTTAGGTTTGATGAAAGTCAGACTCAAGGCCGCATAGGCACGATCAAGATCTAAGCTAAGTTATGAATGAAGATAAAATTTAGGTATAATCATGATTTCAAAATCAAGGTCTTGTAGGCATGATTTAGAAAGAAACTCAAGTCATTTAGGCATGATAGAAAATTTACTCGGACATGATCAATTTCCAATTATGACACAACTAAGTTCGTAGTCAAACCAGACAGTCGTGATCAAAGATCAAAATTCTTAGGCACGATTCAGAAATAAATTTTAAGTTATTTAAGCGCGAAGTTGCGACTAGGAAAATCAAAATCGTTCAGTTACGATCAAGTTAGAATCAAATCGAAGTATTGATTAATAGGATCCAGGCTCAATGAAGTTAGATTTAAGGTTATATAGGCACGATCAAATACGAAAATGAAGCGATTGGGCATCATTAGAAATATTCAAGTGTTTGGCACGATCAGTGACCAAGGATTAAACCATCTGGTCACGAGTGAAATCAAGGTTCGGACGTGCTGAAGAATTTCGAAATGACTTAAATCGCTTAGGCACGATTTAGGATGGGGCGACAAAATTTTAAACCTAGTCATGATCAGGAATGAAATCTGAGCACGGTGACTAGAGGATCGAAATTTAGGCACGATGGAAAATTTATTCCGACATGATCAAACTCAAATTATGACATGACAAGGTTCATAATCAAATCGGATAGTTTTGACCAAGGACCAAAATTTCATGCACGATTCAGAGGCAAGATTAATACGTATAGTCATGATCATTAAAATCACGATCATGTGATTCAAAGTCATCTAGTCGTGCCAGGTCATCTAGGCACGACCAACATGAAGAATAATGGCTAAATCAAATCATGATTAGCATGGAACTTGTCACGACCCGGTCCCAATTACTTGGGTCGAATCGGATCATGTCCAGCCTGCACCGCTGTTGAGGCGACGGCAGTAAGTTGTATCTTCCATATGCAGGTAATCAACAACTCAATATAATTTGCCACAATCTTTAATATTCGATAAATTAAATCTTGTTCAGTACAGAGTACAAACTTAAAACCACCAACTGAATAACATTGTTTTAAACAAAACTATCAAACTGGAAAATAACATCTAAAAAGATGCAACATCATCATCAGGTACACCATCCTCAGGAAGCACAGCAGGGTATAGCTCAGGGTCATAGTAGCAACTAATCAGTAGCTCTGCATCCTCATAAGGACCTAAAAATATAGTCTCCAGTCAGGAGGGAGCAAAGTACAAATTCATGATATTTTAACAATTTAAATTAATAATGGAATTATGCACTTTTAAACAGTTTTGAAAAAAAATGATTTTTCAACAGTTAAAACAGTGTGATATGAATAGGTAATGAATATGACCGGATTGGGTTTGTTACAGTAATATCCTAGTGATATGGTATGGCTTATCCCCGTGTGTTTGAGGGGTAAGCTAATACATTCAGTTATACTAATTGGCTGTGGTCATATCCACTATACTACTTTCCCAGTCCCCAATAGTTACAGTAGTTACAGTCAATGCTCTCAAAGAGAGTTCCGTGTTGTATCGTGGTTTAAACTTGCATTAAAATAATTATTAACTAATTGTAATCTACCACAAAAATGTACTTGCCTCAAATGATTGACTGGACGGGTCGATACGTCGGGATGGGAATTCAGGTTCTTCCTTGAAATCCTACATTCGGAAATTTGTTTCAGAAAACCAAAATCGCCAATGTTACTATACTAGTTGCAATCTCTAGTTGTGTCCTAGTCAATTTTAGTCTTTTGACTACGTTATCACAAATAACACAATTTATCTAGTGAGTTGCAATTAATTAAGAAAGATAACTCTGTAACTAATTTTTGGGAAAAACTTTGTGTTTACCAGTTTATTGACAAAACTTTGTATTTTCGTAAAAAATTTTCTTTAAGTGAGAAATACGTGAATCATTATTTACAACTTAACATTCATTTTCTTTAATAAATAATTATTATCTTTTACTACGTTCTTACGACAAAATGATAACCAGAAATATAAAAGAAAACAAAACAAAATTCTAAGTTATTACAATTTCTCACAACCAGAATAAATAAATGGGCTTATGCCCTTACAGACCAATTATATGAATTTAAATAAGAATAAAAGTTTGGTTAGTCCTGAAAATTATCCTACAATTTAATGAAATAAAATAATAATTTAAACTAAATTGAATTTATTTTATGAGTCTCAGATATTGGTCCAATCGTCAAAAATAGCTAATGCCTCAACGTCCGGGCGAAACCGGTTTCGTTTGCACTTTGCCAGGGCCCATTGACCAATAAGGTCGTCGCCCGAAATTCAAAATATTAATATTTTCCGAAAATTATTTTAAAATTATTTTTAAAATATAACTAAATTTCTATGAAAAATCTGGCAGCATTTCTTCTATTTTTGGTCAACCCAAAAACTGGAAAAATGCGCCATGATTTCCTGCAAATAATCCCAAACCAGGGAAAATCCATATTCTCACAGAATTATTTCCGAAACAAATTCGGAAAACCCAGAACCAGCATACCGATTATCTAATATAACTTTTAAACCAAAAATCCCAGAAGCTAAACGGATATTCCGAAAACAAAACACAGAACCTATCCCGAGAGGATTCGGAAATTCCGAAATCCATACGAAATAACCACAGAACCGAAATCAACTCACAAAATAAAATCCGATGGTCACAGCACAAATTACCAAAGAACTTCGGTATTCCCGAAGTCGAACTTCCAACTGAATCCCGTAACGAGATTGAGGACCAACTCATCATCGACATAAAACCCAAGGAACAATTACTGAGATTAATAGAGATTACCCACAACTTGACGGAATCTGAAGTGTAGCCTCAGACTCAAAACAACAAGTCGAGCACGGGGAAACGCTGGACAGCGTTCAGATTGAACTCGGGTTGCTACGGCGGACAGCGCATTGGTCAGAATCGGCGCCAGGGACCACAGGAGGTCGGGCACGGGCGCGGGGTCGCCGGACAGAGGAGGCGACGGCGGCGCCGGGGAAACGCCGGGAGAGGCGCTGGAAAGGGGTCGCTGGACCGGCCTGGAAGCGGGGCAGCACCGGATCCGCTCGGGATCGGCCTAGGTCGGCTCTGGAGGGCGACGCTCGGGACCGCGGGGAGGATCGGCGGCCGAAAAAATCGCCGAAAAATGCGGATCAGGCGGGGTTCGCCGGATTTGGGGGTTAGGGTTCGAGAAAAGAGGGTTTGGGGAGTGGTTTGTGGAGAATGAAGAAGATGAGGAGCTTTATAGGGGAAGAACCTTGGGGGTTTCGGAAGAGGAAGGGGAAGGGGCGGCGGTTTCATGCAGGGAGGGGAAAGGCTCGACCGAGCGGCCATTCGGAAAGGAAAAGAACAGTTTTTTCCTAACTGATGGCTAACGAGAGTGATAGTTTAATGAAAGAGTATAAGAAAATATTTTGCTGATTGAAATAAATGGAAAGAGAGAGAAAAGTGAGTTAAAGAAAATTTTAAAAGAAAAATATTAAGTTTTCTTTTCTTTATAAAAAATTATAATATTATATCAAATAATACTTTAATTAATGATTTCGAAAACTAAGATTGGCTTGGATTCGAACATGGGTTCAGAAACAGGTCCGTGACTCGGGAACGGGTTCAGTATAGACTAAAGATTCGGGTCAGACCAAAAGATCTAAAATATTGATTTCTGAGACGGGTCAGGGCCAACAGTCAAAATCCAAAAAATAATAATTTACTTTTATTTTTTTTCTAAAAATATGGTTTTCATAATTAACATGTTTAACTAGAAATATTAAATATTATTTAACCTAACTAGAATAAATTATAAACACAATATTTAATTAATTTGAAAAAATACGGTTTTTGACAAAAATTTCCAGAATTAATTAATTAACTAATTCAAATAATTAAATAAAAATTACGGATTTCACAACCTTCCCTACTTAAGAAATTTCGTCCTCGAAATTTAAAGGATAATGTTAGAAATTACCTCAGGTCTCAAACAAGTACGGGTATTGCTCCCGCATCTCATCCTCTCGCTCCCAGGTAGACTCGCCTGGGGAATTGTGCCTCCACATAACTCTGACTATGGAAGTCAATGAAATCCTGGTCCTCTTCTCACCTCTGTCCAAAATCGCCACTGGCTTCTCTGGTACTGTAAGGCTCGGTCCAATCTCTAGCTCCGAATGATCCAAGATGTGACTCGGATCTGGGATGTAGCGTTTGAGCTGCGAAACGTGGAAGACGTTGTGCACGCCCTCAAGATTAGCTGGTAGAGCTAACCGATACGCTACTTCACCAATTCGGCTCAAAACTTCAAATGGTCCGATATATCTGGGACTCAGCTTTCCAGCTCTGCCAAATCGGATAGTTCCTCTGGTAGGAGAAATCTTCACAAAGACACTATCTTCTTCTTCAAATTCCAGTGGTCGACGACTGCTATCTGCCCAATGCTTCTGCCTGTCTTGGGCGATCCTGAGCTTGTCTCTAATTACCTTTACCTTCTCTGCTGTGTTAGTCACCATCTCTGGCCCCAACATTACTCTTTCTCCTACGTCGTCCCATGCAAGTGGAGTGCGGCAACGACGTCCATAAAGAGCTTCAAATGGGGTCATACCAATGCTAGCTTGGTAACTGTTGTTGTAGGAGAATTCCACTAAATGCAAGTGGTCCTCCCAAGACCCTCCAAATTCCAAGACGCAAGATCTCAGCATGTCCTCTAGCGTCTGGATGGTCCTCTCAGATTGTCCGTCAGTTTGGGGATGATAGGCTGTGCTGAACTTTAGTTTTGTTCCCAAGCTGTCATGCAAACTCTTCCAAAAGTGAGAGGTAAATCTAGTATCTCGGTCAGATATAATACTTACCGGTACTCCATGAATCCGGTAGATATGCCGCATGTAGAGTGCCGCCAACTTCTCGGTGGATAAACCAACCTTGAAGGGAATAAAGTGAGCCGACTTAGTCAGTCGGTCCACAATAACCCAAATAGCGTCCTTCCCTCCTTGGGATCGAGGCAGTCCTGACACAAAGTCCATTGTTATATGCTCCCACTTCCACTCCGGAATGTCCAGCGGCTGTAGAAGTCCTGCGTGTCTCTGTCTGCTAGCCTTCACTTGTTGGCAAATCAAGCATCTAGCCACAAATCTGGATACATCCTTCTTCATTCCATACCACCAAACGATGGTACGCATATCCCGATACATCTTATTAGCTCCAGGATGTATGGAATACTGCGACTGGTACGCTTCTTGCATCAGCTCATTCCTCAGTTCGCCAGATGGTACACACAGCCTCGTACCATTCTTCAATGCTCCGTCTCTGGCGATAGAGAAACCTTCAAGTGTTCCTGCCAGCACTTCATCTCTAAGTTTGTAAAGCGTCTCGTCTTGGAATTGTGTCTCCTTGATTTTGTCTATCAGACTCGAACGCAATTGCAACTGCATTATGGTTGAGTCAACTCCATGTACAATAGCTTCTCGTCCCAGTTCCTTCATCTTCTCCTCGGGCAGTACATTCTCCAGACCAAGCTTCTCTATGTCCTTCAACAAGTGCCGCTCCTTGGTCAAGAATATTGCCACTGGGTATCAACTAAGTGCATCTGCAACCACATTAGCCTTACCCGGATGGTACTGCAGGTCGATGTCAAAATCTTTCATCAGCTCCAGCCATCTTCTTTGTCTCATGTTCAGCTCTTTCTGAGTGAAAACATATTTCAGACTTTTATGGTCTGTATATATTTCCACTCTCTCTCCATATAGATAATGCTTTCATAGCTTCAATGCAAAGATGACTGCAGCAAGCTCCAGGTCATGTGTGGGATAGTTCTTCTCATGGTTCTGTAATTGCCTAGATGCGTAAGCAATCACTTTCCCATTTTGTTGAAGAACGCAACCCAGTCCTTTTCCAGAGGTATCACTGTAGATTGAGAAACCACCGGTTCCTGCGGGTAGCGCAAGGATTGGTGCAGTGGTAAGCCTCTTCTTCAGCTCTTCAAATGCCGCCTGGCAATCTTCTGTCCAGATGAACTCTTCATTCTTTCGAGTGAGCTTCGTCATCGGTTCAGCAATTCTGGCAAAATCCTTCACAAACTTCCGGTAATAGCCAGCCAAGCCCAAAAAACTTCTGATTTCAGCAACTGAGCTTGGGGTAGACCACTTCTCAACAGCAGCTATCTTCTTAGGGTCCACCGAAATTCCTTCTCCTGTGACAACATGGCCAAGAAAATCCACCTTGTCTAGAAAGAATTCACATTTGGATAGCTTACCATATAACTTCTCTTTCCTCAATGTTCCCAGAACTTTCCTGAGGTGCTCCTCATGCTCCTCTTTAGTCTTCGAATAGATCAGAATGTCATCGATGAAGACAACGACAAACTGATCTAGGTATTCATGGAAAACCTTGTTCATAAGGTTCATGAATACAGCAGAAGCATTTGTCAGTCCAAACGGCATGACCAAGAATTCAAACTGCCCATACTTGGTGTTGAAAGCCGTCTTGGGAATGTCTTCCTACCTGACCTTGATCTGGTGGTAGCCGGATCTGAGGTCAATCTTTGAGAACACCTTGGCTCCACTGAGTTGATCAAACAGGTCATCGATCCGGGGCAGAGGGTACTTGTTCTTGATGGTGATATTGTTCAGCGCCCGGTAGTCGATGCACATCCTCACAGTTCCGTCCTTCTTGGGTACAAACAAGACAGGTGCTCCCCAGGGTGAAGCTCCGTCTCGAATAAATCCCAAAGCCTTCAGTTCATTGATCTGATCCTTCATCTCTTTGGCCTCCTTCGGGTTGACTCTGTAGCATCCCTTAGAAATATGAGAAGAACCGGGGACTAGGGCAATGGTGAACTCTATGTCTCGGTTTGGGGGTAACCCGGAAAGACTATCAGGGAAGACATCCACAAATTCTGCTATGATAGGATGGGGAGGTCCGGATTCTTCTGTGATAGAGGTGTAGGTAACACACTCCATATCCTCCGGAGTTCGAGAGATTTCAAACTCCGGCTCTCCAGGTGGGCTGAAGACTACACATCCTCTGTGACATTCTATCAGTGCATGCTGCTTACTCAACCAGTCCATCCCTAGGACTATATCATAATTAGGTAAGGGCATCACAAGTAAAGGTGCTATGAATTGGTGGCCTGATATGGTGATAGGGCAATTACAGGTCTCAGTGATAGGTAGGGGTCCTCCACCGGTCATGACTCTACATATCTTCTTACTAAAACCCGTATCTATGTGGTGTGCAGAGATGAATTTTGTGGATATGAAACTATGTGATGCACCCGAATCAAATAAACCTAAGGCAGGATAGGAATGCACATAAATGAAACCTGCGATGACATCAGCTGTATGTTCCTGCTCTGGCTCTTGTTCCTCTGCTGCTAGGGCAAAAGCTCGCCCAGTCTTCTGTTGATGCTGCCCAAATTATTGTTGCTGAGTGGGCAGAGGACCTTTCTGTTGAGTTGCTCCAGTCTGGTGGGCCGCCGAGGGGCAATCCTTCACTTGGTGTGTGGAAGACCCACAGACTAGGCAATGTCCTAGTCTCTTGCTGCAGATATTTGCTTGATGCCCCGGCCTTTTGCAATAGTCGCAGACAGGGATCTGCCTCTGAGGTGCCCTATCATTGTTCCTTGCCTGCTGGTTCTGCTGCTGGTGGTGGGAAGGCCGATTGTTGTTGTTGTTGTTGGGCCTCTTCTGATTACCCTGGAAGTTGTTAGTTCCAGGATAATCCCTCTTTGAGCGAGCGGGTTGGCTCTTCTCTATATCTTGAGCTCGCTCCAGGATCTTTTCATAGGTCTTAGCACCGCCTGAGATCATATGGGTGTGAATCTCCTCTCTCAGCCCATGTCTAAATCTTTCAGCACGATCATCAGGGTCAGCCACCAGGTTCTTGGCAAAACGGCTGAGTTGGCCGAATTATGCCGCATATTCTCCAACAGTCATATTTTCTTGCTTCACGTTCTGAAATTGCCTCTCCATCTCCTGCAACTCTGATGTTGGGAAGAACTTCCTCTTGAACAACCTCTTGAAGGTGTCCCAGTCAAGCTGCCTATCCTGGAGTCGGGGTTCATTCCGATACCAGGTGCTTGCTACACTTTGCAGTTGGAGTCCCACTGCTTCAGCCTTGAGGTCTTCTGGAAGTCGAGCGACGCTTAGGAGACGCTCCATACTATCGAGCCATTCATCAGCATAGACGATTCCCTCGGTTCCCTTGAAGGGTCGAGGGTTCTGCTTCTTGAAACTCTCAATATCGCCCACCTTGGCAATATGATTCCCATTAATTTAAATGGCCTTAATATTACATAAATTAATCCTTAGATTTATGTTTACCTTGGCAGGCCTTGGTTCCTGTTGAGCTGCTTCTCCTCTCTCCAGTGCAGCCATTACCACGCTATGGGCATTTTCCATGCCTTCTCTCATAATCACCGTCTGTTCGCGATGAGCTTCAGCTTGAGTTCTCTGGGCTTCTAGCACTCCTCTTAGCAGACCTATGAGGTCAGTGGGGTCCACAGGCACCGGTGGGGCAGCTGGAGTGGGAAATACCACAGGGGGCTGCATCTCCGTCTGGGAAGATGATGGATCCACCGTTGTATTATGGGAATGGTCGGCCAGCTGCCGAGGTGTAGGCTCCGGACTTGATTGGGGAGGTGGGGTATGATAGGGTGAAGATACCCCATCGCCATCAGGATTGGTCTTGTCAGTGGCCATTCTCTGAAAGGTTTATGATATAAACATAAGCAAGGTAGCCTACCAATCTAAAAAATATTTATAATATATAATGGTCCTATGTTGTGACAAATTAATGTTCTAGTGTTCTATATGTCTCTAGATAGGTTTTCCTAAGTTGTTGATTTGACCTGCATGGGCCACCACTAAAAACATGTCACGACCCGGTCCCAATTACTTGGGTCGAATCGGATCATGCCCAGCCTGCACCGCTGTTGAGGCGGCGGCAGTAAGCTGTATCTTCCATATGCAGGTAATCAACAACTCAATATAATTTGCCACAATCTTTAATATTCGATAAATTAAATCTTGTTCAGTACAGAGTACAAACTTAAAACCACCAACTGAATAACATTGTTTTAAACAAAACTATCAAACTGGAAAATAACATCTAAAAAGATGCAACATCATCATCAGGTACGCCATCCTCAGGAAGCACAGCAGGGTATAGCTCAGGATCATAGTAGCTACTAATCAGTAGCTCTGTATCCTCATAAGGAACTAAAAATATAGTCTCCAGTCAGAAGGGAGCAAAGTACAAATTCATGATATTTTAACAATTTAAATTAATAATGGAATTATGCACTTTTAAACAGTTTTGAAAAAAAATAATTTTTCAACAGTTAAAACAGTGTGATATGAATAGGTAATGAATATGACCGGATTGGGTTTGTTACAGAAATATCCTAGTGATATGGTATGGCTTATCCCCGTGTGTTTGAGGGGTAAGCTAATACATTCAGTTATACTAATTGGCTGTGGTCATATCCACTACACTACTCCCCCAGTCCCCAATAGTTACAGTAGTTACAGTCAATGCTCTCAAAGAGAGTTTCGTGTTGTATCGTGGTTTAAACTTGCATTAAAACAATTATTAACTAATTGTAATCTACCACAAAAATGTATTTGCCTCAAATGATTGACTGGACGGGTCGATACGTCGGGATGGGAATTCAGGTTCTTCCTTGAAATCCTACATTCGAAAATTTGTCTCAGAAAACCAAAATCGCCAATGTTACTATACTAGTTGCAATCTCTAGTTGTGTCCTAGTCAATTTTAGTCTTTTGACTACGTTATCACAAACAACACAATTTATCTAGTGAGTTGCAATTAATTAAGAAAGATAACTCTGTAACTAATTTTTGGGAAAAACTTTGTGTTTATCAATTTATTGACAAAACTTTGTATTTTCGTAAAAACTTTTCTTTAAGTGAGAAATACGTGAATCATTATTTACAACTTAACATTCATTTTCTTTAATAAATAATTATTATCTTTTACTACGTTCTTACGACAAAATGATAACCAGAAATATAAAAGAAAGCAAAACAAAATTCTAAGCTATTACAATTTCTCACAACCAGAATAAATAAATGGGCTTATGCCCTTACAGACCAATTACATGAATTTAAATAAGAATAAAAGTTTAGTTAGTCCTGAAAATTATCCTACAATTTAATAAAATAAAATAATAATTTAAACTAAATTGAATTTATTTTATGAGTCTCAGATATTGGTCCAATCGTCAAAAATAGCTAATGCCTCAACGTCCGGGCGAAACCGGTTTCGTTTGCACTTAGCCATGGCCCATTGACCAATAAGGTCGTCGCCCGAAATTCAAAATATTAATATTTTCCGAAAATCATTTTAAAATCATTTTTAAAATATAACTAAATTTCTATGAAAAATTCGGCAGCATTTCTTCTATTTTTGGTCAACCCAAAAACTGGAAAAATGCGCCATGATTTCCTGCAAATAATCCCAAACCAGGGAAAATCCATATTCTCACAGAATTATTTCCGAAACAAATTCGGAAAACCCGGAACCAGCATACCGACTATCCAATATAACTTTTAAACCAAAAATCCCAGAAGCTAAACGGATATTCCGAGAACAAAACACAGAACCTATCCCGAGAGGATTCGAAAATTCCGAAATCCATACGAAATAACCACAGAACCGAAATCAACTCACAAAATAAAATCCGATGGTCACAGCACAAATTACCAAGAACTTCGGTATTCCCGAAGTCGAACTTCCAACTGAATCCCGTAACGGGATTGAGGACCAACTCATCATCGACATAAAACCCAAGGAACAATTACTGAGATTAATAGAGATTACCCACAACTTGACGGAATCTGAAGTGTAGCCTCAGACTCAAAACAGCAAGTCGAGCACGGGGAAACGCTGGACAGCGTTCAGATTGAACTCGGGTTGCTGCGGCGGACAGCGCACGGGTCAGAATCGGCGCCGGGGACCACAGGAGGTCGGGTACGGGCACGGGGTCGCCGGACAGAGGAGGCGACGGCGGCGCCGGGGAAATGCCGAGAGAGGCGCTGGAAAGGGGTCGCCGGACCGGCCTGGAAGCGGGGCAGCGTCGGATCCGCTCGGGATCGGCCTAGGTCGGCTCTGGAGGGCGACGCTCGGGACCGCGGGGAGGATCGGCGGCCGAAAAAATCGCCGAAAAATGCGGATCAGGCGGGGTTCGCCGGATTTGGGGGTTAGGGTTCGGGAAAAGAGGGTTTGGGGAGTGGTTTGAGGAGAATGAAGAAGAGGAGGAGCTTTATAGGGGAAGAACCTTAGGGGTTTCGGAAGAGGAAGGGGAAGGGGCGGTGGTTTCATGCAAGGAGGGGAAAGGCTCGGCCGAGCGGCCATTCGGAAAGGAAA
This sequence comes from Iris pallida, assembly GCA_029216955.1. Classification (NCBI taxonomy): domain Eukaryota; kingdom Viridiplantae; phylum Streptophyta; class Magnoliopsida; order Asparagales; family Iridaceae; genus Iris; species Iris pallida. The sequence goes on from JANAVB010003400.1 coordinate 57,826,164, forward strand.
AGAACAATTTTTTCCTAACTGATGGCTAATGAGAGTGATAGTTTAATGAAAGAGTATAAGAAAATATTTTGCTGATTGAAATAAATGGAAAGAGAGAGAAAAGTGATTTAAAGAAAATTTTAAAAGAAAAATATTAAGTTTTCTTTTCTTTATAAAAAATTATAATATTATATCAAATAATACTTTAATTAATGATTTCGAAAACCAAGATTGGCTTGGATTCGAACATGGGTTCAGAAACAGGTCCATGACTCGGGAACGGGTTCAGTATAGTCTAAAGATTCGGGTCAGACCAAAA
>JANAVB010003400.1:57831461-57926461 GCA_029216955.1 Iris pallida
GACGCTAACCATCATCGCACAAATGAAGACTCTGTAGAAGAAGCCCTAGCAATCCAATGGCCAAAACAAGCTCAGAGAGGACTAGTAGTCCGCGCTTTCACCAGGACCCAGGAGAACGCTGAGGCGTCCAATGTCACCTCAGATGCTGACCAACATTGCACAAATAAAGACTCTGTGGAAGAAGCCCTAGCAATCCTAGGGCCAGAACAAGCTCAGAGAGGACTACAAGTACTAGCCGCTGGTCATCCTCTACAGCAAACTATTCTGTGGATAGGAAGTGCTTTCGACTCTATAATTATACTGCCAGAGCAGCCTATCCAGGACTCTGCCGGGGAATCAGTTGGAATCCCACCGGATCCACACGAGCAAGCTATTAGCGACCCTCCCACCCCGACCAAGGCATGAGCATCAACTTTCGGGGCCGATATCAAACAAGGACCTACAGAAACAACAACTATCCAAACCAGATCCGCCGCCAAGTGGAACAAAAAACCAACCCACAAAATCTTTAATGCTTAACATCCTATCCTGGAATGTCCGCGGCCTGGCGAACAAACGTACACTTAGGAGATTAACCAGCCTTCAAAAAATCCACAAAATCGACATCCTCATTCTTCTTGAACCCAAAATTCCCCCTAAAAGAATCAAATCAATCCAGCTGCAGCTGGGCTTCCCTACGACCATAGCTGGCAGACACGACATTTGGATCCTCTGTACGAAGGACGTCAACATCGGAGTCATACAAGACGCCAGACAGGCCCTCTCCTGCTTGTTCGATCACCCCATGATCCCAGAGTGCGCCATTATTTCAGCTGTTTACGGCAGCTGCGATATGGTGGAGCGGAAACACCTTTGGAACGACCTTCTTGATATCCACCTCCACCACAGCAACACACCGTGGCTCTGCATCGGAGACTTCAACGCGATAACCTGCAGAGAAGAGAAAATCGGTGGTCGCCCTCCTCCCTTGCCGGCCATGCATGATTTCAATAACTTCATATTCAACGCCCACCTAACATCCATCCAGTTCACCGGCAACGCCTTCACCTGGTACAACATGCAAGAAGGCGACCGCCGTCAATACTCCCGCCTGGACAGAGGGCTCGCGAACGCATTCTGGCACGGAATAGGGCTCAATACCAACCTATCCCACCTCAATTCCTCAGAATCCGACCACACTCCTCTACTGGTTGAAATTAACAACATTACTAATCCATTCAAAAAAAGCTTCCAATTTCTCGATTTCTGGACCGAACACCCACAATTCTTGGGCGTCGTGGCGGAAGCGTGGAATCGCGAGGACTCTCCCAACCCTCTCTCCCGGGTGAGCAACAAGCTCAGAGCTACTAGGAGAGCACTGTCCCATTGGAGCAAACAAGCGTACTGGGATATTTTCCAAGCTGTCCGGGTCGTAGAGGACGATGTCACCCGCGTCGAAGCCAAGTTCGTATCGGACCGCTTTATTACGGCCAGGAAGGCTCTGAATCTCACCAAGGCCATGCTCAAATTCAGGATCAAAGTTGAGACTGAATTCTGGAAGCAGAAAGCGAGATTGAAATGGGATAGCGAAGGGGACAAAAACTCCAAATACTTTCATGCTTGTGTCAACGGCCGCAGACAGAAGCCATCGATTCACCATATCGTCGACGACAACGGGACCATCAGGACGGACCAAATGAGCATTCAAGCCGAGGCCACGAACTTCTATTCCAAACTATTCTCCAAAGAGATGGTCCACAAAGACAACTCCTTCCTAGACCAAATTCCTCTCCTCATTAACGCTACCGATAATTCTTATTTAGAATGACCCCCTCCGCCCAGGAAGTGAAAGAGGCTGTGTGGGCGCTGAACGAGCACAGTACGCCAGGTCTGGATGGGTTTTCGGTGGTTTTCTTTCGCACGTGTTGGGATATCATCAAACACGACATCACCGAAGCGACTATCGCCTTCTTCGAAGGAGCCACTTACCCCAGAGCCATCTCTGGTGCCAAGCTGATCCTTATCCCTAAAAAAGACAACCCAGAATCATTTTACGATTTTTGACCCATCAGTCTCTGCACCTTCACCAACAAGATCATCTCCAAGATCATCGCAACCAGGATGACTGGTTTTCTCCCCAAGATCATATCCGAGGAGCAAAACGGGTTTGTTCGTGGGAGAAACATCCAAGACAATATTATGCTGGCCCAAGAACTCATCACATGCATGAAATTCCGGTGAGAGGTGGCAACATCGCTGTCAAAATAGACATGGAAAAAGCTTATGACAGACTGGATTAGCAATTCATAATCTGGGTATTCAGGGCCTTCGGATTCTCAGAGAACTAGACCAACATCATTTGGAGATCCATTAGCAACTCATGGTTCTCTACGGTCATCAACGGCCAAACAGAAGGGTTCTTCAAATCGGAGCGCGGGGTTAGACAGGGCGACCCTCTATCCTCCACCGTTTTCATCATTGCAGCTGACGTCCTGAGCAGGAACCTCAACAACATGGTCAATACCCCGCACTTCCAGCACTATCACACCTCCAGTGGATGTCCTGTCATCACCCATCTGGCCTTCACCGACGACCTACTCATCTTTTCTTTCGGGGACGAAGGAGCGGTAGAGGTGGTCCACAACACCCTGCAGAGGTACTCCAGGTGCTCTGGCCAGAAGATTAATCCCTCCAAGAGCGTCATCTACGCCCACCACAACATCGGGAGAGATCACGCCAGAAACCTCTCCAACTTAACATCTTTTTCTGTTAACCATCCTCCGTTCAACTATCTCGGTTGTCCACTTGTGTATGGGAAGTCCAACTCTGGCATCTTTGAGAACTTGACCACTAGAATCAGGAGGAAACTAGAAGGATGGCACAATGCAACCCTCTCCCCAGACGGCAAGATGATACTGATCAATCACGTGCTCACCTCCATCCCTATCCACACTCTGGCAGCATGCTCCCCGCCCAAAAAGGTACTCTCCTCTATCGAACAGATCTTCTGTAACTTCTTTTGGGGGGCATTGCAACGGCCAAGACAAGCATCACTGGGCCAGCTGGGATTCCATGGCTTATCCCACTATCGAGGGGGGATTGGGATTTTCCAAACTCTCTCATATTATCAAAGCTTTCTCCAGGAAACTGTGGTAGAAACTTCGCACGAGCAACAATCTATGGACCAGGTTTTTGAAGGCTAGGTACTTCAAGCACTTCCACCCTTCTATGGCCATTTCCAACAGCAGATCCTCAACGGTTTGGCGTCGTATCCTTATCGGGCGTGAGCTGGCAGAGCCCGTGATGAGACTACATTTAGGGACGGGCAATTCAAATCCTTTCCTCGAGCGATGGGTTGGGGACAGCTTCATCCCGAACCTCGTGGAGTCCCCGAGAGACAGTAGGATTAAAGACCTGTGGAACCACTCCAATGGCGAGTGGAACTGGGATAAAATTAGGGATTGGTCCGGTAATGAAACAGCTGATATCATCCGTCAGAGCGGATTAAGTATCGGCAGCGAGGCCGACGTGCTGAGGTGGTCTGTCGAAGCCTCGGTACGATCTGCGAGAGTCGTCGTTCTGGGATCCGATCGTCCGCACCATCCCATTGTGCCCTATTGGCAATCCTGTATTCCAAAGAAGTGGTCGTTCCTGATGTGGAGAGTCATCAGGCAAAAATTTGCCACCGACGATATCCTCAACACCATCGGAATCAGCTTAGCCTCAGCATGCACGTGCTGCTCTGAGTGTCAGATTGAGACTATAGACCACATCTTTTACTAGGGTAACCTGCCTGATAGTATCTGTAGGACCCTTAACCAGCTCTTCAGTATGGAGCCGAGTGGGGGACGCTTCCACGATCTAGCGGTCTCTTGGGGTTCAGCGTCCCATGGCCACCAGATCGTCGCAGCTGCCGCCACGTGGGCTATTTGGAAGAATCGCAACAAGGCGAGATACGAAGGACACCAATACACAGCCGACCAGCTCATCAGAGAAGTCATCCGTCAATGCCGCAATAGGAGCACCGGGTGCTCCCACAGCCCCGAGCACATTCTGGTCGAAGCTAGACCTCTAAATCCCCGCCCTTCATTGGGCAGGTCGACCGTGGTTTTGGGATGCTCTCTTGTCTATAGGCGTCTTACCTTCCGATGCTAGGCCTTGCAGCCGTTTTGTGGGCATCATTTTCTGTTTTTACCTCCTCTTTTTTGGTTCGCGCGTGGCGCGTTTACTTGTATAGGCTTCGGCATTTTGCGCCTGATACATCAATAAAAGTCTCTTCTTTAAAAGTCTCTTTATATATATATATATATATATATTTATATATATATATATATATATATATATATATATATATATATCAATAAAAGTCTCTTCTTTATATATATATATATATATATATATATATGTATATATATATATATATATATATATATATATATATATATATATATTCTACTATTCTTCTTACTCAAAATCCTCCTACGTTCTTTCCAACATAATCCATATTCGAAATATTCCTCTAAGTGTAATTGTTTCCAATTTGATAATATCGACCTCTTGATTTCGTTTCCAATTTCAGTCGTATATTTATCCCACAATTTTATCTAAATGTCCAATATTTTATATTCCTACCAAGATTACCATATAATCTCCTTTCCGAGCTAGATGACTATGATACTTCCTCGGCCTTTCCAAAGTAAATAGATACGAGAATTCAAAAATATTTCAAAGTGTAGCTGACAGAAGTAGATACAAAATAGTTGATCGATGTAATTAGGACAGAGTTAATTAAGATGAAGAAATAATGATAGGAATTGTTCTTGCTCATCTGGTCATAACGAAGTGAACCAATTTAAAATATAATCTGATAACTATATACGTCTTCCAAAAATCATATTGCCAGAATTTTTGCCACGCCAGTAAGCATAGCTGCAATAAATGGTAGAGTCCATAACTAAGTATTGTGAGACTCGTCTCATGGTATCGGTATTTATATACAGATACGTATTTTTGTACTCGATTTCGTATTTTCTTGGTTTTCGAAATATTTTAAAAAAATTTAACTTATAGATTTTTTTTCCTTGATCGGCATACCGCCAGTATACTAGTATATGCCGATGGCATACCTGTCACTCCCGTTTTCTGTTATACGTATTTTTGGTGTACGTATACAGATTTCTGACATTGGTCAGGTGACCCGTGTTTTGACTTGTCTTTCTTACCCTTGCCTTGGTTTAATCTTGACTTGGTTTAACTTGGTTTGGTTCAACATGGCTTAGCTTTGCTTGGTTTGGTTTGGGGTTGAGATGATAGGGTTTTGTATAAAAACCAACTCCTCTCTCTCTCTCTCTCTCTCTCTCTCTCTCTCTCTCTCTCTCTTCATTTCTTCTTCTCTTCTCTTCCACTTGGAGCTTAACCCTATGCAAGTACATCTTGTCAAATCTTGAACATATTTTTTATTCATTTCGTTTGTTCTATTCTCTTCCTTACATGATTCTAAGCCTCATTAGAACTTGAAGTTTTCGGTTTTGATGGTTACATTTTTGTAGATCTAAGTTTATAACTTTTCATGTTTTTCTTGGTTTTGATCTCTAAAACTTTGTTATTTTCGAAAACTAATGGTTCCATGTTGTGGAAAATTGCATTCTACCCAATTTTGGCTTTTGAACCACTTGATTTCTATTTATTTTGAGTTAGTTATGCTATTTTTCGTGTTCAGGGGTTCCCGATACCTTTTGGTACTGTCGGAACGATGAACAGTGCCGCGCGTAGCGTTTTTGCCGCGCACCGTACTTACGCCGTGGGCTTTTTTGCCCGCGTGAGCAGCGCATCTCGCGCGCCATGAGCCCGCACAATTTTCTGTCGCGCGCCTGTCACGCCCCAGAACCAGAATACTGGAGAGCGGGGGACAGACACAAACAGGTACGTACATTAAAGTGCAACCCACCTCGCAATACGGTCACGGCTGTCTAGATGCATGAGGGTTTAACTACAAGCCATCAGTCTCTTATGGTTAAGAACAAGCCTAGTGTCTCAATCTCAAACAAGCAAATAAATGTTACAAGATATTAGATCATCAGACATACAAATTAAGGCGTCCCAAACATTACATATTCAGATGATCATGAAGCTAGTCATACAAATACGAAGACTAGCAAGAGTTAAAGTCATACATGATCAACCCTAGGATTTGTCAATCATGTTACAGCCCTTAGACAGACAGAATATAAGTTTCAACACGAGCTAACACTTGCTCGACGGCTAAACGCCTCAAAAGAATAATTTTACAATAGGGTGGGAGAGCAAAATAAGAAACCAACTCGTTGCCAGGGTTGCGTCTAGTGTTCACCATCTGGCTGGAAGGCAGGTAGATCCTCGGGTGCTACTCCAAAATCTGGCCATACAAAATCAGCTGGGTCAGACCCTAGAAAGAGCAAGTGCCATAAGGGAGGCTTCACTTAAGAACTAAAACCAGCAGGTTAATAAACAGAAGATATAAATAATGAACATGATTAAGTAACAAGAAGACAGGGTAAGAATAAAATAAGAGCTTGCATTATGAAAACAAGAGACAGAATATAATTCCCATGTTAACCACGAGGCAAGCATTCAGGCACGGCCAATCAAGTCTTACAGCTTGCTATCATTAGCTAACTAGGGTTATCACAGGCCTAGTTACTAACAAGATGCATTTGAGATATTCCCAAGTCACAAGTCCTGCAGTTATCCAGGTTATCCAGGCGAGGTTACTTAGAGTTATCAAGATTACATGAGTTGCATAAGTTACAAGATGACTTGGTATACCTTAGTACATTTGTGTTCAAGAAGTTCTCCACATAACAGTGGGCTGGAAATGTGCCCTACTCGTCGGCAGGCTACAAGTCCGCTCAGGTGTGGCCGGAATAACGGGATTGCCTGTAACTGGGAAAATCTCTCTATATGAACTACTTGATCAATCTAGTCATTAACCTAGTCAGATTCATTATGAATTCCTGACCGTGGTAACCAGAAATCCATGTCCTAGACATGATGCAAGACGAGACAGATAGTTTGTACAGGCACAATCAAGAGAATCAACCACGGTGTCAAGACAAGAGTTACTTAGGAAGTCAGGGTAGCCGTTGGAACAGCCTTTCAAGATTATCATGTCATGTCAGGTTACTTGTTACTTGTCAAGATTACTTGTCAGGAGTGCACCTCGACGGGCCACTATCAAGATTATGCATGTTATGTCAAGTTGCTTATCATGTCAAGAGTGCTTGTCAAGAGTGCGCCTCGACGGGCCACTATCAAGATTATCAAGAAGGGTTCATATTAACATGTTGTGCTCATGCTATAAGTACTTGTCATATCAAGAATTACTTGTCAAGAGTGCGCCACGATGGGCCACCAAAGGAGTTATCATGCCGTGTTCATGTCAAGTTCAGATCATAGCCTAGAATAATCATGTTCAAGTCCAAGTCAAAGCTCAAGTGCAAGTCAAGTTTGTGTTACAGCCAAGTCAGGTCATGCTCAGGTCGGGTCAAAACTCAGGGCACATGTATATAACAAAACCTGCAGACAACTGCAAGAACAAGGAAGGTACAGGGGGGTAGGCGCATCACAATGGACGCCTAACGATGGATGGGCGCCTGGGCATGAATGGACACCAGGGTCAGGATGGCGCATGGCCGACGGAGGCACATAGCCAGAGAGGCGCTGGACCTTCATGGGCGCATGGCCAGATATAGGCGCATGGCCAAAGAGGCATATAGCCAGATATAGGCACATGACCAGATATAAGCGCAGGGCCAAAGAGGCGCATAGCCAGATATAGGCACATCACAATGGGAGACTCACGATGCGTCTTCAGTACATGCGCGTATGGAACCTACGCGCATGACACGCTCGGAGTCAAAAGATGCGTTGCCCGGACTTCACGGCGCACGGCCTCTTGGCGCATGGCCTCCCGAGCGCATGGGGGTTTCGACGCATGGGGTTCCGCATCCCCAAACAGCAAGTTCAACCATAGAAGTTCCAAAAACTTGCCATGACCATAACTTCCTCAAAACAGGTCCAAATTAAGACTTCCAAGGGTCTAAACTGCATAGAACAAGATTTCCTACAACCTAGGACGACTGGTTTTAGGAAATACCAAGCTTTACTAGATCAAAACCAAGAAAAATAAGAAAAGATCAAAACATAGATCTATAGAAATCTATCCATCAAAACCAAAAATACCAAGTTCTAAAGAGGCTTAGAATCAAGTGGAGAAGAGAATGGAAACATAAAAATGGGAGATACATCATGAAGCAAGTTGCACTTGCATAGGATTTCTTGGGTGGGTGGGATGAGTAATAGAGAAGAAGAAGTAAATGAAGAAGAGTAATGAAGAGAGAGAGAGGATAGTTGACTTATATAGCAACCCCTCTAATCTCAAACCAAAATAAACCAAACCAAGCCAAGTCAAGCCAAGATGAACCAAAATAAACCAAGTCAAGCCAAGTCAAGTCATGTTGAACCAAACTAAATAAACCAAGGCAAGATTAAACCAGGATCAAACTAAATAGGACAAGTCAAAACACGGACCACCTGGCAATTGTCAGAAAATCGTACACGTATACTGAAAATATGAGTAACGGGCAACGGGAGTGACAACTCTTTCCACCTTAAAAGAATTCTGTCCTTGAAATTTAATCAAGAGGCTAGAGGTGTCGGGGCAAGCTATACTAACACTAGCAATCTATGACTAACAGTCAATTAGACAATCATTCATGCAAGCAAGAAATTAAAGGCATAAGGCATAAGGAAGATATTATACCTTATGAGTCAAACATGTGTGGATATCGCGACCGGATATGATCCTCACATACCCACGTTGACTCATCCAAAGAGTGATGACCCCAAGCAACACGGACTAACTTAATAGTCTTGTTCTTGAGTACCTTCTCTTTTCGGTCCAATATGGATACAGGCTTTCCTCATACGAAAGGTCGGTACCAACAACCAATTTCGAATGATCAAGGATATAGCTCGGATCTGGGATGTACCGTCGTAATTGGGATACATGGAATACGTCATGTACCTCACGTAACGACGGCGGAAGAGCGAGACGATAGGACACATCGCCTACTCGCTCGAGAATATCAAACGGTCCTATATACCTAGGACTAAGGTTTTCCCGTACGCCGAATCGAATGACGCCACGAGTAGGCGAGATCCTAAGGAATACGTGGTTGCTGATAGAAAACTCAAGAGGAAGCCGGTAAGAATCAGCCCAATGACGCTGACGATCTTGGACAACTCGAAGATGATCTCTAACTTGTCTGACCACCTCGATAGTCCGATTAACCATTTCTGGACCAAGCATCTACCTCTCGCCGACATCGTCTCAGGCTAAAGGTGATCTGCACTTACTGCCATAAAGTGCCTCTAATGGTGCCATCTGGATACCGGCCTGGAAACTGTTATTGTAGGAGAACTCCACGAGGTGTAGGTGGTCTTCCCAGGAACCATCAAAGTCAAGTGTACAGGATCGCAACATATCCTCAAGAGTTTGAATCGTGCGCTCTGACTGACCATTTGTCTGCGGATGATAAGCTGAACTAAACTTGTGACGAGTCCCCAAACTCTCCTGAAGACTCCGCCAAAAGTGCGAGGTAAATCGTGAATCTCTATCTGATACGATACTAAATGACACTCCATGCAATCTGAATATCTGTTTGAGATACATCTCTGCAAGCTGATCTGTCGACTGACCAATTCTGAAATGGAGAAAATGAGCTACCTACGTGAGTCGGTCAACTATAACCCAGATAGCATCTCTTCCAGCTGGGAATTTTGGTAACCCAGTTACAAAATCCATGGTAATGTGCTCCCATTTCTATTTTGGGATCGGAAAAGGTTGAAGAAGTCCAGCTGGCCTCTGATGTTCAGCTTTAACTTGCTGACAAACCAAACAACGAGAGACAAACCGGGCTATCTCCCTCTTCATGCCATTCCACCAAAAATGCTGGCGAATATCATGATACATCTTCATGCCACCGGGATGAATTGAATACTGCGAACTATGAGCCTCTGCCATAATCTCCTGTCTGATATCCGCTGGGTACACAAAGACGCCTTCCATACGGAGAGTACCGTCTTCGTGAATACATAACTCTGTTATCCTTCCTGTTTTACATTCTGCCCTAAGTCGCTGAAGCTTAGAATTCGTTGACTGAGCTGTCTTGATCCTCTCAACTATACTGGACTGAACTTGCATGCTGGCCATCAAGGCCACATTGGTAGGGAGAACTACCTCTATACCCATCTTCTGAAGATCTGCTAATAACTCGGGCTGTGCTATTAGGAAATAAGCTCCTGCTCTTATACTTAATGCATCTACAATAACATTAACCTTTCCAAGATGATACTGCAGGTTGATGTCATAATCCACCAATAGCTCTAGCCATCTTCTCTGACGCATATTAAGATCCTTCTGGATAAGCACATACTTAAGACTCTTGTGGTAGGTGAAAATATCCACCCTATCTCCATACAAATAATGCCTCCAAAGCTTGAAGGCAAAAAATCGCCGCTGCTAACTCCAAGTCATGTGTTTGATAATTCTTCTCGTGATCACGAAGCTGACATGATGCATAAGCTACTACCTTACCATGTTGCATTAGGACGCATCCTAATCCTTTACCTGAAGCATCACAATAAACTAAAAATTCTCCAGTCCCATCCGGAAGCGTGAGAATGGGTGTCGTCATCAATCCTTGCTTCAACTTCTCAAATGAACTCTGATATTCTACTGTCCAAGCAAACTGCACATCTTTACGGGTCAACCGCGTCAATGGCACTGAAATTCGAGCAAAGTCTGACACAAATCGGTGGTAATAGCCCGCCAATCCTAGGAAACTGCGAACTTCTGCTACGGTACTGGGTACTGACCATGTCTCTATGGCTACTATCTTCTGGGGGTCCACTTCCACACCACCTCTGGTGATGATATGACCTAAGTACGAAATACGATCAAGCCAAAATTTACACTTACTGAACTTTGCGTACAACTGATGCTCTCTAAAAATATGAAGAACTTCTCAAAGGTGTTGCTCATGCTCCGCTTCACTCTTGCTATAGAATAAGATGTCGTCTATAAACACTATCACAAACTAATCCAAATAGGGCATGAAAATACAATTCATGAGATCAATGAATACCGCTGGTGCATTGGTCGCTCCGAATGGCATAACAAGAAACTCCCAATGCCCATACCTCGATCTGAATGCTGTATTCGGGATGTCTTGCTCTCTAACTCTGATCTGATGGTACCCTGAGTGCAAGTCAATCTTCGAGAATACTGCCGCTCCACTGAGTTGGTCGAACAAATCATCTATCCTTGGCAAGGGATATATGTTCTTGATTGTTATGAAATTTAAGGTACGATAATCAATACATAATCTTGACGTAGCATCCTTCTTTTTCAAAAAGAAGCATCGGGGCTCCCCAAGGCGATCTACTTGCACGGATGAATCCCTTGGTCCTAAGTTCTTCAATCATCTTGTACAGGATCTCCAATTCTGATGGTGCTATTATGTAGACTCTCTCTAATACTGGTGCTGTCCCTGGAATCAAATCGATGGTGAACTCAATCTCTCTCTGTGGGAGCATACCTGGAAGCTCTTCGGGGAATACGTCAGAAAACTCTGCTACTACTCTGGGAAACTGAACTGCTATTGCAACTGCCATCCGCAAGACTGGGGGAGAAGGCTCTACTTCGCCTCTGGAAAATAAAAATTTCTCTTCGCCGGGAATACCAAAAATAATCCTGCCAGCATGGCAGTCTATTCTTGCATATTGTCCTTCAACCAATCCATTCCTAAGACCACATCATAGTCGGCCATCAAAAATTCTATCAATCTAGTAGGAAACTCTATACCGCTAACTATGATTCGACACAAGGAAGATACCATATCTACTCCCACAAGACCGTTACCAGTAAGGATATTTAGTCTTATTGATAATGACTCGGGCTCCAGTCCTATCCATGTCACGAATCGTACAGACATAAATGAGTGCGATGCACCTTAATCAAATAATATTGATACTGAAAAAGAGTTGACGAGAATGGTACATGCCACTACCTCACCTGATGCCAATTCTTCTTCTACCGACAAGGCCATGGCTTGACCCTGTCCTCTTGGTGTTGGTCCCCTCCGATGGTAACCTTTCTGCCTGTTCTGAACCTGGACGTGAACATACTGTTGAGTCCTCTGCTGCTAGAATGCTTGAGCCTGAGGCCGCAAGGGCCTCGGAGGCTGGTACTGCTGCTGTACTGGTGCTGGTCCCCTAACCGATGGACTGCTTAGGGTTGATGAAGATGAACTAGCTCTATACGGACAGGACCCTATCATGTGATCTGGTGCCCCACAAGCCAAGCACAACTCCTGTGCTCTGCGACACTCTGAGACTACGTGTCCTGGCTTTCCATAATGAGTGCAGTCCATTGCGGAAGACTGCTTTTGCTTCTGTTGCCGAGGGTACATCGGTGTCGAGTGCTGAACCGACGAAACTGTGGTCGCCCTCCTAGGAGCTCCAATAGTCAAAGCCCTAGCTGACATGGCTGGTATTGATGACTGAGATAACTGACCATGAGGCCTCTTCCGACCCCCTACTCGGTCTACTATCCTCTAGGAGGTATACTCATGACTCCTAGCTGCTCGCAAAATAGCATCAAAGGTCTGATGCTCAAACTGCTCCACCGCTAGAATGATCTTTAGGTGGAGCCCCTGCTGCAACCGCTGGGCTCGGTCCAATTCGGTCGCTACCAAGGTAGGTGCAAACCGACTAAGCTTTGAAAACTCGGCCACATATCCATCGACCGTCCTTCCCATCTGCTTGAGATTGCTGAATCTGGTCTGCAGATCATACCGAACTACTGCATCAAAATACTTCGTTTGTAACTTGTCGTTGAATACCGCCCATAAGACAGGCGTCACCAAACCAACTGCTTGTATCGCCCACCAGCTGCGGGCTAAGTCCAATAACTGCAGGCGCACTACGACCACCTTCTTATCCTCTGGAATTCGAGCGGCCTCCAGAATAACCTCTATATCCTGAAGCCAAGCATCAGCAGCAATCGCATCTTCACTGTCGTCAAAGAAGGGAGGGTTCAAATGCTTGAAACTGTTGGCCGCATTGTTCCCTTGATAACCAACTCTGCCCATAGCATCCTGTATTGTCTGGTGCAGGACATCACCCCGACGATCTTGTGATGCAAGCAATTCCCTGATGAGTCCCACCAGGGCTCTATTTCCAGACTCTGCAGGCAGGACTGGCTGAACCGGTGGCTCTAGACCTCCGAAAGGCATAGTTCGGAAGGCTGTCCCCGAATGCTGGGGTTGGTCCCCAGGTTGCTGTCGGTTCACTGGAGGTGCTCCTCCTAGCTGATCGGTAGGACCAGGAATAATGCCACTGAAGAAATGACATGAGGAACAATAAGGAAGGACTGAGATAGATCAGGGATGTAAGCATGTGATCAGGTCAAGATTCAGGAAGATTAAAAGGCACGAGTAGAAATCAAGGGCGAGTGCAGATTGAGACAACTATTCAGTAAACCCCCACGCATCTTGATTTACAAGACCTGCATGGGCCACCACTTAAACCGTATCACGCCCCAGAACCAGAATACTGCAGAGCGGGGGACAAACACAGCCAGCTACGTACATTGAAGTGCAACCACCTCATAATACGATCACAGCTGTCTAGATGCATGAGGGTTTAACTACAAGCCAGCAGTCTCTTACGGTCAAGAGCAAGCCTAGTGTCTCAATCTCAAGCAAGCAAATAAATGTTACAAGATATTAGATCATTAGACATACAAAGTAAGGCATCCCAAACATTACATATTCAGATGATCATGAAGCTAGTCATACAAATACGAAGACTAGCAAGAGTGAAAGTCATACATGATCAACCCTAGGATTTATCAATCATGTTACAGGCCTTAGACAACAGAATATAAGTTTCAACACGAGCTAACACTTGCTCGGCGGCTAAACGCATCAAAAGAATAATTTTACAATAGAGTGGGAGAGCAAAATAAGAAATATACCCGTTGTCAGGGTTGCGTCTAGTGTTCACCATCTGGCTGGAAGGAAGGTAGATCCTCGGGTGCTACTCCAAAATCTGGCCATACAAAACCAGCTGGGTTAAACCCTAGAAAGAGCAAGTGCCACAAGGGAGGCTTCACTTGGGAACTAAAACCAGCAGGTTAATAAATAGAAGATATAAATAATAAACATGATTAAGTAACAAGAAGACAGGGTTAGAATAAAACAAGAGCTTGCATTATGAAAACAAGAGACGGAATATAATTCCCATGTTAACCACGAGGCAAGCATTCAGGCACGGCCAATCAAGTCTTACGGCTTGCTATCATTAGCTAACTAGGGTTATCACAGGCCTAGTTACTAACAAGATGCATTTGAGATATTCGCAAGTCACCAGTCCTGCAGCTATCCAGGTTATTCAGACGTGGTTGCTTAGAGTTATCAAGATTACATGAGTTGCATAAGTTACAAGATGACTTGGTGTACCTTAGTACAATTGTATTCAAGAAGTGCCCCACATAAAAGTGGGCTGGAAATGTGCCCAAATCGTCGGCAGGCTACAAGTCCACTCAGGTGTGGCCGGGATAACGGGATCGCCTGTAACTGGAAAAATCTCTCTATATGAACTATTTGATCAATCTAGTCATTAACCTAGTCAGATTTATTATGAATTCTTGAACGTGGTAACCAGGAATCCATGTCCTAGACATGATGCAAGACGAGACATGTAGTTTGTAAAGGCACAATCAAGAGAATCAACTACGGTGTCAAGACAAGAGTTACTTAGCAAGTCAGGATAGCCGTCACAACAGCCCTTCAAGATTATCATGTTATGTCAGGTTACTTGTTACTTGTCAAGATTACTTGTCAGGAGTGCGCCTCGATGGGCCACTATCAAGACTATACATGTTATGTCAAGTTGCTTTTCATGTCAAGAGTGCTTGTCAAGAGTGCGCCTCGACGGGCCAGTATCAAGATTATCAAGAAGCGTTCATGTTAACATGTCATGCTCATGCTATAAGTACTTGTCATATCAAGAATTATTGGTCAAGTGTGCGCCACGACGGGCCACCAAAGGAGTTATCATGCCGTGTTCTTGTCAAGTTCAGATCATAGCCTAGAATTATCATGTTCAAGTCCAAGTCCAAGTTAAAGTTCAAGTGCACGTCAAGTTCGTGTTACAGCCAAGTCAGATCATGCTCAGGTCGGGTCAAAACTTAGGGCACATGTATATAACAAAACCTGTAGACGACTGCAAGAACAAGAAAGGTGCAGGGGGGTAGGCGCATCACAATGGACGCCTAGGCAATCATGGGTGCCTGGGCATGAATGGACACCACGGTCAGGATGGCGCACGGTCGAGGTAGACGCATGGCCAGATATAGGCGCATGGCCAAAGAGGCGCATAGCCAGATATAGGCGCATGGCCAGATATAAGCGCATAGCCAAAGAGGCGCATAGCCAAATATAGGCGCATCACAATAGGAGACTCACGATGCGTATTTAGTACATCCGTGTATGGAACCTACGCGCATGACACCCTCGGATTCAAAAGATGCGTTGCCGGGACTTCACGGCACATGGCCTCCCGGGCGCATGGGTGTTTCGACGCATGGGGTTCATCGCCCCCAAACAACAAGTTCAGCTATAGAAGTTCCAAAAACTTGTTATGACCATAACTTCCTCAAAACAAGTCCAAATTGTGACTTCCAAGGGTCTAAACTGCATAGAACGAGATTTTCTACAGCCTGGGACGATTGATTTTATGAAATACCAAGCTTTACTAGATCAAAACCAAGAAAAACAAGAAAAGATCAAAACTTAGATCTACAAAAATCTATCCTTCAAAACCAAAAATGCCAAGTTCTAAAGAGGCTTAGAATCAAGTGGAGAAGAGAATGAAAAAATAAAAATGGGAGATCCATCATGAAGCAAGTTGCACTTGCCTAGGGCTTCTTGGGTGGGTGGAGGAGTAATGGAGAAGAAGAAGTAAATGAAGAAGAGTAATCAAGAGAGAGAGAGAGAGGATAGTTGACTTATATAGCAACCCCACTCATCTCAAACCAAAATAAACTAAACCAAGACAAGCCAACCCAAGATAAACCAAGTCAAGTCAAGTCATGTTGAACCAAACAAAATAAACCAAGATAAGATTAAACCAGGATCAAGCTAAACAAGACAAGACAAAACACGGGCCACCTGACAATTGTCAGAAATTCGTACTCGTATACTGAAAATACATGTAACGGGAAACGGGAGTGACAGTGCCCGTGCGCCGTGCTAGCGCGCAACTTGGGGCGTCGGCATTTTTCCCGCGCATGCAGCGCATCTCGGGCGCCACACACCCGTACGATTTTTTGCCGTGCGCCCGCGCGCCGTGCTTCCGCGCACCTTGCGTCGTGGGCATTTTTGCCAGCGCGTGCAGCGCATCTCGCACGTCGCACGCCGGCGTGCCGTGCTTGTGCGCACCTTGCGCCGTGAACATTTTTTGTTCGCGCGCAGCGCATCCCGTACGCCAGTACGGTTTTCTATCGTGTGTCGTGCTATTGCACACCTTGCGCCGTAGGCATTTTTGTCCGAGCGTGCAGCGTATCTCACGCGCCGCCCGCCCGTGCGATTTTCTCCCGCGCGCCGTGCTTGCGTGAACCTTACGCCGTGGGCATTTTTGCCCGCGCGTGCAGCGCATCTCGCGCACCGTACGCCCGCGCAATTTTTTGTCGTGCGCACGCGTGCCGTGCTTGCGCGCACCTTACACCGTGGGCAGTTATACCCGCACGTGCAGTGCGCAGACCGCACGACGTGCATGCGCACACCTTGCGCCGTGGGCAGTTTTGCCCGCACGTGCAATACGTTTTGCGCACAATGCGTAGACCGCATGTCGTGCATGTGCGCTTCGCGCGCCGTCGGCAGTTTTGCTTGCGCACAGTGCGCCCGTGCACAGATTGTCTTGAATGGCTAATTTTACTTGTTTAAGCTATTTTGTAGTTAAAATCTTGAAAAACTCAAACAAAAAAGTTGTAGATCTTTTTCTTGGCTTCAAGAATCTTTTTGTTTTACTTTAATTGGAGTTCATATGCGACAGATAGTTTTAATCACAATTTTTGATATTCTTTGCATATTTTCTATATTTGACCTAAAATGCGACGGCCCAACTTAGTAACTTGTGAATATTGAACTTAACTTGAACATGACAACATGATCTCATCTTGATAATCTAGATAGTGGCCCGTCGTGGCGCACTCATGTTGCATGTCTTCTTTGCTTACTAGATAGTGACCCGTCGTGGTGCACTCTTGTACATGTCTTTTCTTGCTTACATGATAGTGGCATGTCTTAGCGCACTCCCTATTTTTGCTAGAGTGGCTCTTCGTAGCGCACTCCTAGCTTCCAACTTATTATATTTTTTGTTGTGGCTTGTTATAGTGCACTTTCTTGTATTGTCCAGTCTTGCATATCATGTCTAAGATGGATTCTACATAATGTCACACCCAGAATCCAACAAGAAAATGTTAAGGACTAATAACTAGCTTGATTATTTAGATCATTGGAAAGGAAGAATTTCCCAGTTACCTGTAGCCCTTCGTGTTTCGGTCTCTCTCTCTATATATATAGAACATGTGATTTGGAGCTATCTGTCATGATAAGCACACTTCCAGAACACCGTCGAGTGGGGCACTTCTTTAGGACACACGTATCTTACTGCGGTGTGTCTGCTATACTTATTTTCTTTTTGGCCTGAATGAGTCGGATAGTCTGCAGGGCAGATAACTGGATTAGATTTCTCAAATGTGCATCTTGTTAGTAATTAGGATTGTGATAACCCTAGTTAGCTACTGTATAAAGCTGTACTCATTGCTTGGTCGTGATTGTTGTATGGATATAGTCTAGTTTTGTCTACGGATTTGTTTATTTCAGTACATCATTGTTTATGCTTTACTTTTGCCGATAAATGATTAGAGATGAAGTTCTGTTTAGGAGAAGGGTTACAACCCCGGTCCTTGTTTAGTTTACGAGTTGTAATTTGGGTTCCAAAATAGTTTCTAAGTTATCTTATCATTTGTTGTTCTATATAGTTATCATACATACTCACATGTCCCAGTTACCTAATATGCTCTTATGTCCCTGTTATCTTACATGCTCACATGTACCATTTCTCTACATTCTCACATGCTCAGTTTATCTCATATGTTCACATGTTTCTGTCTACCTTACATGTCCACAGTTTACATTATGTCATATGTTATTTACTCTATGCTCTGTGTTGCTTTGCTTATTGTCTTTTCTACTCTCGAGATGAGTGCATTGGTATTGCACGAGTCTCGATTTGTATTTACTTATTTATGTCTCTATCTGTTTTTGTGTTAGTTATTGCTAGTTTTAGGTCATAGTTTCGCTTCCTTTGTAGTACTTGCTATTGGGGGTCTGACCCCACTGGTTTTGTTTGGCCAGATCTGATAGAGGAGCCCGGAGGATCTTTCGTACCATCTACTCGACGGTGACTACCCATTGCACCAGAGTACCTTAGTTGATTTTCCTATATCATTCTCCTACTAGTTATGTACATTATTCTTTTGTGGCGTTTAGCCTCCGAGGACGTGTTTAGCTCGTGTTTTGGATCTTGACATTTAGCCTACGGGCCTAAACATGATTTGCTTATTCTAGACTATAGCTAGAGCTTATCATGTATGACTATTATTCTTGCTAGTTCTTCACTTTGTATTACTAGCTTCATGATCATCCATGTATATATAGTTTGGGACGCTTTACTATTTTATGTCTGATGATCATACTTCTTGTACTTTGTATATTTGCCTGTGATTGAGATACCTAGGATTGCTTGATCTATGATTGACTATTGGATTGTAATAGTAACCCCCCATGTCTTTACAGCTTATACATTACTTCGGGGTACTGGAGTACTTTGGAATACGTAGCTGGCCTAGTCCGTCCCTACTTGCCAGTATTCTGGTTTTGGGGCATGACAGGTATACACCCTATAATCATGTTATCTAGAATTCTCACCACGCCAACCGGTATGGCTGCGAGAAACTCTAAATTCTATAACTAAGATAAGTATACTCCAAACCAGGCTCTATGTTTTTGTCATACCAGCTAGTATGGCTGCGATAAATTCTAGACTCCATAACTAAAGCAGACATTTACCTTTCTCACTGTCCTCATCAAATATGTTATCAAAATATACCTTAATTCAATCCATAAAATTTATCTTGATACAAAATCAAAGTCAACAACGAACACCAGGAATCAAATTCAACAACGAATCAAGGAAGAGTAAATGGAAACAAGCGGAAACAGATTTCGAGGCAGGGTTTAGAGTAAGATTCTCAGGGGTCGTTACAAAAGTACTATCTTGGTCAAAATTCAAAATTCCTTGAATATAGCCTAAAATATTCCTCGATCTTCATATAAAAGGTTTGTTAATCATGTTCTCCTCTCAACCTAAATGGTATATAAGTTCAACTTCTATTTTCTAGTTCTCTCTAGGGTCCATAAAACTCATCCTAATGCAAGAACAAGGTTCGATAACGGACAGATATTGAAATCAGGATGAGCAAAAGCAAGTGGGAATAGTCTCAATAGAGTTTCAAAGTAAGATTCTCAGGGGTCGTCCCTGGAATATATCAAGAATTCCTAATATGTGATTGAGTACCAAATCTTCTAAAATATTCTATGATTCAATCCTAATCCTAGGACAGGCTCGCAGTAGTACGACTAATCCTAAGTACTACCACGACTTTGCATTAGTCGCAAAGACTGACCTGCATGGACTACCATAAAAACGTGTCATGACCCGTACCCGAATATTCGGACACGAGTACATGGGCCACGCCCAGCCTACGTCGCAGTATCGACGGTAGAACGCTGTCAAGTACCCAATAATATATCTATACAGTTCTATGATCCACTAAACATCATGTACTCAAATCACATACAACTAAGGAAGATATGAAAGAAAGACAACAATGAAATCTATAAAATGAACATACATATCAGGAAATGTATCGGAGGCATATCCGATGAACAAGACGTAAATCTAGATAAAGAATATGGCCTAGAGCTCTCAAGAGGTCAACTCATGATCCAAAAGAACGTCGAGATCTGTCATCATGAAGTCCAAAGTGTGGGGGATAACATTACCTAAAAATAGTTATCCAGTCAGGATTAGAATGAACACATCACTAACAACAGTTCTCAGTAAATGATAAAGACTATGTAACAGTAAATAAAAAGAATATACGAGAATAAGTAAAGTGTACATGAAAGTAGCATGGCATAGTAAAACTGTAAACAAGAACAAGAAAGAGTAAAGCAGGTTATCTCATGTACAAGAGTCAAGAATCTATACAAACCATGTGAGTAAGTACTAGCTTCGACATGTGGCCGACTTGGGAACTTGCACAAGGTCTACTGGCCTGGTTAATCATACGTGAGGTATATGATTAACACTCAAAAGGAACTATACATGCACAAAGAGGATATTGACCACATATCTATTCTACTACTTCCCGCCCCCGACTGATACTGTGGATCCAACCATGACACGTTATGACACAGGATTCTCTGAGAATGTCGCAAGCCTTCACAGGAATCGTGTCTATACAATGCACAAGAACAAGGACAAGACTCGCACAAGATATACCAAGACAGGAATAACATCTCATGACGGGATCCAGACAAATATCAATCCGTGTGACCAATGTGTCAAGAAGTCGAGGATATCTACACTAAATACATGAAACATAGAAAATAACATAAATGGAAAATTATCAGAGAATGTACTCGTCTCAATTTATTGGAGTCGACGTACACGACACGAACATGTCGACACGGGATAGGTACAATGCTATGCTCCACAAGATGGTCCCAAACGACGACACAGGCAGTTCCCAATCAAGGAAAATAAATCAAGGAAGAGGGAGGGGATATGCTACTGAACCCAATCACTACAAAATCTACAAAAAAAACAATAATAAAATATAAATAAAAGAAAACAAAGGGGAAGAGCTGCTGCTCTTTTCCAACAATTCAAAAAAGGGGGGTTCATCCCTAAATTCTTCCTTAAACTGGAGAGGGGGAGAAAGCTGAGGAAGAGAGAGGATGGGGGTTCTCACAGTGGTTTTGCCACGACGGGACGGCGCTGGGGTGCAGACTCGGCAGAGGCATCAGCGACCGGGCGGAGTGGACGCTTGAGGACGGCGGCGCTCGAAGGGGTGGTCGGCGCACGGGCACTGGAAGAAATGGAGTTTGTAACCCCGCTTTTTCCAATTTATTGAATTTTGGTATTTTTCTAGTATTTTAGAAATTTTTTGAAGTGATTACATTAATATTTATTGAGTACCAATTTCCTTATTAGTTTTTAGCATTATGTTTTATGGAAGAAATCTTGTTAGAGACTCTAGCAACAATTGTGGAGTGTTATCCAAGAATTGCAATAACTTTTCTAACTAACTACTTGGATTAATAGCTAACCTAGAAGTGGGTCCAAGATTTCTAACAACCATAACTAACCTTCTAACAAACTGTTATATGCAGTTTGTAATAAACCGTTTGTGAGACACTTATTTACAAATTTTCCATTTTCTCTCCCTCCTCTATAAGAGGCCCAGAGGAGAGAGAAATTGAGCTCAACAGCTCAATTTTCAAACCGAGCTTCTTCTTTCTTTTTCTCCAATTTGTTTCTTGAAACCTTTCCCTAACCCTAAACCCTAATTTCTCGAATGGATCCATGGTGATGGCGACGGCGACGGGCTCTTCCTCCTGCGAATAAGACAGCAACGACGCACTCTTTGGCGTCGAGTTCTCGGCGACGCACGACCACTACCACGACGGCAGCGGCGACAACGAGGGTTTCGTCTCCGATGAGTGGGTGGTTTCTTCTTCGACAGATCTAGAGCCGGAAGCACTTCTCGGGTGGCACACGATCGAGACTGCAAGACCTCGTCGATGGCGCTTCTCCGATTCTCCGGCGACGACGAGTTCCGCGATGACGCTCCATCATTCGATCCCGACGATCGACAGCAGTGGGTTTCGTCCACAGCAAGCGAGTTCATCGGCGGCGGTAGCTAGGCGTCTCTTTCCCGACGCCGACGACGAGTAGCTCAGCTTCTCCGGTGATCCGATCTTCTTCGGCGACTCCATCGGTTGGACTTCTTGTTTCGATCAAGAACGCGACAATCTCTGGTAAGCATTTGATTTGATTTGATTTGATTTGATTCCATTCTTTGTTCAAATTCAAGATTGGATCTGGTGTGTTCTCAATAAATTGATTTGGCGGTTAATATTCTTTCTGATTGGAAATTGATCAGTAGATCAACTGCAGAATTGAGGTCGAAGTTCTGTATGAGTGTGTGTGGATCTGGGATCCTATGAGTTTTCTTGAATCTCCTTGATTTTTCTTTTATTGTTCTTATAAAATAATCTCCAACACTTCTAAGAACATGTTTTATTCTTTGTGCATGGCGTTTGTTCGATGGAATGCCTCTGCTGGACACGAAGAGCTATGTCTGACCTCCTGGGACCAAGTTCTCACTCTAGATCTAGCTTCCTAAGCTCAGGTAATGCCCTACCTTCCTTGTGTTAGAGAACATATTACATGTTCTGTACTTTAATATGAGTTTTGGCCAGAACTGTGGGTGGAATGCGAGGAGTCCAGGTGTTGTTCGTGTCAAGCGTTAGCGTGTGTTCTTTTGTTCGTGTCTAGAAATTGGTTCGTGTCAGAATCCTGTGTGTCTAGAAGTAAAATGGTGTACAGGTAAATCGCTTTAGTCGGGTCGAGATTAGTAAGTAGATGAAGAAGAAGAAGTCGTCTACAGATCAGTTGGCTAGGCGTGCAATGGTTGGAGATGGAGTTGAACCTTAATAGCCGTTATCGACTTTATTTTGTGCTTTAGACAGAACTGAGTCTTATCGGACATTTATGTTAGTGGGCTGCAGACCACGACCCATAGTGTTCATTCATGTTTATTATCTTATTGTGGATTGAGATATAGATTTGTTTGCCAAGACTTGGCAGCTTACCCTAGCCGTGACAGCATTTACGTACTTGAGTCGGGCTGGAGTCTACTTGATGCGTAGCTGGCTTGCTCACGAGCTCGCATCCGAAAAGCGGGTACGGGTCGTGACAAGTTTTTTTGGTGGCCCATGCAGGTCAGAGCATATCGTACCGGTTACGTAACTGTACTGGTACGAGCCTGCGCATCTGACTAAACCCTTAGAAATCTCAATCCACTTTGCTTTGAAATTTTTTCTAGAAATTCTCTACGTCCTTGAAACTCCATATTTGCTCTCGATTATACTTTCTTGCTTTCCATACCAATGATTCTCGTCCACTTTTATTTCAAGATGACAAACGATCGTGCTGTCTAGAATTCATTAGAAATTCTTAAGTTATAGTATACTATTGCTTGACTATTGAATATTTTGGTGTTTATAGACATTATGGAGTATAGATGCCACAAGCCCTAGATATCTGTTGGTAGAATTCTTAGCAACTAGTTAGAAGATCATAAGACTTTGGTGCCCGTGTTTTGAGGAGTAGTGTGACCAAACGTGGATAGAAGTTCTCAAGTATTCGGAGTGATGAAATGACTAAAGAATGTTACAAAATATTTTGAGAGATTAAATTTGAGGATATCAAGGTAATAGTAGACTTTGATTTTTAGGAATAGTTACGAATTAGAATTTCGAGGACGAAATTATTTTTAAGGTGGGTGGATTTGTAGCTCCCCTTCCTGAAAATTTTGAATTATTTTTTTATTTGATTTAAATGGTGTTTCTGAATTTTTATAAATAATTATTTTAGTTAATTATTACGGTAGATGTCTTTAGCCATGGTGGAGTTTTGGAGTACAAGACGACTAGGAATCATGGCACGGGTAGTGCAGTAGCGTGCTTTGACTACTGTTTAGCCATGATAGGGGAGTGCCAAGCCATCGGTGTGTCCTAACTAGGAAAACCAGGCCAAGCTATAGCATGACCATTAGAAAAAGTTTAATTAATTATTATTATTAGATTTATTGACTTTGCAGGAACCCGGTTGAACCAAACTAGTCCAGACTGGACCCGAACTAAGCCCAAGCCCATGTAGTCATATTTTGTGTGTGTACAAATTTTCCCTAAATTATTTTAGGTGATAAGGTACATTTTTAACTATTTGAATATTTGTACAAAACTGGTATTTTATTATTAAATATTGTTTACAATGTTTGTACAATTTTCTGGACCCAGACAAAGGTGAATAGTATAAATTCAACAAACCACCATTTAATTATTTTAGTATTATTTTATTATTCTATGGTGATTAAATAAATATATTATTGCAATTAGGTATTATTACTTGTTAATTGAGTATTTATTGGTACATAAATATATGAGGTAGATATATATATGTGTGTATAAATATAGATGTATATTAAACGTGTGTGTGTGTATATATAAATGTATATTATATATGTATATTTGTATGTATATATAAATATATCATATATATGGGTGTATGTATAATATATAGGATTATGTGTGTTTGGGTATATATATAAATATATTAGTATGTATATTTATATGTAAATAGGTATGTATAAACATATATGTAAATATATTTATAGGTAAATATGTATAGCAGCAGCAGTAGTATAAAACCGAACCCAGCCCAGGAATTCCAGCCCATAGGCCAGCCCAAACCCGCATGCATCCCAACCCAGGCCCACAAGCCCAGCAGCCCAAGTCATTGAGGGAATCCCAATACAAACCAAGCCAGGCCAATCCCAATACAAACCAAGTCAGGCCAGTAGCTGCTAAAATCCCGCACAAGGAATCCCTACAGCCCGAGCACAGCACATCAAACTCGACCCAAATTTATACATGGTGTATATAAATATAGATATCGTGAACGAGCGAGAAGAAGAATTCGCGCAAACCCTAGACTAAACTCGACGCGCCGCCACTTCCACCGCGACCCACCAGTCCGACGCCGGTGCGTGTCGTGGACCGCCGCGCGCGGCCGCGCGGGTCGCCGGAGGCTGCCGGAAGCACAGCCGTGCACAGGAGACAGGGAACCACCGACAGCAGCGTCCCCAAAGCCTTGATTTTGCGGTGAGTTTTCTCTCTCGTCGTAGCATATATTTTTGTACGGTTTCTTCGTACAAGTCGACAATATAACCATCTTCGAAACCCTTCAAAGGGAATTTGTTGTAAACCCTTCGATCGACCGAGAACTCGACGCGAAGTCGATCCAATAACTGTTCAAGAACAGAACAGTTTCGTAGACCGATTACCCTAATTTACGGTCAGTTTTCTTCCAAACTATGAACGATTTTGAAAATCTATTTGAAGGAGTTTATTGACAACATATAGGACTTCACGACCCTTTTCGTGGATTTAGAAATCATCGACTACGTATCGAGAAATCGAATCCGAAATTTACCAAAAAACTGTTTTAAAAACTAGAAAATTTGTCCGATACGACGTACGTCCCGCCAATCCGGGCGACGTGGTCACGAACTGAAGGCATCGAAAGGTGCATAACAGCTTCGTGGTCGTGTGGGCTTTGACGGAATTCAAATTGGTTGCGTGTGCGCGACGAATTTGATCCGTATCCGTCGAAATTTACCGTATCGGCCTCTGTGCAAATTTCTCAATTACTTTATGCACGTTCGTCAGATCGAGACAAAATTTGCGCCAACATGACCTTATCATTTTTTGGTCCTGTATGCCAAGTTTGGTCCGATTCTGAGACAGTTGATAAAATCGCCGTTTTGCGGGCCCTACGGTCCGACTCAACGGGTGATTTTGTGCACGGTCCGCCGGAATCTAACTTTGGATATACGGTTGGGTTCGTATCGAAAAACCGGACCTCTTGACATATAGTTTGATGACTTTAGAGACCTTTGACTCTGGCACGCTTATCGGTGCAAAGCGGGTCCAACGGCGGACATCGTTTTTGCCCAAAATTACCGTTTTGTCCCTGTGTCCAGAATTGGACTTAAGGACAGGCAATCCTATCTAATTTGACTATTCTGAGTATGTTGGCAATGTCTGTTTTAGCTTTCGGAGACAGTTGAGAGGACTTGGACTTCATGGCTTGGTAGTTGACTGTATTTTTGTTGGATCTGCGTGCAACCTCCAGCAAGATACCTTGCCTCTCTACATTTTGTTTACATGCATATTTCTATTACTATATAGTTTTACTAGTTGATTATTGACATATGATTTGTACATCGTGCTTGCTAGTATATATTTAGGCCTTGATTATAGTTATCTTTGTAGTTCATATTGGACATTGATATATATATAGTTCTTGTTTATAGTTATCCTTGTAGTTCATATTGGATATTGGTATATATATAGTTCTTGTTTATAGTTATCCTTGTAGTTCATATTAGATATTTGTATATATAGTTCTTGTTAATTCTGTAGTTCATACTGGATTGGTTTTCTCGTGTATCGTGATTGAGTCGTGTCGTGTCATCACTTGTACTTGGTCTGAGTCGTATCGTGTCATAGGATGAATAAGTCATAACGGAACTGCTTTACCTCCTTGCCTTGAAATTCTTGAAGCTAACCTGCGAGCCCACACTAGGGGCGAGGGTTAGTAGTTAAGCTAACCTGCGAGCCCACACTAGGGGCGAGGGTTAGTAGTTAAGCTAACCTGCGAGTCCACACTAGGAACGAGGGTGATGCTAGCCTGCGAGTCCACACCAGGGACGAGGGTTAGTAGTATATGATTCACACCTGCGAGTCCACACTAGGGACGAGGGTGATGCTAGCCTGCGAGTCCACACTAGGGACGAGGGCTAGTAGTTGTTCAAACCTGCGAGTCCACACTAGGGACGAGGGTTTGAGTATTCGATGGTTATCCATTGACATCGTGATCTCGTGTTCTCTTATTCTTCTCCAGCAGTTCGTTTAGGCGTAGTGGTTCTTCCAGTCGTGTATAGTCGTGTTTCCGTGCTGATTGGTCTTTTCTCGATTATTTCCTGTATTTTCTTTATTGCATGATAAACTGCTAGATAGGCATGTTTTTATGTATCTTGCTATGTCCCCTTAGGACCTGATGATCTCTTTAGGTTAGTTATTGCGTGGAGTTAGTTAGCAACTCTGGTTGGTGGATGATTATGACACTTGTGGAGTCCGGATATGATGATATTGCTTGCGGGATTCAGGTATCGCTATTGTGTTTATTATCCGATCTTGTTTTTCATTCCCTATCATAAGATATCCTGCTTCTTGTTTCAGTTGTAGACACTTGTTATTTCCTTTAGAGTCTTATCGGACATTTATGCTAGTGGGCTGCAGACCACGACCCATAGTGTTCATTCATGTTTATTATCTTATTGTGGATTGAGATATAGATTTGTTTGCCAAGATTTGGCAGCTTACCCTAGCCATGACAGCGTTTACGTACTTGAGTCGGGCTGAAGTCCACTTGATGCGTAGCTGGCTTGCTCACGAGCTCGCGTCCGAAAAACGGGTACGGGTCGTGACATTTACAGCTTATGTATTCATACGAGCCCCATGTACTTCGTATGTATACAGCTGGCATGTCCATGTTCCTAGTACTACGTATTTTGGGACTGGGGCGTTGCACTTGTGACTGGAAAATCTCTCTATATGAACTACTTGATCAATCTAGTCATTAACCTAGTCAGATTCAGTATGAATCCCTGACTGTGATAATCAGGAATCCATGTCCTAGACATGGTGCAAGACGAGACGTGTAGTTTGTGCACGCATACACAAATACATTCAACCACGGTGTCCAAAAGAGTTGTATTAGCACGAAGAATAGCCGTCGCAACAGCATCTTGATTATACATGTCATGTTAGGTTTACTTGTCATATCAAGAGTGCGCCACAACAGACCACTATCAAGAGTTATCATGTTAAGGTTGCTTGTTAAGAGTGCACCACAACGGGTCACTATCTAGTATAGGTATGGAAGAGACGTGTAGCATGAGTGCACCACGACGGGCCACCATTATGCAAAGCAAAGAAGTGACATGTAACGTAAGTGCATACAAAGGAAAGAAAAGACATAAACCATGGGTGCACCCCAATGGGCTACTATCTAAGAAAAGAAAACATGCAACAAGGATCGCATGTAAGAAAGAATTAGATAAATGACGTATCATGGCATAAGAGAAGAAATAAATAAAAGTACTACATGACATAAAACAATAATGGAATCTGTGCTAGTGTTAATAATATAAGGGGGTACAATTATTCTCTAGCTGTACAAAATCATCTAACCATGATAAGAATTTATTACAGTCGAAGGAAACCTCAAAAATGTCAAGTACAGAAAACATGCCAAAAGATCAAAACTATTATTAAAGTTATTAATCGCATATGAACTCCAATTAAAGTGAAACAAGAAGATTCTTGAAGCCAAGACAAAGATCTACAACTTTCATGTTGGGAGTTGGAAGAAATTCTGGCTACAATTCAGCCAAATAGGGCATAAAACAGCCAAAATAGGCACTATGCGGCCAGACACTATACATCTATGCGGACTGGCACTATGCGGCACTATACAGCCATGCAGACTAGTACTATTGGGCACTATACAGCCATACGGACTGGTACTATACGGCACTATGCAGCCATGCGAACTGGCACTATGCGGCACTATGCAGCCATGCGACAAGCACTATACGGCACTATGCAGCCATGCGGTCAGCACTATGCGGTACTATGCAACCATGCAGACTGACACTATACGACACTATGCATCCATAAGGCCAGCACTATGCGGCACTATACAGCCATGCGGCCGGCACTATGTGGCCAATACTATTCATCGACCCTACCAGAACCAGGACAGATGAACATAGAAGATGTCCAAATCTTATTTGGCCGTAACTTCCTCAAAGCAAGTCAAAATCTAACTTTTCAAAGGTCAACATTGTGTAGAATCAAATTCTCTACCACATGGAACAATTAGTTTTCAAAAACAAGTTTGATAGACCAAAACCCAAGAAAACCGAAAATAAGGTATGCTTAGATCTACAAGAATTTATCCACCAAAATAAAAATGCCAAGTTCCAAAGATGCTTAGAATCATGTAAGGAAGAGTTTAGAACAAACAAAATTATATTTTTCCAACATATGGCAAGATGTACTTGCCTTAGGTTGGAGGAGAAAATGAAGAGGAAGAAGATGAAGAGAATGAAAATAATGGAGGAGAGAGAAGTTTGGGTTTTATACAAAACCATCTCATCTCAAACCAACTAAACCAAACCAAACCAAACCAAGTTGAACCAAACCAAATTAAACCAAGTCAAAATTAAACCAAAGCAAGGCTAAGAAAGACAAGTCAAAATACGGGTCACCTGACAAAGGCTAGAATTTCGTATAAGTACACTAAAAATACGTATAACAGAAAACGGGAGTGACAGGCATGCCGTCGGCATACAATGGTACACTGGCAATATGCCGGTCAAGGAGAAAATCTATAAGTTGGAAAAAAAATTTAAAGCGTTCCGAAAATCAAAAAAATACAAAACACAGTACTGTTGGCCCATTGGTCATGGTCAAACCTGATTTTAATAATTGATCAAACTCTGTATCGATATAATTTCAAGTCAACTCAGATGTTTACCTACGACGTTTTGGACACTGCTCAACAATGGATATTTACTATGTTCAAGACCGAAGATGTTTCGAAGTTGTTTGCCATTCAGAATATACTTCCTGTTACGCTATGTAATTTTTTATTTTATTGAGTCTAGGAATACATTGTACACCGAGTCGTACTGATAAATAGGCTATCCTAAAACGTTTTTCAAAACCATCCTATTCTTTATAAATGACATACGTTTTTGAAAAACATTCTTTTTACAAAAAGCTTCTGAAGGATTTTTCAAAAAGCCAAAATTTATTTTCTTCAAAAATGAACTGGCAGAACCCTAGGAGAACTCGGCCCGAGTTCGGCCAGAGTTCGGCCATTTGGAACGTTAGTGAACGTTGGATTTTTGAACTTGGTCATCCTTCAGTTGCGGTTTGTTACAAAGAGTTCTGTCTGAATTCTGCCCGAATTCTGTCAGAGTTCTGTCTTTGGAAAAACTATAAATAGAGAAGTATTTCGATCATTTCAAATCACCAATTCACTTTCAATCTCTTCTCTTCCTGAGCTTACATTCTTCCAAAGAATTCTTAAAAAGCTTTCATTTTCAAATCCCAAGCCAGTTACAATCCTCTAGTCGATTTGCCAGTGCGGTACGGTCTAGAAGTTTCAGAGCGATTGTAATCAGAGGCTTGATAGAAGATACAACTCTTCACAATTGAAGTTGGTCGAGTTCTTAGTATCAAAGCTCGCGTCTGTAGAAGTTGCAAGGACTTCGTATGAAAACTTGCAGAATTTTTCAATAGTGGATTCAACTGGAAGCTAGAGTTCTTCCGACTGGACTAGTCCTCACAAGAGGGAAACCAGTATAAATCTCGGAGTTTGCATTTGCCTTCTGATCGCTTTTAGTTTCTGTCATTTACTTTTGTGATTATTATTATATCTGTGATCTAACTGCTAATAAGTTTTTAATTAGCAATATTCCGCTGCCTACTCTATTCACCCCCCTCTAAAGTATTCTGCTTTACGATTTCGTTCCTACAATTGGTATCAGAGCGGGTTATACAGGTAAAGCAAGGTAAAATTGCAGTTATATTCAATTTTTATATAGATCACAGCATTACACATGGCAACTGTGAAATTCACAAGTGAAGGCCAAGCCACAAACAGACCTCCACTGTTTGACGGCACAAACTACACTTATTGGAAAACACGTATGAGTTTCTTTCTGAAATCTCTTGATTTTGACTTATGGTCTGTAGTTATTGATGGCTATAAAAAGCGACCTCGTATTTATGTTAATAGTGTTTTAGCTGAAAAACCCCATAACAAATATACAGAGGAAGAAAAGAAAAAAAGGCCAGTCTTGACGCACGTGCTATTAACGCTTTATTTTGTGCTTTAGACAGAACTGAATTCAACAGGGTGTCTTATCGGACATTTATGTTAGTGGGCAGCAGACAACGACCCATAGTATTTTAGACAGAACTGAGTCTTATCGGACAGAACTGAGTCTTATCGGACATATTTTGAGAAATATTCATGATTGTATCCTTTTTAAACTGAGTCTTATCTGCAGCCCACTAACATAAATGTCTGACAGAACTCAATTCTGTCTAAAGCCGTTATATTTGAAATTCTGGGTTTATTACAAGTAGGGATTTAGGCTTAGTTATGTCAGACTCACTAAGTTTAAATTGAGAAATATTCATGATTGTATCCTTTTTAAACTATGGTGGTGAGAATTGTAGTGTGTATTAATTTCTTGTCTATATGGTCGATTTATGGGACCTTGTTTCTATAGTTGGAGTATCAGTGCTAGATTAGTTGTATGTTAGTAAATTGTTAAAGCTTGTATATGATACAGTTTAGTATATGGATACTCTAGTTGTGAAGAATGGTGTGATGGAGAAAGACAGTACTTAAGAAGGATGAGTATGCAGGAGTAGAATACAGAAGTAAGGGATTTGTGTGCTGAGAGAACCTTGAATAGTTGGGTTCAAGGTTGAAGAGTTTACAGAACAATGGGTTGCTTGTGGGTGCTAGACTAGTTGAGTTGGGAGTGTATGTTAGAAGCTTTTACAGTTTCATCCTTGCAATTTTGGATTATACATATTTAACCTTAATAGTGTTGTAGGTATTATTTACTACCAGGAACATGTTTCCAATCACATTGTATAATCTTAGTTAGAATATTATAATATAATTAATACTATTGTACTATGGCATTATCCTACAAATTTATCTTGCTAATAATTTGCTAAGATTAAGGACTATTTTCTGATTATAGTCTCCTTGACTAGTATGTACCTATAGTTAGCCTAGGGTTAGCATTGATCTTTAACTATGTAACAATATTAGCTAATGTGATTATTTAGAAGCCTAACCAACTTGCACCGAATCAGGTACTTATAAATCTACTTCCTATTCCCGATCACCCTGAGCAAGGCAAGTAAATTCTATAGTTTTTGTTCATTTACATTCATATCATGTACTTTTCTTGTTGACACGTTGTGACACGGTATATCATGTACTCATGTACTTTCATGTTCCTGTATTTACTTGTATTTGGGGAGGGAAAATACACTAGATATGTGACCAAACCCAAAACAGAAATTCAGGTTGATAGCTTAGGTCTCACATCGTACACGTGGGACTCTAAGTCGTACCGATATTCATGTACTCCTGTACTTATTCTTGTACTCACCCCAGCCGGTCACATATGCTAGTTGTATTTCAAACATTGTGCACATGTCAGGTTCTTGTACATCATGTTCAGGATTCATTTCATGTACTTTATTTCCTGTACTTCATGTACTTGCATTCATGTACTTCATATGTTCTTTATTTTCCAGTACTTTACAGCTTCATGTTTTCTTGTACTCATTTCCATATGATGATGTTCTTGTTCATTACCTAGAATTGTACTTTGCTCCGCTCCTGACTGGATATGTTGCAGGTGCACTTGAGGATCTTGTCCAACCTTTATGGGTCAGAGCCCGGGATCTTAGCTGAGTAAGATGGAGCCATGATTTAGATTTAGAGGTTACAGATTGAGATTGTTTAGCTTTACTTCCTGGATATTTGTATATTGACATTTTATAGTTGTATTCTGGTTACCAGGTTTGTCTCCGGCATTCATATTCCCTAATTGTATCATATGGCTTGTGGATTATGTTAATCATTTCTGGGACGGTTATAGATGTTGTGGTGTTTTATTATCTAGTGACTTGGAGTTTTCCTTAGAATTGAAATAGCTTACTTCGTTGCGTCTTCCAACGAAGGCTGGGCGTGGCCGACTCGTATCCGAATATTCGGGAGCGGGTAGTGACAGAAGACGGTGCTCAGATCTGCGGCGGCCATTCGGAGGTAGCGCGATTGCGTCGGACGGAGGCAACCGGAGTGGCGCCGGGTGGAGCAGGGGACGCGGTCAGGTCAGCGAGGTTGGTCGTTTCCCCTTTTTATTCCTTCTTTCTGTGCTAATGGTGGTTGGTTTGGTGGCGGTGGGATGAACGGCGATGGGTGGATGATGGTGGTGGGTGGTGCTGTTGTGTTGGAGTCCTGTGGTGGTGGTGTTTGGTTGTAGGGGCGGCCGGAGTGGTAAGACGCGGTGGTTGTGTTTGCAGTGGTGGTGAATGTGATGGTGGTTTGGTGGCGAGTGTTGGCCAGGAGGGCGGCCGGGATAGGCATGGGGAGGAGGAGGTCGGGGGTGGTTGCTGGAGACAAAGGAGGGGTGTCGGGGATGATGGTGGATGGCCAGACTTGTGGTGGGGATGGTTAGTCGGGCTGTTGGCCCTGGTGGTTGATATTGGTGATGATTGCAGTGGTGGTGGTCGGGAATGACTTGGGAGGATCGGGACTGGTGTCTTGGCTAGTTGGCCGGGATAGGCGGGGTGTTGCGCAGTAGAGGGTGGCGCTGTATTGAACGCGGAGGGATAAATGGAGGGTTGATGATAGTTGGGGAGTGGTCGGCCAGTGGTCGGGATCGACGGGGTCGGGATGGGAAAAATAGTGTGGCGGCTGAGTTTTTCCTTGGGGATTTGTGTTAGGATTTCTATGTAGCATTGGAGTGTGCCTATTTATAGGGTAGGGAGGGGAAACCCTAAAGCTCATGTAAATGTAATAGAAATAGAAAATATAGTGAAAAACTGCTAACTGCTAACTAATGCTAACTGCTAACATTATTACTATCCTTTTAATTTAATTAGTACTAAAATAAATACTAGCTAATAATTAATTAATTAATTACTAGTTTATTAATAATTGTTAGCTAATTGTAATTTAGCTATTGTTTTCCAATTACTAACAAGCAAGGTCGTAGCCCACAATCCAAGCCTAAGGCTTGGTAGGCTAGAATTAGGACCCTAGTGGTCAAAACCCAATACGAGAGAAAATCGAATAACTTATAATCATTATAACTACATGGTTTCAAAATTGAATTTTTCATCAGTAATAAAAGTATATTAAATTAAAAAAATAATATTTTGACATATTATTCGTATATAAAGGAATATCTGATGCAAATTCTAGACAGAAAATCATTTAACTAGCATAATATAGCTTTTCAACCCAATGATTCAAATACTGATAGTATATTTTGATCGAAAATAACATCGCACTAGAATTCACGGTTTTCAAAGATTAGGAAAATTCAGAGAATAGAAAATTACAAAAGTTCAAAAAATCCAAGAATTCGATTAATGGAGGTTACAAGAACAAAGTTCTGTGAGAGGATGGCTTGAAAACCTTAATGAGTTCTCGGACATTTGGAACGTCTGGCATGCTTTACAGGAAGCACCAGTAGCACAGCACTACAAAGGAGCATAGTACTCCATGCTACAGCGGGATAATACCACATGAGATACCTCGTGAGGGTAAAAGCCTCGGCTTCGGGCCAAGTTGCAGCGGCGTAGCACCGCACATAGGCAGCACTACAAAGAAGCTATGTTGTAGAATGAAGAGTGGTAGGAAGCACTACAAAGAAGCTATGTCTCATGCTATAGTGGTGTAACACCATATGAGGTACCTAGAAAG
This sequence comes from Iris pallida, assembly GCA_029216955.1. Taxonomy (NCBI): domain Eukaryota; kingdom Viridiplantae; phylum Streptophyta; class Magnoliopsida; order Asparagales; family Iridaceae; genus Iris; species Iris pallida. Next base: position 57,866,136 of record JANAVB010003400.1, read on the forward strand.
GATAAAGCGTCGGCTTCGTGAGCCATGTCACTCCGCAAGGAAGCGAAATGCTTCATGTTGGGTAGTTTGGCACTACAAAGAGACTGGACCTCATTTACAGTGGTATGACACCACATGAGGTATAGCCTCGGCTTTGGGCCATGACATAGCGACGTAGCACCGCAAGGAAGCAAAATGCTTCATGCCAAGACTCTTTAAAAGAACTCACCATGAGTGTATGGATAGAGATATAGGTCGTCTCTTGAGGCAAACCTTGTAGACACCCAATATACATACACCGAAATCAGACGGACACAGGGCCTTTAATGTGCAGCCAGAAGCACAGTTGATGTCATTATGTGAGTGGAAAGAATTGTAGTTATGATGCAGAATTCAAGACTTAGTCCATTCTTGTATCATGCTATTATTTAACCCATGCGGAAAGATTCAAGTCGTAGCGACATCTATCCTAATGCATGATAGGCAGTCACTGTAGGGAATGCTCAACCCATATATTGAGATATGTGAAGAATTGTTGGTATTTTTGCCTTTGGAACTAGAAAGATAGTTCCACATTGCACACACCAAAAAGTGAGTATCTCAATATATAGCTTTGCTTGTGTTGAGATGTGCACATGGGATGTGGTGGGACATATTGGTGCCATGTGGGGGTATTTTTCTAGTGGAAAAAAGGATTAACTCCTCAATAAAGCATTTATTCTTTTTGTCATGCTCATGGGATTATTCCCTTAGGAGCCAAGTCCCGAAGGAGCTTAGCGACTCGGATTCGGGCTCAAGGGCGCAAAGTGACGCTTTGTTGGCGCACTTTGCACTTATCACATCAGCATCGGCGCATGGCGTTTTGTGCGATGTTGTTGCGCTCGTCTTATACGCGAGTCGCATGCACTAGGCGCATGGGCTCGGCGCATGGCGAGACGCATGGGCATGGGCATGCGCGGGTGTATGCACAGGGGCTTGTGCGGGCTATGTGCGACTATGAGCGTATTTGCGTTTACGCGTATGCGCACATGCGCTATTGCGGGGCTGCGGGACTGCACGCCTATGATTTTGGTGGTTGCGCGCACAGGCGCATGGGCGCTTTTGGCGGTTAATTAGATTGATTAGAAAATTTAAGCGGTTATGGAAAGATTGAATCAATTATTCAAATTCGTTTTTTGCGGGATTTGAATTTAATATCTTTCCATTATTTGCTCCTATCGTTTAGCAATCAGTTTGCGATCAGGATTAGGATTAGGACTTCCATCCAACTGATCTATAAATACCCTCTTCGTGCCTCCTTTGAGGACTTGCTTCGAAATTGAGAGACGAAGAGAGTTGTGTGGTCGTTGTCTTTAGAGTCCAAAGGAGTTCGGCAAGTTCATACAGGAGATGACGACAAGCGTTCCAGAAGTTCCCTCAGAACTTGCTGGTTCCTAGAAGCAGATCGCGGTAGGACGAATCTTGCTTTGAGTAACGGTGATTTTGATCATCCCAGCAGAGTTATCTTTCAATCTTTCTTCTTCTTCTCCGAATGGCTCAAGGAAATTAGGAGAGGAAACTTATTTGCAAGAGGTCTCTAATTCTGACGGTTGCTATATCAGAATAGAGAGCAAATTTATTTGCAAGAGGTCTCTAATTTCTTATCGTTCTTCCATCTAGATCTGTTTCGGAAACAACTTTCCTCTTTCCCTTGCTCTTCCACACTAATTGGAAATGACACACTTCCTCTCTCTCTCTTTTTTTCCTAAATCTAGTTTTTTTTGTGTGGTTATTTAGTAATAGGGTCTCATATAATATGTCATATTAGGGTTTGGACGGCATTAGAGTTTGGATCTCATTTTTATTGTTCATTTTAACAATTTTGAGCCATGTGGAGACCCAAACTTTAATGCCGGATAATTTGAAGACCGAAATCCTAATATTACGTATTATATGAGATCCTATTACTAAATAATCCTTTTTTTTACTCTTAGCTTTATGTTTATTTCTTGTAATTTTAAAGATTACTTAGTAGATTTTTTTCAATGAGTGTTTAGAGGACGAAGGACTGTCAGAATTTTGATGACTGCCTGCCAAAATTTTGTCAATCCTAATAGAAATTTATGTCTTAAAACTGTCAAAAAATTTGCAACAAGAGTAAAAAATGCCAGAATTTTATGTATGGAACATTTACAGTCAGCTTACTTATTATTCTGATCGGAAAAAAGAAGAGACAAAATAGTTAGAAGTAAATACGTAAACAAGTAAAGCTACAGTAACATGTATAGTTCAAGTTCAAACAGAAGCTTTTTTTATCATGTATCTCTACATGACCCATATGTACAACCATCCTCTGCTATAAAAACCCGACGACATATATAAACTACCATCTGTATGGTATACCTAAGCCTAAATCATTCTCTGGGAGTGAGTAAGAAATTGAAAAATATAAAAAAAAAAAAAAAAAAATCTATGCAATAACAAAAAGGAAAAATAAAATCAATATGGAAGGCAGAACAGCATGAAGAAAACGATCAAAGAATAGCTAGATGGAGAAAATACACTAGACAACCACTGGTGAAAATTTTCAACTTAGATGAGTGGCCGGTTGTGGCTCCTGGTGTCAATACTGAGACCTGAGTTCCATTGTTGTCATTGTTCTTTGTTGCCTCTGGTGTGTAACTATTTGGTCCCATTGCAGCGTTCGGAGAGCCAGCAGACGAGTTCCGTGGATTTATTGGAAGCAGATTAGAATCATCAACATCATAACCTGGAAAAAAATTCGTATTACTTCGGAGCAGAAAGTTAAACATGAAATACTAAAATTATTCTGTAAATGGCAGTGATTCTTACAGTTGAACTTCTTCCAACCCAGGATCATTCTCTCCCGATCAAAGACTACACGTAGACCGGTCAAGAAATTTTCTGCATGGTAATATGTTGTTAAAAGACTACATGAGAAAGCAGCAGGTCAAAATACACTTTTGGGCGCTTCCAAATGAATGAGAGTTTTCTAAATTCTAATAGGAATGATGGATTGTTCAAGAACAGAGAAAACTTTCCTAAACCAACCTACCCAGTCACCAACGCAGAACAGGGTGACATGTAACCTAAATTCCTGTTGACTGGGGCCAATGCATATTTGTGGCTTGTTTAATGACAGAGGGTAATCACAAAATTGACATTTACATTATGCACTACTGGTGAAAATCTGCTTTAGATCAAATTGGATCTATAGTTGATCTAGATACCACTCGAACATACCTTTATAAAAATGTAAATGGGTCAGATCTATTTTTTTTTTTTACTGATCAGACCCTGCTGATTTTTCACCATCCCCCCTAAGATCCTCTCTCTCTCTCTCTCTCTCTCTCTCTCATGGTTGCCAACGGCAATAGGTAAGCAACAAAACACCATCGCATAGGGGTGTTAACGAGCTGAGCTATTCCCGAGCTGGCTGTAGCTCGGCTCACTAAAAAGCTCGTGAACGAACCATTTGAGCTCGAGAGCATGAGCTTGAGCCTAAGAATTGGTTTGTTAGATAAACAAATCTGAGCTTACAGGTGTTCAGCTCGTGCTAGCTACTTGGCTCTTTTTTATTTATATGTTTATAATAAAGAAATATCGACACAAAAGACGATCCAATTTCATATGAAGTTCATATAAAAACTTCCAATTTGATATTAAGCTAACTGAGCTACTACACTTTTGGTTTGGAACAAAGCTCATGAGCTCATAAACAATCTCAAGTAAGGCTTTAAGCTTATCTATAATTCAAGCTCATCAGGCTTCCTAATTTAAACCAGCAACTCGCTAGCCTACCTTGAGTGTTAATATTAATTATAGAATCCCAAGCTTGAGCGCAGTTTAAGGTTGTGTTAAGCTCGAGCTATACTTTTCCATAGAGAACATGAATTGAGCAAGGTGATGCTCACTCAAAGCTCGGCTAGAAAACACCCCTACTCACATGCATGCGCGTGCACACACACGCACACAAGAAGATTGGCCAGTGATCGCTTGCAGGTCTAACGACAGGAGACGGGGATGACAAGATCTGCTGGCAAGTAGGCTGTCACAACCATCAATCTCCACCAATTGGCCAGAAGGCAGGGCAGGGAGGAAGAGAATCCATGAAATCGACTGGGGGTGGTTATTTGAGGGAAGGGAAACAATGGGAAGGAGCAAGAGATGAATAACTATGCAGAAACAGGATTAATGTAGAGCTATCTGATTAACTCTTCCGATAGGGATATAGTAACGGGTTACCTCTTCAACATTTATGATAGTTCAGTGAAATTTGCATGCAAACCAATCAAGTAATGAAACTTACGTCCAATTATATTCAGTTGACTACTCCTGACAACAGCGAGGCAATAGAATGACTGCTGGTGCTGCTGCACACCACAAAAGCAATGAATGTGATTGGTGTAATAAGATTTGTCAAGTGTGCAAGTTGGTAAAGAATTAGCAAGAAACTTGCCTCATCGCGGACGAGAACTATTGGGTCATTAACAGGAAATTTGCTTCCACCTTTTGTCGTAAAATTTAGATCAGGTATGTTATTCAGAGACTCATTAGAACTGCAAGCATATAAAGTGCAATAAGATCTACAGTTGACTATTTTTTTTCAAATCAACATCATCACAAAATCAATTGAAACTTGGTGGTAGCAAAATTACCTTATATAATAACAATACTCAAATGGGATGCTGGAGTTAGCTGTATATAGCTTATCTTGAACTTGGGCATCAAACTGAAAAAAATAGATAAATCAGCATACTACTAAACTTGAACGAAATTCTGACTTGAGAACTATTGTTTAAATTACTTACACTCTTGGAGAGGCTTGTGTAAGCTGGATCTGCCAAATATGTGAAAGAGGTGCCAGAGTCAACAATAGCACTAAAGTCCACGTTTATGGAACTTTCCCCTAAACTCATCCCAGTAATGCTGATATTGTATGTGGAGATGGCACTGAATTTGAGTAACAGAAACACTTACATAAATGTCCTCATAAAATTTAAGCATTTAGAGAAAATTAGACAATTAATTCAAATAAAAATTCCAATAATATAAAAGCGAGTACTATTATTCACCGTGAATGTCTAAGATTGAATTGAGTTTCTTGTTGGTCAGAGCTTCCATTGTCCCCAAAACTGATTCTCCCAATACCATCATCCCCAAAGCACATGGAAAAAGAATCAGATGCGAAACCTGCACTTGATAAAGTGCTAGGAACCGAAATTTTGTTCATACCAAGCCCAAAAAGACCATTCGGAGCTGCAGAATCTAGAAATGAGCCAGTCTGAACCTGCCCACAACTGCAAATACGATTTACAAGTGAATCACTAATACAGATTTGCTGAAACCAACATCCATATATGAACGTGTCAACAAATTTTGGAAAATGCTACTTGGGTAATGAGCACATACCCGAAGATGATTGGTGCTTTAACAACTTTACTTTTCGTATCTTCTGTTGTTAAGTACAAAACATCCTTAATGAGAACCCCTGAAGATGAGGTGTCAGCAGATACATACTCAACACTGTAAGGACATTGACTACTTCCAGAACATTTGTTTTGATGATCACAGAAGCTGCTATTGCAAGGAACCTTTCGACTTGTTGATGACATGCTAGGACTATAAATGCTGAAGTCAAAATTCTGTAGGCAGATGAGACAGATTTAGAACACGTGTTCCCAAAACAGCATAAATAGCATGTTGGAGAAAAAAATTGGAAAAATAAACCTGCAAGATAATTTTAGAATGACCTAGTTACACATGCAACAAATTGGATCATTTTCTATTTGCTAGCCAAATGTACAATCATGAATAAAGCTGAATACATGGCCCCCAAGATTGTATCATGAAAATACATTTCATCGGATGGTAACAGCTATTTTTATGCTGGCTAGTCACTTGATTACCCGGACATGCAAGTACGTACCGCTTCTCTACCATCTTGCTTGGTTTTTTGGGGTAATTGCTTACATATTTGGCACTTTGAAAATTAAAATCAACTACTTCCTATTAGAGCAATTCAAGAAATGTATGGCAGTTTATTGATTTTGTGGGAACTCCCTATTGTTTCTGCACAAATAATGTTGAGAACTAATAAGGGATTTAGTCCCACATTGGAAAATGTAATATGAAGAGGAGCTAGACTCCCTATAAGTAGTGGAGTAGCCAATCAATAAAACACACAACTATTATTCTCTACATGGTATCAGAGCCATAACCACAAAAAAAAAAAAATTCATCCCTTCCCCAACCCGCCCCCCCGCCACCGCCGAAAACCCCCCCCCCCCCCCCTTGCTGCCCCCGACAGTTCCCCCCAACCCCCCCCCCCCCCGGCAAAAACCTCCCCACCTGCCTCGCCCGACGCCCCCCCCCCCCCCCACCCCTCTTGCCCTGCCGACGCCCCCCCCCCCCCCTGCCCCACCCGACGAACCCCCTCCGCCCCCCCCCCCCCCCCCCCCCCCGTCCCGCCGACGACACCCACCCCACCCCGTCCCGCCAACGACACCCACCCCCCCCCCCCCCGGCAAACCCCCCCGCCCCAACCGACGCCCCCTCTGCCCCCCGACGCCCCCCTGCTGCCGCCCTCCCGACGCCCCCCCTCTCTTCTGATCCAATCTGCTGCTGATCCCCCCCTCCTTTTTTCACAGCAAAAAAAAAACTCTAATTTGAGAGAGATTATGTGGACGGTTATTCGAAGACGGATGGCTGTCAAATGCTTTATTTTCACCTTCTGTTCCTAGATTACGCCCTCCGGAATTACAAATGCTTTATTTGTTTTCCCTTCTCGATCTGCATATTAGGGTCTACATGCGCGCGCCGGTGTTGGCCACGTTATCAGCGCATTCGTAAGGTCTCTGTTGAAGACTTTACATAAAGACGAAGACGCCGCCGAAGACGACGACGACGACGATTCACAGTTGAAGACGCCATGGATTCGATCAGTGGTAAACTGACAGCAGAAGAGATGAAGGCCTTGGTTGATGATATTTTATCAAAATGATTAACCGAGGCATCCCCACGTGTGATCCATACTGATGTGGATCCGTCACCCTACAAAATGGGAAAGCTGGACAAGCTGGAGACGAAGTTGGAAGGAACGTCCAACTACTTGAAATGGTCACGGCAGGCATTGCGGACGCTGAAGGGACGAGGCTTTGTTGGCTACGTCAATGGCCAAACCAAGGCGCCAGATGATCCCTCCTCAAAGGAGTTTGCTATTTGGGACATTGTCAACAATGTTGTGGCTGGATGGTTGACTGCCTCCTTGACCGACCAAGTGTCGGACAATGTAGAGGCGATGGAGGCTGCCGCTGACATATGGCGGACTTTGAAGGATATGTACTCCGGCTTCGGCAATCCTATGCGGGTCTTCCAACTTCAGGATGAACTTGATAGGGTGGCCCAGGATGACCGTACCATCTCTGAGTATGCAGCATTGTTGAAGAAGTACTGTCTCCTTTGACATTCCTACGGTGACTTTTCAGGAGAAGGGGACAGGACGACGATTAGGGACTGGCACATGGCATAAGGGACTGTGGTACTTGGACAGGACTGGACTGGACAAAGCATTGGCATCTCTGGTAGCAGACACACCGCCGGCAGATTCACGGCGCAGTGCAGAAGACGAATTGCTCCTCCACCACCAGCGTGTTGGTCATTCTTCTTTTAAAATTCTTAGTCGAATGTATCCGTCCTTATACCAAAGGGCTAATAAAGAGAAGTTATTTTGTAATGCATGTGAGTTGGATAAACATACCAGAAGCACGTATGTGAGTTCAGGAAGTAGAAGTTCAGCTGCATTTGATATGATACATTCGGACGTATGGGGGCCTTGTCCTACAACCGGTATTAACGGTTTTCGATGGTTCGTCACTTTTATTGATTGTTATACTCGCGTGACATGGGTCTACCTTATGAAGAATAAAAGTGACGTCTTTGAGGCGTTTCGAGACTTTCATCGCCGGATAGAAACACAATATGACACTAATATTAAGTGCTTACGGTCTGACAATGGGACGAAGTATACAAATAAGAAGGTTGTTGAGTATTTATCCACTCATGGAATACTACACCAAACTTCATGTGCCTATACACCGGCACAAAATGGTGTGGCCGAACGGAAGATCAGACACCTGCTAGAGGTCGCACGGACGATGATGCTGGCTATGAATGTCCCGAAACACTTATGGGGGCAGGCGGTGTTAACGGCCTCTTATCTCATCAACAGAATGCCATCTCAGGTATTGGACTGGAAGACACCGTTGGAAATGCTTACTGGTGCAACCATGTACACTGTTTCACCGAAAGTATTTGGGTGTGTATGTTTTGTCCAAGATAATAGGTCAGGAGTTGGCAAACTGGATCCTAGAGCGGTTAAATGTGTTTTTGTCGGGTACACGGCAACTCAGAAGGGATACGCATGTTGGAGCCCCGTTGAGCGGAAGCTGTTTGTAAGCATGGACGTTACATTCAGAGAACTGGAACCATATTATGGTTCAGATGACGGTTCAGCGTTTGGTGACACACCTAACACAGAGGGTGTTAGATGTGACGGGAAAAAAATAAGCCCATCTGTGGTGGTCGGATCGGTCCCATGTCCGGTCGTAGAAAACTGGACGGAAGGGGGAGAGAAAAACTAGACGAAAAGGGGAGAAAGCAGTGAATCCGATACAGAAGATGAAGAAGATACATATGTTAAACAGGAAAAGCAACAGACAATGGAAAAGGAGGTTCAAGTCTACAGAAGGAGACAGCAGAAGTCAAGTACTGTGCCTGTACCATACCCCGTGCCTACTGTACCAAGTCCCTCGTCTACTCCTGCTCCAACTCTTGAAGATGTTGCCCCCGCACTGAATCAATCTGATTCTGATGCGGATCTCTCTGACTCTAATGGTATGATCTCTCCACCACCTATTGCTCCCTTAAGGAGATCTTCTCGCATCAATGCGGGTAAGGCTCCTAGTCGTTTTGATGATTATGAACATGATACTACCAACTACTTGTCTTATTCTAACATTTCTTCGAATTATCGAGCCTTCATTGCATCATTAGGCTCTACTTCGTTGCCCAAAATTTGGTAGGAAGCAAAGAAAGATCCAAGATGGAAAGCTGCAATGATGGAAGAACTTGGGACACTGGAGAAAAATAAGACGTGGGAGCTGGTTCCACTACCCAAAGGGAAGAAAACTGTGGGATGCAAATGGGTGTACACAGTAAAGGAGACGTCAGAAGGAAAAATGGAACGATACAAGACAAGGTTGGTTGCAAAAGGATACACACAATCATATGGCATCGACTATGATGAGACGTTTGCTCCAGTAGCGAAAATGAGCACCGTAAGAACTCTGGTCTCCATTGCAGCAAACTATGGGTGGAAGCTATACCAGTTAGATGTGAAGAATGCATTTCTCTATGGGGACCTACAAGAAGAAGTGTACATGAAACTCCCGCCAGGGTGCTACGCTACAGAATCAGACGAAAGGACATCGCATGGAAAAGTGTACAAACTGAAGAAGTCGCTATATGGACTCAAGCAATCTCCTCGAGCCTGGTTTGACAGATTCAGAAAGGCTGTTATAGGCATGGGATACCATCAAGCAAACGCAGATCATACGGTCTTTCTTCAGCATGCAAGAGGCCACATCACTATACTTGCTGTATACGTGGATGATATAGTAATCACCGGTAATGATGAAGTCGAGATCGCTAAGCTGAAGTCAAAACTCGCAAAGAAGTTTGAGGTGAAGGATTTAGGAGCGATGAGGTACTTTCTAGGTATCGAGGTGTGTGAAGGCGAACAAGGAATTGTTCTCTCACAGAGAAAATACGCACTAGATCTGCTGAAGGAGACAGGGATGCTGGAATGCAAAGCAGCAGTCACTCCAATTGACCAGAAGTGCAAGTTAGGAGCAGAAGCAGGAGAGCCAGTTGATCGTGAAAGATATCAACGACTTGTAGGAAGATTGATTTATCTGGGACACACTCGCCCTGATATCTCATTTGCGGTGAGTGTAGTAAGTCGCTACATGCATGATCCAAGAACGGGTCATATGGATGCAGTGTTTCAGATCTTGAGATATCTGAAAGGGACGTCGGGGAAAGGGCTATGGTTCAAGAAGAATGGATGTATAGAAGTTGAGGGATACTGCGATGCAGACTGGGCGAGCTGCATAGACGATAGAAGGTCTACCACGGGATATTGTGTCTTTGTAGGAGAAAATTTGGTCTCATGGAGAAGCAAGAAACAGTCTGTGGTAGCACGGTCTACAGCTGAAGCAGAATACAGAGCAATGGCTTTAGGAGTGTCGGAGTTGTTGTGGGTGAAAGCGTTGCTGACAGAGTTGAAGCTGGACAAGGGAGCACCGTTACGTCTTCTGAACGATAGTCAAGCTGCAATAAGTATAGCTAATAATCCAGTTCAGCACGACAGAACGAAGCACATCGAGATCAATTGATTCTTCATCAAAGAGAAGCTGGAACAAGGGATACTGAAGATTGATCATGTTCGCTCAGAAGAAGTGGCAGACTGTCTGACTAAGGGTCTTAGTTTATCAAGTCTGTCGAAGCTATGTAACAAGATGGGAATGATTAATATCTATCGCCCATCTTGAGGGGGAGTGTTGAGAACTAATAAGGGATTTAGTCCCACATTGAAAAATGTAATATGAAGAGGAGCTAGACTCCCTATAAGTAGTGGAGTAGCCAATCAATAAAACACACAACTATTATTCTCTACAAATAAATTTCCCAGATATAGTTCCAACGTACATTCAGCATGCCAGGTTGAAGATGCTAAAAGGCAGCCTAGTCAGGGCAGGCCCCTTATCTAGAGTCGAGGGGAACAGATCAGAAGAGCCCTACTTATGAAAAAATGTAAACAAAGAATAGAAAAGAAAAGTTAATGGAAGAGAAGAAGGCAATCCTTAGTTTACCTGAAATTCCTCAAGGAAGAACCAACTCGTTACAAGAGCCAAAGGTATGTCAGTATTGGCACCTTTGAGATCTTTATATTACTATTGATGCAGGACCAGCTCACACTTACGGGGCGTTTGGTATGCGGAATACTATATAGCCGGGAATTCTATATTCCCGGGAATCAAATTCCAAGGAATTAAATTCCCTGGAAAATTGCATTCCCATGTTTGGTGACAATATAAATATTTCCGGGAAAAAAATAAAAAATAATAATAACGAAATAAAATGAACATATATAAAAAAAAGGGTAAAAACGACAAAAAATCGGTAAAAACGAAAAAAAATGGTAAAAACGACAAAATAACAAAAAACGACAAAAACGATGAAAAACGACAAAAACGATGAAAAATAACAAAAAATCGGTTAAAATGATAAAAATGACAAAAAAAACGACAAAAAATGTATAAACGACAAAAAAAAAACAAAAAAGGGTAAAAACGACAAAAATAACCAAAACACGACAAAAACGACATAAAATCGGTAAAAACGACAAAAAAACAAAAATGCGGCAAAAACGACAAAAAAAACAACAATTCGGTTTAAAACGAAAAAAAAATGACAAAAAATCGGTTAAAAACGAAAAAAAAACGGTTAAAAACAATAAAAAAATCGGTTAAAACGACAAAAAATCGGTTAAAACGACAAAAAATGACAAAAAAATCGGTTAAAACGACAAAAAATGACCAAAAAAACGGTAAAAACGATAAAAAAAAGGTTAAAAACAACAAAAAAAATCGGTTAAAACGACAAAAAATAACAAAAAAATGACAAAAACGAAAAATAATCGATAAAAACAACAAAAAAGGACAAAAATCGGTTAAAACGACGAAAAATCGGTTTAAAAGACAAAAAATAACCAAAAAATCGGTAAAAGCGACAAAAAGCGTCAAAAATGCCATAAAATCAGTAAAAATGACCAAAAAAGCGACAAAAACAATAAAAAATGACTAAAAATCGGTAAAAACAACAAAAAAAACCTACAAAAACGACAAAAAAATCGCTTAAAACGATAAAAAATGACAAAAAAAACGACAAAAAGGACAAAAATTGGGTAAAACGACAAATAATCAAAAGTGACAAAAAAAGACAAAAACTGGGTAAAAACGACAAAAAATCGCTTAAAACGACAAAAAATTGGTAAAAACGACAAAAAAAAACGATAAAAACGACAAAAAATTGGTAAAAACGACAAAAAAAACGATATAAACGACAACAAATAATCAAAAAGTGACAAAAAGACAAAAAATGGGTAAAAACGATAAAAAATCGCTTAAAACGACAAAAAATTGGTAAAAATGACAAAAAAAAACGATAAAAACGACAAAAAATAATCAAAAAGTGACAAAAAAGACAAAAAATGGGTAAAAACGACAAAAAAATCGCTTAAAATGACAAAAAATTGGTAAAAACAACAAAAAATGACCAAAAACGATAAAAACGACAAAAAATAATCAAAAAGAGACAAAAAGACAAAAATGGGTAAAAGCGACAAAAAAATCGCTTAAAATGACAAAAAAATTGGTAAAAACGACAAAAAATGACAAAAACGACCAAAAAAGGGAAAAAAATGTTCAAAACTAATCAAAATTGATCAAAAATGAAGAAAAAAATTTAGACAATTTTTTTTTCCCGGGCAAAAAAAAATACCCACCTATTCTCAAGGGATAGAATTCTCATGTTTTGTGGGTAAACTATTTACCCGGGTATTTATAATTTCCGGGAATAAATATTTTATAAGCCAAACAAACGTGGTAATAGATTCCCATCTTAAATTTTCCCGGGAATAAAAAAAAAATACCGCGTACCAAACGCTCCCTTAATGAATTTATTTGGATCTAGTTGAGCTGTTGGATTTTATCTACTAGATTTGGTTAGTAGTGTGTGCAAGTTGAAGTTTCAATTATTTGAGATGGTGTAGGAGTTACTTTGTGGGATCTTGGTTTCTTGTTTCCCAAGATCAAGGGTTTTCTTCTTCTTTTTTCAAGTTTGAGTCTATAAATAGATAACATATATTTTTATTTTCAATGAAGAAGGATGCAGGTTTGTGAGGGTGTCGCGTGGCACGCTGGTAAGGCTTATTTTTTGCATGCAGGAGGATGCAAGTTTGAGTCACGAAAACCACCTCTTCATATATATGGGGTAAGGCTGTGTATATCTTGACCATATCCAAATCATGCGTTAGCGGGAGCCTCATGGCACTGGAACACTGCTAGTTAATGAAGAATTATACAATGGTCTTGCCAAATCATAAGGTATGAAGCCAAAGGAAACACTACATTTCTTTGTTCTTCTCCAAGACACCAAACTTTCCTCCTCTCCTATTGTTGCCGCAATTTGTTGCCCAACATTGATTGTCATGTGTAGGACATGAAGTTTGAGGAGCATCGAACAAAATTTGGAGAGTTCTGATTACGTGGGCCAATTTCACAATCTTCAATTGTAAACAAGATTAGCATTATCGATATGGCAAGTGAAGTTTCAAGATTTATTAATTCAGAAAGGTCTGCATAAGGTCTTGGAAGGCAAGGCAAAGAAGTCGACAGAAATGTCACAAGCAGACTCCGAAGACATGGACTTGAATGCACAGAGTTCTATTCGTTTGTACTTCGCAATAAAGTTCTCTACAATACTTTGTGAGAAAACGGCGATAAGTTTGTGGACAAAGCTTTAAGGTCTCTGCATAACGAAATCTCTAATGAACTGGCTATTTGTGAAACAAAAGTTGTACATGTTGTTGTCCATGAAAGAAGGTATGCGAATCTATGACCACCTCAATGCTTTCAATAAACTGATTTTTGAATTGCTTAGCATTGAAGTTAACATTGAGGAAAACGATAAAGTTTTGATTTTATTGTATTTTATGCCTTAGTTTTTGAGCATCTTGTTACGACCCTCCTCTACGGAAAGGATTCGATATAGTTGAAAGATTACTTTTCTTCTGTCAAACGAGGTTAGAAATATGAACAGTTGTTCAGATTCACATGCAGAAGAATTGGTAGAACACGAAATGACAACCGAGATGGAAAGCAGAATTTATGGTTGTTGCATAGGAGATATAGAGAAGGTTCTCACCCGATTCGGTATGGGGAACACAAAGCCAGTTGCTAACTCCTCTTGCAATACATAATTAAGCATTACTATCACCAAGCACAAATGTAGAGCATGACTACATGTCTCGATTACCTTATGCAAGTTCGTTAGGTATCATCATGTATGCTATGGTTCGCACTCGACCATCATTTATGCTATGGTTTCACTCGACCGAATCTATCACATCCAATTGTTGTTGTTGCGGTAAAGTGGATTCTTAGATAATTAAAGGACACTTGAGGTCTTGGTTTGATATTCGGAGGAGACAGTAGCACAGAGAGCTATAATACAGATCAAGTTTATTCTAATTTTGCTGGAGATTTGGACAAGCAAAGATCAACAACATGTTGTGTTTACATTAGCTGAAGATACTATCAGTTGGAGGTCATTGCTTACCTTTGCATTGTCGACTACTGAGACAGAGTTCATGGCAACTACCGAAGCGGTTAAGAAAGCATTATGGTTGAAGGATTTGCTTGGAGATTTGAGAGTTGTTCAGGAGATTATGTTAATAGTGATAGCTAAAGTGTGACCCACTTGGCTAAGCATCGGGTTTATCATTTGATGACGAAACACATTGATGTCCGTTATCACTTCATAGGGAGATTGCAAATGAAAGCGTAGATGTTCTCAAGAAAATAGGCACTAAAAGAAATCCACCAGGCATGATGAGAAAGTTACCGTAGACAAGTTTAAGTTGTGCTTGGACTTCATTAACATTCGAGATGAATGATAGTGCTGGCACATTGATTTTGATCGTAATTGTCTGCATCTATGTGTTTTAGTTCATCTTAATTTTGCAGAATCAAATGGTTCGATAAAGTGCAAAATATCCACTCCTCTCTCATAATGCAATTATAAAGACCGATGATCCAAAGACCTGAGAGATGTTTTTAAAAGACGAAAGTGAATCAAGACCCGTACGCTGATGGTATAGTCCTTTCAGAGTCTGTAAACATGTCTAAAAAAATTGTGAATCACTTAAAATGAATGGCAAATACTAAAAGTTTA
The DNA here is from genome assembly GCA_029216955.1 of Iris pallida. NCBI lineage: Eukaryota > Viridiplantae > Streptophyta > Magnoliopsida > Asparagales > Iridaceae > Iris > Iris pallida. Next base: position 57,881,193 of record JANAVB010003400.1, read on the forward strand.
GTTAAATATTTTCAAAAACTATTTTTACTATCAAACCAGCATACCGGCGGTACACTGGTTCGTACCGCCGATATATCGATCTATATAAGCAAAATGGTCTATATCATCGCACTGGCATACTGACGGAACACTGGTTCGTACCGTCGGTATACCGGTCTGTATAAACAAAATGCTCTCTGTCATCGCACCGATATAATGACGGAACACTGGTTCATACCGCCGGTATACCGGTTTATATGAGCAAAATACTATACTGGTTTGTGCCGCTGGTATACCGGTTTACATAATCAGATGCTCTATGTCAATCGTACCGGCATGCCGACGGTATACTGGTTCATACCGTCGATATACCGATTTACATATACTAAGTCTCTCTGTCGATCGCACCGGCATGCCGACGATGTACTGGTTCATACCGACAGTATACCGGTTATAGAATATTTTGATTTTCTTCAAAATTCAAACGGTCGGATTGAAAGCATTTAATGCTCCAACGGTCAAATTTTTAGTCGTTACTACTGCAGGAACGGTACATCGACGGTATACTACAGTATACTGGTGGTATACCGTCAAGTGACAATTTTCAATATTAAATGCTTAGCCTTTGTGGTTCTTGTATTTAAAGGCTTTGATTCTCCTCATTCAAAGCCAACTCTTCAAGTCTAAAATTTTCTCGACCACCAAAGAGCTCCTCTCATTAACTCTACTATACTTTCTACTTGTCATTCATTAAAGTGTTAACAGTTGTTCAAGAATTATAACTTATGTCTTCCAAGTGTCATGAAGATCAAAACCTTTCCTCGTGTATTGAAGTCGGAGAGTCCTCCGAATCAAAGCACTCGTATATTGAAGTCGGAGAGTCCTTCGGATCAAAGCTCTCGTGTATGAAGTTGTGAGCCTTCGGATCAAAACTCATGTTGTACTATTTGCTATAATAGTGGATCAAAGCCGGAGAGAGTTCCGGGACTGGACTGCCCTCACAAAGGAAACTAGGATACATTGGGTGTTCGATTTCTTGCTCTGTATCTTCTAATTTTTCTTTACATTGCTTTATTGTGTTGATATATTTTATTACCCTATTTACCCCCCTAGGGTTACTGCAATTGGTATCAGAGCATGGTCTCTTAATTTGTATTAACTTCTTCATGACCACCAACCCTAGTTTTAGTTCTCACCACAATAAGGGACACTCCATAAATAGACCCCCTCTATTTGATGGAACCAATTAAAATTATTGAAAAATTAGAATGAGCATCTATTTAAAATCTCTGGATTTTGATATATGGGATTGTGTCATAAATCGTCTCACTAAATCCTCTATTATGATTGAAGAAGGTGTTTCGGATAGACTTATTGAAAGGTTTTTCGAAAATGATAACAAGATTCTTAGCCGTGATGCTAAGGCAATGAATGCTCTTAATTGTGCTCTTGATAGAAATGAATTCAATAGAATCTCCACTTGCAAAACTTCTAATAAAATATGGAAGCTTTTGGAAGTTACACACGAAGGCACATCACAAGTAAAGGAGTCTAAGATTAGTAGTCTCACTCAAGAATACGAGACTTTCAAGATGAAGCCAAATGAGTCGATTACTTGCATGTTTACTAGATTCTTTGATATGATTAACCATCTTGCTTCTCTTGGTAAGGAATATTCTACTCATGAAAAAATTCGAAAGATTCTCAGAGGACTCACAAAGGATGGAATTCCAAGGCCACGATGATCATCGAAGGAAATGATATTACAACTATGAACCTTAAAACACTCATGGAAAAGTTGATGACTCATAAGCTAGACATGAAGGCCCAAGAAGAAGCCTCAATACAAGAGAAGGAGAAAGAAAAGATGAAGGAAAAAGAAAAATCTCGCCTTGAAAGTCATCAAGCTCTCCTCAAAGGACGACTCCGATGACGATGATTCTGATGATGAAGAAATCGCTCTCACTTATAGACACTTCAAGAAGTTCCTCAAATTCAACAAAGCAAATCGCCAAATGTCATTCTTGAATTGCATGCTGAACACAAAATCTTGAGGAGTAAGTATAGAAAATCTCAAAAAGAGATTGTTGATTTTAAACAAGAAATAGAAAGACTCACTAGCATTATTAGTGACATAAAAGGGAAGACTAGAGCTTCTGACACAGATGAGATTGAATCACTTAGGCTAAAGCTACAAGAAGCTTTAGAGGACATCAAAGAAAAGGATGTTGAATATCAAACTCTCAAAGAGGGATATGACATTGCAAGGAAAAAGACCCATGTTGCTACTCAAAGAGAAAAAACATTTACTGCCAAGTACAATGATCTTCTTACCTTGTATAGAAAACAAGGTGGTAGAAACATGACTCACCGAGATGCACGACACCGTAGAAATACTAATACACATCACAACACTAGACACAAGAGTCACACTCACACCAATGCACCATATAGGCCCTACGGCCAAAATATGCAAACACGAAAAAAATACTTTGTAAAGAAAAAACAAACCACCACGAACACATCTCACCATGCCTTCTACTATAGTCACAACAGAAACCATGCTAGGAGGTCGCATGTTCAAAATACTCACTCACCTCCCACTAGAACTACAACACCCACTATGTGCCACTATTGTGGATTGTTTGGACACACATCTCATTAATGTCAAATGAGAATGCATGTTGATATGAAAATGCTAAAATGGGTTCCTAAAACTAATATTCAAGGACCCAAACATTTCTGGGTACCAAAATTTTCATCTTCAACTTGTGTTGTAGGTGAACCCTCCATCTATGCTAGAAGCAAGTGGATTCTCGATAGCGGTTGCTTACGGCACATGACCAGAGATGCTACACTATTTGCAACGCTATCGATTAAGAAGAAATGACACATATCCTTCAACAATAACTTGAGGGGATACATCATTGGACATGATAATATCGGATCCCCTTCTTACCCTTGCATTAAGAATGTTTGTCTTGTCACTAATTTGAAACACAATCTTCTTAGCATTAGCCATCTCACGAATAATAGTTATGGTGTTAACTTTGTTAAAACAAATGCTTCATTTATAATAGTACAAATGGTTCCGTAGTATACGAAGGTATTAGAGAAGATAAAATCTATGCATTTTATCTCGTTGAAGGTACTAACCATGACGGATGTTTAGTTGTGAAAAACGATGAGAGTTGGCTTTGGCACATGAGACTCGGACAAGACAACATGGATACCATTTTCCGACTTGCTACCAAGAAACTCGCTCAAGAACTTCCAAATATTTCATTCAAGAAAGACATGGTTTGTGAGGAATGCGAAAAGAGTAAGTTGACGAAATCCTCCTTCAAGCCAATCAACTCGGTGAGCACCACTAGACACCTTCAACTCAATGGCCCTAGTAGGGTTGCTAGTCTTAGTGGTAAACTTTATGCATTTGTTTTAGTTGATAATTTTTCAAAATTTACTTCGATTATTTTTCTTGCAAATAAGAGTGATGCTTTTCGTGAATTTGTGGATTTTTGTAAACATGTTCAAAACGAAACGTGCATTATGATCAACAAAATTCGAAGTGATCATGGAGGTGAATTTGGTAATGCCGACTTTAAAAAAATTTGTGTCAACAATAGTTTTGGTCATGATTTTGCTTGTCCTAAAACTCCACAACAAATTGGTGTGGTGGAAGAACATAACTCTCGACGATATGACTAGAGTCATATTGAACCAATATAAGCTCCCTCAATACATTTGGGCGGAAGCCGTTAACATGGCGTATTATTTTATAAATAGGGTCTTAATCAGACATATTTCTAAGAAAACTCCTTATGAGCTTTGGTTTGACAAAATTCCATCCATTTGAGTATTTTAAATTTTTGGATTTTATTTTGAACACCAAGGATAACCTAGACAAATTTGAAAAAAAAAAAAAAAACCTATGAAGGTACATTTCTTGGCTATTCAATGCATAGTAAAGGTTTTTGTATTTTTAACAAAAGGTCTTGTGGTTGAAGAATTTATCTGTCTCTTTTGATGAACTTAACACTTTTGTATCTAGTTCTTTAACCGATGTTAATGACATTTCTTGTGGTTTGGAGAGTTCTTCTCTTGGAGACACAAATGCTCCTTTACCTAGTTGTGAAGTTAAGATTTTTCTACCTGAAAACTCTTCAACCATAGAAACTTCTCCAAATGGTCTTCCCAAGGAATAGAAGTTTGTCACTCATCATCCCAAAGAACTCGTCATCGATGATCCCTCTTCACAGGTGAGCACTTGATCTTCTTCCTGAGATCTTTGTGCAAAAGTGACTTTTATCTCCAAATAGAGCCTAAAAACATTGATGGTGCTTTTAATGATGAATTTGGGATAATTGCAATGCAAGAAGAGCTAATCAATTTGAAAGAAAAAAAGTTTGAGAACTTATTCCTAGGCTCAATAACTATCCCATTATTGGGACTAAATGGATGTTCCGAAATAAACTTAATGATGATGGGATCGTGATTCATAACAAAGCCCGATTGGTTGCTCAATGCTATAACTAAGAAGAAGACATTGATTATGAAAAAAACCTATGCTCCGGTTGCTCGCATAGAATCCATCTGAATGCTTTGTGCTTTTGCTTATTTAATGATTTTAACTTTTTCAAATGGATATCAAAAGTGCCTTTTTGAATAGTGTTATCAAAGAGGAAGTGTATGTCAAGCAAGCTCCCGAATTTGAGAATTTTCCTTTTCCTGATCATGTTTTTAAGCTTCATAAAGCCCTCTATGGTCTCAAACAAGCTCCTCGTGCTTGGTATGAGCGTCTTAATTCCTTTCTAATTTCTCATAACTTTGAAGTGTAAAGTTGACACCACTCTCTTCATCAAATCTCACAATGGCACGTTATTATTAGTTCAAGTATATGTAGTTGACATTATTTTTTGTTCCACTAATAAAACGCTTTGTGAAGATTTTGCAAAAGTTATGCAAGATAAGTTTGAAATGAGCATGATGGGAGAATTATCCTTCTTTCTTGGACTACAAATCAAGCAAGGCCCTCACGACACCTTCATCAATCAAGCTAAATATACCAAGGATCTTCTCAAATGCATTGAAATGGACTCATCCAAATCAATGAGGACTCCCATGGACACTACAACGAAGCTTGACCACGTTGAAAATGGCGTATCAGTCGACATTCGTAAGTATCGAGATATGACCGGTAGCTTACTTAACTGCTAGTCGTCCTGACATCATGTTTAGTACCTGTCTATGTGCACAATTCCAAGCAAACCCCAAGAAATCTCATTTGTGCGCGTTTAAGCACATCTTTCGCTATTAAAAGGCACCCCAAATGCTGGTCTTTGGTATCCCAAATACTCATCCTTTGAGTTAGTAGAATACTCAGATGCCGACTTTACCGGCTGCAAAATTGATAGAACGAGCACTAACGGAGCATGTCATCTTCTTAGAAAATCTTTGGTCTCATGGTTTAGCAAAAATCAGAATTTTGTTGCTATCTCAACAACCGAAGCTGAATACATAGCGGCTGGTTGTTGTTGTGCACAAATTCTTTGTATAACACAAACACTTGTTGATTATGGTATTTCTTCTTCAAATATTTCTATTAAATGTGACAACACTAGCACGATTAATCTCACCAAGAACCCTATTTGTCACTCACGCGCCAAACACATAGAGATTAGACATCACTTCTTACGAGACCACCAACAAAAGCTAACATCCATCTTAAATTCATTGACACTGATCACCAACTTGTTGATATCTTCACCAAGCCTCTTGCTGAGGATCGCTTCTCATTTCTTTGTCGTGAACTAGGCATTCTAGACCTTGAACAAACTCTCTAATCTTTTTAAAATCGATACACCGACGGTATACACCAGTATACAGCCGATATTCCGTTCTGCGCACTTTTTGGACCAAACCAACTGTTGAGTCCTTTCAAAGTACTTCATATCTTGTGGACCCCACCACTTTCATCAAATCTTTGCATTAACAACCATCATTTTCCATCTCCCTGCTTACAGACTTTTCTCCACCTTTCTTCACCATCTTTCCTTCTCCATGTCTAACCCCAAACGTCCGCGCTCTACATCTTCCTCCTCCGCCAACCCTTTCCGTACGGCTCCCTTGCCCAATGGGGACTTTGATCGTCGGCTATTCAAATCCGGTGATACGGCTGAAGCCTGGTTTTCTTCTTTCCACTCCCGCGAAGTATTTGATGGCCAATCCATCAACTTCAACGTCTTTCCGGAGCAACTTCGTTTGGTCGAAGTCACTGGTCCGGCTCCATTACTCAACCGGTCTATTCGTGTTTATCCAGATGCCATGCGGATGTTTTATTGTACTCTCATCCCAACCTTGCCAACAATGTTGTTGAGATACTTGTCAATGAGTGTCATTTCCGTGTCACCGCCAAGGATCTCGCCGAGATTTTAAGTGTTCCAAATCGGGGCGATGCACTACCCACCCTTGCTGCTCTCCAACCCTCCCCCACTACACCTTTTGAAGACTTCTGTCGCATTATCTGTAAGGGACCAAAACCCCCTCCCATTCCTTCCCTGTCCAAACACCTTGAACCTTTTTACTACGAACTACACCGCATCACCTACTACACTATCATCCCAAAATCCGACAATTTTGATACCATCACAACTGACGCACTGGTGTGTAAGTACTATCTCTATCTAAGGAAGTCGTGGTCCTTTCCAAAGACGTTATTGAACTCCTTCATCTCCATCCACTCCACGGCCAAGAAAGCTCTGCAATATGCAATGTTCATATCCATGAAGCCAAAGGCGTTGATAAGAGTCTCTGCTACAGTGAGGAGTCCACCTCGTATTTGGCTTCGGCTCGATTTTCTACCCCCGGCCTGTCCTCTGCATCTCAGCCCTCTGGCACTGAACCTTCTGCTGCTCCTCCAACGTCTCCATCGGCTTAGGCACGATACATGCCTCTCACTCAGCACCACTTTGACATGCGCATGGCTCAAGCAGAGGAGCAGATAAGAACTAACACTCGAGGATTGGTACCCTCATACAAAGTCACTACCATGACCAGTGCTACTTCATCCAACGAACCATCCAGGACATGACTGCCTACCTAGATCAAGACTTACAAGATCGCAACTAACATGGCTCGCGGTTTACAGATTATCCTGATAGGATCGACCCCTTTGGTGTCTTTCATGCTCCTCCAGATGGGGATGACCCTGCGGATGTGTGACTTTGTTTTTGATAGTGGTCAAGGTGGTGGTGGTGTCCTATCTTGTTTTGTCGTTTGTGGTCCTTCGGGGACTTGTGTTTGTTTAAGGTGTCTTGTGGGTCCCGGCAGGGACAATAGTCTTTATGTTGGTTGGTATTTATGTTTTGCATGGTATCAGTCATCATGGTGGCAGTGAGTTACTTGCATGGTCTCAGAGGACTCCGTCTGCCACCGGGCCTTGTCCCAAATCCTGGAAGGATGTTTGTATGTCGAGTGGGAACAAGAGCCCGGTGTCGATGGAGTACGTGCCACCGATGCAGGTCGGAGGAGGACTCCGAGCTTATTTCCCAGCAGAGGAGATTGCAGAGGTCACGGACTTCTGGAAGAACACGCTTGTGATGTATGTGTTGGGAAGTAAACCGTTCTACGGACAGATACGGGAATATGCAGAGAGGGTATGTCGTCCCAAGGGGAGCATGAAGTTCTTCTCCCGTGAGAATGGATTTTACTTCGTAAAATTCGGCCTGGAGGAGGATGTCCAGGATTATTCAAGGAGGGCCCTGGTCCTTTGACGGACGGCTCATTATACTGAAGGAGTGGACACCGGAGTTGAGATGTGAGAAGGAGGTGCTGAATGCGATTCCCGTATGGATTCGATTTCCTGAGTTCCCGGTGAGATACTGGAGTATCCCTCTGCTTATGAGATTAGCTAGCTTGGTCGGTAAGCCGATCAAGGCGGATGAGGCTACGGCTTTCCGTACCAGGCTGATGTACGCTAGGATATTTGTGGAGATTAAGGCTGGGACGGAGCTTCTGAGTATGCTCGAGTATCAGGTGGCGTCCGGGGAGGTTCTGACGCAGGACGTGGAGTATGATTGGGTCCCCCCAATGTGTTCCCTTTGTGCGTGCTTTGGGCACTCTTCTAGTGCTTGCCTGACGAGAGGGACGGAGACAGCTAGGTCCTCGGCTGCGCAGATGGAGGTAGCTGAGCTAGAGGTGGCGCCCAGTCCCATTACCAGAGTGGCGGCGACAGTCAGGCCGACGGAGGACTCCTTGATGGAGGTGGCCAGGAGGTCAGAGACTGACACCCCGCCGAGACAGGAGGGTTCCCAGGGCACGATGGTCCCGTTCAGGCCCAAGAGGATGATAGTGACCAGGGGTATGAGTTCTCTGGTAAGTAGACAGGATGGGATGGAGACTTCTATGGTGGAAAAGGTCTATAGCAAGAAAAGACATGCCCCGTCCCCACGGGAAGATGAGCTCCTGCCAGGGGGGCTAGATGATCAGACCGTGGCCAACCCAGATTGGACCTTGGCTCTTTCCAGGATTCAGGCACATCTTGCTCCCTCCTCGGGGACGGAGATGGGGGAGGATATAGATTTGACGGACGGAACACTTCCCTCGGGTGTCAGTCCGGATGGAGTTCAGGGGGACCCCACATTAATTAATTAATGTCGGTCCTTGCCTGGAACATTCATGGAGGGTGTTCCATTGGGAGATAGAGGGAGATCAGTAGTGTTCTGAGGAGGGAGAAGTGTGACATTTCTATTCTGCTTGAGACAAAGATTAGAGGGGCGACTATGCTATCTCGCAGGACTCCGGGGAACTGGGGGCAAGCCCACAACTTAGATCTCTGCGATATGGTTAGGATCTGGGTTCGGTGGAACAGAGATTGTTGGGAGGGGGATCAGGTGCTGATGTCGGAGCAGCTTATTGGCATCTCCTTTATAAATAAAGAAGGATTCCGCTTCATTCTTGGCGCGGTTTATGGGCACAACGACAGGCGGCGTCATGATATCTTGTGGGAGGACATTGTTCGCGTAGGACGGATGGCGGAGCTCCTGCATCTCCCCCTGCTGCTTATGGGAGACTTCAAGGCCATGCTTCATCGGCATGAGAAGGTGGGAGGCCGCCAGGTGCCGGATCCGATCCTATACGACTTCCAGAGGTGTCTCCTCTTGTCTGGGCTGAGGGGACTGGAGAGGGATGAACACATCTGGACCTGGCACAATAAGGCGGTTCATAACAAGATCGCCTGTCAGCTTGATCGGACTTTGGAAAATAGTGAATGGTTTCGCTACTTCCCGAATTCCAAGACGGAAGGGCTAGCGGCGGAGACCAGCGATCACTCTCTTATCCGGGTAGGTCTCTCTGAGAGGCCCACTTGGAAGACTTGGCCATTCCGGTACAACAATGGCTAGTACCTCTCTGCGGGATACGAGGAGGTTGTTATGGGTGGATTGCAGCATACTAGGGAGGGCACGGCTCAGTTCCGCATGGTTCACAAACTCAAACAGGTCAAGAGAGCTATCCGGGATTGGGTGAAGAAGATGTCGCGGTCTTCCCTGGAGGAAAATGAGGCCGAGCTTCGAGAGGTCCAGGAGGCTCTGCAGTCTGACATGCTGAGCGGGGAGTTGACGGCTAGGGAGAGGGACCTGATTGCGGAGATCAACATCATGAGACTTCAACAGGAGATTAGTGCGGCCCAGAGGGCCAAATGTTCTTGGCTCAAGAATGGTGATCGCTGTACCAAGTTCTTCTATGACGTGATCCGTGCCAGACAGCACCGGAACAGCATCCCCAGGCTGCTGAATGGAGAGGGCAGGCTTGTTGGAGACCCAGTGGAGATCCAGGAGAAGGCAGTCAGGTTCTACTCGGACTTATACCAACATTCAGATTATCCCATCACGTTCCCAGGGCTTGTCACGAAGCGGCTGGTAACGCACCATGGAAATAGTTTGCTGCTAGCCCCTGTGAGATTGGAGGAGGTGGAGGCTATTGTGATGAAGGCATATCCAAATAAGGCTCCGGGGCCGGACGGCTTCTCTTGCGACTTTTTTAGGCGTCAATGGGGTGAGCTTAAGTTCTCAGTCCTGAAGGCGGTGTAGGAGTTCTTCTTGAAAGGGAAGTTGTTGAAGGGCTGAATCACACATTCTTGACCTTGGTTCCGAAGAAGGAGGGTGCGACCTCCCTCGCCGACTTCAGGCCTATTGCGTATTGTAATTATCTATACAAGATAATTACTCACCTCATGTGTCGGCGTATGGAGGGAATTATGCAGGGCTTAGTGTCTCGGAATCAAGCGACTTTCATCAAGGGACGCTCGATTGCTGAGCACAGCCTTCTTGCACATGAGATGGTGAGAGATTTCAACAAGCCGGGGGGGATGAAGGCTTGTGTGAAGCTGGATTTGCGGAAAGCCTATGACACGGTCAACAGGGACTTTCTATGCCATCTTATGCTTGCTATGGGATTTGATGAGAGATGGGTGGCAAGGGTGAGGGAGTGCATATGCTCCCCTACATTTTCGGTCCTCATTCAGGGTACTCCATATGGGTGCTTCTCGAGCAACAGGGGACTGCGGCAGGGGGATCCTCTCTCTCCGTACCTGTTCACTTTGGTGATGGAGTACTTCACTTGTTTGATGGACCTGGATGTGCATAGTAGGAAGATTGTTCCTCTCTTCAGACAAGGTCAAATCGGTGGTGTCTCACTTGATATATGCTGACGACCTCTTGGTATTCCTGCATCCATCTATGAGGGGGATGAGGGCGCTTTCAGATATTATGGAGGAGTTTGGGAGGTTGTCCGGTCTGCAGCTGAATAGGGAGAAGAGCAGGGTTTCAGCTCTCAGTGCACCCTCAAGGAGGAACGGGCCCTTGCTCTGGGAGTGGAGAAAGGAGAGTTACCGGTGAAGTATCTGGGGGTTCCGTTGACGGTCAACTATGCCAGGGATCAGGATTGTCTCAGCCTGGTGGATTTTGCCCAAAGGAGAGTGGAAGGCTGGCAGGCAGCTGGACTGTCCTTTGGTGGCCGTATTGAGCTGGTGAGGTATGTTATCTCTGGCATCGCTATGTTCTGGTTGCAGTCGATTCAGATTCCGGTCGCTACCATAAGGAAGGTGGAGTCCATTTGTGCTAATTTCATCTGGAAAGGAGGTATGCATGCGATTGCTTGGAAACAACTCTGCCGGACCCGGGAGGAAGGAGGAGTGGGGTTGCGACCTCTTCGTGCGGTTAGGGAGGCATCTGGGTGCGGATGGCGTGGCGGTTCATCACGGGAGGTTCCCTTTGGGCAGAGTGGCTGGCTAGCAGATATGTGCGGCGGATGAATTTCTGGCAATGCAGGATTGATAACAATTTTTCGGTCTCATTTAAGGCTATCCTTAGGTGCATACCGGTTCATCAGTCCGCTATTTGCAGGATTATGAAAGATGGGGCGAATACTGATCTCTGGCTGGACCCGTGGATGGGAAATGGCTCCCTTCTGGAGATCTTGGGTACTCAGTGGGACAGAGAGGCGAGCCGGGAGGTGAAATGCAGTCGGATCATCAGGGATGGGAGCTGGAGGCCCGAGGAGTATCCATTCAGGGCTCAGTTTGGAGAGGCAATTCGTTGGATCTCTATCGATACTAGCCAGCCTGCGGACTCCTGGAGTTGGGTTGCTCCTGGTTCGGTTGGAGGGTCCAAGACATTCGGTTTTAAAAGTTGCTATAATCTGGTTCGACCTCCACATGACAGGATTGCGGAGTATAACTTCATCTGGACGAAGGGGATTGCCCGCAAAATGCAACTCTGTTCATACAGACTCCTTCTGGGCAGGTTGATGACGCGGGACAGACTTATCAAGTTTGGGATGCAGATTCCAGACCCGAAGTGTGTACTCTGTATAGGCGAAGCGGAATCTATGGACCACCTATTCTTTGAGTGTCCGTTGACTTGGCACATCTGGGCGGAGCAGTGTATGCAATCGATGGGTGGAGTTGGTAGTGCCAGAGATATCCGGGGGATCCTCAGCTGGATCAGAAATCGACGAGGCATGGATCCTGGTTGGGCCAAGATGGCTAGAGTTAGACTTGCAGCATCAGTTTGGCATGTCTGGAAGGAACGCAACAGGCGTATCTTTAAGGGACTGGTTACTCCGCCAGTAGGAATTTTACATAATATAGAATTCGATGTAACTGTAATGGCCCCTTAACTGGGGAGGGAGATGTGAGAATAGTGTATTGTAATACCTTTACTGCGATTTGCGTGGAATAAAATTTACCCTTATTCCAAATATATATATATATATATATATATATATATATATATATATATATATATATATATATGTCATGCTTTCTTCTTATTTTCCGTTCTCTCGTATCTCTTTCATATATCATTTTTTTTTTTGCTCTACCATTTTGCTTAAATGACAAAGGGAAAGAAATTGTATTGAGGGGGAGTTACCCTATTACGGGGGAGCTACCTCCTAAAATTCGATATCTTTTTGTCAGTTAACAAAATGGGAGAGAATGTTGGCACATTGATTTTAATCGTAATTGACTGCATCTATGTGTTTTAGTTCATCTTACTTTTGCAGAATCAAATGGTCTGATTAAGAACAAAATATCCACTCTTCTCTCATAATGTAATTACAAAGACTGATAATCCAAAGACCTGAGAGATGTTGCTAAAAGACGAAAGTGAATCAAGACCCGTACGCTAATGGTATAGTCCTTTCAGAGTCTGTAAACATGTATAGACAAATTGTGAATCACTTAAAGTGAATGGCAAATACTAAAAAGTTTAGTTAAATATTTTCAAAACCTACTTTTACTATCAAAGCAGCATACTGACGGTACATTGGTTCGTACTACCAGTATACCGGTCTATATAGATAAAATGCTCTTTGTCATCGCACCGACATATCGACGAAACACTGGTTCGTACTGCCGGTATACCGGTCTGTATAAGCAAAATGCTCTCTGTCATCGCACCGGCACACCAAAGGAACAATGGATCGTGCCGCCGGTAGACCGGTTTATATGAGCAAAATACTCTGTCGATCACATCGACATACCGTCGGTACACTGGTTCGTACCGCTGGTATACCGGTTTATATACGCAGATCTTTGTCAACTGCACCGGCATGCCGACGATATACTGGTCCATAGCTACTACAACCTTGTGCGACGTACTTTTCCTCCGAGCGTAGACTATGAATTCATCTGGTGCAAGGATCTGGCTCGTAAGATGCAGCTGTGTGTCTATCGGTTGCTTCTTGGTCGGCTGCTGACGAGGGACAGACTCATCTCATTTGGGATCCAGGTGCCCAATCCGAAGTGTGTGCTATGTGATGCGGACAATGAGTCTATATGACATGGACAATGAGTCTATATGACACTTGTTCTTTGAGTGTGAGGTGTCTTGGACTATCTAGACTGAACAAAGCCGCAGAGCGTTGAAAGGATGTAATACAGGCCGAGGGATTGGAGATATCATCGCTGGGATCCGAGATCGGAGAAGGAGAGGACATGTTTGGTTCAAGACCGCTAGAGTTCGGCTCGCAGCTTCTGTCTGGCATGTCTAGAGAGAACGGAACCGACGCATTTTTGAGGGGCTAACCACCCCTACCATAGGAATTCTACATAATATAGAATTCGATGTAACTGCTATGGATACCTGAAGGGTGGGTGACCACTCCTGATTGTATGATTGTTTGAGCTGATTTTGGAATAAAATTTACCCTTTTTCCAATATATATATATATATATATATATATATATATATATATATATATATATATATATATATATATATTCTAGATATTAGATATTTCTAATTTGGCCCCTCATCAAGTTAGATTTATCTCCGGTATCTACACATTATTTTCATGACAATTATACCCTCAAGTCTATTTCCAAATAGACCACTTTAATTTGGCTAAATTAGTTAGATAGCACAACAAATTTAACTTTACATGTGTAACCCCTAATTATTGGATAACTCCAACAATTTCTCGATCACCTTTGCCCGTGGACCTAGTCCAGTTAGGGTGTACAAACCAATCTATTTTAAAACCTTTAAGATATGCAACCTCCTCACTTGATTTACAAAATTGATACAGTAGAAAAACCTTCTTCTTGTACTTGGTCCTCCTTTACTGACATTCACAACTTCTACTAGAACATGACAAGCATCCACAACCATTGGCTTAAAACATATAGACCAACTCTTTCTCTTCATATAAACCTATTATTGTCTCCGCTCCATCATTACAAGTGAAAGAATAATGAAGCTTTCACTATCATGTCAATGAAAAGTCCAATTGACCTCTACGTGCAAATATGATAGGACAAATATGGACACTGAAACTAACGTGGCAGCAATTTTGGTGTGTCCTGGTGTATTTTGGAGTATCTCCATGTAGCGTCCAGTACTTGCTTGGCATGACAGCGTTTGCACTTCCTATGCTTGCCTAGTTCAGTATCAGGATCTAAAAGCTTGCTTGCTATGCTGGTTAATGAGCTTCAGCAAACAAACAGGAAAAGTATTGGTCAAGGTGAAGCACAGGCATTCCTAGTGTAGCAGCAAGACCATATCAGCACAAAAACCCACAAATACAAGAATGTCTAGTTTACAAAACTGAAGGTACGGTTAAGTGGCAATATTTAATTGCAACAAATCAATCAATCAAGAGAGAGTAGAATAGAACATACAAATCCGTAAGAGTTGGCATCGGTGGGGGCACATCTGGTGCAGTCGCAAGGCACCCAGAAGAGGTCACTGCCGGTGTCCAGCGCCACCAGGAAGGTCACGTTCGGAGTCCCCAACGCAACCACCGCGTAGTGCAAGCTGTAGTAGTAATCAACAACGTCTCTTATCCAAACAATTCAATTCTGCAAAATAAGTAAACAAATTGATTAGAAGATGCTACTTACAACCCGAGAGAGTTGATGCGGAAGGTGGCGTTGCCATCAGCGAAGGCGACGTCGGAGAGGGACCGTCCGCGATGTCGGAGGGAGCGGTCGTGGCCGGCGAGGGCGGCGTAGTAGTCGACGGTGCCCTTCTCCGGCCATCCGCCGGGGAGGTCGTGGGATCTCGATTCCGCCCACCGCCTCACCCGGTCCGAGAACCGGTGGTGGAGCTCCAGACCGAGGACGTCTCCGGCAGAGGCACCGCCGACAAAGAACCATACGAAGAAAAAGAAGAGGCAAATAACTCTAGGAGAGGAGGAGGAGGAAGCCATGGATTCAGTGGTGTGTGAGAGAAATGGGGAAAGCAAAAAAAAAAAAAGAAGAAAAAGAAAAGTAAAGAGGAGAAAAGGAAAGAGAAAACGTTTATTATGTAGGAAACGACGGAGGCGTGTTACTTCTTTCTACCCTTTTTGTGGTCGGAGTGGTACTGGACCTGCTGGTCCTGGTAGTTTCTGGTCGCATTCATACTAGGCTGCTGCTGTTCTAACACGGCACTTTCTAGAACGGTGATTTACGGACCGAAGGGAACCTTTCGTCAGCCAAGACTGACGTGGCAGCCTTTTATTGGACTCAGAACAGGATTTTTTTTTTTTTTTTTTTTTTTTTTTTGACTAGAACAGGACCTTTGTTTATAAGAGAAAATTTGAGGGACATTCCACTTTATTTACCCAAATTTAGGGCACGTTTGGATCAAATTTTTGGATTGCTAGGAATAGATTTCCAATTCCTTTCCTATGGAAAAGGAATACAACATTCTCATACCCATGTTTGGTTAGGTTGGGAATAGGTAGTTCAAAATTTAAAAAAAAAAATATTTTCATGTTTGGTTCACACATGGATATGAATCTTAATTTATTTAGTTTTACTTTAATACCCTTTCACTAATTTCATGATGATTCACATGTTTGGGATAGGAGTTGAAAATTTGAAAATAAAGAGAGGGTATAACCATCCAAACAAAATAGTCAAACATCATTCCTATAAAGCAAATCTATTCCCAAGGGGGGGTTTGGGAAGAGCTTTTCCACATCCATGGGAATAGCTTTCCCACATAACCCCCTCATATTCCCTCCTCATTCCCAATCCTAAGCATACCAAACATGGGTAAGAAATTCAAATCTCATTTCCAAGCCTCAAAAACTTGAACCAAACGCCCCCTTAAGATGCACCCCAGTGCTTTACACTAATGTAATCAATTCCCCACTTTTGACGGATTCCGTCCAATATGCTGGGTTGATCGAATTTTTTGGACAAAAATATCTCTGTATGTTGTCTTTTTTTCCGCGTCAACCACCCGCCTCCCTCCCGCCGTGCTCGGCCCCTCCCCTCCACCGCGTCGCTCGGCCCTCTGCCATCACCACCACCACCATCACCATCACCACCACCTTAACCAACAACACCATCACCACCACCACCTTCGCCTTCACCATCACCACCACCAACAAACACCACCCCCTCCCCCGCGCCGCCCACGACGCCCCCGGCTACCACCCTCCCCGCCACCGACGCCGCAGCAACAATAGCAACAGCTATAGCATCAGCAGCGGTAGCAGCAGCGGCACGGCGGCGAGCGGTGGCAGCAGCAGCGGACGGCGGGTGTAGGGGGGGTGGTGGGGGTTGGTGGTGGCCGGAGAAGGGAGGGGAGGTGGAGGGCGGGGGGTTGGTGGCGACCGGAGAAGGGGGATTCGGTTGTTAACCGGAGAGGGGGGAGCCTATGGCCGGAGGGGGATCGGTAGGGGTGGGACGAGAGTTTAGAAATGGTATTTTCGTCCAAAAATGTCAGTCAGAGGGGTTGACCGTCAATAGAGGACAGTTTTCGTCAAAAATAGAAGGTACCTTACATTTTGTAATTGTGTGGAATACACTTTAAATTTAGGTAAATAAAGTAAGATGTCACTTAAAATTTCTCTTTTTATAAGGAAGACTTGTCCAATGGAAACCTCCACGTCATTTCTGGTTGACGTACGTTCCCCTCCGTTCGGCAGACGTAATTTATTTCGTTACTCACTCCTTATTAATAATTGTAAATAATTTTCATTTCAACACATCGAGTCAGGTCGTCGCCGCGGGAGAAACTGCTCTTTCTCTAGTTGGTTGGGTAGGAAGAGTGGTTGGCCACTCTGTCCGACTGTCTTCTATAATGACGCTACCGCCACTTAACCAGGAAAGAGGAAAAGAAAAAGGTACTGCCAATCAATAATGTACTTTCTTTTTTTTAATTTAATTTATTCTTTTCAATTCTTGCATAACCAACTGATGCACCCAGTATATGATGTATGGGCCATGACGGTTTGCACAAAATTGGAACCCACGAGTCATGCTAGGTAGTACTTGGATGTGCATACAATGTGTTATTTCCGAAACAAATTTAAATGGAGGAACGATTAGAATATTGAAACCTCTTGCAAATAAATTTATTCTTAATTCTAATTTAGCAACGATCAGAAGCTGAAATCTCTTGCAAATAAATTTGCTCTCTATTATAATTATGTAGGATTTCAGAGACCTCTTGTAAATTAAGTTGCTCTTCCAATTTCCTGAAGCATTTTAGGACTTTAGAGATTCCGACAAACGAGTTTGTTATCCAAAAGTACCTTAACTGAGTTTTAGGACTTCGGAGATTCCGGCAAACGAGTTTGCTCTCCAAAAGTACCCGAACTGAGTTTTACGACTTCGGAGATCCCTGCAAACGAGTTTGCTCCCCAAAAGCACCTGAAGCTACAAAATACTATTATCCTTTCAGATTACAAATTTCTCTCTCAAATACAAACTGATAGAAAGAGAGTGTACTTCCTTGCAAACGTGTTGCAATTATGACAGAACATATTACAAATAGAAGAAGAAAGGAGAAGAAGAAATAATAATAAATTGTTATTTTTGCTGGGGTGGTGAAGACTCCGTTTGCTCAAAGAAAGATTCGTCCACCGCGATCTGCTTCCAGAAACTAGCAAGTTTTCAAAGAACTTATGGAATGCTCGATGTCAACTTTTTGTGACTCTAATGAGCTCCTTAGACTCAACGGGCTCCCTTTTCTTTTTATTTGGTGCATCTTACAAAGGAGGCCATGGGGCTCTATATATAAAGTGGAGTGAGACTTCACTTCTTCTCCTATCCGATGTAGGACTAAAATACCAATACTCAAAAATAGAGTTTGATATTTTAAATCATCCCGCAATCAGCGTAGTCATGTGCCAGTCCACGCCCACCCCACCCCACCCATATGCGTCCGTGCATGACATTGAACCCGTGTCCGAGTCCGAGTTCGAGTCCGAACGACAAAAAGTAGCATAATTCCTTGTTGGAGTTAATCATTTTTTCTTCTAGAAAAATACCCCTGCATGGCACCCACATGTGCCCTACCACACCTCATGTGCACACCTCAACACATGCAAAGCATTATATTTATATACCCACTTGGTGGTGTAGCCGTTGTGGGACTATTTTACACTAGTTCAAAGGCAAAAATACCAAAAATACCCTACATATCTCAATATATAGGTGAGCATTCCCCACAGTGATTGTCCATCATGCATTAGGATAGATGTCGCTACGACTTGCATTTTTCCGCATTGGTTGAATAACAGCACGATACAAGAATGGACTAAGCCTTGAATTCTACACCATTACTGTAATTCTTTCCACTAACATAATGACATCAACTGTGCTTCTAGCTGTACATTAAAGATCATGTGTCCGCCTGATTTCAGTGTATGTATATTGGGGGCTACAAGGTTTCCCTCAAGAGATGGCATATATCTCTTTCCATACACTCTAGGTGAGTTCTTTTAAAAGAGTATTGGCATGAAGCCATTCGCTTCCTTGCGGTGCTACAATGCTATAACATAACCCAAAGTCGAGGCTATACCTCATGTCGTGTCATACCATTGTAGCATGAGGCCCAGCCTCTTTGTAGTGCCAAACTACTCAACTTGAAGCCTTCCGCTTCCTTACAGTGTTACGCCGTCGTGACATGGCTCGCGAAGCCGAGGCTTTACCCTTCCTAGGTACCTCATGTGGTGTCACACCACTATAACACGATGCCAGCCTCTTTTGTAGTGCTGCCTACCACTCTTCATTCTACAGCATTAGGCCCACTTACCTATGTGCGGTGCTACGCCGCTATGACTTGGCCCGAAACCGAGGCTTTACCCTTACGAGGTAACTCATGTGGTGTCACCCCACTATAGCAAGGAGTATTTTGCTCCTTTGTGGTGTTGTACTATCCGTGTTTCTTGTAAAGCACGTCGGACATTCCAAATGTCCGAGAACTTATTAAAGCCGTCCTCCCACAGAATTTTGTTCTATACAAAGAACAAACAGTAGACAACAATGGTTCTGGATACATAATCCCTCAAATATCCCAAAGGATTACCCACTATTCCAAATTTCTTCCAGTCAATGGTCCTCCCTTGAACCAAAAGTTAGATGTCTGGTAGATTTCTCTTTGAACCAATATCATAAAACTTTATGATATGATTGCAGAGACACAATATCAGAGGTCCGTCAAGCCTGTCCTCGACCAGCTGGCGCTTGAGGCCTTGATAAACGGATCCGTCATATTCTTCTAACTCTGAATATTACCCACTGTAATGATCCACGCTTGATGCTCTCATTCAGTCCTGTCACGACCCGTACCCGGTTTTAGGGGCACGAGCACGTGGGTACGTCCAGCCTACGTCACAGTATCCGCGGTAAAATGGTATATAGGTACACAGTAATATCTAACATCTAACAGTCATGGAATATAACTTGTCAATGATATACTCATCTCCGCACGGAGAAATAATATGACATCTATAACATAACTCAATCTCATAATCTAAGGAAGATAAAGCACAATATAGATAGAAGATAATGAAGATGAAAACTGAATAGTAGCATAAGTCACAATACAAATAAATTTAGAAGTCTATGCCAAATAAATACATATCCTGGAATAATATAACAGATCCAAATGTATCAATCAGGAGACAATCCAATAAAATCTAGCTAATAACTAACTCACTACTGGAGGTGCATCCTCTATGAGCACCGGCTCCACGGGAGTCTCCCGAGCTACGTCATCATCCATCCATGAACCATAGTAGGCTGGGCAGAAATCCACTAAGTCCTCTGAAAAATATTATCCAGTCATGATTGGAGCGAAGTACAAACACTAATAGCAGTTCCAATTAATTGACAGGTGCTATGAAACAATAAATAATAATATAACACTTGATGAGCAATTTATGAGGGACAAAGTACAAATAGAAGAAACCGATAAATAAGGAACAATAAATGTAATAGGGAGAACATGTAAGTATGTAAAAACAGATGGACGTATGAAACTAGAAAATCTGTCATGCAAGTATACATTCAGCAAGTATATAGGAATCCAGAAAAATTGCATCTAAACTAGTGTTTTGAAATACCAAGTTGACATGTGAACGACGAGGGGTAATATCCGACAAACCACACGTGTCGTGTGTGGCTGCTATTATTCTAGTAAGACCATGGGATAGAAAGGGTATATTCACACGTCTCCTAGGTATTTTCTGCTCGACTAGTACTCATGGCATAGCCGGCTCCGGGGGAGGCGGGCTAGGCAGCCGCGCGCCTAGGGCCCCCTCCTCATAGGAGGCCTCCATATTTTCAATTTAGTTATTTTGTACCAGACAAAAAAAAACTATGGACCTGGAAAAGTCCATGACTGCCTGAAGAATAATCAAACAAAACATTCAAAAGAACAAAAGAAGAAGAAGAAATATTACACCTATTTCTAAGTCGCCTCTTCATCTTTTCTCACTTTTCCGTGAAAAATCTCTATCTTATGAAAAAAATGAAATTCTCTCCCTCCCTCAACAGATGTGTCAATGCATTTTTTTCTCCTTTCTAGTTTCTAATGTCTTCTTTTGTCTTTTGAAACTTCTAATATTAGGGGTTGTTTGGATAGATGTAACTTTCTGAAAGTATAAAAGTGGCACTTACACCATGATGAGTTGCAGTGCACTTGCAGCAAGTGGCACTTACCAAAATGTGTTTGGATATAGTACTTTTTGTCTCATGAAAGTGGAAAAAAATAAGTTTATTGTTTGGATGGTTGTTGAAAGTGGAAAAAAAATAAGATCGGTTATTTGGATTGTTGTAAAAGTGGATGGTATGTTATAACTAATAAAATAAATAAATAAATAAATAATTTATCATAAGTAAACAAAAATATTAAAGACAAATTAAATTACATCTAATGTAATTAAATTAATTACCATAATTAAACACCAAATTATAATTAAATGTTTATTGAATTAAAATTCAAAGAATGTTTTAAATTCATTTAAAACACATTGTCGTAATTAAACATATCATTAATTATATTAATTGTACCAATGACTATAATTAAGTATATTATAATTATATTAATTATCAAAACCCCTCTAACTATTCATTCTCCATTCTCGAGAGAGTTCTTTATTCTCTCCATATAGTAACTATTAATTGTATTTAATTGCCTTTCTCCATTTTCCAGAGAGTTTTCTCTGTCATTCTCCAGAGAGAACGAGAGTTCTCTCCTTGTCCACGAGAGTTCTCTCGTCATTCTCCATAGAGTTCTCTCCACGTACTCTTCTTCTTCCTCCTCTTAGATACCAAAAATGGCAACCACAACTGTTTGGATCTGCTACGTGACTTAGACGCGCAGGCGGTGACAACGCCGCGCTCGACTTCGAGGTGCAGGGAGTCGACAATGGCAGCACAGTGCTGGTGCCCAAGTTGGGAGTCAACAGCGACAAAATCGCTCTGGGCTTCGAATAGTCGGCGAGGACGGCTAGGGTGGCTACGCCGGTGCTTGGGCGGCACAGGCGTTGCTGAGCCGCGTTGGGAGCAGACGGTGAAAATGCCGTGCTCGACTTCGAACGGTCGTCGACGACGGCTACTGCGTCGGTGCTGCCAAGGCTGCCTTTGCTACTCCACGAAAGAAGAAGAAGAAGATGAAGAGAGGGACCCTCTCACTTACGGAAGAGTTACACTCGTATTTTGGTGTAGGTGAGATGGAAGAATAATGCAGGGGACAGGAACTGGGAGTGTCAGAGAAAAGACACTCCCCATACGAGTTGCAATGACAACCAAATATTGGAAGTGGACAAAGTTTCAGCAAATAGTTCTACTTACAGCAATTTTTTGTCCACCCACCGCAAACCAAACAGCCCCTTATTGTTTAAAGATTGGAAAGAAGCACATAAGTGGACGAGATCGCAAAGTAAATATATTTTCATTGCATGTAAATTAAACATTAAAAATTATATAAAGGGATAAGGGTCTCATTTTTGAGACTTCTCTAGGGCCTCCAAAATGCTGGAGCCGGCCCTGACTCATGGATCCAGTTCCCGACACGAAGAATCTCAATAGTCTAGAATAGATTATTAGGCCAAAATTCATTAGTCCAGTAATTCATTAGTCCAGAAAATAGGCCTAAAACTACGTATCTCAAGACAATCAATCCATACAATACCATTTCGTGTATCATTCGTGTCAAGAATCAAATAAAATACTAATATAAACATGTATCATAGAAAATATCAAATAATAAAAACTATCAGAGAATGTACTTGTCTGCGGTCTTAAGAAAGAAGTATGAATCGAGGCCCAAAGTGGTATCACAAAGACCTAAATATGAGATAACAATGTTAATTAGGGTTTTGTTGTGTTAAACATGGATGTGAAATATGCATTCTCGGTCTCCATGGTCAAACTAGGTCAATTTGACTTAAATGTTGACTTTTATGATCAAACTAGTCAACCTTGGTCAAATTGGGTCAAACCTAGATTTCTAGGTCATTTTATTGTCATTCCAAGGTAAACCAATCTATTCTAGGCCATCCTAGTTTCTCTATCTTGGTCATTTACCTAGTATAGGGTATCTTGAGATACCCTACATATTTACCCTTTACCTATCCCCTTACCTATGCTAAGTTACCTACTATAGCATATAGGTAATGCCCTGTGGACATTACCCTATCTACATAGGTCAGCCTAATTTTCCTATACCTACCTATTTACCCTTATACAGGTTTTTCCCTTATACCAATACCTTACATATATTACCTACCTACGGGTAATCACTCAATTACCTATACTACACAACCACTTACCCATACAAATAACATTACATATCCAATGTTATTACCTATACTCTCATACACAACACACACTAACTTATCTTCACTCTAGCACACTCTCACCTATGACACTATGCTGTTACATAATGTGGCACACTTGTGTGTGCCACACACACACACACACACAACTGCCACTCTCAACTTACTGACACACTCACACTCTAACACAGGTCTACACACTAACTCTCCTTGACTTGCATACTGTTCGGTGTGCAGAGTTCTCTGCACAGGGAGGAACGTCCCTCTCCATTCACTACTCCCCCCTCTCATGTGCACTGCTATGTGCACAGGTTTCACATCTCCTGCAGTGGGCTAACCCACTGTCTGCCACCTGTGTGTAGGTGCACACAGGCCAAGTGCCCACCTGGAAAGGGGCACAAAGCCCTGCCAAAACACTGCTGCAGGGCCAACCAGGCCTATGCAAATGTGCCCCCTGCTTGCTGCTAAGGGACCAAGTCCCCTTCTCCTTTCTCCTTTTTTTGCATGTGCATTATGCAAAGGCCTAACTAGACCCGCCCACAGTCTGCCAAGGGAGTGAATCCCCTGCACTGCAGTAGGTAGCAAATTTCCTTCCTGTGGCAGGCCTTCACTATCTGTACAAGACAGTGAGCACAAGGCCTACCTGTGCATCCTCACTGCTGTACAGAACAGCACCCAAAACCCCCTACCTCCCTTTACACTTTACACTCTATAACACTTAACACATACACACACACACATATACACACATGATGTTTCCCCCCTCTCCTAGACACTCTCTCACGCTCCTCTCAAAATACACAAGCACACCCCTATGCCTATGCAACTGTTGTTGCCTCCCACTCTAACTCTCACACATCACTACTTCAATTAGACACACACATGTATGTGTTTAACACACACACACAACACTAGATACAACTGGCACACATCCCTCTCATACACTCATGTCACTTGCACTCTCCCTCACACAAATCTCACATCGGATACACACACAATCTAACACAGGATACATACATTACCCCTCTTCTTGACACTCTATGCACACATACACATTATATGGAACTATACACTTGACTGTACACTACCCAAACACAAACAAATTCATCTCACATACACTTGCAATCTCATCACTCACTCACATAGCACAAGGCACACTACTCACTACACAAGCCTACACTAATACACATAGGGTTATGTACTAGGTATCACACACATATGTATACATATAGGCACACACACACACACACACTCACACATGTGTAGGCATACACTACACATAGGTGTATGTACACTACATATACACAATGTACTCTATGCACACATGGACACAACTATAGTATATACACATGCACACATGCATTTCCACAAGCACTTGGTGTGCACCATGCCAGTATCGTACTTGAACTCCGATACTCTCATGATACCTTTTACCAAGCGTTGTCCTAATTATCCCACAACATATGAACATGTCTAAAATGACAATTAGAAGCTAATTAGTGTAGTGTCTAGCTAGTGCAATGTGTCATATGAAATGTGACAAGTGTAGGAGTAAAACCCCCTAAATTGACTCTGTGTCCTAGTGTGACATGATACTATCTATTAGTATCCATATGTGGACACATTTCTAGCCTCATACATTATTCATATATCCATTTAGCCTATCAAACCTTATGACAAACACGTGGTGTGCCATCCTCGAATTTTCCCAAAAATGACACAAAAGTCCTATATAACTTCTACCAAAATGATGGTTAGAGCCTAGTTCTTCCCCTTATAGATCCCCCTAGTCCATGGGTAGGTTTTCTAATAGTGTCATGCATTAATTAGTGTCTAAATTAGGAGAAATGACAAGTAGTTTATCTGTTGGGAGATGGATTCCCAATGACACTCCCAAAGTGGACACAAGTGTCAAGTAGGACACAATCCTTCTAGCTATTGGCCTCCTCTCCTTGTGCTCATTGGTCTCCAAGCTCTAAGCCTTCTAGGATGAAGAATGGGTGAATATTAGAGAGAGTTTGATGGTATTTTGGTGGAGAAAAGAGTGAAAATGGAGAAGGGTTTGTGGAGAGCTCTAAACTAAGATTTTTGGAGCTAAAAATAAATGATGAAGAATGAGGCTTCCCTCTCTCCATGGTTGGCCAAGTATGGACCCTAGGACTAGGTGGAAATGTCCAAAGTTCCCCTCTAGTTGTCTTGAACACTTAAGTTAATGTAGGGTTGTTTCTAGTCTAAGTATTTTATTAGATCTAATCATAATCTTGACCTAGCATGACTTAAATGAAACTAATTGTGTCCAACCTAAAATATAGGTCCAAGTGTCATGTCTAGTCCAAATATGTTCACTAATCAAGGGTCCAATAAATAGGCTAGTCAACTAATAAATGCAACCTTCACATGTAATTAATTAAATAAATACACATACTATATAAATAATATAAAATGACAAAAAAAACCTATCCATAAATATGGTAGTGACAATCTTACCCTCCCCAGAAAAATTTTGTTCTCGAAATTTAAGTTGGTTCTACTTTGTCTAGGTCAAACCCCTGCAATCATTGTCCAAGAAATCCATTTAAATAATACATATAGTTATGGTCCTACTGGTCATGATATTACATTCTCAATTAGGGTCATTACTGTTACTCCCGTTTTCCGTTTTACGTATTTTCAATATACGTGTACGAAATTTTGACCCATATTGTGACTTATCTTAACTAGCTAATCTTGGTTTAATCTTGCATTGGTTCAATATGGGCATGGTAGGGTTCTGTTTGGCTTGGTTGGATTGGTTCAATATGTAACCCACCCCTCTTTATAAACCCACCAACCCTCTCTCTCCTCATTTACTTCTCCTTCTTCATTTATTTCTTCCTCTTCTTCCTCTTAACTTCTCCACCTACCAAGAGAAGCTTAGTCAAGGTAACTTGCTTCATGGAGGAACTCAATTTTGTTGTTCCATTGTCTTCCTCACGAGATTCTAAGACACTTTAGTACTTAGAATTTTTAATTTCCATGGTTCATTTCGTGTAGATCTAAGTTTGTTGCATTTTTGGATTTTTTGGATTTTGATCTATCAAACTTTATTATTTTCAAGTTTTGATTGTTCTATGTTGTAGAAAATTTTGTTCTACCCCATTTTGACCTATGGAAGTCCGGATTTGAACTTAAAATGAAGGATTAATGGAGCTTGGAAGCCATGGCTTCCATGGTTCTTCTTCTCGGATCTTTGGAGAAGAAGAACAATCTTTATGCGGTAACCCCATGCGGCCAGTCTTTATGCGGCAACCCCATGCGGCCAACCTTTATGCGGCAACCCCATGCGGCCAGTCTTTTGCGGCAACCACATGCGGCCAGCCTTTATGCGGCAACCCCATGCGGCCAGTCTTTATGCAGCAACCCGATGCGGCCAGTCTTTTGCGGCAATCCCATACGTCCAGTCTTTTACGGCAATCCCATGCGGCCAGCCTTTATGCGGCAACCCCATGCGGCCAGTCTTTATGCGGCAATCCCATGCGGCCAGTCTTTATGCGGCAACCCCATGTGGCTAGCCTTTATGCGGCAACCCCATGCGGCCAGCCTTTATGCAGCAATCCCATACGGCCACTCTTTTACGGCAACTCCATACGGCCAGTCTTTTGCGGCAACCCCATGCGGCCAGCCTTTATGCAGCAATCCCATACGACCACTCTTTTACGGCAACTCCATGCGGCCAGTCTTTTGCGGCAACCCTCATACGGCCAGCCCTTATGCGGCAACCCTCATGGCATGGTTATGTTTTGGACTTGGCATGATTTCGATATTTGCATGGCTTTTACATGATCACGACATGATAATGTAAGTATAGAATACGATAGTGGCCTGTTAAGGCGCACTCTTAACCAGTAACAAGTAACATGACATGATAGTAGCCCGTGGTGGCACACTATTAACAAGTAACCTTGATATGATAACACATGATAGTGGCCCATCATGGCGCACTCTTGATAAGTAAACATGATATGATAATATTGATATGCTGTTGTGACAGCTACCTTGACTTGCTAAGTAACTCTTGTCTGGACACCGTGGATGTTTGTGCTTGTATAAGGTACATGTCTCGTCTTGCATCATGTCTAGGACATGAATTTTTGATTTCCACGGTCAGAGATTCGTACTGAATATGACTAGAATAATGACTAGATTGATCAAGTAGTCCATGAAGAGATTTTCTAGCTACATGCAGTCCCGTTATCTGGGTGCTCTAATTGGACTTGTAGCCTGCCGTCGAATAGGGCATATTTCCAGCACACTGTCATGTGTTGCACCCCTAAGTCACCTAATCCAACTCTCTCAACTTGTGACTGGCTAACCTGGATTAAGACTGCAGGGTTTGTGGCTGTTGGAACATCTCATTGCATCTTGCTAGTAACTAGGCTTGTGATAACCATAGTTAGTTAAAGTATCAAACCGTACATATTGTTTGGCCGTCAATGATGAATGGAGTCCAGTCTAGTCTTATCTAAGCAAGGCCTGTACATGGTTTCATCAGCACATTACTGTTTATGTTTACTCTTGTCGATAATTGGTTGGAGACTAAGCTCTGTTTAGGTGAAGGGTTACAACCCCGGTCCTTGTTTGGTTTACGGGTTGTAACTTGACTACCGGAATAGTCTCTTAGTTGTCTTATCGTTTATCACCCTGTTATCCCTAACTCATGTCTATTATTATCATTTATGTCTCATATGCTAATATGCTGGTTTTTAGTTCTTAAGTGAAGCCTCCCTTGTGGCACTTGCTCTTCTGGGGTCTGACCCAGCTGGTTTTGTATGGACAGATTTCGGAGTAGCACTCGAGGATCTTCCAGCCTTCCAGCCAGATAGTGAACACTAGATGCAACTCTGGCAACGAGTGGGTTTTATTTTGCTCTCCCACTCTATTGTAAATTATTCTTTTGAGGCGTTTAGCAGCCGAGCAAGTGTTAGCTCGTGTTGATATTTATATTTCTGTCTGCCTAAGGGCTGTAATATGATTGACGAATACTAGGGTTGATCATGTCACTACAACAAATAGGGCCTACAATAGCATGCGCAGAATGCTATAGAAAGCCTTCTATAACATATTCTGTCTGCTATGATCGCCCACGCTATAGTATGTCCAGACATGTGAACGCTATAACATTATAGCGTTCCTGAATGCTGTAGAAGGTTTATAGCGTTCGTGTATGCTGTTGATGGTTTATAGCGTTTATGAATGCTGTAAATCCTTTATAGCATTCTAGAACGCTGGTTTATAGCGTTCGTGAGTGCTGTGGATTACTTATAGCATTTATGAATGCTGTGGATTATTTATAGCGTTTGTGAATGCTGTGGATGATTTATAGCGTTTGATGAATGGTTTGATTTATTATAGCGTTCATCATATGCTATCGTGGTAGCAGCAATTTAGACGTTTTGAGTGCTATAAACCTGCTACAGAATTTCATATCCTTTCATATCTGCTACAGAATTTCATATTTCATAACCTGTTTTGTATTTCGATCAATTTCAATCGCAGACAATTTCAATCGCAACTTGCATTTCGATCAATCAAGATATAGTAAAGATTTGCCAAAATATGAAATGTTTTATTAGAACATTCAAGATGTACAAAAAGTAGTCATTAAAACATTCAAGATGTAGAAAAAGTAGTTTTACGCCAAAATAAACCATTCCATTTACAAAGTATCTGTATTCCAAAATAAACCATTCCATTTACAAATATCTGTAGGCCAAAAAACAGCTCGCCTCCTTCCCTCTAGCAGCTATCCACAACCATCAAAAACATATACGCCAACCTACACAAAATTGAGAAGAAAATACATTATGATATAAAAAATAAGATAGAAATATTTCTGATACTCAAGTAGTGTTATGTAATAGCTAATACAATATGTTCAGTGGCTAAGGAGGCATGCAGTGTGTTAAATGTGAAGTTGCAGGACAGTAGTGTTATGTAAAGCAGTGTAATACATGAAGTAAAGTGCAAGAAGGTTTTTACTGGACAGAGAAATTTTTGATACTCAAGTTGGACACATGTATACCTGATAAAGAGTGGACATGAATTGAACAAAGAAACAATAAGCATCAAACATATGAATGAAAGAACATACATCTGAAATAATAGACTTAAATATAATAGCTTACCATCACAGAGCCAGGAGGTTGTGACTGTATTGCAAGATATGTTGGTCCGCCACCACGAGCTATAATACCTCCACAACCATGGAACAATGTAACTTTGATATCATACTCTTTGCAAGCAGCAACATCTTCTTGGGCCTTGTACACAGTTCCCATACAGCAGTGGAGCGGCCAGCATCTTTATCAGAATCATAACCAACCATGACCTGCAAGTGTTGTGAAGAAATTTTAGTTAACTTGGAACTGTTAACATGGTTTGGTACACTTTGAAAGCACTAGCAGCTCTTGTTTTCCATTATGGTTCTTTATAATATGCTCCCTATACCAATCAATTGACAGTAACTTCCTTATAACCAATCCTGCTGCTCTCAAATCCTTCATAGTTTCGAATAAAAGGAACCACCCTCAAACTGCTTCAAAAAAGAATTATTATATATTATTACCAATTAAGATATTCGCTCCCTAGTTCAGCAGCCACCCTAAAGGTGTCCAAGACCTCCTTCACATCCGAAGGCACCTGAAATGCTCCATGAAGTTTAGTACTGGATTACATAAATGTAAAAGTCTCAGATGTATGAATATATTTTTGTAGTTTCACTTGAGTTATTACCAACAACATTAGTGATCCTAGTGAATTTTTTATCAATTATGGCAAAAGTTGATTTTGGAAAGGGAAATTGAGCATTGTACCCAGAACAATCATTTCATTTCTCTTTCCGATCGGATTTACTTGTCTAAAATAAAAGAGTCTACATAGGAGACCCAATTGGTAAATCTGAAAGGTGGGGAAATATGTAAAAGGACATACACACTATCAATCAGTGTGGAGAAATATGGTAAAAGGATATACACAATCAGACTGTACAGAGTAACTTGGGAAACATGACTGAGTTTTCAAGAAAAGATTGAAGTGAACCTCTATAGTTGGGGGAACTAGAGCCTATTTCCTTTCAGCTCTCTAGTAAGAAATTCTAGTTTCTTTTCTTCCTCACACTAACTGTATACTCCCATGTCCAAGTATCTTGTAATTGCATCTAGAGTTTCAACATGTCTGGCAGACTCCTATAGAAGTAACATATGATAGCAAAGCACATGAGTGTTGTGTGTGCGCGCACACACACACACATATATAATAACCATACTCAGCTGAGAAAGATTTACCTGGCGTAAAACTAATTTCATTTGTATCATCCGAAAATGTTAATTTTCGATCATTGTTTTCATGTCTGGACCTTGTTTCAGTTTATTAGGATTTTAAGACCAACATCAGCAGTGCATTTTGATTGTTCAACATCACTAATTTTTATACACAAAAATGTATGAAGGTCTCCAACCCCTTGCTGGAACAAGGGATGTTCATTTTTTTCCTCACACCAAGTAAAACATTTATGTATGAAGGTCTCCAACCCCTTGCAAAAACAACAAAGAAAAGACGTCAAAGAAAAATAAGTAAAAGAGGAAATTCATATACTTCTCTAAAAATATAAAGTACATTATAGTTTCGGACGATTCCTTCTTTTCCTTAAAAAATTAAGCAAACAGATTCCTCAACAAGTTTAATATATGTGGAAGAAATAGTCAGTTGAAACCCATAAATTCACCACATTTCCATAGCCTATCGTGTTGCCATGTATGCGTTGATCGACAAATAGAAAAGCTGGTATGGTAAAATCCATAAAAACTTAGCTGAACCATTCAGAATGCACAACTAAGCAATGAGTATCAAAGCATTTTACTAGGAGTATTATTGGGCAAGAGGGAACAAATACCTGCAGCAGTGGAACCTCCTCAAGAGGTAGTTCAGCTCCAAGGTCTCCCCTAGCTACCATAGCCTGCAAAAGGTCAAAGAAGAAGAGAAAAAAGTTTAGCATGAGATATGAAAGTTATCATTAAGTTGAGTAGTAGTAAAAAAATTCAAATGGAAAAGCGAGATTATGAAAGGGATCGCCAATAACTAATTCAACCAATCTAATTTTCTGGGAGAAACCAATTACAACACAACACATACTTTTATGGTAGAAACCAATTTTAACACAACACAACACATACTCTCTCAGAAAATTAGATTGGTTTACCCGTATTCATTTGGAGAGAGCCTGCATTGAGAAATAAAGAAGTAGCTTACCAACACATTTCCAAAAAAAGAAAATGAGACCTCAGGAGCCAGGACTACAGAATCGGGAACAATTACAACACAACACATACCAAGGCAATATTGAAGTAAAGAAAGTAAAATTCCAGTTTTAACTTTTTTTAAAGAACAAAAAATTGTATGCAACAAACAGGAATCCCCACTAGAAAGTCAGTATTACGATCCAATCCATTATGCAAGTCAAGATCCCACCAGAATAAAAGATTTTATATGATGCTTTCAGCTTTATATTTCCCATACAGTCATGTTCATTAGTAATCAGTGAGCAAAGTTGCAGAATCACAAAAATAAAATGAAAGTTCTATTGTATAAATACCTGTAAGCATATTGTGTCACAAACAGCAGTGGATCCACAGTTCCCGTCATCTCCTTCTTTGGTTAGCCTTGGAAGAAGCCTGCTGAAGTATATTATCCAAATCTTCTTGTTTATATTTATAGAGAATACACACACAGACAACCTGATACTTATCATATATTTATCCACAGGATTCGTATTTTGCGGAATGTTTTTGGATAAGGACGTATTGCTTACTGGGTTTTGAAGTTGTAATCAAGTATAACAGGTTTACATGTTCGGATTTGGAGAAGACTCGGCACCATTTGGAAGAATTATGATAGGGTATTACATGTTTGCAGTTTTTGTAATTCGTTGGGTTTAAAAGAGCACATTATTCTTTGAATCGCTGAACAAATATTGAGCTTCTCACATGCAGCTTTGGTTAGCCATACTCAACCCTGGCAGAAAAAGTCCTAGATTGTAAGCCAAAGTCTAGATTTCTGGAGTACCTCAAGTAAACTTTAAATCTCTTTCAAAACTAGTTATAGTTACTATAATATTACCTCCAAATAACCGTTATATTGCAATTGCAAATATTAACATAGAGTGACAGGTGGTGTAAATTCCTCATCCCACCTGAAGCATATTCCAAACACAAACACATGCCCCTAATTTCATAAGTAAATCTTACTAAAAGACTTTGCAGCTATAGCTCTACAAATTTCCAATAATAGTCCACATGTATACTATTTTTCCTCTCAGTGGTTCCAGTGATACAATCAAAGTAATGAATCCTTGTTAAATTAGAACAA
This sequence comes from Iris pallida, assembly GCA_029216955.1. Taxonomy (NCBI): domain Eukaryota; kingdom Viridiplantae; phylum Streptophyta; class Magnoliopsida; order Asparagales; family Iridaceae; genus Iris; species Iris pallida. Next base: position 57,913,644 of record JANAVB010003400.1, read on the forward strand.
ACCACTTAAAGAAATTGTTGTCAGCAATGGGATGCAAAACCTGCATGAAATCATAGGCACCTTTTAAGTTTCAACAATATAGACAAGTAATGACTCAAGAACTGCATTAGTAACTGATAAAACAGTTTGCACAAAACAAGATCCATTGCTTCTTTCGTAGTTCTTAGTCTGGTCATTAGTTGTGCAAAGACCAGGACAAGAACAAGAACTTATTGTGAGTCTCATTTTGAGGTTCAGTTTTCCACTAAGCTCTCAACAAGAAGTAATCATGATGCATAGAATAGAATTGAAGATACAGATCTCGTAGAGGAATATTACCCAAGAATCAGAGCCAATTAAATTTAATGTGAAACGAAACCATAGCCTACATGCCCATTGTAACCACCCTATAAGGCTATGACTAAATGCTCTAATGTGAAACAAAACCATAGCCTACATGCCCAGTATAAACACAGCACCGTGACTGCATAACCTATAAAAGTTCACAGTATTAGGCATGACAAATGTTTAAGATAAGGATGTATTAGACCAAACAACAAGGCATGCTAAGGTAAAATGTTAATATGGTCCCATTAAATATTCTTCCAAATAGAATTCCGGACTAGGTTGGTATAAGCTTATAATTGTATGATAGGAACAATCATAGCACTTAGAATTCAATTCTCTGGGTGCCCAATTATTCTAGCTGTTTCTAGACCACGTTAAGGAAATTGTCTGAAAGGTGAATGAGATTTATCAGGCCAAACAAAAATGCAGAAGAAAAACTCTTAATTCATTTTCTGTACTCAAAAGTTCAACCAGAACAATGCAAACTCTGTCAAATGTCAATACAATGTTATAGTACTACACCTACGTTTATAACAAGTTTAGGATGCCGAATAGCTACTTTGAATGTAGAACGGTTGAATCCTTATTTGCTATACAAAATATGAATAAGCTTGAAGGAATTGATCACTCCATACACATTTGGCTAAATATAAGCCAACAACGAATAAGCTAAGACATGAGAATGAATTTGTTGATTACTAAAACTACTCAAAGTGTGACATGTCAATTCTCAATCCCATATTTCATATTTGAACATGACTTATCATTGAATCAGTGGATACCCTTAGACACATAGTTCCAAAATGGGACAATTCTTTCGGTTTGAAGATTCAATTGCCAGTTAATTGATGAATAAAGGGCAAAAGACTATTTAAATGCAAGTGTAAAAAGTGTCCAAAAACACCAAACGTCAAGAGTGATAAACAGATGTATAACATACATATATTTTTTATACCAAGAATATGCCACCATACTTACAGACATTGAATATGCTTCATCCGAAATTCTATTAGGATACAAACAAGAGTAAATAGAAAACAATTGAAACTCATTATATATACTTGTTGAGCTAATTCCCTTGTTGGTGAGAGCACTAAACATCGTGGAACTGCTTTCTTCGACGTTTTCTTGTTGTCCTTCTGCAAGATATGCATGAGAGCAGGAACACCAAATGTTATAGTCTTGCCTAAAGAAAAAAAAAATTACACTATGAATTGCCAAAAAGTGCCATTAGTTTGCAGAAAGGAAAAAAGACATTGAAACCTTCATGTAAAGAAACCAACTGTAGATATAAGAATTTGAATGCAGTAAATCAATCTCCAGACCAACTGCTTAAACTATAAGAACCAAAGGGAAGAATATTACAAGTCAATAATGTTAAAATTAAGAGGCTAAGTTGCATTTAAACACCATGAACTATGAAGTTTCGGCAGTTAACCCTGAACTATTTTTGTATTACTTTAATACCACAAGCAGAAGGATGCAAAGTGTAAAGCAGAGCATTCTACTTGTTACTTCAACTGGATAGCTACAACTAGTATGCAAGGGGCAAATAATCGAACATCTAATAATAGAAAATTGCAAAAATTTCTGAAAAAAAAAAAAAAAAATTAGGGTTAGGGTTTTGAGATGTACCGTAGGTCCTGGCCGGTGGGATCTCCTTCCTGGACGACGAGGAAGGACTTCATGGAGCATCTGTTAAACACAAAAATATTAGAGAAGGAGGAGAGGGGAGAATAACCGGAAGAGAGGAGGAGGAGGAGGAGCAGAACCCTACCGATGGCTTACTATAGGGAGGAGAGGAGAAGAATCCTAACGAGAGGAGCAAAATCCTACTGATGGCTTAGAGGAGGAGGAGAGGAGGAGAATCCTACCTATGGCTGACCGATCACAGAGAAGGAGAGAAAGAGGAAATTTGAAAGAAGAAATTTTTAGAGGAAGAGATGACCTATTTCTTCCAATCCGCTAACCTAAATATCGAATAGGAAATAGTGGCACAAGAGAGAGAATGGGAAGGCGGAGAGGCTAGGTTTAGTAATAAGAATTTCAATTTTGTACTATGTGTCTCCCAAATTTTGGTTTTGAGGAAAATATTTTAGTTTGCCTCCAAAACCAAAGTTAGCAAAAATTATTGGCACCAATATATATTCTACAGCATTCAGGAAATGCTATAGATAGATATTTTTATAGCATTACAGAAAGAACACTATTGTTGATAATATTCTATAGCGGGGACACTTGAACGCTATAGAAAAACTGCTATTGTAGGCCCTATTTGTTGTAGTGTGTATGACTTAAACTCTTGCTAGTCTTCGTATTTTGTATGACTAGCTTCATGATCATCTGAATATATAATGTTTGGGAAGCCTTACTTTGTATGTCTGGTGATCTACCATCTTGTTACATTACTTGCTTGCTTGAGATTGAGACATTAGGCGTGTTCTTGACCATAAGTGACTGTTGGCTTGTAGTAAAACCCTCATGTATCTAGACAGTCGTGACCGTATTGCGAGGTTGGATTCACTTCTATATACGTAGCTGTAGGTCCTAAAAATCAAGTTGCACCCATCAAAAAAGCAATAAAAATCAAATTACGCACCCTTCAAATGAACTGCACAGGAGACAGATTCCGCAACAACTCAACTGCGCAAGCTGAACTGCACACTCATCCGAGCGCGCTAGCTGACGTAGCAACGTTATCATTACCTGACACAAAATCAGATCTTCTGACAACTGACAGCCCGAAGAACGAGGAAACTGTTCGTTTCTTGTGCCACGCCGCCATGACAGCTGTCTAGCACGGTTCAACTGCCAAAAGCCAGCGCAGTCTGCCAGATCCTCTTCAGCGCAGTTCGATCCCAGCGCAGTTTGAAGTTAGCACAGTTCAAGCAGCGTAATCCATCAAGATAACTGACATTTTACACGTGGCCTACATGCCATCAATTGCTCACCACGTGGCAACCGTCTGTACACGACCAAGCACATTTCAATCAAACAATGCCAGGCCATAAACTTTTGTATCAAGTTCCTAAGCCCATCACATGTTGAAACTCGAATAATTCTAGTCAAGCCAAGCTCAAGCTTACAAAAGCTTGGCTCGGCTCGTTTGCAGCCCTAACTCCATCTACCCCTATACAAAAGACACATTAGCCACCACTCGACTCATAGACACTCACACTCCAACCTAGAAGCCCCTGCTGCCTACTGATCCTTACCTTGCTGTCCACATGGCCTGCCGCAGGCTTGAACAGTGAGTGAACTCCCCGTTTTTCTTCTTAATGGTTCATTCTATTACCTCCTATTTTTTACACTCACCTTTAGGCAACAACCTTTACTCCCATATCACTTCTTTCCTTAACTGTAGTTGCCCTGCTATTGTCTTCAAAGGGCCAAGCACCCAAGTGCATCACTGCACAGATGCACCCCTTTAACTCTCAGTTTCAGAGCTCCCTATTTCCTGGCCTAAAGTAGCCTATACTACTGCTGTGCCTCTTCTTGTTTCCCACGTGTTGTTGTTCCCAAAATAGCATGGTCTTGCTGTTAGCATATCTCTGCTATACACATGTAATAAACCCTCTCCCTCTAATCCATAGGGACAACTATGATGCCAAATTGGTATCCTTCCTACATAAGCTAAGTCACAAAACGCATGTATGAGAGAGAGGAAGCATGGCAAGAAACATAAAATTGTCTTCTTTCTCCATGTTATTATGGTTGTGGAGTTCATTCAAGATATAGTTGAACATGACCTTTCCTCTTCATTGCTTATTTAGCTACCTATAATTCCATATCCCTATTCACTTAACTATCAATATATATATATATATATATATATATATATATATATATATATATATATATATATATATATATATATATATATATTTGAAGCAATGGGTAATTGTGGCGAACTCGCCTCCACTGGGGCTCGAACTCCTGACCACTTGGGCCGCATGCCACTAGGTTAGAGGTCATTTGCTATATATATATATATATATATATATATATATATATATATATATATTATTATTATTATTATTATTATTATTATTATTATTATTATATATATTATTTTATATATAATATATATATATAAAATAATAATAATAATAATAATATATATATATTATTATTTTATATATATAATATATATATATATATATATATATATATATATATATATATATATATATATATATATATTATATTATATATATATATATATATAAAATAAAATATATATGTATATATATATATCCTACTGTCATGTGAACCCACCCTATATCAATCCTACAAAGCTGAACGTAAAATCAACTCACCAACATCCTATACATCTATTCACATCATATATAACATATCTATATCAGATACATATACATAAAAACTATATAATATGCCAAATGCCTTTTCCAAATGCTGCTGCTAGTGGAGTAGCCACTGCTACTCATCTGGCCCCTGCCCAATATGTATATTCAGACCTGCCCCCTCCTATTTCACTCATTCCCACATACAAACATTTACTTCTGACCCACCTTCATTCAGTTAGCTAATTCCATCTTCTCCTAACTTTTACTGGCCCATAGGGAACCCCCAAGCATTCCTAAACTGAATTCCTTATCTAAGCTACTTCCTCATCCTCAACACTTGATACTCTCTGTTACTTGCATAGAAGTAGCACACTCATGCAGTCCTCTCACAACTTGACACTCTAATAGGTAACCACTGTTGGAATTATTCAATAATTAAGGGACCACACATGTAAAATTAATTGTGTTTGGGCTATCTAGATAATTAAGCCAAATTAAAGTGGTCTATTTGGAAATTAGCTTAAGGGTATAATTGTCATGGAATTAATGTGTAGATACCGGAGATAATTCTAATTTGATGAGGGACCAAATTAGAAATATCATAATATACATATCTATATATATGTATATTCATTAGGGTTATGGTCCCCAACTCATACGGCCACAAAGGGAGGGTTTCTCTATTCTCTTATGTATCCCCATCAACAAAGAGAGGAACAAAGATTTTATCTTTGTTATTAAGGGCCGTAGTGGGTTGGAAGATCGAACCCAATAAAGAGACGATCGCTTCAACATCCATCAAGTCTAGCAATGGATTCAGGTACGCTTCCGCAATCAATTTAATTTTGTTCTTCATCTCATGAATCGATAGGGTACAATTAAAAATTCTAACAAGTGGTATCAGAGCCTCCTTGTTTGATTCTTGAGTTTGAAGTTTTTTTAGATTTAAATTTTGTTGGTGTTCAGAAACCCTATATCATTTGATGTAATTTAATTTAGGGTTCTTTATTCGATCAATATTTTTTTTGTGTGAGATCGTTTGATATTTGGGGATTGTGGCGATTGATTTTATGCTCGGTCTGTTAGTGGGTCGATATTGTTTCGAAGATTTATAGATTCAAACATTTTTCTTCATTAATGTTTCGCTAGGGTGTGTTTTGGTCAAAGTTGGTTTGTTGGTGCATAATTATGGTTACACTTGTTAGAATTTTTAATTGTACCCTGTCGATTCATGAGATGAAGAACAAAATTAAATTGATTGCGGAAGCGTACCTGAATCCATTGCTAGACTTGATGGATGTTGAAGCGATCGTCTCTTTATTGGGTTTGATCTTCTAACCCGCTACTGCCCTTAATAACAAAGATAAAATCTTTGTTCCTCTCTTTGTTGATGGGGATACAGAAGAGAATAGAGAAACCCTCCCTTTGTGGCCGTATGAGTTGGGGACCATAATCCTTCGTTGATTTGATCGACATATTTAAGAAAATCTTGATAGAATTCATAATTTATGTACAATAATGATCTCTCGATTCATGCTTAAATATAAGATATGTGATGATATGGAATTAATATTTTAAGTCATGCAGAAAGATTCACATGTTTATTAGATAAATTTTGGTATAATCTTTATGGATTATTTGATATAATCTTTTGATGCATGATATTCAGTGGAATCTAATCTTTTGCTTATGATTATTTAATCTAAATATACATGTACATAAGATTTTGGGAATGATTCAGTTTTGTAAAATTTAGTCAACATTCAATTGGTGCCTTTTTTGACTAGCAATAGTTGTCAAATATTCTAAATAGACCCATTGAAACAAGAAGTCGCCAAAGTGACCTCTCTTGCGTAGATGTTCTATGAGGGATGTTGGATGTTTGTGTGTGTACATTCATGCGGGTATTAGCCGGCCCAAAGGAAGGTTAATACTTGGCCGAATTGCACACATACTTGTGGTGATAAATGTGTGACAATTATACAGTTTACATGTGAATAATAACCCGATCCAAAGATAGGCTTATTATTTGACATGACTTATTGTCAACGTTTTATCACTACACCAAGAGTACCACTTGCAATTAGTATCACTGTCCAAAGACTTGATATTAATGATGCACTAGGTATCTTGAGATGGGGTTCACCATTATTTGAATTTGTTTGACTATCTTTTATTCTTTGGTTATTAATTAGAGCATATTTGTTTATTTATTTTTTGTTCTCTTTTCAGTTAATGTTACTATAATATCTGCTAATACGAATTCAATTTCCATGCTTAATGGGATAATTTTAAGGGCAAAAAGAAAAGAAATACAGAAGCTGTTGAGGTCCTAGCTCAAAAGAAACAACAATATAAAACTAAGGGTTGTTTCTTTTGTGACAAGTCAGGATACATAAGAAAAAATACATTTCTCAATTTGGTATGTTCTGAGGTTAATTTAGCTTCAGTACCTAGAAACACATGGTGGTTAGATCCTGGTGCTACTACCCACATTAATGTTTCTAGACAAGGTTGTCTGAGCTACCGAAAGCCAATTGATGGTAAAAGATACATTTATGTGGGTGACGACAAGTCGGTAGAAGTTAAAGCAATATGACATTTTAGGTTACTTTTTAGGAACCGATTATTATTTGGATTTGATAGACACTTTTATTGTACCGCTTTTAGACGAAATTCAGTTTCAGTTTTCTTAATGGACAAATCTGGTTATCATTGTTCATTTGAAAACAATAAGTTTAGTCTATCTTTAAATTTAAATATTATTGGTAACGGTTCCCTTAAGGTTTATGATAACCTATATTCAGTTGAAACTATTGCATCTTATAATAAAACCTTGCAAGTGAAGTCATGTGGTACTTAACGCAAAATTAAGAATATTTTTTTAGCATCATGATGACATAAGCATTAGGTCACTTCTCTAGAAATAGAGTTGAACGATTTGTGTCTGATGAGATTTGGATTCCATTGACTTTATAGACTTTGATGTTATATTGAATATGTAATGGAAAGACAGACCAAAGTTAAATTATAAGCAGCTACTTTATTGGTTATGCTACAGAACAAGGGGTTAATAATTATATGATCCCACACTAAGAAATTTTTTTTGAGACGAGAAGTATAATATTTTTTGAGGATGTTGAGTTTGGGGGAGAAATAAAGTCAGGATCATTATCTTTGAGAAGGAATCAATTACGATTTCTACTATCACTTTTGACGATGTGCAGGATTCTATACCTGTCATGATCAAGAAGTGAATTCGGAGCCTCAATAAGATAATGTCGAATTACCTCTATAAGTCGTTGTTGAGATACCTTAACAACGATAATATAGCGGCACCCCATTCAAGATAAGGTAATTATTCCTAAGGAACAAACTCAACAACCTCAAGAACCGGTAATATTAAGATGGTCCACCAGAGAAAGGAGAAATATAATTTCGGACAATATTGTCATATTTCTCTAGGAATGTGAGAAAAAGTATGGAATATTGGAAGGTGATTCAATCATCTTCCGTCGGGCCATGGAAAGTTCCAACTCTTAAAAGTGGATTGAGGAAATAAATAAGGAATATAAGTCTATACAAGACAATAAAGTTTAGGAACTTGTCACATTACCAAAAGATACGAAGTTCATTGGTTGAAAATGGACATTTAAAACCAAGAAAGATTCGAAAGGATAATGTGGAGAGGTATAAAGTACATCTTACAGCTAGTGACTTTACTCAAAAGTCAACGATTGATTTTAAAGAGACTTTCTCTTTGGTATCTTTGAAAGACTCTTTTAAAACAATCACAACACTTATTGCACTTTTTGATCTTGAGTTACATTAAATGGATGTCAAAAATTGTGTTTCTCAATGGTAACATTGACGAAACAATTTATGGTGCATGCAGAAAACTGTGTCGAAAGACCCAAATAATATGGTTTGCATATTGACAAAATCTACTCATGGACTCAAACCGGATTTCTCGTCGAAGGTACTTAAAGTTTTACCAAGTGATTATCTCGTTTGGTTTTGAGATAAATACTGTTGAATATTGTGTGTATCACAAGTTCAGTGGAAGTAGGAATAATTTTTTGGTTTTGTATATTGATTAAAGTATTCAATGCAAACCAGGTGACATCTCTCGTTAAAGGAGACAAATTCGGTTTCAATCAAGTGCCCTAAGGTTAGCCTTAAAATTAAGAAAATACAATAGATTTTTCCTTCATAATCAGTTGTAGGGAGTCTAATGTATGCTCAAGTATGTACGCGTCAGGATATTGCGTACATATTAGGATGTTAGGCAGATATTTAAGCAAATATCGATGGATCATTGGATAACAGCCAAACTACTTAAGTAACTAATAGAGAACAAGAAATTATATGCTCTTTGTAGGAGATCGAATAATTCTGGAGATCATAAGGTATTTCGACTCCAATTTTGTTGGATGCCAACACAGCAGGAGATCCACATCAGGTTATGCTGACTAATGGAGGTATATTTTGGATGAGTGTCAAATATACACTCATAATTTCTTCCACCATGAAAGCAAGGTTTATAACATGCTGTGGGGTATCTATTCAGGGAATATGGTTGCGAAATTGTCACAAGGCTGCGCCTACAGTACGGTGTTGAAAGACCACATAAAATTATGGTGTGACAATAAATCAGCAGTACTATATTCCAATAACAACAGAAACTTGTATAAGTCAAAGGATATTGACATAAAGTTTCTAGTTGTAAAGGAAAGAATTCAGAATGGTTATAGTGTCCATATAGCACATTAGGACAAACTCCATGTTAGTGGATCCGCTCACAAAAGTATTATCACCCAGGGTCTTTCATGAGCATACTGCTCATATGGGTGTTAATTAAGAATATGGTAATATAGTGGGAGTTTGTATTTTATGTATTTGGGTGCTATTTGGTTTTGGACACATTTGTCTACTAAAGTATTTTAGATATTTATCTGATCCGATATATGAAAATTCAGTTCATTATGTTTTCATTATGTTAAAGTATTGATCTCATTAAAGTTAAGGAGGACCAGTTGGAAATAGACATATATTGATCACATTGCGTGTAATTTCCATGCTACGCATCCATGATTGATCTATGTCGTTTAGCTATATTAGTATATGTGACCATTGATGGTTTAGTTACGCTATATGTGACGAAGGCCGCTTTGATCCTATGTTGATATGGTTAATGGACGAGATTGTCCGGATATACCCTAAGGATTAAGATAGCAATTTATGAGCTCACTAAGATTAACACAATTATAAGGTTACATATGTGGTCCAGTAGAAGATTGTTGGAATTATTCAATAATTAAGGGACCACACATGTAAAATTAATTGTTTTTGGGCTATCTAGATAATTAAGCCAAATTAAAGTGGTCTATTTGGAAATTAGCTTAAGGGTATAATTGTCATGGAATTAATGTGTAGATACCGAAGATAATTCTAATTTGATGAGGGGCCAAATTAGAAATATCACAACACACATATCTATATATATGTATATTCATTAGGGTTATGGTCCCCAACTCATACGGCCACAAAGGGAGGGTTTCTTTATTCTCTTCTGTATCCCCATCAACAAAGAGAGGAACAAATATTTTATCTTTGTTATTAAGGGCCGTAGCGGGTTGGAAGATCGAACCCAATAAAGAGACGATCGCTTCAACATCCATCAAGTCTAGCAATGGATTCCGGTACGCTTCCGCAATCAATTTAATTTTGTTCTTCATCTCATGAATCGACAGGGTACAATTAAAAATTCTAACAACCACTAACACACACACAAGCAACCACTTGGTCATTCCGTCACTGGACTGAGACACTCCTCACATATAAGCCACAACTCTTGTACATATCTCTTCCCTATACAGCAGTTAACACACACCTCTGTTAGCAGGATGACCCCTTGCACATAGGCTCTAGTTTCGGTTACTAGGTTTACAACCCTCCCCCACTGCATACTCACTTGTTGGTATCTCATGATACCCAACATTGGCACTAGGTATTACACTATCAAACATAAAAACACAAGTACATGTATTCATTTATACACCTATATAACAGTAATACTCCTACATGTAGTGTGCACTGGTAGCACAGGAACCCCCTTCCTCTATACTGATGTGTTCTCAACTTCCCCTCTCCTAATCTAATGTCTAAAACCAATCTCTCAACTAAAGCCCCATGTGTGACCAAAAGACCACACACAACTAATGATTTACATTTATATATTCCCTCCTATATCCCCACACATACGTCTGATATATAAATAGATATAGAGACACACATGCTTACATGTATATATATGTACATAGGCAAAAATTAGGCCAAACACACACATTACCCTCTACTGTCAAATGACAGTAGCACTCACACTCATACATTTGTATGTGTGCACACTGTTTTCACTCCTTCTCCCTTACACAGGTTTGCCAATGCCCCTTTGATAGACTGATATTACCACTGCTGCTTGCATCTGCTATGAAGCAGGGAATCCCCCCTATATAGTTAATCTATTTATTTTGTATCTATATTAAGCTATCTATCATTACATATCCAATTAAATCCTGTACACTCACATATATAGGACTGAAATGTTGTCTCCCTCCTTCTAATCTGATGGCAGCACATGCACTATCCACTATCAACCCATCTATAGGCTAACACACTCATATATATATGTACACAATGTATATATACATAGGAAAATATATAGGATACACACACGTATATTCAAATCTAACCGTGCGTTTCATAAGATATCATGACACGACACCACGTATCCTATTTGGGACACGTACCCAAAATCCCAACTCAAAACGGACACAAAAATCCCTTTGGGGACAGGTGTCGAACACTTGGTGCTTAAACCCACGATACGCTTAAGATACAGTATCAAACTTGTCCAATTCCTACCAAACTTCATAGACAAGCCTAAAATAGGTAGACACACCTAATTAGTGAGCCACTAGGCTAGTGTCAAGTGCCATGTGCATTTGGTCATGGACACACATGTGTAAGAGGCTCAAAAACCCCCAAATTAATCTTGTGTCTTATCGTATCCAATTATGGACACGTAGCTAGCCTCACAACACTCTAACAACCCTAGTTAGGTCATTCAATGATAAACACTTGGTGTTCATTCTCGGATTTTTCCAAGAATGACACAAAAATCATATGTAAAAGTCTCCGAATGGGTTCAATGAAGCCCAAGCTTCTCCCCATGGGTAGCCCTAATGCATGGATGGGTTCTAAATGACAAATGACAGCAAATAGAATCAATTTGAAGGGTTAAATTTAGAATATTACCAATTGGGAGTTGGATTCCCAATGCAAAGTCACCAAATGGACACAAGTGGACACAACCTCCCAGGATGGACACCTCCTTCAAGCTTCTCTCCTTCCAAGGCTCTCCTCCTTGCAAGTCTAAGCTCTAGCCTCCTTGGGATGATAAGTTGAGAGGGTTTGGAAACAATTTGGGATTGGTGGAGTTAGCTCTTCTTCTCAAATAAAGAGGAAATGAAGAGGAGGCAAATTAGGGTTTCTAAAACCTAATAAATAATCTCAAGAGGGATTTTATAAGGGAATGTAACTAGCCAAGAATACTAACCCTAAATGCCACTTAAAGTATCTAAAAATCTCTCCTAATTAGTCATGAAGGTTTGAGTTAGGAAGGGGTTTGATTAGGAATAGTTTTATTAACTAAAGAAAGGGTTTTTTTTCCTACTCATTGCTCTCTAAATAAATAGGTATCACATGACTAACTAATGGATTCACTAATGGTGTCATGACAAGTCTAGTTGGGTCCACTTAGATTCATTAACAACTAGTCTAACTGGTGGCTATCAACTAACAACTAACTATATCATATACTTAACTATATGAAACATTATCAATCATGGAAAAACTAAAAATACAATAATTACAATTAATACAATTAATATAAAATAAAATTTTAAAATGGTACAAGATTTGGAAAAGATGAAAATACCCCTATTCTGATGGATTTACTCCTTTTGGACAGTCAGGATCTCAGTACTTTTGCTGGCCGATAATTTGACTCCTTATAATTTGCCACCATGGATGTGCATGAAGACTCCTTACATGTTCTTGACACTTATTATAACTGGTCCTAAAAATTCAAAGAAGAACATCGATATCTATTTGCAGCCATTG
>JANAVB010003400.1:57931461-57971461 GCA_029216955.1 Iris pallida
TTATTTAGCTTAAAATTTGAGTATTTTACACTGTTTACACGGCTGCATATTATTTTGTCCTAGATTATTTACTAATTTTTTGGTGAAATTTTGCTCAAAATTAATTACTTGTACAAAATAAGAGCTATACCTCTATTTTTGATGAAAAAGTAGCTTTTGGTTGCAGCCATCTGCATAGATTTCGACGATAATGGATAAAAAAAAATTTATGAAGACGACAACTGCTCGAAATCACCCACTAGAAGCGTTCCGCAATCTATGAACACACATTTCGAAACATAATATGACGACAAATTGGAATGTGGAAATTTATGTTCCTTCAATTGAAACAGAATATACTTATTTAGGTTTCTATCCAAGTTTTTGGAAGGAAGAAGATTTACTTCTTTAATGTTAAAGACTTGTTACTTCTTTTTGAAAAGACATTATTGCTATTTTGGACATAGGAATCTTTTTTCTGTTTTAATTTTTTTATTATGATATATTGTGGTACTTTATTGAATTTTAGTTTGTACAAATTGGTCCGTACAGTTTGGAACTTCTTGTCTTTTTTTTTGGTGTTTTGTACAGTTAGCAGGTCCTTGCTAATATATTGGCATGTCTTATTTTTATTTATAGGTCCTTCAATAATATTCTGGATTTACTTAAATGATGGGCGACGACTCTTGTGATGGAAAAAAATTTGGATTAATTTTGTGAATGTTTAATAGATGATTCAAAAACATGGTATATTGCTTAATGTTTTGGGTTCATAATTTTGTATGTAATGGTGGAGATGATGGGTTCATTTTGTAAGTGATGGTGTGGGTGATGTATTATGTTTTGGATTTATTTTGTAAATGATGGTAAAGGATGCTTAATGTTAAGCTTTTATGTTGTTTACCATTGGACATTATAGTTATATATGGATTTGTTGTCTTCTACTTAGTGTAATATGATTTTTCTATTTTGTAAATGATATTAAAGAATGCTTGATGTTGTTATGCTTTTCTTGTATGTGAGCTCCGACTCCTGGAGATATATCCGAGGACAAGCTCGACAACGGCCATGATATTAATTATGTTATATGTGTATTTAAATTGTATGTTTTATAGCTGGAAAATACAAACAATAATTTCATAAGTATTACTATTGGGACGGTTATGTAATTGTCCTAGATATAAACGACATCCTTTTATGATGCTGGCAAATTTTTCTAGGACAGATGTTATTCGTCACAAACTCTTTTATTTTGGGACAGTTTAGTAAACCATCATAAACATATAATAATTCAAACTTTTTTGGTATGGTTAGATTTTTCGACCCTAAAACCAAATTAGGACAGTATTTTCCGTCCTAAAACTTTTTGCCACGCCACCCTAGTAGCACTGTTACATTCCGTCGTAACATTCGTCCCAAATTATGATTTAGGACTGATTTGGGCTTTTTAAGACAATTTTTTGGCATCCCAGAAAGACACTTTTTTGTAGTGGTATGTTCTAATTATTTCTAAAAATTTATGGATCTTCTTGCTTGTAGTTATAAGAGTAATTCATAGTACTTTCATTCTAGTTTTTAATCTGTTATAATTTATGATTTTCTATTTTTAACTTACAGAAGAGCTACTAGTGGCCAGACTATAAGGAGGCAGAGATCAAGAAATGTTATAAGTCGATTGCCGGCAGAAGGCTGGAGGATATGGTAAGTGACCAGAAGGCTTTTACGGCACTTGATAGAAACAAGCGCAAGGATTGGCTAAAAGAGGAATATTGGAAGAAGATGCAAGAGGATATGGCCAAACCTGAGTACAAGACCAGGTCGGACAGGGCAAAGGCAGCTCGTGCTAAGGCTGGTCTCCACACGGGTGGATCGATCCCGACCGCCGAACATTTTCGACGGATGGTATGCAAAATCGTTAATTAAAGTGTAGAATTTTATTATTTATGTATATATCATAGAGTTAACTTTTACAGTACGAGGAGGCCACTAAGGCAGGCTTAGATACGAGTTTTGTCGACTTTCCTAAGATATTCAAACGTACCCATAAATGAAAGAAAGATGGAGAGTTAGTAGACGAACGGGCCACCAAAGCATTTGTAAGTATTTACTTGTCTTTCAACAACTTATCAAAAATTTGGTAAAAGAATATCTTTTTTTTAGTGTAAGACATCTTGGATATAATCGTGTTGTTATAGGTTTTTTATGTGTAATTTTTGAAGTAGGAATGTCTTTAGAATTGTTGCATACTGGATTGGATAGTAAACCACATGCTTTGCTTCTATTCGTGGATATAATCTTGTGGTAAAAAATTGGTGTCAGACATGCTTTGCTTCTATTCCTAGATATAATCTTGTGGTAAAATCTTGGATATAATCTTGTGGTAAAAAAATTGGTGTCAGACATGCTTTGCTACCAAACCACATGCTTTGTTTCTTATGTTTTTAGTGTCAGACATCTTGGATATAATCTTGTGGTAAAAAATTGGATAGTAAACCACATGCTTTGCTACCAAACCACATGCTTTCTTTCTTATGTTTTTAGTGTCTGACATCTTGGGTATAATCTTGTGGTAAAAAATTGGTTCTGATGTAGAATTGGTGCCTACTGGATTGGACAATAAACCACTTGCTTTGCTTCTATTCCTCTTGAACGTAGAAAGGACTCAATACCTGATTTTAGTCCCTTGCTTCCTTTCTTAGTGTATGTAACGCCCCAGTCCCAAAATACTTAGGACCAAGTACATAGACATGTCAGCTGCACATATACGAAGAATACCTCAATATATGGAATCCTCATATACATACATAAGCTGTATATATAAAATAATCACAGGTCAGAATATAATAATCTAATCTCATCAAAGCTCAACATAGAAGATATAAGAGTCCAAAATAAATAAGTGTATCATGAGATAGCCGGGTGGACATACCCACTCCAAACAACTATGAAAAATAGTCTGAAATGATCGGAGTCCAACCTCCGCAAAATAGAAAGAAAAAAGATATAAAAATGTCCACTAAATGTCTCAATGAAAAATAAACTAGAAATATGCAGGAGATGCCTCGTCATCGATGCATGAAGGATCCAGTGCCGCTCCGTACTCCTGCGGGATATCGTCTAACCCTGAAGAGATAACCAGGTCCTCAGAAGGACGTAACAAGCTACAAGAAAATACCATGCCATATAAACTGTGATAGATAATAGAAAAGAAAAGGATGCATGCAATAGGGTGCCTACCAGTTCTACAGTAAAAATGCAGTTAAGAACAAACCTTCAACGTATGGGCACTCTGGCTACAGGAAACTCGGTATGGTCCCTCCAGGATACCAGGGACCTCAAAGCATAATATTCCTCGAATGTCAGAGGCCAGCAGGATCAGAAATAGGAGAGTGCATATGTAGCACATACTTTAAGGAACTGTTCTCCCCACCCAATGCCTAGTAGGGTCACATCCATGACTCATAGGAACCTCTAGTAACTTCCAAGTCCACTAGCATGTAATTTTATTGGCAGTTACTCCTAATCGTCGCACGCCTTATACGTATCGGTGGCCAGCCGACTACGCGAGTACGTATACTACATGTGACTCACAACTTTTGATCATCATGTGTCAAAGCCGTTTGAGGTATACCAATATCTCATCATAACTGGGTGGTCACGAGGCTAAGTCAATGCAAGAGAATAAAACCAAAAGCAGGAAAACGACCGATGGAGTCGCTTGCACCCAAGTGTGACTTGGACGCACAGTGATATAATACTAACAATAGATAAGTAATGCTGAATATAAATAACTGAAAATAAGAATAAGTAAATCACAGAGTAAGGTGGTAAGGTATCTTGTCTGGTGGTGCAGAAATTTTGGACACAGGATCAAGAACATTTTTGGTGTAAAAGATATATCTAAGAAACGCCTGTCCATAAGTCCAATTTTGGACACAGGGGAAAAATTGTAATTTCGGATCAAAACGATATTCATCGTTGGACCCGTTTTGCATTAAAACGTGTGCCAGTATCTATGGTCTCTAAAGTCATCAAACTACATGTCTACAGGTCCGATTTAAGGAGACGAACCCAACTATATGTCCAAAGTTGGATTCCGGCGGGCCGTGAATAATTTTGGACGTTGGATCGGGTCGCGGGCCCGCCAAATAGACGTTCATGTCGACCTTCTCAGAATTGGACCAAACTTGGCACACAGGACCAGAATTTTGATACGGTCATGTTGGCGCAAGTTTCGTCTTGATACAACGAACGTACACGAAGTTATGGCCAAGTTTACAAAAGGTCGATACGGGGGTATCTCGACGGATATACACTGATTTAGTCACACACACGCAACAAAATTGTTCTGCCAGTTCCCACGTCTGTAACATCCATACGCGCCTTTCGATGTGTGTAATGTGTGACTCACGTCGCCCAGTTTATCGGGACGCACATCGTATCAGAAGAAAACTCTAAAATTTACAGTTTTTAAACACAGTTTTCTCGAAACTTCAACTACGTATAACTTCATGCATAATAATCGAAAAGTAGATCTAACAGGTGCGTTGTAATCTCGTTTATGTTTCGTCAACTATTTTCAACTAGTTTATCAAAAACTCTAATGTACAGACTAGGATTTGGCTCCCAAGTTGAGGGTTTGGGACAGCCATACGTTCTATTTTTCGAGCAGTAAACGGTCGACTTTGCGTCGATCCCATGGACAATCTAGGATGTTATGTCAAAATCCTTCTAAAGGGTCTCGAAGAGGGTTATGAGGGCTTCTAACAGGAATTCGTATCACAAAATTTTATCGAAACATAACGATGTTAAGTGGACCAAAAGATTGGTACCTGACTGTTACTCAGAACAGAGTGGTTCTGTTCCCGGTCGGGTCGGTGTATCCTTCCGACGATCCAGCGGTGGCCAACGGCGTGCATGCTATCGTGTGCAGCGCGAGAGTGCTCGAGAGTCGCTACAGGGGTCGGGGTCGATTACGAGGGATTTTTGTTAGGGTTTTTTCCAAAGTGGCTGCCGTTCGTATATATTGCTGAGAGTTCGATCTCTCAATCGTTGGTCTTTAAATCTTGGGTAAATCAAGATTTTGAATTTGAGTTATATTGTCTACAATCCTATGGTGATTAGGATCTACAAAGTATAGAGGAAAATTTGGGTCGGTTTGGTAAGGGTTGGTGAATCCCTATCAACTGAGTTCTAACGAACTCAATTACTGGTAGTTGTCGGGATATAGGGGGATTAGGCAATCGCGAGATTCAAAAATCTCGCGAGAAATTGAAAATGAACCTTAATTTTTTTTTATACTAAACATATTTACAATGTATCACTATAATTTTATATATACATCTATATATTTTCATAACCCTTTATATCTACACACTATATACTCATATATATATATAACTCGAATAAATATATATATATATATATATATATATATATATATATATATATATATATATATATATATATATATATATATATATATATATATATATATAGGACAACTTTTGGACAGCCTTGGCCTAGTCGTTGCCCGGCGCGGTTTTTTGTCGTCGCGCTCTGTCCTCTTGTTTTTTTCTTTCCGTTTTGGCGCGTGGCGTGATTACTTGTATAGGCATCGATATTTTGCGCCTGATACTTCAATAAAGTTTCCCTCTTTCAAAAAAATAAAAAATAATATATATATATATATATAATTATATATATATAATTATATATATATATATATTTATATATATATATATATATATATTTATATATATATATATATATATATATATATATATATATATATATATATATATATATATATATATATATAAAAAATATATATATATATATATATATATATAATATATATATATATATATATATATATATATATATATATATATATATATATATATATATATATAAAATATATATATATATATATATATATATATATATATATATAACACTTGTAAAACTTCAAATAAAAAAACTCTAAAATCCCCAAAATATTTTTGAAATAATGAGATCCATATTTGGTAAAAATTTATCTGTGCTGACTATAACACTATCACATAAAAATTTTCATTTACTTTTTAATGAATATAGAGAAATAGAACTATAAATATAAAATAAATAAAAAATTTCCTATAAAATATAGGGGGATTATATCCTACCCAACTTAAAAGAAATTTTGTCTTCGAAATTAAATCTTCGATAGGGGGATATTCAATGCAATGCGAAATTAAATGGGCTAACATATGAAAGTCGTACCTTGGTTTTCGAACAAATGAGGGTAGCGATTCCGAATGTCGTCCTCGCGCTCCCAAGTAGACTCTCCTGGCGAGTGGTGCTTCCATGCCACGCGAACCAATGGTATAGATTGATTCTGCTACACCTTCACTCGGCAATCAAGGGTACCTACCAGTTTCTTTTGGTAAGACAAGCTCAGTCCAACGACGATTTCGGAGTGATCGAGCACATGGCTGTTGTCTGCCACATATCGCCTCAGCTGCGACACATGAAATACATGCACTCCCTCTAGTGACGGTGATAATGCCAATCTGTAGGCAACATCTCCAACACGTTCCAAGACATCGAAAGGGCTGATGTATCTTCGACTCAACTTGCCACGTCCTCCGAATCGAATCGTGCCTCTCGTGGAGGATATCTTCAAGAAAATATGGTCGCCTTCCTTGAACTCCAAAGGTCGACGACGATTATCGGCCCACTGCTTCTGTCGATCCTGCACTGCTCGCAGGTGGTCTTGTATCTTCTTCACCTTCTCCACTGTGCTCAAAACCAACTCGAGACCCAATATTTGTCGCTCTCTTATGTCGCTCTAACAAACAGGAGATCGACACTTCCTTTCATACAATGCCTCGAACGGAGCCATCTGAATGCTCGCTTGATAGCTATTGTTGTAGGAAAACTCTACAAGATGAAGGTTGTCTTTCCATGATCCGCCAAAGTCAAGCATACAGCTCTCAACATATCCTCTAGCGTCTGAATCATACGCTCTGACTGGCAGTCTGTCTGCGGATGGTATGCCATGCTAAACTTCAAAGGCGTACCCAAACTGTCTTGCATACTTCTCCAAAAGTGCAAGGTGAACTGCGAGTCATGGTCCGACACGATGCTAACTGGTACACCGTGTAGCTTTACTATTTGCTTCATATACATATCCGCCAAAACTTCTGTGGACTGTCCCACTCTAAAAGGTAAGAAATGGACTGACTTAGTAAGCCTATCAACAATCACCCATACTGTATCTCGTCCACTAGGACTTCGATAAAATCCCGTGACAAAGTCCATCGTAATGTGCTCCCACTTCCACTCAGGAATGGGTAGCGGCTGCAGTAATCCGGCCTCCTCTGGTGCTCGGCCTTCACTTGTTGGCATACCAAATACTGGGCCACGAAACGAGCTATCTCCTTTTTTATTCCGTGCGACCATAATACTGTCGTTAGTCCCGGTACATCTTAGTTCATCTGGGATGAATAGAGTAAGTCGAACTGTGTGCTTTCGCCATCAACTCCTACCATAGCTCTCCATTAGGAACATAAATACGATCACCACATCGCAATGTCCTATCGGGATGAATCTTCAATCCCGTCTGCTCTCCTGCTTCAGTCCTCTCTCTAAGTCGTTGAAATCTAGCATCCGTGGGCAATGTCGCCTTGATCCTCTCTACTAGCGACGATTGCACTTAGAAATTGGCTAATACGCCATCCGCTCCAGCAATACTACCTCAACACCAAGCTGCTACAAATCTCCAATCAACTCTCTCTGTGTGGTTAAGAAATGAGCCATGGGCTTACGGCTTAATGCGTCTGCCACAACATTAGCCTTGCCCGGATGATAATCTAGCTCGATCTTTTAATCTTTCATCAACTACAACCAACGTCGTTGTCGCATATTCAACTCTTTTTGTGTGAACACGTACTTAAGGCTCTTATGATCAGTGTAGATGTCTACCTTCTTGCCGTACAAGTAGTGTCTCCATAACTTCAAAGCAAAGATAACCGCTGCGAGCTCTAGATTGTGGGTTGGATAGTTCTTCTCGTGCACCCTCAACTGTCTTGATGCATAAGCTACTACATGACCGTGCTGCATCATACGCATCCTAATCCCTTTTCGGATGCATCGCTGTAGATCATGAATCCTCCCGGGCCCGATGGTAGTGTCAAGATAGGTGCCGTGGTCAAGCGCTTCTTTAACTCGTCAAAAGTGGCTTGACACTCATCTGTCCATACAAACTCCTAATCCTTGCAAGTTAGTCGAGTCATAGGCCCCGCTATTTGAGAGAAATCTTCTACGAACCTTCGGTAATAACCCGCAAGTCCAAGAAAACTTCTCACCTCGGAAGCAGATGTGGGAGCGGTCCATGCCTTGGCTGTCACACCCCAGAACCAGAATATTAGAGAGCGGGGGCAGACACAACCAGCTACGTATATAGAAGTGTAATCCACCTCGATTTACGATCACGACTGTCTATATGTATGAGGGTTTATCTACAAGCCATTAGTCTCTTATGGTCAAGAACAAGCCTAGTGTCTCAATCTCAAGCAAGTAATAATAGTTACAAGATGTTAGACCATCAGATAATCAATAGTAAGGTGTCCCATACATTTCATATACAGATGATCATGAAGCTAGTCGTACAAAATACGAAGACTAGCAAGAGTTTCAGTCATACATGATCAACCCTAGGATTTGTTAATCATATTACAGCCCGTAGGCAGACAGTAAGTAAAGTATTCAACACGAGCTAACACTTGCTCGACGGCTAAACGCCTCAAAAGAATAATTTTACAATAGAGAGGGAGAGCAAAATAAAACCCACTCGTTGCCAGGGTTACGTCTAGGGTTCACCATCTGGCTGGAAGGTCGGAAGATCCTCGGGTGCTGCTCCAAAATTTGGCCATACAAAACCAGCTGGGTCAGACCCCAGAAAGAGCAAGTGCCACAAGGAAGGCTTCACTTAGGAACTAAAATAGCAAGTTAGAACACAAGGCATAATAATAACAAGAAAAAAAACCGGAAATATGAAAGTAGGGTGATAAACGATAAGATAACTAAGAAACTATTCTGGTAACCAAGTTACAACCCGTAAACCAAATAAGGACCGGGGTTGTAACCATTCGTCTGAACAGAACTTAGTCTCTAACCAATTATCGACAAGTAAGCATAAACTGTAAAATATCCCAAAGTAATTATGTACTGGCATTGTCTAGACAAGACTAGACTCCATTCATCAATCACGGCCAAGCAAAGAGTATGGCTTGATACTTTAACTAACTAGGGTTATCACGTGCCTAGTTACTAGCAAGATGCAATGAGATATTCTGGCAGTCACAAGCCCTGCAGCTATCCAATTGTCCTTCCGCAGGTTGAGAGTTGTATTAGGTGGATACATCGCCCAGGAGACAAATGTATCCCATGGTGACTTGGGGGTGTAACACATGACAGTGTGCTGGAAATGCGCCCTACACGATGGCAGGCTACAAGTCCAATTAAAGCGCCCAGATAACGGGATTGCCTGTGACTGAAAAATCTCTTTATGAACTACTTGATCAATCTAGTCATTAACCTAGTCAGATTCAGTATGAATCCCTGACCGTGGTAACTAGGAATTTATGTCCTAAATATGATGCAAGACGAGACATGTAGCTTATACAAGCACAAATACCCACGGTATCAAGACAAGAGTTACTTAGCAAGTCAAGATAGCCGTCACAATAGCATATCAAGATTATCATGTTAGGTTACTTATCAAGAGTGCGCCACGATGGGCCACTATCATGTCATTATCTTGCCAAGGTTGCATGTCAAGAGTGCGCCATGACGGGCCACTATCATGTCATGTTACTTGTTACTTGCTAAGAGTGCGCCTTAACAGGCCACTATCAAGATTACTTATCATGTCAAGAGTGCGTCACAACAGACCACCATCAAGAATTTTTATGTCAAGTTACTTATCAAGAGTGCACCACGACAGATCACTATCAAGAATTATCATGTTACTTGTTACTAGTGCGCCTTAACAGGCCAATATTGTGTCATATTCGTACGTTATCATGAATGAGAGAAACTTGCATAAAATAGCTAGTAACATATTCTTGAAGCCAAGGAAAAGATCTACAACTTTTATGTTTTGAGTATTTCAAGATTTCAGCTACAAAATAGCTCAAAAGGGAAAAACAGTCATTTGTAGTGACTTATGCGCAAGTTGCGCAAGCAAAACTGCCCACGGTGCATGTTGCACGCAAGCACGGCGCACGTTGCACGGTAGAAATCGTGCGGGCGCACGGCCACACAAGTTGTGCATTGCGTGCGGGCAAAATCGTCTATGGCGCACGTTGCGCCCAAGTACGGCGTGCGGGCGCGTGGCAGAAAATCTCACGGGCGCGCGGGCGCGCAAGTTGCAAGGTACGCGAAGGCAAAAGTGCCCACGGCGTACGTTGCGCGCAAGAACGACACGCAGGCGCGCGGCAGCGAAGACACTGCACGCGACACTGTCCATCGTCCCGGCAGCACCAAAAGGTGTGGGGAACCCATGAACACAAAAATGGCATAACTTCCTCATACGAAGTCAAAATCAAGCGGTTTAAAAGCCAAAATTGGGTAGAATTAAATTTCCTACAACATGGAACCATTAGATCTCGAAAATAACCAAGTTTCAGAGATCAAAACCAAGAGAAACCAACAAAATTACAAACTTAGATCTACAAGAATCCATCCATCAAACCCAAAAAATACAAAGTTCTAAAGAGGCTTAGAATCAAGTAAGAAAGAGAATGGAACAATAAAACTTGAGATCCATCATGAAGCAAGTTGCACTTGCCTAGGGCTTGGTAGGTGGGAGGAGTAATGGAGAAGAAGAAGAGTTAATAAAAAATAAATAGAGGAGAGAGAGTGGAGTTGACTTATATAGTAAGCCTCACCATCTCAAACCAAACCAAAATAAACCAAGCAAGCTAAACCAAGTCAAATTGAACCAAACCAAATCAAATAAACCAAGTCAAGATTAAACCATGACCAAACCAAGCCATGCTAGACAAGTCAAAATACGGGTCGGGAATCCGTGTACATATACTGGAAATACGTATAACGGAAAACGGGAGTGACAACTCTACCCACCTTAAAAGAATTCTGTCCTCGGAATATAATCAAGAGGCTAGAGATGTCGGGGCAAGCTATACTAATCACGAGCAATCTATGACTAGCAGTCAATCAAGCAATCTTTCATGCAAGGAAGGAAGTAAAAGCATAAGGCATAAGGAAGACATTCTGCTGGAAACCTCTCTGTCAGTTCTGCATCTGAGCTTGGGTCTGGGCATACTGCTGGGGTCTCTGCTGCTAGAAGGCTTGTGCATGAGGCGACAATGGCCTCGGAGGCTGGTACTGCTGCTGCACTGGTGCTGGGGCTGGTCCCCTAACCGATGGACTAGTTAGGTTTGATGTCGATAAACTGGCTCTATTCGGACATGACCCTATCTTGTGGTCCAGTGCCCCACAAGCCAAGCATAATTCCTGTGCTCTGCGATATTCTAATACTACATGCCCTGGCATCCCACAATGATTGTAGCCCATTGCGGAAGACTGCTTCTGCTTCTGTTGCTGAGGGGACGTCGGTGTCGAGTGCTGAACCGACGAAATCGAATCCACCCTTCGGGGAACTCCAATAGTCAAAGCCTTAGCTGCCGGGGCTGGTGCTGAGGACAGACTCATATGCCCATGGGACCTCTTCATGCTTCCAGTTTTGTCCATTATCCTCTGCAAGGTATACTCATGCCTCTTTACTGCTCGCAAGACAGCATCAAACGTCTAGTGCTCGAACTGCTCCACTGATATAAAGATCTCTAAGTGAAGCCCCTGCTGGAATCGCTGGGCTTGGTCCAATTCGGTTGCAACCAAGTTGGGAGCAAACCGACTAAGTCTTGAAAACTAAACTACATAACCGTCGACCGTCCTCCCCATCTGCTTCAAATTGTTGAATCTCGTCTGCAGATCATATCGAGCCACTGCATCAAAGTACTTAATCTGAAACTTGTTACTGAACGTCGCCCATGGGACAGGTGTCGCCAATCCAACTGCTAATATCGCCCACCAGGTGCGGGCTAAGTCTAATAACTGTAGGAGCACTACAGCCACCTTCTCTTCCTCTGGAGTCTTGGCTGCTTCCAAGATAATCTCGATGTCCTGGAGCCAGGCGTCAGCTGCAATCGCGTCCTCGCTGCCGTCAAATAAGGGAGGGTTCAGGCGCTTGAAATTGTTGGCTGCATTGTTACCTTGATAACCAACTCTGTCCATGGCCGTCTGTACTGTCTGGTACAGGGCATCACCTCGACGATCCTGTGATGCAAGTAATTCTCGGATAAGTCCTACCAGGACTCCATTGTCAGGCTCTGCATGCTGGACAGGTTGAACTAGAGGCTCTGGATCCCCGGAATGCATGACTCGGGATACTGCTCCTGAGTGTTGGGCTTAGTCCCCAGGTTGCTGCTGGTTTACTGGGGTTTCTCCGCCGGGCTGATCGGTAGGACCAGGAACAGTGCCACTGAAAAAAACAATGACATAGGGGACAATAAGGAAGGACCAAGATAAATCAGGGATATAAACATGTGATCAGGTCAAGATTCTAGGAAGATTAGAAAGCACGAGTAGAGATCAAGGGCGAATGCTGATTGAGACATCTATTCGGTAAAACCTTCACACATCTTGATTTACGAGACCCTGTATGGGCCACCACTTAAACCGTGTCACGCCCCAGAACCAGAATACTGGAGAGCGGGAGCAGACATAGCAAGCTACGTATATAGAAGTGTAATCCACCTCGATATACAGTCACGGCTGTCTAGATGTATGAGGGTTTATCTACAAGCCATCAGTCTCTTATGATCAAGGACAAGCCTAGTGTCTCAATCTCAAGCAAGTAATAATAGTTACAAGATGTTAGACCATCAGATAATCAATAGTAAGGTGTCCCATACATTTCATATACAGATGATCATGAAGCTAGTCGTACAAAATATGAGGACTAGCAAGAGTTTCAGTCATACATGATCATGCCTAGGATTTGTTAATCATGTTACAGCCCGTAGGTAGACAGTAAGTAAAGTATTCAATACGAGCTAACACTTGCTCGACAGCTAAATGCCTCGAAAGAATAATTTTACAATAGAGTAGGAGAGCAAAATAAAACCCACTCGTTGCCTGGGTTACGTCTAGTATTCACCATCTGGCTGAAAGGCCGAAAGATTCTCGGGTGCTGCTCCAAAATCTGGCCATACAAAATCAGCTGGGTCAGACCCCAGAAAG
Source organism: Iris pallida (assembly GCA_029216955.1). Classification (NCBI taxonomy): domain Eukaryota; kingdom Viridiplantae; phylum Streptophyta; class Magnoliopsida; order Asparagales; family Iridaceae; genus Iris; species Iris pallida. The sequence continues at coordinate 57,944,755 of JANAVB010003400.1, forward strand.
AGCAAGTGCCACAAGGGAGGCTTCATTTAGGAACTAAAACCAGCAAGTTAGAACACAAGGCATAATAATAACAAGAAAAAAATCAGAAATATGAAAGTAGGGTGATAAACGATAAGATAACTAAGAAAATATTCTGGTAACCAAGTTACAACCCGTAAACCAAATAAGGACCGGAGTTATAACCCTTCGCCTTAACAAAACTTAGTCTCTAACCAATTATCGACAAGTAAGCATAAACTGTAAAATGTCCCGAAGTAATCATGTACTGGCATTGTCTAGACAAGACTAGACTCTATTCATCAATCATGGCCAAGCAAAGTGTACGGCTTGATACTTTAACTAACTAGGGTTATCACAAGCCTAGTTACTAGCAAGATGCAATGAGATGTTCCGACAGTCACAAGCCCTGCAGCTATCCAGTTATCCTTCCGCAGGTTGAGAGTTGTATTAGGTGGATACATCGTCCAGGAGACAAATATATCCCATGGTGACATGGGGGTACAAAACTTGATAGTGTGCTGGAAATGCGCCCTACTCGACGGCAGGCTACAAGTCCAATTAAAGCGCCTAGATAACGGGATTGCGTGTGACTGGAAAATATCTTTATGAACTACTTGATCAATCTAGTCATTAACCTAGTCAGATTTAGTATGAATCCCTGACCGTGGTAACCAGGAAATCATGTCCTAGACATGATGCAAGACGAGATATGTAGCTTATACAAGCACAAACACCCACGGTGTCAAGACAAGAGTTACTTAACAAGTCAAGATAGCCGTCACAACAGCATATCAAGATAATCATGTTAGGTTACTTATCAAGAGTGCGCAACGACGGGCCACTATCATGTCATTATCATGCCAAGATTGCTTGTCAAGAGTGCGCCACGACGGGCCACTATCATGTCATGTTACTTGTTACTTGCTAAGAGTGCGTCTTAACAGGCCACTATCAAGATTACTTATCATGTCAAGAGTGCGTCACGATGGACCACCATCAAGAATTTTTATGTCAAATTACTTGTCAAGAGTGCACCACGACGGATCACAATCAAGAATTATCATGTTACTTGTTACTAGTGTGCCTTAACCGGCCACTATCGTGTCATATCCGTACGTTATCATGAATGAAAGAAACTTGCATAAAATAACTAGTACTATATTCTTGAAGCCAAGGAAAAGATCTACAACATTCATGTTTTGAGTTTTTCAAGATTTCAGCTACAAAATAGCTAAAACGGACAAAAAACAGTAATTTGGAGTGACTTGTGCGCAAGTTGCGCGAGCAAAACTGCCCACGGCGCACGTTGCGCGCAAGCACGGCGCACGTTGCGCGGTAGAAATTGTGCGGGCGTGCGGCCGCGAAGTTGCGCATTGCGTACGGGTAAAATTGCCAACGGCGCACGTTGTGCGCAAGTACGGCCCGCGGGCGCGCGGCAGGAAAATACGCGGACGTGCGGCGCACAAGTTGCAAGGTGCGCGAATGCAAAAGTGCCCATGGTGCATGTTACACGCAAGCATGGCGCGTGGGCGCGCGACAGCGAAGACACTGCACGCGACACTGTTCATCGTCCCGGCAGCACCAAAAGGTGTGGGGAACCCATGAACACAAAAATGGCATAACTTCCTCATACGAAGTCGAAATCAAGCGGTTCAAAAGCCAAAATTGGGTAGAATTAAATTTCCTACAACATGGAACCATTAGATCTCAAAAATAACCAAGTTTCAGAGATCAAAACCAAGAAAAACCAAAAAATTATAAACTTAGATCTACAAGAATCCATCCATCAAACCCAAAAATGCAAAGTTCTAAAGAGGCTTAGAATCAAGTAAGAAAGAGAATAAAACAATAAAACTTGAGATCCATCATGAAGCAAGTTGCACTTGCCTTAGGCTTGGTAGGTGGGAGGAGTAATGGAGAAGAAGAAGAGCTAATGGAAAATAAATAGAGGAGAGAGAGTGGAGTTGACTTATATAGTAAGCCTCACCATCTCAAACCAAACCAAAATAAACCAAGCAAGCTAAACCAAGTCAAATTGAACCAAGCCAAATCAAATAAACCAAGTCAGATTAAACCATGACCAAACCAAGCCATAATAGACAAGTCAAAATACGGGTCGAAAATTCGTACACGTATACTGAAAATACGTATAACAGAAAATGAGAGTGACATTGACTGCTGTGATCTTTTCAGGATCTACCGATATGTCGTCTCCAGTTACAATATGTCCAAAAAATGATACCTCTTTGAGAAAGAAATCACACTTACTAAGCTTTGCAAAAAGTCGCTCATTCCTCAAGGTCCCCAAAATAATTCGTAGATGCTTCTCACTCCTCTTGGTTCTTAGAGTAAATCAAGATATCATCTATGAAAACGACTACAAATTTGTCTAAGTACTGGTGAATGATCTTGTTCATTAAGTTCATGAAGACTGCGGGAGCATTGGTCAAGCCGAAAGGCATGACCAAGAACTCGTAGTGTCCATACCTCGATCGAAATGCCGTCTTCTGAATATCTTCTTTTCGAACCTTCAATTGATGGTAGCTCGATCGTAAATCAATCTTAGAGAATACTTTTGCTTCATTCAGTTGATTGAATAGATCGTCTATACGCGACAAGGGGAACTTGCTCTTCACCGTTACTGCATTCAAAGCTCTATAGTCAATACACATGCGCACTGTCCCATTTTTCTTTGGCACAAAAAGAACGGGTGCTCCCCATGGTGATGCACTGGCATGAATAAAGCCTTTCCCCAACAAGTCGTCTATCTGCGTCTTCATCTCTACCAACTCCTTGGGTGCTAGTCGATAAACTCGAGATGAAATAGGCTCGACTCCCGGAATAAGCTTAATAGAAAACTCGATGTCTCGGTCGGGTGGCAGTCCTGGCAAATACTCGGGGAATACATCTTCGAACTCAGAGATAACAGGGTGCTGAGGGGTGTCTTGCATCATCATGTGAGTCCCTAATGTGGGTGCATTACAACTCTATCCTTTTTTTTAGTGAACTCGAACTCCGTTGCATTCGGTGGTCTAAAGACGATATTGCCCCTATAGTAGTCTATAAGGGCAAAATGCTGGCTCAACCAGTCCATTCTGAGAACCACGTCGAATATCGGCATTGGAAATATAAGAAGTCATGCTTTCATCTCTCTACCACATATCACTACAGTCTATAAACACCACTAACAGGTACAACTCCTCCTCCGGTAAGGATTCTAATATTTTTAGATAAGGGTGTGATGGGAATGCTGTGTCTTGTGGCAAAACTAGTGGCTATGAATGATTGAGTGGCTCCTGTGTCAAACAAAGTAATGGCAGAAAATGAAGCAACTAAAACCATACCTGCTATGACCTCTACCTCCGTCTCTATATCCCCAATAGCAAGAGAGAATGCCTGCCCATAATTCTGTCCAGGGTCCTAAGCTCTGGCCTTCTCGAACTGTGCTGACTGGGGTGGTAATGGTGGGCGAGTTGCTCCTGCTGCTGGCCGGGGTGCTAGAAGTGCTGTCAAGCATGCTCCAAGTCGAATTCAACAGTCCTTCATGAGGTGTTCCTGCTTCCCGCAATAGTTGCAGATGGGCTTCTGATAAGGTGTGGGCCTCTGCTGGAACTGTCCTGTAGGCCTTCTGATAGGTACACCCTGAGTAGCTCGGACTGGTGTCACTGCTGGTGAATGACGTCTCGATGTATGCTGCTGCTCTTTGCGAAGAATCTCCTGAGTATGAGCTTCCTCCAAGACAGCTGAATGGGAGACTCGAGACTGTGTAGTCGTATAAGAATTGAGCTCTGGTGCAAGCCCCTGATGGAATTTCCTCGCCTTCTCTAACTCGATCGGGATCAGTCCCGTACCAAATCTTCTCAGGTGATTGAACTCTGAATCATACTCATCAACTGTCATATTTCCTTGCTTCAGATGAAGGAATTGGTCGTATAGACCGTCTCGAACATGGATGGAGAAAAATATCTCATAGAATAGATCATAGAACTGCTTCCAGGTGATCCCAGTACCTAGTCGCCTTTCTTCCACCTTCCACCAGTAGTGGGCATTATCCTCTAATAGTAGGTCTACTGCTGTCACCCATTCTCGAGCTGGTAACTGGAATGCCTTCAGTAACTTCTCTGTGCTAATAAGCCATTGAGACACCTCTAGCGGCTTCTCCATTCCTTTGAAGGTCTTGGGGTTCATGTTTGTGAAGTTCTTGATAGAGCCTTCATAAGGATGCAGAACTGGTGCTGGTGTCGGGGATACAGGTGGGGGTCTAGCCAATGCTGCCATCATAGTCTGTCGCATCAGCTCAGTCTGTTTCCACTTAGCCTGCATCATGGCATACATGAACTGGGAAGTACGACTCCCATCAGTCGGTGGTGGAGGCATCTGAGGTCCCGACTGTGGTGGAAATTGCTGAGGGAATGGTGGTGGTGGAGGCAGTAGTACATTCCCTCTCGATGGCACGGTAGTGGTCTATCTATCCTGGATGACTGGCGGTGCTACGATCTCTGGGTGCACCGTCGTTGGAATCGTAGTAGGCTGCGAATGTCCTGGATGGTACGATGTCACCAGAGTCATCGGAGGATTCTGTCCCTCCGGGGTAGCCTCTTCACCAGATGTGAGGGCCAAGGCAGAAGAGCGTCCGCTTCTTAGATTCATATTATTGGCACGAAGAAAAATAGGACAGTTCAAGTAATCAAAGAAATTTCGAAAAGATTGGAAGTCAAAGGAGGTAGTAGCTCTGGATGAGATACTATTCTTATTCCTATATGCAGGCTTGTTGGGCACAGTCATGTAACCCAACAATATTTTCTGACCTGTATGGGCCACCACAAAAACATATAACGTTCCAGTCCTAAAATACTTAGAACCAAGTACATAGACATGCCAGCTGCACATATACGAAGAATAATCCAATATATGGAATTTTCGTATACATACATAAGCTGTATATATAAAATAATTACAGGCCAGAATATAATAATCTAATCTCATCACAGTTCAACACAGAAGATATAAGAGTCCAAAATAAATAAGTGTATCAAGAGATAGCCGGATGGACATACCCAAAACAGCTATGAAAAATAGTCTCAAATGATCGGAGTCAAACCTCCACAAAATAGAAAGAAAAGAGATATAAAAATGTCCACTAAATGTCTCAATAAATAAATAAACTAGAAATCAGCAGGAGATGCATCGTCATCGATACATGAAGGATCCAGTGCCGCTCCGTACTACTGCAAAAAATCGTCTAACCCTAGAGAGAGAACCATGTCCTCAGAAGGACGTAACAAGATACAAAAAAATACCATGCCATATAAACTACAATATATAATAGAAAAGAAATGGATGCATGCAATAGGGTTCCTACCAGTTCTATAGTGAAAATGTAGTCAAGAACAAACCTTCAATGCATGGGCACTCTGGCTACAGAAAACTCGGTATAGTCCCTCCAGGATACCAGGAACCTCAAAGCATAACATTCCTTGAATGTCAGAGGCCAGCAGGATCAGGAATATGAGAGTGCATACATAGCCCATATGTTACAGAACTGTTCTCCCTACCCAATGCCTAGTAGGGTCACATCCATGACTCATAGGAACCTCTAGTAACTGCCAAGTCCACTAGCATGCAATTCTATTGACAGTTACTCCTAACCGTCGCATGTCTCATACGTATCGGTGGCCAACCGACTACGCGAGTACGTGTCCTACATATGACTCACAATTCGTAAGAATCATGTGTCAAGGCCGTATGAGGTATACGAATACCTCATCATAACTGGGTGGTCACTAGGCTAATTCAATGCAAGAGAATAAAACCAAAAGCAGTAAAACGATCGATGAGTCGCTTGCACCCAAGTGTGACTTGGACGCACAGTGATATAATACTAACAATAGATAAGTAATGCTGAATATAAATAACTAAAAATAAAAATAAGTAAATCACAGAGTAAGGTGGCAAGGTATCTTGCCTGGCGGTGCAGAAATGGCAATCCAACAATCAAGTACGTCGGTAGTAAAATCTCAAAATCCACGAACGACTCCGGATACTGAAAGAAACATCAAGAACGTTCTCGGTGTAAAATATATGTCTAAGAAATGCCTGTCCATAAGTCCAATTATGGACACAGGGGCAAAATTATAATTTTAGATCAAAATGATATCCACCGTTTGACCCATTTTGCACCGAAATGCGTGCCAGTATCTATGGTCTCTAAAGTCGTCAAACTATATGTCTACGGGTCCGATTTGAGGAAACGAACCCAACCGTATGTCCAAAGTTAGATTTCAATGGGCCGTGAACAATTTCGCCCGTTAGATCTGGTCGCGGGCCCGCCAAATAGGCGTTTCGGTCGACCTTCTCAGAATCGGACCAAACTTGGCACACAGGACCAGAATTTCAATACGGTCCTGTTGTTACAAGTTTCGTCTTGATACGATGAACGTACACGAAGTTATGGCCAAGTTTGCAAAAGGTTGATACGAGGGTATCTCGACGGATACGCACTGATTTCGTAGCGCACACGCAACAAAATTGAGTTTCGTCAGTTCCCACACGTAGGCAGCATCCATACGCGCCTTTTGATGCTTATATTATGCGACCACGTCGCCCAGTTTATCGAGGCATACGCCGTATCAGAAGAAAACTCTAAAATTTATAATTTTTAAACACAATTTTTCTCGGAACTTCAACTACGTATAACTTTATGCATAATAATCGAAAAGTAGATCTAACAGGTGCGTTGTAATCTCGTTTATATTGTCGTCAACTATTTTAACTAGTTTATCAAAAACCTAATGTATAGACCAGAATTTGGCACCCAAGTTGAGGGTTTGGGACAGCCTTACGCTCTGTTTTTTGAGCAGTAAACGCTCGACTTTGCATCGATCCCATGGACAATCTAGGGTGTTATATGGAAATCCTTCTAAAGGGTCTCGAAGAGGGTTATGAGGGCTGCTAACAGGAATTCGTAGCACAAAATTTCATTGAAACATAACAAAGTTAAGTGGACAGAAAGATTGGTACCTGACTGCTACTCAGAACAGAGTGGTTCTGTTCCCGGTCGGGTCGGTGTATCCTTCCGGCAATCCAGCGGCGGCCAACGGCGTGCAGGATGTCATGTGCACGTCGGGAGTGCTCGAGAGTCACTGCGGGGCTCGGGGTCGTTTATGAGGGATTTTTGCTAGGGTTTTTTCCCAAAGTGGCTGATGTTCGTATATATTGCTGAGAGTTCAATCTCTCAATCGTTGGTCTTTGAATCTTGGGTAAATCAAGATTCTAAATTTGAGTTATATTCTCTACAATCTATGGAGATTAGGATCTACGAAGTATAGAAGAAAATCTGGGTCGGTTTGGTAAGGGATTGGTGAATCATTTCAACTGAGTTCTAATGAACTCAATTCCTGGTAGTTGTTGGGATATAGGGGGATTAGGCACTCGCGAGATTCAAAAATCTTGTGAGAAATTGAAAATGAACCTTAATTTTTTCTTTTACTAATTATACATACAATGTATCTCTATAATTTTATATATACATCTATATATTTTCATAACCAGGGCCGGCCCGGAACATTTTGATGCCCAGGACTAAATAAAAAATGATGCCCCTTCTTCAAAAAATATATCGAAAACAAAGTATCAATTTTTTTTTTTGCATGATACAATAAGCCAAAGTGAACTCTTTTGGACTGGGGCCTGATACATGCCAATTAACCTTAAATTTTGCATGAATATATCTTGGCAAATGGCAATACTACTTCGAAAAAAATTCCGATACAATATGTTATTTAACATTTTTTGTTTATGCTTTTTCAATACTAGGATTGAGATGTATGGGTTTGTTTGCCTAATTTATCAACAACGGAGAAACTCAAGAAACATAAAAAAAAGAAGCTAAAATCAGGAGGAACAAAAGTTAAAAGATATTTCAATTTGAAAATGAAATCATTGTGAAATCTTAAGTGCAAAGATTTACAAAAAGATATTCAATACTAGGAACCTATAATTTTAAGTGTAAAATCTTAAGCGCATAGATAAACGAAAAGACTCATCGCCATCGGCTCATCAGTATTAACACCAACGACGTGAAAAACTTTTTCTGTTTCGATTATAAGCAAAAGAGAGAATTAAAATGAAAAATTCAAAAAAAAAACTTATTGCTGGTCATCTGGAATCGAAAGCAACGTGAAGAACTTTTTTCCTCAGAAATGCAAAAGAAAATCTGAAGTGATGGAAGGCTAGTTTTTTTCTTTGAAATTGAAGAGTCGAACGGCTATCCAATTCCAATAAGCCATGCCCTATTTGTTGAATTGTTATAATGATTTTTTTTCTGACCTTGGACTTTGAAAAAGAAATCAGAATAACAATGTTTCATTATTTGTTATTATTACTAACATTTAAAAAATTTTGGGGCCCCTTGGAATTTGGGGCCCAGGGCGCAAGCCCTGTTTGCCCCTCCTCCGGGCCGCCTCTGTTCATAACCCTTTATATCTACACAGTATATACTCATATATATAACTCAAATATATATATATATATATATATATATATATATATATATATATATTTGTATCTCTATAATTATATATATATAAAAATATATATATATATATATATATATATATATATATATATATATATATATATATATATATATAACTCGAATATATATATATACAACACCCCCCCCCCTTATACTCATATATATATATATATATATATATATATATATATATATATATATATATATATATATATATATATATATATATATATATATATATATATATATAATGGATTATATATATATATATATATTTTTTTTTCCATTATATATATATATATATATATATATATATATATATATATATATATATATATATATATATATATATATATATATATATTTTATATATATATATTTTATATATATATACATATATATATATATATATATATATATATATATATATATATATATATATATATATATATATATATATATATATATATATATATATATTTTATATATATATATATATATATTTTTTTTTATATATATATATATATTTATTATATATATATATATATATATATATATATATATATATATATATATATATATATATATATATATATATATATATATATATATATATATATATAAATAAATAAATAAATATATATATATATATATATATATATATATATATATATATATATATATATATATATATATATATATATATATATATATATATATATATAAAATATATATAAATATATATATATATAATCCATTATACTATAACACTTGTAAAACTTCAAATAAAAAAACTCTAAAATCCCCAAAATATTTTTGAAATAATGAGATCCATATTTGGTAAAATTTTATCTGTGCTGACTATCACACTATCACATAAAAATTTTCATTTACTTTTTAATGAATATAGAGAAATAGAATACTATAAATATAAATAATAAAAAATGTCCTATAAAATATAGGGGGATTACAGTGTATGTATTGTGCCTCGTCGTATTCATGTCTGTTAAACATAGATCTATACTGATAGATAATCTAAATTCAGTTATTGGGTAACCGGCTTTTGGAGCATTAGCACATGCTCTGACTTTACTAGACAATTGGAGCGTTGAAATAGTAGATAGAAAAAAAAGAATTTACAATATACTATAGAAAAACAGAGAAGATAATTCAGAAGAACTTTGAATGCCAATGAATTTGAAGTTAATATTGATAATTATAGTGCTGATTGTTATTCTGGTAGTATCTCCTGATTTTCTATTAAGCGCTAGTTGTTCCCACTTCCCAGCTTGTGTGAAGTATGAATTTTAATTTTTGTCATTGTTATTTGTCACAGTGTTTTGTAATTTGACCACATAGGCATACATATTCACCAGACTGCTTGGGAGTTGGAACATACTATGTCACCAGACTGCTTGGGAGTTGGAACATACTATGTCTACACTTTAGTTTACATCAAATATTTTTTGTCACTGAAACGATGTAGAGGATTTGTCAAATGCCATCCTTACTAACCCAACATATGCTACAACTTTTAGTGGCCTGAACTTGAATTTGAGGAAGAAAAGCAATAGTTTAATTCGTTGAGTTTAGAATGATAAGGACACTCCAAAGTAGATTAGGATATGCAAAGTGCCACCTTTTGTATTATTGTATTCTTAACGAGGAGTGTTCTATTCATGTCTGTGAAAAACACCTATCAAATAATTGTTTATAGTACTACATTGTTAATGAGCCACTAGATAAGGCCTTTCATTTATTCCACGATTCCTCAAATGAAGATCCACATAACCCAGCTGGAGAGCTGTATGTATTTGGAGAAGGTTGTAATGAGGGATTCTAGTTTATTTCAAGAAGAATTATGGAAGGCAAATAAGAAAGGAGATAAAATGTGGAACTAGGAAGAGATAAGGAGTGAAGAAAAATGATGACACCTTCAAAAGGATTCCTTAATCAACATCCCGCATGAGGCCACTCCATATTATTTCATGCATATAACATATTATACATTAGGAATGTGAAAAGCTTCCAAACAACATTAAAGAATTATCAAACAAGCTGCAAATCAATATAGTGCAATAAAGAATCTAAGTCTACTCAACATTTATGATAAAACCTTTCTGTATTGATTGAACCTACTCATTCCCATTCTAGACCGCAACATACTTTGTACTGTAATTATTATATTTTTTTTAACAATTACAACTATTTTATAGGTACCAGCTCATTTTATAGGTTCCAGCTCTTCTTGTGCACTCTACATACTGAGCTCCTTTGCTTTTGTCCGTTGTCCTTTAAGATATTCTCTGTGGGGTTTGAAGTTTTGAACTATTCAGAAATGTCAGAAACTTTACAAAATTTAAGGGAATTGAGTGCCTTGCAGCCTTTCTGGCCAGTTCCTTCTTATTTTTGCAGCTCTGGGATATGAGAAAGCAGCAAGCATCTGTGGCATTGATCCCTTGATGTGGTTCTTCCCATCATTTGCTATACATGTTTCATCTTTACTATACATGTGTAGAGGCATCAAATAGGAACCTCCATGCATTAGGGTTACCCATGGAGAGGAGTTTTGACTCTTCTTCTTCTTCTTCTTCCATTTGAAGACTTTTCCTTTGGTATTTTGAGCCATTTTGGGGTAAATCTGAGAATGACAGTTCTAGGGCTTGTGAATAGGTTTGTTAGGTCATAATTGTGATTTAGAACATTTGGGTATGCTTTGGGCCAAGTTCGAATCCATTTAGAGTGCGTATCATGGGCGTATCATAACGTAACCCAATACGCACTCCAAGTGTTTGACAAAATGACCAAAAGAACACCCAATGCTTTTAAATCTAGATTTGACACTTGATTCTAGAGTATACTCATATAGATTATCTTTTGTATATGTATTTAGTGTTATATATGGGTATTATGCGATTTGTATAGCTTGGGAAGAAGTGGACTGTTTTGAGTTGTTATTTGATATTGTTTGTGTGTGTGTGTGTGTGAGTATGGGAAGGAGGGGGATGGCCTTGATACTTTGAGTATCTAATAGTTGGTATGAAGAAGGGGGGAAATGCATCAGTCCTATAGAGGGAACATGTATCAGTCTATAGGGGATGGGCCATATGTATATATAGCTAACTGATGTGTAGGGGACCACCTATACATATCAGTTAACTGATACTAGAGGGTCGGGCCACCTTAGGTAGCAGCAGTAGTTCATGAAGGGGCATGGGCTATTAAGTATGTAGCAGTAGCAACTATATGAGAGGGGAAGAGTAACATTAGCAATATAGATAAGAAGGCTCGGATTAGGAAAGGCCATAGCAGTAGCTGCTTTACTATATGGCAACAGTCCCTTAACTAAAATGGCTCAGGCAATGTAGGATATGGCAACAGTGAAGGGGGGCAATGGGGGGTCATTAGCAGCAGGTAGCTGCTAATATAAGAGTAGCAGTAGCAGCATCCTTGCTGCCTACAGCAGCATGTGCTGCCTATTAGCACAGCAGCATGTTAATGAGGATGAAGTGATGAGGGGTATTAGAAGCAGGGCAGTAGCAATAGCTACATGATTGAAGGGTAGGCTTGATCTTGAGTGGCAGTAGCAACTATAGGGAGGGGGAACTTGGGCTATTAGGGTATAGCAGCATGTGGCAACAGTATGAAGAGTGAAATGAAGGGTATCAACAACAGTATCTTGATAAGGGGGAAAAACTTTAGAACTAGTAGCAGTCAGTAGGTAAAGAGTATGTCTAGGTATTTGGGTACTTGGCATATAAATATAATGGGTATATAGGTTTTTGTATATAGGTCTAAAATGGGTAAATATGTATACAGGTATTTGGGTAAAGGGGTATAGATAATAGTTAGGATACGAGGGTATCTTATACATAGGTAATGTTGAGATAGAGTTACGTTACCATGTGTTAAAGAAGTAAGATAGGTAATAGGCTACCCTAGTATCTTGTAAATACTAGTAAAGCCTATAAACTTAGGGTATGGTTCTAATACCCTAGAATCAAACTCATACAACTTAGAAATGGCTAGTTTAACTAAGTTGGAATAGTTTGACCTGGAGTTGACCTAGTTTGACTTCCGTGACCTAGAAAAGGCCTAGAAGCATAAAATTAATGTGTTTAAATATATTTATTTACTCTAGAACACCAAGTAACTCTGTAAATTCATATTAAGTCTTTGTGACGCCAGTTCGGACATCGATCCGCAGTCGTTGCTCAGGATATCAGGCGAGTACCTACCTCTGATTGTTTTATTCATGATAGTATCTATATTACCTACTTTAGACTAATTTACTTGATGCTAACACACTGTTACACAGATTGATGCTAAATGGATCTTGTCAGAAGATGTTATCCCCTTATCGGGTACACCGAGTATTTCATGTGCATATGCTTTATCATGTGCATCGTGTGCTCTTTCTATTCGTATTATTCATTCATGTGCTTCATGTGCAAATAACAATCATGTATGTAAAGTGTCGTGATCAGATCCATGAGTACTGATTGGGGCGGGGGTGTAGAAGTAGTTATGTGATTAAATCTCTTAGGGTAATCATGTGTATGTCGATTATACGTTTCACGTATAATCGAGTTTCTATAGAATAATCATGTACAACCTAAATCAATCACATAACTGACTTGTGCTCTAAATCACTTAGGGATTATTCCAGTTTAACATATTCTCTATCTCGTTCATGTGCTCATTTTCTCTATATATATTCGTGATACTATTTCTCTGTATTTCTATTCTCGTACATCATGTATATTCTTCGATTGCGAGTTATATATTTCCTACCATGAAATGAAACTACTTTCAAAGTTATGTACTTCGCTCCAATCCTGACTGGATATATTTTTTCAGATGATCTGGAGGACTTTTGCATGACCTATTATAGAGCGGGCGTCGATGACATTTGTGACCTGGATCACCAGGAGGATCCTGCTCCCTTAGAGAAGATACCAGTAGTGTCTAGTTAGATAACTAGGTTATTTGCCTAAATTTGTCTCCAGTTATCATTTCTGAGACGTCATATTATACTATATACTCTTTGAGACATTTTGTTGACTCTTAGACTTATTTCTATTGAGTTATATTACAATCTTGGCATCTATCTATTATCATGCTATTACCTCCTCCTTAGTTATTGTGATTGAGATTATATTATATTGTGATTATCCTCCATATGAAGAGTTATCATTGACATACATTTATATTGGGTTATAGATAGTTGTACAACCTAGGATAGCGTTCTACCGCCAATTCTGTGATGTAGGTTGGACGTACCCACGGTCTCGTACCCTTTCACCGGGTGTGGGTCGTGACACGTTTTTAGTGGTGGTCTATGCAGGTCCAGCTCCGCAATTGAGTGATGTCGTGGAAGTACAACGACTTAGTTGTACTACTGCGAGGCTGCGATAGGATATAGGAGATAGGATATTAGGATAAGAGAGTACTCAATCATAATTAGGACTTATTTTTGTCTACCCTGGTTCGTCGTTGAGATCGACTCTTGATGTTCGATCATTAACTTTGATGGTATATTCTGGTAGTGCATACTAGGCGAGGCAGTGAGGATTGCAGCGGTTCATCTTGGTTATGGAGTCCAGAGTTTACCGTGACCATATTAGTTGGTGTGGCAAAGACATAGAGCCTGATTTGAGGTATACTTATCTTAATTATAAAATTTAGAGTTTCTCGCAGCCATACCGGTTGGCATGGTGAGAATTATAGATAACATGATTATAGGTATATACCTTATTATGGACTCCATCGTTTATTGCAGCTATGCTTACTGGCGTGGCAAGAATTCTGGGTAACATGATTTCGGATAGACGTATATGATTATCAGACCGTATCTTAAATTGGTTCTTAACATATCGCCCATATCATTCCACCTTGTTATCATTGACTTATGTTTCATCACTCTAATAGCTCAGGGTAAGGATATCTTTAGTTCCTCTAGTTTAATTCCTTACGAGCTTCAACTTCATTAGTTTTGAGGCAGCTTCTTGGATAGTGTAGTAGCTTAGTAACTTGTAGATAGGTTGTGTCAGGGAATAGTTAACAGTTGGTATCCTAGAGTATCAAGCATGCGGCCAGTATAGTTATGGAGTTAGTGACTGTGTACCAAGGATGCCTATAGGGTGCAAGTGTCCAAGATGTACCAGGATTGGTGAGTAATAAGTGATAAGTGTAGTGTGTCAGTTTAGTATTAGTGAGTGTTATTGAGGGTGATAATATTAGTTAGGTGTATCAGTATGATATTAAATATAGGATACTGTAAGAAAGTAACATGCGAGTGGGATAAAGATATGACTGAGATTGGGAACAAATCAAGAGATCGGTAATATCAACTTGGAGATGATTATACTTGAGAATTATTTTGAGTATAGATTACTTTAGAAGGAACATGGGAGGATTTCGAGAAAGGAGAACAATAGAATGTACATTAATGGTGAGAACTGTAATAACTTGTAGTTATATTCTTAGAACTGATGAGGATATTCAAGGTCAATTCAATTTTGAGAACTTAGATATTTTGAGTTACTGATTCTCGAGATATCTTATATTTGAATTAAGGTTAGGATACTGAAATTAAGAATCCAAATATGCGGAAGGAAGATTATGACTATATGCGGCGATAATACGAAATTGAACAAGATTGGTAAAGAATGACTAGGAACCGGGAGAACACAAATTTTTTGAGTTATAGAAAATTCATAGAGATTTTGTAGGATTCTAAATTAAGAAGGATAATATTTGAAGGTATAAGTTGAAGGAAATGTGTTGTTTTTTAAGTAAGGGGAAAATAAAATTTTATATGGAAGTAGTGGCATTAGATTTGAGTAATAAGAGGGGTATGGTTTGAACAAGTTCAAGGGTTTTATAAACCTTGATTCAGGAATTTCGGACCTGAGTAAAGACAAGGTAGAGGAATTTGGACTTTCAAGATGACTACGTGGAAAAGGATTACAAAAAAAAAAGAAATTGAGAAGTTATAACAAAGAGTATGCTTCATGGGTACTGCCTTTGGAATAAAGATCAAGCCTATAGTATTTATAGGAAGGTTCAATCTTCATGACCGAAGATTTGTTTTTTGGTAGTAGTCGTGTAAGGGTTGATTTTCACGATTGAAGATCATGATTTTGTAGTGGTATGTCTGGGCTTGTAAGATAAATGTATAACTGGCAAATGATGATCGAATAAATTTGGTAGTAGTCGAAGTAGAGTGAGATGATTACCTTCATTTTCTTCTACAATTGATATATTTTAATTTTTCTATCCTTAAATCGTTCCTTGAGTTCCAATACCGCTTAAATTTGGTCCACTTTGGTCGTGACCAATCAATTTTGATCATCACCTTTATCGCGCTAACATTCTTAATCCTTGACTATACTCAAGTGATATAAATTCGATCGTGACTTGGATTTCCATCCTTTGGATGCTCGTGCTCGTGCTCAGACTTCGATTTTGTTCTTCATCTTGCCTAAATATTGTTTTAATCAATAATTGATTGATTTATCTTAGATCGTGTCAAAACATTTATTTTTTATCGTGATTAGATTTCGATGCCATTATCGCTCGTGCCTAAACCTTTGATTAAATTCTTAGTAATGCCTAAGTTTTGTTCTAATCATAATTAGGATTATTACTAATCTTGATTATGTTCGAATTTTTATGGTTAGTCATGCCTAGATGACCTTGCATGGCTAGATGACTTTGATTCCCATGATCGTGATTCTAAGGATCGTAACCATACATATTAATTTTATCCCAGAATCTTGCCTAAATTTTGATCTTTGATCACGACTGTCTGATTCGACTACGAACTTAGTCGTGTCAGAATTTGGGCGTGATCATGTCGGAATAAATTTTCTTGTCGTGCCTAAATTTCGATTCTCTAGTCACTCATGCTCCGATTTCATTCCTAATCATGCCTAGGTTTTAATTTTCTTCGTAGCTTCATCCTAAATCGTGCCTAAGTGATTTTAGTCATCCCAAAATTCTTAAGCACGTCCGAGCCTTGATTTTACTCATAATCAAGTGGTTTGATCCTTAGAATTTGATCGTGCCAAACATTTAATCATTCCTAATGATGCCAATCGCATCGTTTCCATATTTGATTGTTCCTCGTAACTAAATGATTTTGATTCTCCTAGTCGTGACTTCGTGCTTAAATAACTTAAATTCATTTCTAAATCATGCCTATAATACCTTGACTTCGAATCCTGAATTATGCCTACATTTTATCTTGGTCATAACTAAGTTTTGACCTTGATCGTGCCTATGCGACTTTGAATCTGATTTTTATTTTTTTGTTATCAACCCTGACTCTACTAAATTATTCCATATTTGAATTTCGATTCTACCTTCGATTCTCCTAGCCATGACTGAGATCGTGCCTAAATGACTTGAGTTTATTTCTAAACCGTGCCTATATTGTTTACAAAAATAAAAGTTTAAATACAAACTAAGAAAAGAAGAAAAGTACAATTGATTTCTGGGGAAGTACAACTATAGGAATCTGATCAGAAGACGATCATTTATTCCTTGGACTATGCGATGTCGGAGGAAAAAAGCTCTTGAACGTGCTGCAGCAACTTCTCAGGCGATTATGACCATTAGTGATGTCTTCAAGAGTGATTTTGAACTCTATTTATAGAGTTTTGAGATAACTGTTAAGTAGTTATCCTGATTGGCGCACAAGCTGATTCTGTACTTGTTAGTGCGTGATCACCCAGTCGCACGAACGGTTGGCTTAACTGCATATGACGCGTGGCATTCTTTGAGAGAAGTGCGCTTGGTCGTGGGCGGTGTTGCGTATGCGTTCTTCGAGATTAGTGGCATACGTGCCACATCATCTAACTGCTTCTGGATGATGATTGATTGATTGGCGCTAGTACATAAATTGTACGATCTGTTGATTGGCGCCAGTACATAAATTACACGATCTGTTGATTGGTGCCAACTGTCGATTGGTGCTAACTGTAGAAAATATTGAGTGTGAAGAGCTTAATCACTTCGTGCCATTAATGAATGGCGCGGAGAAACAAACAGCCGTCATTATGACAAGTCTGACAAAATCTCTTCGAGCGTTGCATGCTCGGGATTCGAAGAGATTTTCAATCGACTAACGTGTTATCAGTCATTATGACTGACAACTTAGCTTCTCGAAGAAGATTGCCATGTGGCAGTCGGCATGATCTGCTGGTGGCACGAATTGGCGTGGGGTGCCATTAGGCACTGGGCGCCATCTGATGAATTAGTCCCAGCACTATTTGTGAATGGCGCGGTGCACTGTCTTGATATATTTTAAGCTTCTACAAGACCCCCTTCAAAATTTTCAAATTTTAAAAATTTTAAAATTTAAAATACATTGAATAAGAACCGTTCTCGCACGATTAGCGCAACCAGAATCTCAACATACCCGCATTTCATACGCAATTCGCGTGGCTGTTATGCGTGAGCTAGGCTATAAATAGCCCACGGGTTGGAGAGAGAGAGTTCTTTACTTAGAAATTTCTTTCTCAAACTCTCTTCTTCTTCTTTTTCTTCTTCCGAACTCACAAAGCTTTCCTTACTGTCCGCCGTGGCACCTAAGAGATCTGCAGCAAAGAAAGGAAAGAAGGTGGTCGAAACCACATCGCGCTTGCCATCGTTAAGGGTGCCTCAACACGTGTCACCGTCGGCGAGGGACGAAGAAGCCAACCCTGCTCTTGAAGGTGAGAAACTGGTCGGGGAAGACGATCAGTACAACTGGCACAATTCGAGAGTTGGCGCCATCCGATGGTTGGCGCAAACTAAAGTCGGTGTCAATCGCCTCTTTCAGAGTATTTGGTTGGCGCCACGCTATTCATAATATTTGCCACCTCTTTTAGAGTGCTGGTGAACAAGCAAAATGTGCCCGCCCTTTGTTTATTGAAAGTACGCCGCGCAGATCACAATTTTGTCAACTCGCGCACAGAAATTGTCGCACAAATTTAGAATTTATCATGCTATGTCACGCAAATTAGAACTAATATGTGATGCCTTTGCTTGTAAGGATATTTTTTTATGCTTGTAACTCTTTATTTTGCCTTTCTGTAGCGTCAATGGTGATCCCAAAAACTAAGGTAGCTATCAAAGAGGAAGTGCTGTTTCCTTTTGTCAAAGAAGAGTTGGTGACTATTAAGGAGGAAATAATTCCTAAAGTCGAAGTTCCCGTACAGGAAGAGTCGGCCTCAGAAGGCAGTGGCACCGGGAGCTCTAATCATCCAGCTCCTTTAGATGGCCTTAATTAGTTGGGACTTTCATATGCACGATGGTTGAGGGAGTGGTACCTACCCCAGCAAGGCCATCCTTGGCCAAATGAATAAAACATCTTTTTTGTCTTCAATGTAGCTTTTTATATGTTCTAAGATGTAGTTTTGCTTTCCTTTCTTTGCAAGTGTAGTCCTTTACTCCTTTTTATGGAGAGAGAAAAAAAGAACCTTTATGTTTGCTTATTTGTTGTGATGTTATCTTTTTGAAGCAACATTTATCAGTGATAAGTCGTTGATGCAGATAGTAAAATTCAGAGGTCATATATCTGTTGATTACTCTTAAACCAACTGGGGCTCAAGAATAGGATATCTTTTAAAACAACTGGATTTCAAAATATGATGTTTGTGATAATATATTGTGGTGAGTATTATGGGTTAATCTTTTAAGGATGTACCATAAGATCTAGTTAGACTCCACTGGAGATTTTTGAGGACTTATTATCTGTAGGGTTTATTTACGAAAGAGTGAAATAAAAGATAATAAATCGAAGATTTGCGTATGTACAATATTTGTCAGAAAATATAATACATACCTTCAAACATGATATTTTTCAGGAATTTGTCGTTGATAGGCATCATAGCTATTCGACCGTCCATCTCGGTCAGCTGATAAGCTTCGTTAGAGAAAACTTTGCTTATGACATAGGAACCCTCCCACTTTGGCTCGAACTTGCCCTTGCTCATGTGTGTCATAGTCATAGGACGTCTGACAGTAAGGACTAGCTCACCTTTTTTAAAGGTTCGTACTTTGACTTTGCTGTTGAAAGCTTTTGAGATTCGGGCTTGATATAGTTCAATGTACAGTTGAGATAGCAACCGCTTCTCATCGAGTGCTTCAAGCTCTTGAAGTCGAAGACGATCATTGTTTTCCACTGTGAGTTCGTTCACAATAGCTATCCTCAGGGATGGAATTTGAATCTCCAACGGTAAGACGAATTCGCATCCGTACACCAGAGAGAAGGGTATACAGCCAACTGGGGTACAGTACAGTAGTACTGTATGCCCATAGACATTCTCCAAGCTTTTTGGTCTAGTTGTGTTATTGGCAGAAATGAAGTTTTTGAGAAGCTTGATGATTATTTTGTTGAATGCTTCTGCTAAATCGTTGGCTGCAAGATTATAAGCCGTAGAAGCAAAGTTGTTGATTCGAGTGTCACTACAGAATCGAGTAAATGCATGACTCACGAACCGAGGTCCATTGTCAAAGAACTCTAAATCGATAAATGACATGATACTTGATAAAGTTGATGACACTGCTTGTCTTGACTTCAGCTAGGGGAATAGCTTCTGCCCATTTTAAGAAATAGTCAGTTATAGCTAGGATGAACCGATATCCTCGAGATGATGGTGGGTTGATAAGACCGATAACATCTATGTCCCAAGCTTCAAAGGGCCAAGATACTGCAGTAGGATGCAAGAATTAAGATGGTTGGTGGACGAAATCTGCATGGATCTGACATGCTCTGCATTTCTTTGCATATTCAATTGCATCTGCCACCATAGTGGGCCAATAGTATCCCATACATCTGATACAGTCCTATAGCTTAGAACCAGGCTGATGTGCACCGCTGACACCATCGTAAGCTTAACATAATATCTATTTTGATTCATCGCCCGCAAGACAACGTAGGAGCATACCGTCAAATGATCGACGGTAAAGAGTCTTTAGACAAGTGATTGTAATAGAATCAGAGTGATCGGCGATGAATTATCGTAGCTTCTTTAGGATCCTCAAGCAGGATGTCATGTACTACAAAGTCGATAAAGGGAGTTCTACAGTCCCCCGTAGTAGTACAAACCTCCACCGCATTACTGAATTCAATGTTCAGATTATTCTTGACACAGAATAATTCTCGATTAGCTGATGACGATTAACTGTTGCCTTTTCACAGGAACTGCTAACACAGCTGCTAGATTTGTGAGTGCATCAGCTTCTGTATTTCACGCTCGACATACATGCTCAATAAAGAAACCTTTGAATGACATAGCCAGTTTAACTGTTGCTTTTTGATAAGGGATGAGATCTTGATGTCGGACCTCGTACCTACCTCTAACCTGGTTGACAATCAGTTTAGCGTCTCCGTATACTTCAAGATAGTAGATATCCAGCTGTTTAGCTAACTGGAGACCGATGAGTAAAGCATTGTACTCAACAACATTGTTAGAGTATGGCTCGTCCAGAGAGTAGGCTCTTTGAATGACTAGCCCTTCTTGGGATACGAGGGCAATTCATACTCTAGCAATGATCGTACCATTGGGTCTAATTCTAGATGCACCATCAAAGAATAGACGCCAAACGAATATTCTTTATGAAGTCATATTGGACTCCAGAGTCTCATTAGGAATTTTGTCGTAGAGTTTTGAAGTTTTAGAAATTGGATGAGCAGCCAAGAAGTCAGCTAGGGCTTGACCCTTGACAGACTTCTGCGGGACATAGACCATATCATACTGTGCTAGCAATATTGCCCATATAGCAAGTCTGGAATTGAGTGTACTAGGTTTCTTCATCAGAATTCGTAGAGGATTGACTCTGGAGATAATATGAATGGTCTGGCCCATGATATAATGATGCGTCTTCTGGACGGCGATCAAGGCTAAACATTCTTTTTCCACCGGATTATATCGATGTTCAGCACCGATCATTGTGCGGATGAGATAATAAATTGCTTGCTCATGGCCTTCATTGTTCTTCTGGGCCAAGAGAGCACCAAGAGAATGATCCATTGCTCGAACGTACATTAGGAAGGGTATTCCTGTAATCGAGGGAAATATGATTAGAGGGTTCGTCAAGTACTCTTAATATCTTCAAATGCTTGCTGGCATTTGTCAGTCCAAACGAAAGACACACCTTTCTTCATTAGTTGAGTGAATGGTCTGTAATGTCCAGAGAGATTTGATATGAATCTCCTGATATACGCAAGTCGTCCCTGGAATCCTCGTAGCTCTTTTAGGTTGCATGGAGGACATATCTCTTGAATGGCTTTGACTTTCTCGGGGTCAACGTGTATATCCTTAGAGGTAATAATGAATCCGAGGAATTTGCCATAGAGACTCCTAGAAATGACTTGGTGGGATTCATTTTGAGTTGATGCTGGCGCATTAGATCAAAAATAGTTCTTAAGTCTTGAATGTGGTCTTCCTTTAAACGACTATTGACAGCTATATCGTTGACATAGCATTCGACTGTTTTTGTAAATGTTCCCAAAAAATAGTACTCATAGCTTGCTGATAGGTGGCACTAGCGTTCTTGAGACCAAATGGCATGACTGTGTAGCAGTAGACTCCCAGAGGAGTGCGGAAAGATTTATGCTTTTCGTCTTCGGGATTCATCCTGATCTGATTATATCCAGAGAACCCATCCATGAAAGACATTCGCTCGAACCCACAGGTATTGTCGATCATGACATCAATGATTGGAAGAGGAAACTCGTTCTTGGGACAAGCTACATTAAGGTCTCTAAAGTCGATACAGACTCGGACCTTCCCAGTTTTCTTTATGACTGGGATGACGTTAGCCACCCAGTCGAGATGTTGTTCCTCCCTAACAAAGCCGCATGCAATGAGCTTCTTGACTTCGGCTTCTATGGCATGCATCATATCAGGATTGAACCGCCTCTGCTGTTGTTTGATCGGCCTTGCATTTGGCAAAATGTTGAGCTTGTGAGTAGCGATCTGAGGATCTAATCCCGGCATATCTTCATAGCTCTAGGCGAATACGTCAATGTATTCTCTAATGAGCTGGATCAAGTCTTGTTTATCTACTTCATAGAGACTTTTGCTGATAAAGATTGGCCTTGGAAAAGCTTCGTCTCCGACGTCAATTTGGATTAGCTCGTCCTCAGTGGATGGTTCATGTTGTTCGAAGCGAAGCTCCCATTGAGTGTCCATCTTTTGTGCCCAAGGCTCTTCCTCATAAGCCTCGGTAGAGTCATCATTGTCATCATCTTCTAGGAATTCAGTTGTCACCATATTGACAGATAGAGTCAGTTGATGAACTTTCCCTATACTGGTGTCTGAGTCCCATGAAGCAGAATCGGAAGAATGAGATCGTATTTTTTTGTCTGATTTAGATCTATCTGGGGTTGTGTTCGACGTAATATAGCCTAACCCATTTCTGGTATTGTTGTAGTATTGTGATGACTTTCCTTTATGATTAGGTATTGGAATAGGAGTACGTCTACCTTTGCCTCCATTCAATCCAGATCTGAAATTATAACCCATTTTTTGAATGATGTTTTTGGACTGCTGACTATAACGACGCAATTGTATTTTTCCATGATCGTCATTTTCAGAATCATTATCGAGTATAATTCTTTGATTACGTTCTCTGCTGAGGAGAATTTGATGCTCATCATCATTCCGAGAAGGAACTACGAAGAAGAAATTCTGCATTGGTTTGTACTCTATCTCATCTTGGAAAGGTTGAATTGCTCCTAAGGTGAGAGGTTCAAACTTGTCCAGAATTTCTAAGTGATGCTGTGCATAATAATTGACATCAGTATACTGCAAAGAAGATATTGCTTTATTGATATTTTCAGTCTCGACAGTTATAATAGCATTTACGACCTTGGCTGGAGACACCGTCAGGTCGATGACAAGAGGAGGAGAAAAAAGGAGTAGGCTTATTACGATGAAGGTCGATAACAAGAGGCTCAGAAGAGGAGCTCCCTTTGCTCCATATTTTCAGTAGGAGGAGCAAGAGTGATGGTTATCATCTGAGAGGAGAAAGGACGAGAGGTGCGTCCTTTGACTGGAATCACCAAGATGTCGTTCGAGTCATCTTTTTGGTCTCCCTCAGTGTCCATGGCCAGCACTACCTTCGTGTACTCTTCTTTATAGAGTCTATAGTAAGCCTCGACACCTCGAAAAGGATTGAGGTCAGCAATTTCCTTCTTGATCTCTCTATTATCATCTACGTACTTGAAGCACTGATAAAGAGTGGACGGTGCAATGTTATGTTCATGCAACCACGACCTTCCTAGTAATATATTATAGGAGACGTAGTTGTCAATCACATAGCAGGTGATTTTATACTGAAATCGCCAATTTGGACTCTCAGGCAGATCTTTCCGAGCAGTTTACTCTTCAGAATTGAATCCGAGAATAGTTGTAACCGTTGCTGAGAGATTGTGGACTAGAATCTTTAGAGAATCCAGCAAAGTCTTTGGGACTATGCTGAGCGCGGACCCGGGATCGACAAGGATGTGATCCACCCTTATCGTGTCGACGTACCCAATGAAATAAAGAGGTCGGTCATACCGATTGTCCTCCAACAACATGTCATCATAGGTGAAGGTGATATTTGGCATGATCTCCATTACAGTATGACATTGAGGGCAAGCTACTAGCTCTTTATTAGACTTCTTGTGATGTGTAAGACAAGCATCGGCTTGCATCAGGGCTTCGCTTAATGTTTCTCGAGTTTCCTTCAAGAGACGAAGGAGCTCAAAGATCGATAGTCTTTCTGGAGTATTGGCTAGTTGAGCAAATATGTCAAAGTTATATGGTTTCTGAAGGCCCTGCAGTGGGGTCTTCTTCAGGTTCTTATCAAAGCGAACATGCTGCTTGCCTTTATCAGCTGCTGTCGGCTTAGAAGGACCCGGGTCAGCTATTGGAGTTGATATTGGAGGAGCATCAGAAATAAGAGGGGGTGTGACAACATTCTCTTGACCGTCTGGCTAATCTCTAAGGTAGAGTCTACCAGATCTAGTACCGATCAAGACTTCTTCTTCGGGAGCGAGTGAGAGAGAAACCATGTTATAGGTTCTCACTCGTGCTTTGCTCTTGGAGGATTTCTTTTTCTGATGGGGAACTGTGTGATCTATCCCGAATCCCAATCTAACACGAGACCTGTTGTCTTGGAGTTGTAAAGATAAGGCTATCGGAGACCCCTTTCCATTGTTCAAGCCTGGAGCTTTCTGAAAGTCATATCCCATCTTTATTATCAACTCCTGAGATTACTAAATGTATCGATGGAATTCAGGCCGATAGTTGACTTTCAATATTGACAGAGCAGTCTCTGAAGAAGATGCAGATCCTGCTGGAACACAAGTAGTCTTTAGCTAGCGAGGTCTAGATGGATCCACATGATCTCGCCAGTTAGTTGTTGATAGTGGCACCAAACTGTCATTTCATGCCGACGGGAGGTTTACAATCTCTATAGTTGCCTTCGGAATTGGGACAACACCGTTGGGAACTAACTGAGGAGCGAAGTCTCAGAATTGTAAAAAGATGACATTAGCTGTCATTATCTTCTCATCCTTTTGGAGGTAGATTGCTTTTGTGTTGATTAACTCATAGAATTTTCCTTTGAGCACATAGCATGCCCTAGTTGGATGTCCCAGAAACCTGTGATACACGCAATATTTAGGATTATCAGTTTTACCCACTTCATCTGGCCGTTCGATTTCTTGCAATTAAAGTTTATTGCTTTTGATCAAGCAATCAAAGATGTTCATGATGTCGTCGTCGTCTAAGGAATACTCTTCCTTAGGTTATGGCGCTGCCCTCTGTAGAGAAACTATCAATATAGGTGCTGACTGACCTATATTGATGGCTAAGGCTTCTTTGCCTTTACGATTGTTTTGGTGACTATCGCTGCTGGTAGCAAGGTGCTTATCTTTATCCAGATTAGGCATCAGAATGCCTAGTTGCTTGAATTTTTCTGCACTATCTTTGACTGCTCTGGCACTTCCTATAAAAGAACCCCAATCTTGAAATTTTGTTGGTTCCGTCCACATGCTAACGATAGGTAACAAATTTGATTTGCATGTATCTATCGTCAATGCGTCCGGAGTACCTAGAGGCATTTTGAGTGCCTCCTGTCGGAAGCGTTCGATGAAACGTTTAGCTACTTCATTAGTCTTCTGTTTAATTTTGATAAGGGCGGATATGGTCATGTCGTGAGTCCCTTCATAGAATCATTCCAGGAACATCTGTTTCAATGCTGCGAAGGATGTTATGCAACCATCTGGTAGACTTTGGTACCAGTCATAGGAAACACCCGCTAAGCATCTGAAGACTCTGGTAAGTAGAGCATCATTTTGTTGGAGATGGTCAGTCATTATCTCAAAGTGATTGATATACTGCCTCGGTGATGTGCTGCCGTCGAATAACATTATGTTCGGCGGCTTGTATTTGGGCGAGAATGGAACTTCCTTTCATTTTGTAGGATAGGGTTGATTGATCCCTAACTTTTGTACTTTCTCTTCTGTTTGAAAGCTTCAAACTGGTTTCACAGAAGCTTGACCGCCTTAAGGGGATCTCCTGATGCTTGAGGAGCAATAGATTAATTCGAAGGATTTAGAGGTGGAGCTGCGTTATAAGCACCACCCCAGCACCAGAATGACTTGAAGTAGCCTGTGCTTGAAGGTGTATGCCATCCAGGACGGTAGTATTTAGAAGAGATGTCACGATCCGCTACCCAAATTGTTGGGCCGGGCCGAGTCATGTCCAGCCTACGCTTGAGATAAAGCGTAGTAAGCTGTTCTAAAGACAAATAAGATAAGACCAAACTGTGCTAACAATTCTATATGTAATATTGAGCCAGAAATGTTCCAAACACAAAAGTCATCTTGTATATAAATATGTTCCAAGTACATGGCTAAAAGTAAAACTGGATACAGGTCCAGTTACAAAATACATAGTCAACAACATGACTACTCTCAAAAGTCCCAAGTAAATAAACAAACTAGACGAATTTCCCCGCAGGTACATCCTCGTAAGGTAAAGTCTGATCCTCGATGGCAGCCCCATAATAAGAATCACAAAGCAACTCCTCCTCGGTAAGTATACCTACAACATTATCCTGTCAGGACGGGAGCAAGTACTGATTCTAACAAACTAAATATACGAAACATGAAATGAACAG
>JANAVB010003400.1:57976461-57981461 GCA_029216955.1 Iris pallida
TTCTGCGTGAACACATACTTCAAGCTCTTGTGGTCAGTAAAGATTTCCACTCGCTCTCCGTATAAGTAGTGTTTCCACAACTTGAGTACAAAGATCACCGCAGCTAACTCTAGGTCGTGGGTAGGATAGTTTCGCTCATGAGTTCGTAATTGCCTAGATGCATAAGCAATCACTTTCCCATGCTGCTGTAGGACACATCCTAGCCCCTTTTCCGAAGCATCGATGTATATGGTGAAACCTCCAGATCCTGAAGGTAATGTCAGAACTGGAGCGATCGTCAGCCTCCTCTTCCGCTCCTCAAATGCTGCCTAGCAGTCCTCTGACCAGATATACTCTGCGTCATTTCGTGTTAGTTTCTTTATGGGTTCAGCTATCCTATCAAAGTCCTGGACGAACTTCCTATAATAGCCTGCTAAACCTAAGAAGCTCATGATCTCTGAAACTGATATCGGAGCCTTCCATGTCTCATCAGCAGCAATCTTCCTGGGATCCACTGAGATCTCCTCTCCAGTGACTACATGACCGAGAAACTCTACTTGGTCTAAAAAGAACTCGCACTTCGACAATTTGGCATACAACCTCTCCTGCATCAGAATCCCCAAAACTGTTCGCAAGTGCTCTGCGTGCTCCTCTGGCGTCTTCGAGTATATCAGGATGTCGTCGATAAATACTACTGACGAACTTATCTAGATACTGGTGAAATGTCTTATTCATCATGTTCATAAAGACAGCTGGCGCATTTGTGAGACCAAATGGCATCACCAAAAACTCGTACTACCTATACTTCGAGTTGAACGCCGTCTTCTGGATGTCTGCAGTCCTGACTTTCACCTGGTGGTAACCGGATCTCAAATCTATCCTGGAAAATACCTTCGCCCCACTCAACTGGTCGAACAAATCATCTATCCTAGGTAGAGAATATTTGTTCTTAATGGTGATGGTATTCAATGCCCGGTAGTCAATGCACAACCGGACTGTACCATCCTTCTTCGGTACAAAGAGTACTGACGCTCCCCATGGAGAAGTACTAGATCGAATGAAACCCTTTTCAACAGGTCATCAATCTGCTCCTTCATCTCTATGGCCTCCTTGGGGTTCACTCTATAGCAAGCCCGGGATACTGGTGATGAACCCGGTACTAAATCTATAGTGAACTCCACATCTTTGTCAGGCGGAAGTCCTGGAAGATCCTCTGGAAAGACATCCATAAACTCCCTAATGTTAGGGTGTGGCGGTGCTAACTCCCCAACTGTCGCACAACAGTTTGGCTCTAGGATGATCTCCGGCCCTGTCCTCCTGATACTGAATGGTGCCGTGCCTGGGAGACTGAACTGAATACTACCCTCATGATAGTCTATAGCTGCATGAGCATAGCTAAGCCAATCCATCCCCAATGTAATATCATACCCGGGGAGTGGCATCACAAAGAATCGTCCCCTAAACTCTCTTCCAGCTATAGTAATAGAGCATCTATAGATAGCCCTAATGGGTACTGGCCTGCTTCCCGTCATACTCTACTCATCTTCTCGGTAGGTATAGCTACTAAGTGGTGTTTATGCATAAACTTTAATGACAGGAAGCTATGTGATATACCGAAATCAAACAAGCATAGAGCTAGAAAAGTATGCAAATAAACATGACCTGTGATGACGTCAGCCAAATAATCTGGCTCCGAAACCTACTCTGGCTCCGCCTCAAGAGCCAGACTATAAGCCTTCCCCTGAGGTCCCTTCTGCTGCTGCAAATGTTGCCCAAACCTCTGCTGCTGAGTCGGGAGCGGCGGTCCTCTAGATGGTGGTCCGACACCTGGTACCCTTGCTACTGGCAGTCCTGAAGCTGATGGGTGATAGACCCACAAGCTAAACACTGCCCCGACTTCTTCCTATAGATGGAAGCGTCATGGCCTGGCCTTCTATAGAATGAACACACACCTCCCTTCTGCTGCCGGGGTCCCGGGGCTCTAACTGGTGGGGTTGGGTGATGTGGTACGGGAGGACGGTAAGTCTGCTGGTGCGGCGCCGGTGCTCTCGGCTGGAAAGCCTGACGCTTGGAAGGTCCCTCATGGTGTACGGGAGCCGGCCTCTTGCAAGACTGAAGACGCTCCTCTATGCTCTGGGCCAACTCTAGGCTCTGGTAGTAGTCAGTCGTCCTGTTCGCTACAATGAGAATGTCGATGTCTGGAACTAGACCATGGCAAAGCCTACGCGTCATCTCCTGTGGGTCTGCAACTAAACTAGGAGCGAAACGACTCAGACGGTTGAACTCTGCTGCATACTCGTCAACAGAACGGTTCCCTTGCTGGATGTTTTGGAATTGTAGCCCCATGGCTACCCTAGCGGTGGTCGAGAAGAATTTCTTCTTGAACTGGATCTTAAACTGATCCCAAGTGCCCTCCCTCTCGCGAATAGCGGCTCATTCCTGAACCAAACTCCTGCCAAGTCTGTCAGCAGAAATCCTGCTGCCTCGACCTGGAGGTCACCCGACAACCTAGCTCCAAGGAGGTTTCTTTCTACCGAGTCTAACCAGTCATCTTCTACTATGATGCCCTCAGTCCCCATGAACTCCCTAGGGTTCAAACCCATGAAGTCTTTGATGTTCCCCGCTCTCTGCCGTGGCTCTACCGGTGGTGGGACCATGGTACGCTCCTCAGAATGCTCCATGCTCTGGTGGAGTAGGGTGGTCTGCTCCTGATGGGTCATTAGAAACCCCTGGATTAGAGTGAGCAGTTGGTTTCCGTCGAGAGTGACGGAAGCCTGGACAGGTATAGTAATAGGTGGTGGTGAGAGTATCGGGTCCTGCTGAGACTGTGATGTGGAAGGTGGTGGAGGCATCTGGGTTGGTGGATTTGTGGAGTGGGGGAGTATAGTAGGTGGATGTGGAGGTGCATCGGTCAACTGGTCAACCGATTGGATAGGAAGTGTGTTATTCTCAGGTGTGGCATACTGGGATGAGCGGGTGAGCACCATCTAATAAATAAAAGAACTTATAAGGACTCTTTTAAGTAAACAATCATAAGCAAGAAAATCTAATTTGTAATAGCGAGAATATGTTACAATGCGTTTCCTATGTTACAATCCTAGTAATCCTCTAGGTGTTCTAAAATATTATTCCTAGTGTTGTCTAGTTACCTTAAGTTCCTAATTGCAGGCATGCTTGGTACAATAATGTAACCAAACAATTTAGTCAGGACCTGCATGGCCACCACTAAAAATATGTCACGATCCGCTATCCAAATTGTTGGGCCGGGCCGAGTCATGTCCAGCCTACGCTTGAGATAAAGCGTAGTAAGCTGTTCTAAAGACAAATAAGATAAGAGCAAAGTATGCTAACAGTTCTATATGTAATATTGAGTCAGAAATGTTCCAAACACAAAAGTCATCTTGTATATAAATATGTTCCAAGTACATGGCTAAAAGTAAAACTGGATACAGGTCCAGTTACAAAATACATAGTCAACAACATGACTACTCTCAAAAGTCCCAAGTAAATAAACAAACTAGACGAGTTTTCCCACAGGTACATCCTCGTAAGGTAAAGTCTGATCCTCGATGGCAACCCCATAATAAGAATTACAAAGCAACTCCTCCTTGGTAAGTATACCTACAATGTTATCCTGTCAGGACGGGAGCAAGTACTGATTCTAACAAACTAAATATACGAAACATGAAATGAACAGAAGTGTAGGAATCATGGCATATCATAATCTATTATGGCATCATATGTTTGTTTTAAAGTTTAAAACTGTAGCATGTACGTGATCGGTCAATAGGTAAAATAGGATGTACAGCAGCACATATCAATTTTTTGATGTGTACATATGTACACATAACGGCATCGATGTATATCCATACACAAATGCGGGACCAGAACATATGACACAGTTACATATAGAATGTAGCAGTGCTCGGTAAATACATATGGAGAAGGGGGCATGATCACATACTCTACTAACAGTTTTTCCTTAACCCGTTTTATAACATGTGAGTGATACGAGAACAGTATAAAGCATGGTGGATACTGAGAGCAGTATGAAGCATATAAAACATGGTGATATATGACTTGCAGTTTAGATATTAACATGGTTTATACATAATTCATTATATGCTGTAAATAAGTTTATAGAGGTACTTGTCTCTAGCAAAGCAAGGTAGTTAAGGAAATGCTACAGATGTCTGGTGTCTCGTCACTGTAAAAATAATACATAAACTTAGTTTTATACTAAGTTAAACACTAAGACACTAGTTGTGGGATACGACTTTCTGACTGGACACCTAGCCAAATGATGACTTTAGTATAGGAGACCAATATGGGGTGACACAATACCTAAAATAACTTTCTAGGGACTTTACATTATGGTAGGGTGAGGTCCCAATACTACAATATCCCAAAATCACACAATACATCGTAAGTCATAATTAATCAATAATTAAAACAGACTGTACACTGTGTTCCAACAATTTTTAAGATAGACAGAAAGCTCAATTATACATAAAATAAAGTACCAAAATGAGCCTTGTTAATTATAGAAATTTATACTAATTTTTTCGGAATTTATAAACCTTCATAGATATTTATTAAAAATCAGTAAACATAAGCATCCTGAAAATGAGTTTTGTTTTCCTATTATTATAAAATGACAAAATTACTTATTAAATGCTGGAAAATTATATTAAATTATCTAAATTAACATAGTATTTAAATACAATTTTTTCCATATTTTTGCAGCAATTAAAATATATATAAAAATTCAAAAGCAGCAAGTAACAATTTTTGGAAACTAATTTATTAATTATTTACTATTTTATCCACGTATACGAAATTGAACCAAAGTCCAGGTACGGGACCCAAAGTCATGAATCAAGTCCAATATGACTTGTACAGACTTTGAAAGTATTTAGACACATTTGGGCCCAAAATCCCATGCTAGGTTTGGACACCAAATGGCCATGATTAAAAAAATACAATAATTCAAATATATATTAAGGTATTTTAGTAATATA
>JANAVB010003400.1:57983961-58347660 GCA_029216955.1 Iris pallida
CCCCGCTGTCGTTCTGTGCAAATTTTATTTGCACAAACAAATCAAATTTTGCAAACAGTATTTAAAACAATTAAAATAATTACAAATTGATATTGAAACAATTTAATAAATTACAAATTGATAGTTTTAGCTTTAAAAATCATTTTAAAAATCATTTAAAAATTTTAGAAATTTTTTAATAATTATAATCACTTATTTTAAGGATATATATGCTATTTAAAATTATAAAAATAATATTTTAAAATCTAGGGGCTTACAAGAGGCTATGCTCTAAGACTAGTGTTGATAGGCACGGAGCCTGCTGTGTGGTCTTGGGTTGGAATTGGATTCACAATCGGTGGAACAGCATGTTGTGCCATGATCACCGCGTGCATGCTTTTAACCATGTCAGCCATGGCCTTTAGGTTGGCCTCCAGAGCAACGATTCTTTGCTCTTGACTTGCAGAACTGGAATCGTCTTGCTCTTCGTTCATCACGTAAGTTGACACTTCTCTCGATACAGAAGATGAGCTAGTAGATAAGATGGTCTGATCAGAGTCCTCGCTATCAGTGTCGAAATCTAGCAAACTGCTATCTCCAGGGTAGGAATCGGGAAGATTCCTTTGACCGAGGAAGTCTCGATTGGAATTAGAAAATTCCTTTGACCGAGGAAATCTCGGTTTCTTGATCTTGTATTTTGGTAGACCCCTTCAGTAGAGTCTGGGATCTGACTGCAGATTTGTCGCCCTGAAGGTCGTGATGAATTACGTCTCGGGCGTCTTCTACTCCTAGTGCTACGAGATGCCATGTTAACTGAAGCGAATAGTAGTTCATCTTCATCCACCAATATCACATTGGGAGATCGGGAGTGATTGAGAGATCGAGACTAGTTCAAATGGTTGAACACCACCCGTTTTGCTAGTTTGTAGCAGCCCTTGATGTCGACTTCATGTGAATGACAATAATATTTGTCATATGTGAACATATCATCGTCAACTATCAAGATCATTCTAGAAAAGCCAGGGTAATTCAAACGGTCAAACACAGACTGTTTGGCTATCTTACTGTAACACTTGATTACGATTTCATGATACTGGTTACAATGATGTTCAATCTGTGGAGTCATCGCTGCATGAGATGCACTTGTAACGCCCAGTCCTAAAATAAGTAGGACTAGGTACGTAGACATGCCAGCCGTATAATAAATATATGTAAGCTGTAAAGTGCAGTAAACCATGACAACTAATCTCATCCACAAAATAAAGATAAAGCCTTTATAGAATTAAGTAAAAATTTGTCATTGTACATGTGTTGGGCAGAGACGAATCCACTACCAACTAATAAGAGAAGTAATACATAAACAAAGAAATAATTTGGGAAGAGTAGCATGGACGATCCAAGAGCAATCATCTTTGAAGGAATAGTGAAGATCATGGCCTTGGCTAGAACACCTGTGAAAGGACAAGAACACACACACACATGGAAGAATCACTAGGTCCTCAGAGGGACGTAACAAGATACAGGAAGAACATGCCATAAACTGAATATAAACTGCTCAATAATAATAAGTCAAATCGGATCATAACATGGTCCAATACTCCACCCTTGAATTAGTGTACCATCCCCCAACCAAACAAGGACATGAGATGGCACTCTAATCTATGATGAAGCATCTTTCCATGCCATGAATCCAATATAATATCCGAACCACAACAAGGTTCAGTACCTTCTTATCGAAGCAGTGAACCACACCTACAACCAAACTAGGACAAGGTGTGGCAAACTGGTCTGCGACAAGTTACTGTTCCAAGCCACGGTCAGATATAAGTACCCAACCAAAATTACCTATACCTAACATATAAGGTAACCTAACTGTCACGATCCGCACCCGCTTTTCGGATACGAGACATGTCCAAGCCAGCCTACGCCACAGAGTCGGCGGTAGAACGCTGTCACGGCCAAGATGCTCAAAATCACAAAATATAACATTTATTGCTCATTCACATTATTAAAACAAATCTACAAATTATTACAATATTTACATTTAAAGAGAAGTACAAAGTTCTTATAAGTAATGAAAATGATATCACATCTATCTACTTTCTAGGTTTTGGTCTGCCAGTACACCCGTATCTCCTATGCTAAGTGAAGCCACAACTAATCTGAAAATGTTGGTTTCCAGTCAGGAATGGAACAAACATACAAACCGACGACAATGCAAAAATATAATAGAATTCACAAGACATAAAATAACATATGTGAGATGAAAACTAGAAAGTACTGATGTCATGGCAAGCGGTGAAGAAAACAAGAAAACAAATAAAAGACAACTATCTATGTGGTTTGAAATATCGGTTTCGATATGTGAACGGCTAGGTGGTAAATCCGGCACCTTGCACGTGTCGTGTGCAGCTGCTATTCTCCATAAAAGACATGGGGGATGGTTCAGGGGTAGTTCACATGTCTACTAAGATATTTCCCCTCCCGACTAGTACTCATGGACTCGAACAAGTCACAAAACACGAAAACATGATAATCACGAAATATAGTAAATAGAGATCCATGATACTAATTTTCGTATGACGAACGTGTCAACAAGCAGCAAGACATATGTATAAACATGAAATGTATAAACTACTATGAATCGAAAAGCAATCAGAATGTGCACTTGCCTGAGGTCCTTAGCTGGTGAAAGCGATAGTACAACCACTAAGATGAGTCACTAAATTCAACACATGCAAAAGTGTCCTGATGCTGAAATAAACATTACCAACGTTTTCCGAATAGTGAAATTAGCTAAAATTGTCTGTCCTTAAGTCCAATTCTGGATACAGGGGCAAAACGGTAATTTTGGGTCAAAACGGTGTCCGCCATTGGATTCACTTTGCATTGAAAAGCGTGCCAGAGTCATTGGTCTCTAAAGTCGTCAAACTACATATCTACGGATTCATTTTGATGATACGAACCCAACCGTATATCCAAAGTTGGATTCCGGCAGGCCGTGCACAAAATCGTCCGTTGAGTCGGATCGTGGGGCCTACAAAACGGCGATCCGATCAGCTGTCTCAGAATTAAACCAAACTTGGCACACCGGACCAGAAAAATGATATGGTCATGTTGGAGCAAGTTTCGTCTCGATCTGACGAACGAGTACAAAGTAATTAGGAAATTTGCAAAGTGGTTGATACGGTGAATTTCGACGGATACGCATCAAATTCGTCGCGCACACGCAACCAATTTGAATTCCGTTAAAGCCCACACGTCCGCGAAGTCGATACACACCTTTCGATACTTTCGGTTCGCGACCACGTTGCCCGATTTAGCGGGACGCACGTCGTCTCAGAGGTTTTTTTACGTTTTTTGAAAACAGTTCTCGTATTTTTTCCCATTTTCTATCTGTATAATCTCATTCTATATTCATCTATAATTAAAAGTAATAACAGGGTTTTGTTACTATTTATATAGGCTATAATCTCCTTTAATAGATTTCTAAATATCGCTATGGTTTGGCAGAAATCTGCCTTCCAATATGGGTTTGGGACTGTTTTATATGTCCTGTTTTAACAGATTTTTGTCAAACCTCGAGTCGATTTTCTGAGTTATCTAGATCATACAAAATTAAACTAATTGAAGAGACTTGCAGACCTATAGGTTGTGTACACACTTGATCAAGTGGTTCGAGAAACGATTCATTCTACGCGATAAAAAGTTGTCGTAAATTTGCCTCTCCCGTAGTCTCCTGCTGTCGTTGCTCCTCGGCCTGGCCGCACGCACGGTCGGCCTCTGGCCAGCGTCGACTGCCTCTGGCGGCGCACAGGGCCAGGGTGGCCGCCCAAGGAGTCGTAGGACGGGTTAGGGTTTATTCCTATTCTATTCTCGCTATATATGTGCGAATTTAAGAAAAGAGATCGGGTTTGGGGTTGCTCGGCCTGGGAGGCTCGGGCTGGGATTTGGGCTGAGCTGCGGGGGTGTGTGTGCTTGTGTTTTATTCCTTTTTTTCATTTGTTTTTCTTTTTCATTTATTACAACCAATACCTATCTATATGTTCACACAATATGTATTATATATAACACTCTCCATAAAAATTAAATAAAACCTTACTATTATCTATTCTTAATATAGAGCCTATTTATATAAATATGTAAATTTATACATATACATCCATTAATCAATAACATATAAGTAACCAATAATAATAAATGATTATATTTAGTAACAACAATATTATTAATAATGGTCCTAATAGCAACTAAACTAGAACAATAATATATGTATTATTTAAATATACACACACTTTATTCGGCCCCAGAGAATCGTATAAATACTATAAAATGCTATTTAATATTAATGATATTTATACAGTACATACAATAAATATTTACAAAGTCTTTGCCCATTTGTAAAATAGATACAAAAGAATTGCATATACCTAAAGTACGTCTGTATGGACGTCCTTAGTCTCACTATATGCCTACTCGGGCTTGAGTTTGGTTCGGGTCCAGTCCGGTTGGTTTGGCACAGCCGGGTCTTCTAAAAGTCGATAATCTAAATAATAGATATTTAAATCATCTATAGGGGTTAGGTCGCAACTTGGCCTGGTTTTCCTAGTTGGGACATACTTATGGCTGGGTCTTCCCTACCATGGCTAACACATTAGTCAAGGCACGTGATAACGCTATCCGTGCCACAATTTTTGGTCATCTTGTACTCCAATCCTAACTATGACTTAGGGCCTTCAATAATAATCAATTAATTAAATATTTATAAAACAAAAAATCGTAAATAAAATAAAATAAAATAAAAATATATTAAAATTTCGGGAAGGGAGATTACAAATCTACCCACCTTAGAAATAAATTCGTCCTCGAATTTAAGGACTACTAGGATATGCAGACATGGTAGATTGGTGAAAGGTAGTAGGAATTTATGATAAAAGAAATTGATCGAATAAAATAAATAAAATAGGAAGAAAGTGTTTGAAACTCTAAAAGCCCTAAAATTCTCTTTTAATTTTGAAACAAGCTTGATAAGGAAAATAATCATAAATAAAGTATCGACGAAATCTGCCTTCAACCCCGACAAATAAAACATGTGAATGAATAAATAAATAAAAATTTCTGAAACTCCGGAAAAGGGAATCTAGGGTTAGGGATGTGGAATTGATTTTGGGAATTAGGAATAGGGATTTGGATGGTTGGGGGTTTCGTGAACTAGGGATTTGACCCAATCATACCCCAAATCAATCATAAAATATTGTCTAAAGTAATACCTATTACTTTAAATAATCCTTGTAACAAAATCAATTGACAAAATATTGTTAAGAATAATTCAGATATTTATAGCTGTATATTTTCCACAAATATAATATCTTCTAAAATAATATAGTAATAATTTGAATTTAATATAACTCTTGATAAAATAGTAATTCAAATAATCCTAGAATAAAATCTCTTCTAAAATTTTGCAAATCTCTTCCGCCCCTTTTTTTTCCAAAATATCTAAAATAGAATAAAAATTATTTTCTGATTAAAAAAATAATTAAACTAAAATAAACTAAATAAAAAATGTTAGAAAACAAAAAGTGGGCTTACGACCTACCCACCTTAGAATGATTTACCTTAGAAAGTTTAAAGGACACGATTAGGCACGACTATGAAGAATAATCAAGAAACTAAATTTTTAATTGATATGAATAAAACGACGAATGGTATAATCAAGGGAGTGATATGATTCATGATCCAATTAGTCACATGTAATCATGGATATGATCAAAATGATAAATATAATAGACAAAAGGAGAGTGTAATTTGGCACGATCAATATTTGGTCAAATGGTCTTGTTGACAACCAAATATTTAGGAATGATTTAAATTGAAATGATTTGGCATGATCCAATTACAGTCAACATAGTCTAGTTATGACCTAATTTCTAAAGAATGATCAAGGTTCTAGATGCAATCTAAACAAGGCTATAGTCCCATAGATATAAGTTAAGATACAGTCACGATCAAGGTTAATTATGCAAGTCATCCATGCATGATAAAATTAGAAAGTTGGCACGAGCATGAACAAGGTCAAAATAGTCATGATCAAAATGGAATAAAAAAATATAACATTAGCAATAATTGATTTAAAATATATGCACGATTATGATTATGGTCAAGAGAGTTTAGTCGTGATCAAATTTGTTTAGGAACAATCAATTAGTTAAGAAAAACTGTTTAGGAATGATTATAGAATCAAACCTAGGAAATGATACGAATTGACTCGATCAAAATATAATAAAAGGAGTCTAGTCATGATCAAAATTGTTTAAGGATGATCAAATCCAAAATCGTTTCATATGCTTAAAATATTTATCCACAATTATTTAGGTACGAGTTTAGAATAAAAATCTAGATAAGTTTAAGAATCCAGTCGAAATTACATTAAAAGATGACAATCTGGAAAATAGAAGGATAAGAAAGGAAGGAAGAATTATCGGTTTATTGAGAAGATTGTGACTAGGAATAAGCACAAATCAATTGGAAAACTTAATAGTTGTATGCCAATAAGACGTAGTCTCTATGGTATTCGAAACTCGTAAACACAATTGAAGTCATTTTACCGAGAATTTATGCCTCGCCAGTGTACAGCTAGCTGCATTAAACACTTGGTTCCATAACTCAAGCTATGTTGCGATAATGAGTACCCTATCAACTCTATCTAATCTTGACATAACAACTCAAGGATGAAATAAGACGACCAAGACATAATTTTAATAATGTTCGATCACCCACGCTTACTTGAAATTATTTCAACTTAGGGGTCAAGCCACGTCAGTGCGCTGCTGGCTGCAGTGAACCCGCAGTCTCGATAATTCAAATAAGTGACGACAGTGCGCTGCTGTCTTGTCATTGCAAGTCATCAAAATTATTCCACCTATATTCCCAAGAATATCAAAGGAGTTTAAAATATCATACAAGTTGATAAAGATAGAAAAAGTGTAAGTATCTGTTCATCAAGTATAAGATCAGCTTCTTGAAAAGAAAAACAATTGATTAGGAAGGATAATGATCGAAGTCAAAATAAGTAAAAATCATGTAATCCTTATTTCACGGATATTCAATATTCAACGATTGAGAGGAAACTTTTGAATCCAAAAACTTAACTCGAGATTAATAAACAATTGAGTGAGAAGTTATTTTTAAAAATAATTCCTTAGGTCCAAGGAAAAGAACATAAGTGATACAAACTTATGATATGGCGACGTTTAGAAAAGACATAAGATAAAGTTGTACA
Organism: Iris pallida; assembly: GCA_029216955.1. NCBI lineage: Eukaryota > Viridiplantae > Streptophyta > Magnoliopsida > Asparagales > Iridaceae > Iris > Iris pallida. Next base: position 57,991,223 of record JANAVB010003400.1, read on the forward strand.
ATGATCATGATTAGATAGAAAATGACCGAAGGCAAAAGAAATATAAACTTAAATTTATATTTCTCTAATATTCAAGATCGAGGGAAAATATGTAAAAAGCACTATGTCCATCTATTATGAATATATTTATACACAAGTATATATGTATAGCCTAAGTAAATCCCAAAAAATATCATTCTAAGAGAAGGTTATCCTATTTCCAAGTAAAATATAAATTTAAATAGCGATAATACATATATTATATTCAATATATAATTTATAGACATTATTCACAATACTATAAATGGACTACCAATATATATACACATCTATATATCTACATGGACGACGTTGGTCGTACTACATGACCACCAGGACTTGGGTTGGGTTCGGGCTAGCTTGGAACAACCAGGTCTTCTAAAAGCCAATAATCGTAATAATAAGTAATTAAATTATTCCTAGGGTTATGTCATGATTTGGCCTGGTTTTCCTAGTTAGTACACACCTATGACTCGACCTTCTCTACCATGGCTAGAACACTAGTCAAAGCACTCGACCACACTCTCAGTGTCAAAATTCTTCGTTATCTTGCACTCCAAAACTTAACCGTGACTAAGGCCTTCTATAATAAATATTTATAAAATTCTAAAAATCATATTTTAATTTACACAAATAAATAAAAGGATATTTTCCAAACTTTCAGAAAAAGGGGTTATGAATCTACCCACTTTAGAAATACTATTGAATCAGAATACAATAGTGCATCCTTCTAAAAAAATCATCTAATAGGATTTAGAATTCGATGAGGCCTATGTAGAAACCTTAACAACCCAACTGTCAAATTAAACTAGGGACTCCTAGTTCTAACCATTCTCCTAAAATTGACTTACTCCTAGTTTTGAATGAGCATTTCCTAGTCGCAGGCTCGCAGTAGTACGACTAATATGGTACTACTACGAGTTCACATAATTTGCAAAAATTGACCTGCATGGGCCGCCACAAAAACTTATCACGACCTGCACCCACTTTTCGGATACGAGACGTGTCCAAGCCAGCCTACGCCACAGAGTCGGTGGTAGAATGCTGTCACGGCCAAGATGCTCAAAATCACAAAATATAACATTTATTGCTCTTTCACATTATTAAAACAAATCTACAAATTATTACAAGATTTACATTTAAAGAGAAGTACAAAGTTCTTACAAGTAATGAAAATTATATCACATCTATCTACTTTCTAAGTTTTAGTCTGCCAGTACACCCGTATCTCCCATGCTAAGTGAAGCCACAACTAACCTAAAAAATATTGGTTTCCAGTCAAGAATGGAACAAGCACACAAACCGACGGCAATGCGAAAACACAATAGAATTCATAAGACATGAAAATAACATATGTGAGATGAAAAATAGAAAGTACTGAGGTCATGACAAGCGGTGAAGAAAACAAGGAAACAAATAAAAGACAACTATCTATGTGGTTTGAAATATCGGTTTCGATATGTGAACGACTAGGGGGTAAATCCGACACCCTGCCCGTGTCGTGTGCAGCTGCTATTTTTTACGAAAGACATGGGGGATGGGTAAGGGGTAGTTCACATATCTACTAAGATATTTTTCCTCCCGACTAGTACTCATGGACTCGAACAAGTCACAAAACATGAAAACATGATAATCACGAAATATAGTAAATAGAGATCCATGATACTAATTTTCGTGTGACGAGCGTGTCAACAAGCAGCAAGGCATATTTATAAACATGAAATATATAAACTACTATGAATCGAAAAGCAATCCGAAAGTGCACTTGCCTGAGGTCCTTAGCTGGTGAAACCGATACTACAACCACTCAAATGAGTCACTAAAGTCAACCCATGCAAAAGTCTCCTGATGATGAAATAAACATTACCAATATTTTCAGAATAATCAAATTAGCTAGAATTGCCTGTCCTTAAGTCCAATTCTGGATACAGGGGCAAAACGGTAATTTCGGGTCAAAACGGTGTCCGCCGTTAGACCCACTTTGCACTGAAAAGCGTGCCAGAGTCAATGGTCTCTAAAGTCATCAAACTATATGTCTACAAATTTATTTTGATGATACGAACCCAACTGTATATCCAAAGTTGGATTCCGGCGGACCATGCACAAAGTCGCCCGTTGAGTCGGATCATGGGGCCCGCAAAATGACGATCCGATCAATTGTCTCAGAATCGGACCAAACATGGCATGCAGGACCAAAAAATGATACGGTCCTGTTGGTGCAAGTTTCGTCTCGATCTGACGAACATACACAAAGTAATTAGGAAATTTGCAAAGAGGCCGATACGGTAAATTTTGACGGATACGCATCACATTCGTCGCGCACACGCAATCAATTTGAATTCCGTCAAAGCTCACACGTCCGCGAAGTCGATACGCACCTTTCGATGCTTTCGGTTCGCGACCAAGTCGCCCGGTTTGGCGGGACGCACGTCGTCTCAGAGGTTTTCTTTATGTTTTTTGAAAACAGTTATCGTATTTTTTTTCTCATTTTCTATCTAAATAATCTCATTGTATATTCATCTATAATTAAAAGTAATAACAGGGTTTTGTTACTATTTATATAGGCTATAATCTTCTTTAAATATATTTCTAAATATCGCTATGGTTTGGCAGAAATCTGCCTTACAATATGGGGTTAGGACTGTTTTATATGTCCTATTTTTAAAAGATTTTCGTCGAACCTCGAGTCAATTTTCTGAGTTATATAGATCATACAAAATTAAACTAATAAAAGAGACTTGCAGACCCAAAGGTTGTGTACACACCTGATCAAGTGGTTCGAGAAACGATTCATTCTACGTGATAAAAAGTCGCCGTAAAGTTGCCTTTCCCGTAGTCTCGTGCTGTCGTTGCTCCTCGGCCTGGCCGCACGCACGGTCGGCCTCCGGCCAGCGGCAGCTGCCCCCGGCGGCGTGCAGGGCCAAGGTGGCCGCCCAAGGAGTCATGGGACAGGGTTAGGGTTTATTCCTTTTATATTCTTGTTATATATGTGCAAATTTAAGAAAAGAGATCGGGTTTGGGGTTGCTCGGCCTGGGAGGCTCGGGCTGGGATTTGGGTTGAGCTGCGGGTGCGTGTATTTATGTTTCATTCCTTTTTTCATTTCTTTTTCTTTTTTATTTATTACCACCAATATCTATCTATATGTGCGCACAATATGTATTATATATATGTCACGTCCCAGAACCGGAATACCGGAGAGCGGGGGAATGACTCAGCCAACTACGTATTACAGGTAGAAGAATACCGTATAATACTATCAATGCTGTCAAACGACGAGGGGGTGCATACTACATGAAAGTCTTACTATATTCACTCAACATCTATTGTCTCAATCATTCAAACAAGAAGTAATAATAGAGAACATGTAAGATAACGCAGTAAGGCATCCCAAACGCTCAGTCAAAATGTTCTTGAGATCTGGCTGTAAAAAATATAGCCAAATGATATAACAAGGTATACACAATTGTTATCAGCTGCAGTCTGACTTAGTTACAATTATGTAAAGGTAAGTGCAAGATAGTCCGACTAACATGTCGGTGCCAAACGGCAATAAGTAAGGTAAGTAGTAAAACGAGTTGGGAAGCAAGGAACCCACTCGTGTCCTCCTGCAAACATTCCTCTAGTATTGACCATCTTGGAGGTAGAAGTAAGCTGAGTCCTCGGGAGCTGACTCTAAATCTAGCCATACAAAACTAGAGAGGTTAGACCTCTAATAGTAAGTACCGTAAGGAAGCACGATATGAGGAATTAGAACCAGTGATAAGAGTTAAGAATATGATAAATAGATCTGTGCTTGCTACTGGGGTTCGCACAACATCACGACACTTCAAGCCAACTTTCCAACCAAACAAGGACAGAAGTTGATGTAACTCCCTGAATCAAGTTTGGTAAATTTTTGAGATTTTTCTAAATTATTTTTGGTTAACATTATTTTCTTATGAAAAACCAAATTTTACTTTGATTTATTTTATCCTATTAATACAATTATTTTAGTAGTAAATATTACTACTTTGGATTTCAGTTATTTTATTGATACCATTATTAATAGGCTTGGGCCCACCATGCTAGTGAGAAAATTGGTGTATTGACAAACCTACTCTTTTATTTCTGTCATATTAGTTATTAACTATTTTGTAAATATTTAATAATTATTATGTTAAGAGATTTATTGATAATGAGCTATACAGATTATTTAGTTGATATTATAAAGTTTAATTATGAGTTTAAATAATTTAGTCATGTATACTTTTATTATGGGTAATAAAGATCATATTTTTCTTAATAATAAATTCTGGAGTTTCTTCATTTTATTCTTCAACTATTTTTTTATGGGCTTTATTTCTGGCCCATTCTAATTAATTAGGAGATTAACTAAATTTGTTTTGGAATTTGAAATCTGTTTCTTTGAAAATCCGTTGGAGGGAAATAGTAATTTTTGAGATTCCATTTTAAAATCTGTTTTTGAATTTTAAAATTCTATTAGCAGTGTTAATTCCTACCCCCAGATCTACACTAATTTACATTTCTGCCACTATACTAAACACCCCAGATCTATTGTAAATTATAATTATGCCACTGCTTACTTTATTATAAATACAATAATATTTTATTAGTTTTACACACATTCCAATGTTCTGACACCTTTCCAATCTCTCTCTCTACTGTACAATCTCTCTTTCTCTGCGTTTTCTCTCCCTTCACTGTTCCGGCAAGCACCACCACCATACGGCCACCGAGCATCACTCGTCGTCAGCACCACCGGAGCTCAACCGCTCGTCCTTCGTCGGAGACCGTCGTGCACCGCCACCTCGTCATCGAACAGGAAGCTCCCTCGATTCCAACTCTTCCTCGACTGAGTACTGCCATCACGAAGATAGTGCCTCCTCTATTTTCGTGCGCTGGCCCTTCGATCCCCACGTCGTCGCTCAGCCATCCGCTGCCTCCTTCAGATCTGAGGTCCTCGAGATTCGCCGAGTCGCCGATCCTTCGTAACTCGAGCCGGGAGGCCATCCTCTGAGCCGATCGCCACTGGCGGAGACGCTAGGATCCACCGCCTCCTCGAGATCCGTCCTAGCCGGCTCCTTCTCGCCAAGTTCGCCGCTCGGACCACCGCAGACGACGCCAAGGTGAGCATCTGCCTCAATCCACTCGGCCCCAACTTCTCTTTCTTGATCTGTGTTGTTGCTTCTTCTTCATTTTCGGGTCCTTAGTTCTAGACCTAGGTTTTGGGAACTAAGGTGGGCTCAAGAGGGAGAAACTGGAGGATAGAGAAGAACTTAGGACCAGGGTTCTAGACAGAGGTTGAAGAAAAAGGAGACTTAGAACCTTGTTCGGTTGAAGAGTGAAGTTGAAGAACAATGAGACTTAGAACCTTGTTCGACTGAAGAGTGAAGTTGAAGAAGAAGGAGACTTAGAACCTTGTTCGGCTGAAGAAGACTATAGAATGGGAGTGAGAAAATATTAAAGAAGAGTTAAATGATAGGGGACAGTAGGGAAATAATTGATGTAGTTGTGTCTTTTCAAAGAAAAAGGAAGAGAAGCTGTTGGTTTCGGCTGGAAATGTGGGAATAATATTGTAGAGAAGTAGGTGAGAGAATGGAAGGATAGAGAAATATGGGGGTTGTTGTTCGTTTGCTAAGGATTGAGTGTGAGAGTAGAGAATTGGGACTTTGAGCTGAAATAAGTGTGGGTTCTTTTTGGTTCAGCTTCTGAGTGTGATTTAATTATGTGGTGAGAGAAGTAATTAGAGAGGAAGAAGAAGTAGCTGAGTGTAGAAATAAGTGGAGTAGGTATAAAGTTGGAATTAATGTTCAGCAAAGCATTAATGGAGCGGCAAGTTCTGTCACAAGAGAATGGGCTATAATTAATGAGCAGAAGTGAAGAAATAAGTGGGCGGGTCTGTCGGCTGTAGTGTAAGAAGAGGCTTTATTAAATTAGGGATGTAGAATAGGAGTGAGGTCGGCTGAGAGGAATATAGTGGTTCACGTGGGTTCCTGAGCTTGTGAGATTGATTAGAGGAGAAAATAGAATGGGAGGAGAAGCAATTATGAGGGAAGAGAGAGAGTCTCTTCTTCCGATTTTTCTCTGTCATATGAATTTTTGGGGAAACGTGAGGTGCAGTAATCCAAATCCAATTAATTTTGACCGTTAGAATCCGAGAGTATTGAGGGAAATGGGTGTTTTTATTCGGCTGAAGAGATGGGTTATATTGGAGGATTGGGCCGGACTGTGGTAGTTAAGTTTAATTATAAATTTGATGTGTGTGTCTGTTATGATTGGTCATGGGCTTTCGGAGGAATATGTAGAAATAGGAATGAGGTTTGAGACTATTGGGTCTTGGGCTTACTGCAGTTTTAGGGCTGATATTGTATTATTATTATCCTTGTCACTCTTATTAAATCTTAAATTAATATTATAGTTATTGTCAATTCTTATAATATTTTTAATAGAAAATAATTTAGTAAATATTTTATCATATCTATATATTGCTAGTATTATTGCTAATAAATAGATAATATCTTAAATATCAAGATTTTGTAAATGGTTTAGCTAGCATATATTACTAAAATATTTATGATAGCTTATTAAGTATATACTCAAAAGGTTATTTTGATTTTTACAGAAATTATTATACTTCAAATTGTTACTTACTTCTAAATAAATAAATTAAGATCTTTAAATGTATATATATTGTATATATAATTATTATTAGCTAATATTGAATATTATTAATTGCTTTCCTTTATTACTAAATGGTAAATTAATAAATTCTTATAAAAGTATTTTGTGACTAAAACTATTTTATAGGTTATTAAACTATGTTCATAGTAAATAGTTAAATGTTGGTTAGAAAAATATTAGATAGTTATTGTAGTTAATTCAAAACCCTGATCAATTGTACAAAATATAACAGGTGATCACTACAACCATACAGTACTATTCTGGTACAACCAAACCGAGGCAAGTACACTGACTTGACTTGTACTCTGTATTTTCTGTCTTATATTCATGTGCCATGTTCTCATATCGGACACGAGATACACACGATTGTCTTGGACCATTGATTCATTGCTTGTGCGTCATTGTTATTGCGTGTAATGCATGTGGTTCGTATTACGTATCTTGGTATACGTGTACGTATTTTGACTCGTATTGCATGTCTCCCTGCTTGGTTTATTTGGCATTTTTATTGCTTGGTTCACCTTGGGATTGGTTCGGCTAGTGGAGAGCCCCTACCTACCACCACCATCTCCATTTATTAACCCCAACCACCTTTCTCTCTCTTCATTCAATTTTCTCATTACTGCTCTTCCTTTTCTTCTTTCTCACGAACCCCCACCGTAGGCAAGTGTAACTTGCTTCATGAAGGAACTCCCATTTTATTGTTCTATTTTCTTCTCCCCAAGATTCTAAGTCTCTTTAGTATTTTGTGTTTTCAAATTTCATGGCTCATTCCATATAAATCTAAGTTTCTAGTATTTTCATTCTTCTTAGTTTTGATCTACTAAAATAGCTTGTTTTCAAAAATTAAGAGTTTCATGTAGTAGGCCTCATGATTTGGCACAAGTTTGGTTTTGGGATGGCCGGATTTCACCAAGTCCTGGCCGAGATGGAGTTTCCTTGAGTTCTGAGCTTTTACGCATGTTGACCTTGCCATATGGAGAAGATATAGTTTTACGCACACGTTTTACGTGCCAGCGTATTGTTCAGCCTTTTACGCTCACATCTTAACGTGTTCGCGTAGTGCCCCTTTATGCTCACGTATCGCGTGCCAAGCGTACTCATTTTACGCTGAGCTAATCGATTTTACGCTCGAGACTCTCCCGTTCGCGTAAAATCGGGCTAGCATAAAATCCCTAGCTCGAACCGGCTCTCACGAGCGTAAAGTTTGTCGAGTGTTCCTCGCGTAAAGTTTTCCTCGCATAAAGCTTTGATCGAGAGTTGGCGTGCGTAAATCTTATGAGCGTAAAGCCCGGCTAGCGTAAAACCCTACCCACATGTACCCTTGCTCGCGTAGAGCTATCTTACCTTGCTCTTGCTAGCGTAAGCCACTTTACGCTTGAAGGCCCCTTGGTCTAGCGTAGTAGTACGCGCGTAGAGACTTGAGTTCCTATGGCGTACACTTTTACTTTTAATATTTTTACGTCCATTTTATATCCTTACGATTTTTGTCATGAACTTGATAATCACGAATTTATTTAATATGTTTGGAAATGATAATTGATCATGGCATGGTATGACAAGTATACCTGACATGATTATCTCGAATCGTTGTTGCGACGGCTAGCATGACATGGCATGACCTGACAAGAATGATTGACCTGGACACCGTAGATGATTGTATTTGTACAAATAAACCAGTACTGTCTTGCATCATGTCTAGGACAGGGAACCCTGAATACCACGGTCAGGGGTACCTACTGAAATCAACTACGGCTAACTAGAATAATTCAGTAGTCATGAAGAGATTTCCCAGCTACAAGCAATCCCGTTATCTGGGCGCACTAGCGGACTTGTAGCCTACCGACGAGTAGGGCACATTTCCAGCACACAGTCATGTGGTGCACCCTTCATAAACGAACATTCGACCCGGATAACCTGGATGGTCTACAGGGCTGGTGGCTGTTGGAATAATCTCATTACATCTTGCTAGTAATTAGGCCTGTGATAACCCTAGTTAGTTAAAGTATCAAGCCGTACTCATTGCTTGGCCGTGATTGATTGGATAGAATTTAGCCCAGCTTAGTCTTGCCCCGATCCTGTACAAGATTGTTACATGACGGGATTATTTATACTGGCCTTAACAATAAAGATCAGGCGACCAGTTCTGTTCAGGCGAAGGGTTACAACTACGGTCCTTGTTTGGTTTAAGGGTTGTAACCTGGCTTCCGGAGCAGTTCTGTGTCCTCTCTTCGTTTATTATCTTATTGCTCTCCATGCCATGCTCGTCATATTTTACTTATTTCAATAGCATGATTATTTATACTGGCCTCAACAATAAAGATCAGAAGTCCAGTGCTGTTCGGGCGAAGGGTTACAACCCCGGTCCTTATTTGGTTTAAGGGTTGTAACCTGGCTCCCGGAGCAGTTCTGTGTCCTCTTTTCGTTTATTGACTTATTTCACTCTATGTTCCTACTTACCAACAAGTAGTTAAGACGGGTTCTATTCAGGTGAAGGGTTATAACCCCGGTCCTTGTTTGGTTTAAGGGTTGTAACCTGGCTCCCGGAGCAGTTCTGTGTCCTCTTTGCGTTTATTGACTTATTTCACTCTATGTTCCTGCTTACCAACAAGTAGTTGAGACGGGTTCTACTCAGGTGAAGGGTTACAATCCCGGTCCTTGTTTGGTTTAAAGGTTGTGACCTGGCTACTTGAATGATTTCCTCGTACTCAGTTTACTGTTGTTATATTTACTATTATCGATTTCGTTTTGATCGTCTTTAATATTCTATTGTGATATATTGGTTTTAATTCCTAAGTGAAGCCTCCTTTGTGGCACTTGCTCTTTCTGGGGTCTGACCCAGCTAGTTTTGTGTGGCCAGATATCGGAGCAGCTCCAAAGGTTCTACCTACCTTCCAGCCAGATGGTGACCACCAGGCGTAACCCTGGCAACGAGTGGGTTTCTTTTGTTCTCCTACTTCATTGTAAATTTTTCTTTTGAGGCGTTTAGCCGACGAGCACATGTTAGCTCGGTTGTACCTTATTTATTGTCTGCCTACGGGCTGTAACATGATTGACAAATCCTAGGGTTGATCATGTTTGACTGAAACTCTTGCTAGTCTTGACATTTTGTAACGACTAGCTTCATGATCAACTGAATATGTAATGTTTGGGACGCCTTATTATTGTGTATTTGGTGATCTTACATCTTGCAATACTTACTTACTTGCTTGCGATTGAGACACTAGGCTTGTTCATGACCAATAGGAGACTGATGGATTGTAGTTAAACCCTCATATATCTAGACAGTCGTGACCGTATAGTGAGATATATTTCATTTCATTATGCGTAGCTGGCTATGTATGCTCCCGCTCTCCAGTATTCTGGATCTGGGGCGTTACATGGTTTAAGTGGTGGCCCATGCAGGTCTTGTAAATCAAGATATGTGAGGGTTTACCGAATAGATGTCTCAATCAGTACTCGCCCTTGATCTCTGCTTATATCTTCTAAATCCCTGAAATCTTGACCTGATCACATGTTTGTTTCGTTGATCTGACATGGTCTTTCCTTATTGTTTCTTATGTCGTCTTCTTCAGCGGCATTGTTCCTGGACCTGCCGATCAGCAAGACGGAGCACCACCTGTGGACCAGCAGCAACCAGGAGATCAGGCCTAGCATTCAGGAGTGGCATCCAGAGTCGTGCCTATTGGAGGAGAGCCACCAGTTCAGCCCGTCCAGCCTGCAGATCCTGATGATGGCACTTTTGTGGGTCTCATCCGGTCATTATTAGCTTCCCAGGATCGTCGAAGAGATGCCTTGCACTAGACAGTGGCAGATGCTCTGACTAGAGGAGGTTATCAGGGTAATAGCGCGGCCAACAGCTTTAAGCACTTGAACCCTCCATTCTTCGACGGCAGTAAAGATGCTATTGCTGCCGATGCATGGCTTTAGGACACATAGATGATTCTAGAAGCAGCTAGGACTCCAGAAGACGAAAAGGTGGCCATGGTGCGCCTGCAGTTATTGGATCTTGCCTGCAGCTGGTGGATGTCACAGGACGTCGGATTAGTGGCACCCATTGCCTGGGCAGTCTTCAGGGAGAGATTCCAGACCAAGTATTTTGACGCTGTAGCTCGGTACGATCTACAGACGAGGTTCACCAATTTGAAGCAGATGGGCAGGATGGTTGATGGATATGCGGCCGAGTTCTCCAGACTTAGTCGGTTTGCTCCTACCTTGGTGGCGACCGAGTTTGACAGAGCCCAGCGATTCCAGCAGGGGCTTCACTTGGAGATTCTCTTGGCCGTAGAATAGTTTGAGCATCAGACTTTTGATGCGGTATTGAGAGCAGCTAGGAGGCATGAGTATACCTCCCAGAGGATCATGGACAGGACCGGGGGTCAGAAGCGATCCCATGGTCAGATGAATCAGTCTTCGGCACCAGCCCCAGCGGCTAGAGCTTTGACCATTGGAGCTCCGAGACAGGTGGCCTCAGTGATGTCGATTCAACATTCAGCCCCGACGTACCCCCAGAAGCAGAAGCAGAAGCAGTCTTCCGCAGTGGGATGTTCACACTGCGGGAAGTCGGGACATGTGGTATCAGAGTGTCGCAGAGCATAGGGTTTATGTTTGGTTTGTGGTGCCCCGGACCACAGGGTTGGGAACTGCCCGAACAGGGGGAGTTCATCTTCATCAGCCTTCTCTAGTCCTTCAGCTAGAGGACCAGCACCAGTCTAGAAGCAGCAGCAGCAGTACCCATTATCGAGGCCATTGCTGACGCAGGCCCAGGCATTCCAGCAGCAGAGACCGCAACAGTATGCCAAAGCCCAAGCCTTGATCCAGAGCAGGCAGAGAAGTTTTCAGCAGAGGGGTCCCGCACCCAGAGGACATGGTCAAGTGCTGGCTTTGACCATGGGAGAGGATGGATTGGCACCAGGTGAGGTGGTGGCAGGTACTATTCTCGTCAACACCTTTCCCGCTTCCGTATTATTTGATTCTGGTGCCTCGCATTCATTTATGTTTGCACGATTCGCGATACGGATAGGATTGGAGCCCGAGTCATTATCAGTGAGGCTTAATATACTTACTGGTAACAAACTTGTGGGAGTAGATAGTATTTTCCTCGTGTCGGATCGTTGTTAGCGGTAGAGAGTTTCCCGCTAGGTTGATAGAATTCCCGATGGCCGACTATGATGTGGTATTAGGGATGGATTGGTTGAGATACCAGTATGCTAGGATAGACTGTCATATTGGCAGGGTTGTTTTTAGCATTCCAGGCGAGCCAGAGTTTTCCTTCTCCCGAGGCGAAGTTGAACCTTCTCCTCTAGTATTGCGGATGGCAGTAGCAGTAGTGCAGTTACCCCGGATAGTCGAAGAGTTTCCAGATATTTTTTAGAAGAGCTACCAGGAATGTCGCCAGAGCGAGAGATCGAGTTTACTATCGACTTGGTACCAGGGACAGCCCCAGTGTCAGAAAGAGTCCACAGGATGGCGCCATCAGAATTGGAGATATTGTACAAGATGATTGAAGAACTTAGAACCAAGGGATTCATTCGTGCAAGTGGATCGCCTTGGGAAGCCCCGATGCTTCTTGTGAAAAATAAGGATGGTACATCTAGATTATGTGTTGATTATCGTACCTTGAACTCAGTGACAATTAAGAACAGATACCCTCTCCCGAGGATAGATGACTTGTTTGATCAACTCAAGGGAGCGGCAGTATTCTCGAAGATTAATTTGCGATCAGGATATCATCAAATCAGAGTCAGAGAGCTGGACATCCCGTAGACAGCCTTTCGATCTAGATATGGGCATTGGGAGTTCCTTGTTATGCCCTTTGGAGCAACCAATGCGCCGACTGTATTCATGGACCTCATGAATCGTATCTTTATGCCTTATTTGGATCAGTTCATGATTATGTTCCTAGACGACATCCTGGTCTACAGCAAGAGTGAAACAGAGCATGAGCAGCATCTCAGAGTTCTCCTCCAGATTCTCCGAGAGCACCAATTGTATGCCAAGTTCAGTAAATACGAGTTCTGGCTCGATCGCATTTCCTACTTGGGTCATATCATCACCAGGGGAGGAGTTGAAGTGGATCCCCAGAAGATCGTGGCTATAGAATCATGGCCAGTACCTAGCACAGTTGCAGAAGTTCATAGCTTTCTTGGATTGGCCGGCTACTACCAGCGATTTGTTTCAGACTTTGCTCAGATTTTAGCGCCATTGACCTAGTTGACCCGCAAGGATGTGCAGTTTGCTTGGACAGCAGGGTGCCAGGATTCTTTTGAGAAGTTGAAACGAGGCTTGATCACGGCACCCATTCTCACGCTTCTAGATAGAATCGGAGGATTCTCAGTATATTGTGATGCTTCAGGCAGAGGTTTATGATGTGTTCTGATGCAGCATGGAAAGGTAATAGCTTATGCGTCACGCCAACTTCATGATCATGAGAGGAATTACCTAACCCATGACTTGAAGCTGGCAGCAGTAGTGTTTGCGCTTAAGTTGTGGAGGTACTACTTGTATAGAGATAGGTGTTTGCAAAAACAAAAGTTCTTTTATTTTACAAACTTTGTAAGAAGATTACAATTGAATTCTGGGAAAGTACAACTATAGGAATCCGATCTGAAGACGATCGCTTTATCCCTTGGACAATGTGAACTTTGAAGACGGTAGCCTCTGAAGAAAGTAGCAGTACTTGGGCAAGAACTCCTGATCTCTCTGACGATCGTGAATGATCTCATCTTGATAATGAAGGACTTGAAACTCTATTAATAGAGTTCTAGAAAATAACTAATTAGTAGTTATTTCTGGATTGCGCAGGTTGGATTACGCAGGCATTGGACTGCGCAGACAGCGAACTGCGCTGGCAGTTACTCGATCGTGGCTCAACTGTATTAGACGCGTGGCATTGTTTGATTGAAGTGCGTATGGTCGTGTACAGACGGTTGCCACGTGGTGAGCAATTGATGGCATATAGGCCACGTATAAAATATCAGTTATCTTGATGGATTGTGCCACTAGAACTGCGCTAGCTTCAGACTGCGCTGGGATCGAACTGCGCTGCAAAAGATCTGGCAGACTGCGCTTCGGTTGGGCTGGCAGATTGCGCTGGCTGTACAGCTGTCCTCGAGCACTGTGCTGCACAAGAAACGGAAGGACTCCTCATTTATCGGACTGTCAGCTGTCAGAAGATCGGATTTTTGTCAGGTAATGATGACGTTGCCACGTCAGCTAGCGCGCTTGGATGTTAGCATGGTTCGGCCTCGGGCAATTGATTTATTGTGTAGTCTGTCTCCTGCGCAATTCATTTGAAGGGTACGCAATTTGATTTTTATTGCTTTTTTGATGGGTGCAACTTGATTTTTAGGACCTACAAGACCCCCTTCAAAGTTTTCAAAATTTGAAAATATTCAATGTTTCGAAATACTTTGAATTTCAAATTTAAAATCAAGTTGCGCAAGTGGCGCTTTGACTGCGCGTTTGGAGGAATCAGCTCTGACTTTTATGGCGCAATCTGAGGTGACTATTACACTTCTGAAAACTATAAATAGTTTCCATTCTCATTCTGTCAAGCTTTACTTGCTTTCAATTTTTTGAAGAGATAAAATATTCCCTCCTACTCTGACTTTCTTATTCTTCTTCCCACCGTCGATTGCAATGGCACCCAAGCCTGCAACTACTAAGAAGGGAAAGGCCCCCGCCGAGCCTTCGACTCGGGTTGCGCCCCGAATCTCTCGTCATGAAATTGGCCACCCAGTACTGCAAGGTAGATGACAAACTCGATCGAAACCCTTTTTAGGGTTCTTGACATTTTCGAACCTTCATACCTCTCTCTTTTTAGAGATTGATGGTATTGCGCTGCCCTGTTTAGGGTTTTGGTTGCACACACAATAGTTTTCATGTTTATGAAAACTATACTCTTGCGCAATCAGTTGGAAAGCGCTGGCAGAGGTTCGGCGCAGTCCATCGATTTGCGCAAGTCAGTTGAGCCAGCACAAACTGTGCCTTGCGCAAGTGAATGTGTTGGCGCAATTGGATACTTTGCGCATGTTGACTGCATTGGCGCAATCTGATGCTTTGCACATAGCGCAATTTGATAAACTCTTTTTAAAAAAACTTTGTGATTTGGCATGTACTGATCTTTATCTCTTTATTTGATACAGTTAACCTCAGGAAAGATCCCAATAATGAGGTCTTTGCAGGATCTTTGGCTGAACCGGAGTTCAAGGAGGATCTTTTCCATGTGACATATCCTCAATATGCCTTGCCGTCATCTCGGCAAGCCATCCTGATGGCACAAGATAATGAAACTCTATTGAGTCTAATGAACGGGCAAACCGTCGAATAAATGGATGAATGGGTGAACCGTCAGATGAATGGATGAATGGGTAAACCATCGGATGAATGGATGAACGGATGAACCGTCAGATGAATGGGTGAACGGGTGAACCGTCGGATGAATGGATGAACGGGTGAACCGTCAAATGAATATAATGAACGGATGAACCGTCGGATGAATGTAATAAACGGGCGAACCGTCGGATGAATGTAATATACGGGCAAACCGTCGAATGAATAGATGAACGGGTGAACCGTCAGATGAGTGGATGAACGGGTGAACCGTTGGATGAATGGATGAACGGGTGAACCGTCAGATGAATGGGTGAACGGGTGAACCGTCGGATGAATGTAATGAACGGGCGAACCGTCGGATGAATGTGTCGCTTCGTTGTTTCACGAATCTCTGTCTATAAATAGAACAGAAGATTAGATGGAATGATCACTTTCACTTTTCAACACAAAGATGTCGTCTGGAAATGCATCCAACAAGGCTAAGATTGCCCCGAAGGTTGAAGCGGGCACTGAGGAACGTCCAATCGAGTTGGCCCAGCCAAAACAGACAGAGACGGGCGAAGGTTCGTCTACATCCAAGCCGCCAAGGGACATCTTGGACTTTCTACTTGAACCAGGGACGACAGAGAAAGAAGAGGCCATGAGGATGGCTGCTTGCAAGTTCCTGGTGGGTTCGAGCAAGGATGTTCTCGGCTCTTTTGCCGATTATGTTTTTGAAAAGGACGGCAGTGATCCTCGTCCTGTCTATAAGAAGGACGATAGCGATCCTCGTCCATGATATTATGTAACATCATTTATGATAAAATAAAATCAACCTTTATTTATGAACTGTCTGATCATACTTACATAAAATCCTTGTTACATTCATACATAGTATTTCTTAAGAAATTTGCCATTGATGGGCATCATTGCAACTCGCCCGTCTAGCTCAGAAAGTTGATAGGCTCCATTTGAGAAGACTTTGCTTACGATATATGGACCTTTCCACTTTGCATCGAACTTGTCCTTGCTCATATGAGTCATAGTCATAGGACGTCTGACGGTTAGAACTAGTTCTCCTTTCTGAAAGACTCTGACTTTAACTTTGCGGTTGAAAGTCTTCGAGATACGGGCTTGGTATAACTCAATATGCTGTTGAGCCAATAACCTTTTCTCGTCGAGTGCTTCTAATTTTTGAAGTCGAAGGAGATCGTTGTTCTCTGTAGTGAGCTCGTTGGCGATGGCAATCCGCAGGGATGGGATCTGAAGTTCTAAAGGTAGAACTGCTTCACAACCGTACACCAGAGAGAAAGGTGTACAGCCTGTGGGGTTGCAGACCGTAGTACGATAGGTCCATAGACATTCTCTAAGCTTTTCACTCCAGTTCCGTTTGTTAGTAGATACAAACTTCTTAAGGAGCTTGATGATAGTCTTGTTGAATGCTTTAGCTAAACCTTTAGCAGCAGGAATCCGATGATCATCACAGAATCTTGTAAACTTCTGACTAATGAACTGAGGTCCATTGTCATGAATGATTCGTCGAGGTACACCAAATCTATAAATGAAATGGTGTTTGACGAAGTTGATGACACTACTGGTCTTGACTTCAGCCAGAGGTATAGCTTCAGCCCATTTGGAGAAGTAGTCGGTTATTGCTAGTATGAACCGATGCCCTCTAGAAGAAGGAGGATTGATGGAACCTATAATATCCATGCCCCAAGCTTCGAAAGGCCAGGAAGTCGCAGTCGGATGAAGGAATTCCGACGGCTGATGGATGAAATCCGCATGGATTTGACAAGCTCGACATTTTCTTGCATATTCGATGGCATCAGATACCATAGAGGGCCAGTAGTAACCTATACGTCGGATACGATCTTGTAGTTTAGGACCAGGTTGATGCGCTCCGCAAACACCGTCGTGAGCTTCATGCAATACTTGCTTCGCTTCATCACCAGCAAGACAGCGTAAGAGTAGACCATCATAAGTCTGTCGATAGAGAGTCTTGGTGGTCTGATTATAGTAGAACCGAAGAGACCGTCGACGAATACTCGTAGACTCCTTGGGATCTTCAGGAAGTATATCATGAACCACGAAGTCGATGAAAGGAGTTCTCCAATCTTCACTGATAATATTGGCTTCAGTAAGATTACTGAACTCAATATTATGATTGTTTTCGATATAGAACAATTCCCGATTAGAGACAACCACCACTTGCCGTCTTTTGATAGGGATGGCTAAGATTGCTGCAAGATTGGCCAAAGCATCTGCCTCAGTATTACAAGCTCGGCGGACATATTCGATGAAGAAGGCTTTGAATGATGTAGCCATGCTGATTGCCGCTTCATGATAAGGCGCTAGATCTTGATAACAAACTTCATAGGTTCCTCTAACCTGGTTAACAACCAGCTTGGAGTCGCCATAGACTTCAAGATATTCGACGTCTAGGTGCTTAGCTAATTGAAGGCCAATGAGTAGAGCATTGTATTCTGCTACGTTGTTGGAGCAAAGTTCATCTAGGGAGTAGGCTCTTTGGATAGTTGACCCATCTGGAGAAATAAGAACAACTCCAACTACTACGACAATGGTACCATTTGGTCCGATCCTGGATGCACTGTCGAAGAACAGACGCCAAGTAGGAAATTCTTCAGAGATCATATTTGATTCCAGTGTCTCGTCTGGAATTTCATCATAAAGCTTAGATGTCTCTGGTATAGGATGAGCTGCTAAGAAATCTGCCAGCGCTTGACCTTTAACAGATTTTTGAGGAACATATACCATGTCATATTGGGCTAGCAGAATGGCCCACGTAGCTAACCGAGAATTGAGTGTTCTAGGCTTCTTCATCAGTACCCGAAGAGGATTAACTCGGGAAATGACGTGAATAGTTTGGCCGATGATGTAATGCCTCATCTTTTGAACAGAAACATAAGAGCTAAGCATTCTTTTTCGACCGGACTATAATGGTGTTCGGCACCAATCATAGTACGGCTGAGATAATAGATGGCCTGTTCATGACCTTCTTTGTTCTTTTGTGCAAGTAGAGCACCCAATGAATGATCCATAGCACGGACATACATTAAGAATGGTATGCCCGAGATCGGTGGAACCAAGACTGGTGGGTTCATGAGATATCGCTTTATGTCATCAAATGCTTGTTGACATTCTTCGGTCCAAATGAAAGATACACCCTTCTTCATTAGCTGAGTAAATGGTCTGCAGCGTCCAGACAGATTCGAAATGAACCTCCTGATGTATGCAAGTCGACCTTGGAATCCCTGTAGCTTTTTTAGGTTGCGTGGAGGACGCATCTCTTGAATGGCTTTGATCTTCTCGGGATCTATGTGTATACCCTTAGAGGTAATGACGAAGCCGAGAAATTTGCCACTAGAGACACCCAAGAATGACTTGGTGGGATTCATTTTGAGTTGATGTTGGCACATGAGATTGAAGATTGTTCTTAAATCCTGGATGTAATCTTCTTTTAGATGACTCTTGACGGCAATATCGTTGACATAACATTCAACAGTCTTGCGAAGATAATCTCGAAAGATGGTACTCATAGCTCGTTGGTAAGTTGCATCCGCGTTCTTGAGACCAAATGGCATCATGGTATAGCAATAGACTCTACAAGGAGCGCGGAAAGAAGTATGTTTTTCATCTTCAGGATTCATCCGAATCTGATTGTATCCGGAGAATCCATCCATGAAGGATATCCTTTCAAACCTATAAGTGTTGTCGATCATGACATCTGTGATAGGGAAAGGAAACTCATCTTTTGGACAGGCTTCTTTAAGATCTCGGAAGTCGATGCAGACTCGAACTTTGCCAGTTTTCTTCAAGACTGGAACAACGTTGGCTACCCAATCTGGATGTTTTTCTTTTCGGATAAATCCACAAGCGATGTGCTTCTTGACTTCATCGTCGATTGCGTCCATCATTTCTGGCTTGAATCGCCTTTGATGTTGTTTGACCGGCTTTACATTAGACAAGATATTCAATTTATGAGTAGCAACTTTGGGATCTAAACCTGGCATGTCTTCATAACTCCAAGCAAAGACATCAATATATTCTCGAATAAAAAGAATTAATTCTTGCTTATCTGCCTCTGGAAGGTTCTTGTTAATGAATATTGGACGAGGTGACCCGCTTTCTCCTACGTCAATTTGAACTAATTGATCTTCGGTAGGAGGTTCTCGTTGTTCAAATCGGAGTTCCCATTGGGTATCCATTTGTTGAGCCCAAGGATCTGTTTCGGGACTTTCTTCGATGTCTTCATCATAACCTTCTGGAAGTTCGACGGAGACCATGTTAGAAGATACAATCAGCCGATGAACTTGACCAATGCTGGTGTCAGAATTCTATGATCTGGAATCAGAAGAATTAGAGCGCTCCTCACTATCGGATTCGGAGATTGCTGGAGATAAGACTGGAGGTGAAGCATATCCGAGACCTCTTTTTGTCCTGCTGTAGTACATCTCTGATTCTCCTTTCGGAACAACCGTATGGATAGGAGTTCTTCTAGCCTTACCGTAGTTAAGGCCATTCTTAAATTCATAATCCATCTTTCGGATGATGTCTTTTGATTGTTGACTATAACGACGAAGTTGGAGATGTCCTGTATCGTTACTTTTGCTATCATCCGTATAGCTGAACTTTTGTTCTGGCCCTTTACTAAAAAGTATAGGACTTTTGCCTCTTTTTCGAGAAGGGACAACAAAGTATGAATCATCTGGGTATTCGAGTAAGACTTCTGTTTGAAGAGACTGTACAACTCCCATTGTAAATGACTGAAAGCTATCTAACATATCCAAATAGCACTTAGCATGATAAATGACATCAGTATACTGGAAAGGAGATGCTTTTTCATTGATTTGTACATCTGTATTTACAACAAGACCTTTAGCCTTAGCAGACTTGGTCAGATTGATTACAAGAGGGGGAGAAGAAGAACGTGGAGGAGGATTGCTACGACGAAGGTCAATAACAAGTGGCTCAGAGGAGGTGAGCTCCCTTTTATTCTTGTTATGAGATAAATCAATAACAAGTGGCTCAGAAGAGGTGAGCTGCCTTTTATCCTTGTTACGACGTAGGTCGATAACAAGTGGCTTAGAAGAGGTGAGCTCCCTTTGATTTTGACTACCATCAGTTGGTTGCTTCTGGACTGGCAAGTGAATAGCCAGTGGTTTGAAGGACTGAGGATGAGAAATACGTCCTTTAACAGGTATGATAAGGGTGTCATTGGGCACTGCTTCTTGTTCTTCTTCAGTGTCCAGAGCCAGTACTACCTTCATGAACTCATCTTTATACATGCGAGCATCATTACAATATGCTTCGACACCTTTGAAGGGGTAAAGATCTGCAACCTCTTTTTGAACTTCTCCTTTGTCATCAACATATTTGAAACATTGATGGAGAGTCGAAGGAATAATGTTGTGTTCGTGAAGGAATGGTCTCCCCAAAAGAGCATTGTAAGAGCAACCATGGTTGTCTATAATATAGAAGGTCACCTTTGTACGGAGATTGCCTATTTGGAGTTTTAGGCGAATCTTGCCCAGAGGCTCACTTCTTCCTTGGTTGAACCCCAAGATGGTGGTGATTGTACCAGAAAGACTATGTACTGTGATCTTCAGTGCATCTAGCATTGTCTTTGGCATGATGCTGAGTGCTGACCCTGGATCTATCAAAATACGATCGACTTTCATCGAGTCAACATATCCTGTATAGTATAGAGGACGGTCATGCCTATTGTCTTCCATCAGCATATCATCCTGTATGAAGGTAATGTTTGGAATTAACTCCAACACACTGTGACAATGGAGGCAAGAGACAGGCTCTGCTTTCGGCTTTTTTAGAAGGGTTAGGCAAGTTTCTGCCTATATTAGAGCTTCACTCAGAGTTTCTCGAGTCTCTTTGGAGAGGCACAAAAGCTCGAAGATTGACAGCCTGGCCGGTGTATTGGCTAGTTGATCCAAGATATCAAAGTTATATGGCTTCTCAAGTCCAGAAGGAGATGACTTCTTCAAAGGTTTGTCGAAGCGGACTTGTTGTTTGCTTTTGTCGGCTGCTGTCGGTTTAGAAGGAATGGGTTCTACAACCGGTAAGGATGCAGAAGGGATGTCCTCAGCAGAGACATGTTGCACTGGAGCAGACTCAGAAGAAGAAGCAGGGTTTTCTTGATTTTCAGGAACTTTCCGTAGGTAGGCTTTCCTTGACCTGGTGCCCAGCAGGATTTTCTCTTCAACTATGGGGTTAAAAGACACCATATTGCAGATCTTTGTTCTGCCCTTGGAGCGGTATTTTTGCTTATAAGGAGCCTCGAAGCCAGAAACAAGATCCGGGTGGATCCACATAATCTCGCCATTATCATGAGATAAGGGGACGAGACCTTCACTTCGTGGAGGAGGAAGATTCTCGATCTCAAGAGTGGCCTTGGGGATAGGGATGACACCATGCTGTACCATATATGGAGGAAAGTTACCGAACTGTACTGAGACCATGTTCGCGGTAACAGTCTTCTCATCTTGTTGAAGAGTGATAACACCAGCGTTGACTAGCTCTTGAATTTTGCCTTTGAGCATGTAACATGCTCGAGTGGGATGCCCAATGAACCTGTGATAAACACAATATTTGGGATGATGAGTCTTATCGACCTCGTCAGGCTTTTTCGGGTCTGGGAGTTGGAGCTTATTACTTTTGATCAAGCAATCAAAGATGCTCACGGTGTCTGTCACGACCCGCATCCGCTTTTCGGGCGCGAGCTCGTGAGCAAGCCAGCTACGTATCGAGCGGACTCCAGCCCGACTCGAGTACGTATAAGCTGTCAAGGTCATGGGTATCATGTCTAATCTAAACTATATCTCAATCTACAGGAATCATATAAAACACGAATGAACAAGTATGGTTCATGGTCTGCATCCCATTAGCATATTGTTCGATTAGACTCTAAGAATGATATGAGTCAATAAATAAGCAGAGTATATCATGGTACTGAATATAAAGCATGAAAAGATAATAAAGAAATATCAGACGCAAATACCTGTGTCATATATCGTAATCCTCTACCTTCACGCTCTGCTAACTAACTCCATGCAGTCGCTAAACCTTAAGAGATCATCAGGTCCTCAGAGGACTAGCAAGATACATAATATACAAGCCAACATGTAACAGTACAAATATACAAGAAAGTAAGGAACAATCAAGAACATCTAACGAGACAAGATGGACCGAGACACAAGATCTAAACACAAGGATCCTAAGACACTGGCATGCCATACTAGAAATGGCTAATAGGTCAAAGCTATAGACTGCATTCAAGGCAAGTACTCACAATATATAGTATCTCAATCGCTGTTAAGGCAAGTACACACAACCAAGAAGATAGCCAATCCTAGTATAAAAATCCTATAGACCGTAGTCAAGGTAAGTACTCACAATCTATAGAATGTCAAAGTCAATTCCCACTCAAGCCCTGTCATGTCAAGTCAAGTCAAGTCAAGTCAAGTTATAATCAAGTCGAGAAAATCGTGGTGTGGGACTAGACGACTCTATCAAGCAATACGTATGAGACTAACATAGTATAACAGATAGAAATGTCATAACAGAAGGGAACAAGAATGTGTAGACAACTAGAATCAGGTAAAGTGAAACTATAACAGGAAAAGTACACTAGACATGAAATAAGCAATCACGAATGTAAGAAAAAAACCGCAGCGAGAATGATGAACATGCATATAAATTATACTGTACAAGTTGGCAAGGTATACTTGCCTGGGGGTTGCACGGAGAACCAACAATGTATCGCCAATCAATAAGTCAAAAAGTCCAAGTCGTCACAACTGTCTCCAAAAGCTGAAATAAACATTAGCAATGTTCTCAGAATAGTCAAATTAGCTAGGATTGCCTGTCCTTAAGTCCAATTCTGGACACAAGGGCAAAACGGTAATTTTGGGCAAAAATGATGTCCGCCGTTGGACCCGCTATGCACCGAAAAGCGTGCCAGAGTCAATGGTCTCTAAAGTCATCAAACTATATGTCTACGGATCCGGTTTTCCGATACGAACCCAACCGTATGTCCAAAATTGGATTCCGGCGGGCCGTGCACAAAATTACCCGTTGAGTCGGACCGTGGGGCCCGCAAAACGACGATTTTATCAACTGTCTCAGAATTGGACCAAACTTGGTATACAGGACCTGAAAAACAATACGGTCCTGTTGGCACAAGTTTCGTCTCGATCTGACGAGCGTGCACAAAGTAATTAGGAAATTTGCACAGAGGCCGATACAGTGAATTTCGACGGATACAGATCAAATTCGTCGCGCACACGCGACCAATTTAAATTCCGTCAAAGCCCACACGACCATGAAGCCGATACGCAGCTTTCGATGCTTTCGGTTCGCGACCACGTCACCCGGATTGGCGGGACGCACGTCGTATCGAGGGAATTTAGTGATTTTCAAAACAGGTTTCCCTAACTTCAAACAGAAATTACTTGTTGTACAGTATGCTAGAAATAGTTCTATTTATAGGGTTTTATTCCTCTACATGTTGTCTAAAAGTCCCTTTAAAAGTTTTTCCTAAACTGTGGTTGGATTAGCAAGTATCTGCCTTCAAAGAAGGTGGTTTGGAACGGTTTCGTGCTCTATTTTTTGAACAAAAACCATCTACTTTGCGTCGAAATTGCGGGAGGGTCGAGCTGTCGTATTCGAATCCCCTTGGTGGGAATTCAAGAGGGTTATTTCGTCTATCCGTAGGAACTTAAGAAAATAGAAATGATCGAGTATCAGGGAAGAAACCTTACCGCGAAGTGGCCTCGTCGCATGGCTACTACTGTTGTCGCTGTTCGCCTGAGCGCGCGCACGGCGGCTCTGTCGCCGGCCGGCGGCCATCGTGGCGACGCATGCGTGGCGTCAGGGTCACCAGGTCAGGGGCGTGGCATGGGGTTTAGGGTTTTTCCAAGGAGTGCTCTCGATCTCTCTGGTATTTATGTGTACGAGTCGGCACGGTGTCTACTGGAGAAAGATCGGGTCGGGGTCTAGCTGGGTATTGTGGTTGCTGGCCTGGCTTTGATGGGCTTGGGAGGAAATGGTCTGAGGGTTGGCTTAGCACTGGCTGTGGGCCGGGCTGCTATGGGCTCAGGTTTTTGGGCCTGGGCTTGGGGCTGAAGGCTGCTGGGCTGGGTCTTGGGCCTGATTGGCCAGGGCTTGCTTTGTTATTATTATATATAATCTATATATATATACCTATATACACACACACAAATACACATATACATGTACATTTATTTATATGCATACACATATACGCCTATATGTATATATTCACATATATAATATATATTCATATATATACTCATACACACATATATTTTTACGTAGTTATATATACATACACGTATACATATATATTTATATATACATAAAAAAAAATATATATTTATATATACATACATATATACACGTATATGTATTTATATATATATACACATACACGTACACTATTATATATATTTATTTATACATACAAATACACACATATAAAATATTCATATATACCTACATTCACATTCACACATATATAATACTTATTTGACAATAAAAATAATATAACCAATAAAATAATAATGATAAATAACGACCCCAATAAAATAATAATAATAATAACAATAAATTTAATATACCAATAATAGGCATTATATCTACCTGAAATATGTCTACATGGGTGTATTTGATCTCACTATATGCCTACCCGGGTTCAGGTTTAGCTTGGGTCCAGTTCGGACTAATTGGTACAGTCAATCTCCTACAAGCCAACAATATAATAATAGTTAAATAATTAGATTATTTATAGGGTCGTGTCACAACTTAGCCTGGTTTTCCTAGTTAGGGCATCATTATGGCTCAGCTTTCTTTGGCATGGCTAACACTCGAGTCAAGGCACGTGACTGCGCTACCCGTGCCATAATTTAGAGTCATCTTGTACTTCATAACTCAACCATGGCTAAAGTCATCTACCATAATAATTAACTAAATAATTATTTATAAAATTCTAAAAATCACCATTTAAATTAATTAAATAATAATAAAATATTCCAAAATTTTTTGGGAAAGGGAGCTACAGTGTCATTCTCATAAAAGGAGTACTCTACTTTCGGACGAGGTTCCCTTGGTGGAGGGACAGAAGGAGTAGAAGTAGACGTAGGTGGAGCTACGTTAACGGCCAGAGATTCTTTTTTCTTCAAGTTGATGTTCAAAGTTTCTTTACCCTTGCGGTTGTTCTGGCGATTACCGCTACCAGATGTAGGGTGTTCATACCGGTCGAGGTTAGACATGTGTACCCCCAACTGCTTGAACTTGTCAGCACTAACTTCAGCTGCTTTAGCGTTGACAATGAATGATGGCCAGTCTTGAAATTGAGTTGACCCTGTCCACATGCTGATGATAGGCAAAAGATTTGTCTTGCAGGTATCTATAGTGACAGCGGCCGGAGTTCCAGGAGGCATCTTTAATGCTTCTCAGCAGAATCTTTCAATGAAACTCTCAGCGGTTTCATTATTTCTTTGTTTGATCTTGTTGAGGGCCGACATGGTCATGTCGTTGATTCCCTCGTAGAATCGCTCCAAGAAGATTTGTTTAAGACCCGAGAAAGAAGTGATACAGCCATCAGGCAAGCTTCTGTACCAATCGTATGCCACACCGACCAAACAACCAACGAATACCCTGGTAAGAAGAGCGTCATTTGGTTGAAGTTGAACAGTCATTACCTCAAAGTGGTTAATGAACTGACTTGGAGAAGTGCTGCCGTCAAACAGCTAAATTGTGGGAATCTTGTACTTTGGAGGAAACGGGACTTCCTTCCATTCAACCGGATAGGGTTATTTAATTCCCAATCTTTGTAAATTATCTTTCTCTTTAAAGGCCTCGAACTGAGTGCGCAAGAGCTTGACAGCTTCATTAGCATCCTCCGGTAATGAAGAAGGAGTAGGCTGAATTACAGTGTTAGGGGGAGGAACAGCGTGATAAGTACTACCCTAAGCTCCTGACTGACTGGGTGTGGGTTAAACTTGTACAGGGGGTATTTGAGGAGATACTACCCCCAGACCTGCATTGACAGGCACCAATGACGCTATAATCTCTGGATTTGCAACAGGTACGGTCGGTGGTACTATTTGTTGGGCCACGATTATAGAATGCATACTTGTGACCATTTCAGCCATGGTCTTCAGCTTATCCTCTAGTGCAGCTATTCGTTGTTCTTGATTTGTTGAACTAGAAGTGTCTGGGTCTTCAGTGACAATATAGGCTGTCATTTCTCTCGGTACAGTAGAGGACACCGTTTGTTCAGAACTTTTGCTGTATGCATCATAATCATAAAAGGAATCATCTCCTGAATGAGAAGTAGGAAGATGACCAAAAGGATCTTGGAGAAGATTCCTTTGACCGATTGTGTCTCGGCTTCGGGATCGGGTATGTCGAAATACTCCTTCGGAAGATTCTTGGAGTAAATCTAAGTACCATTGGCTGGGCTTACGAGGCTTGCCATATTTGGAGCATTTTCTACCCCCAGTATCTCGAGAAGCCATGTTGACGGAAGCATACAACACTTCGTCTTCATCTTCTGACATAGGTTCAGGAGTTACAAAATTCAGACGATCGAAGATAGATCGTTTTATTGTCTGGCAACAGCACTGGATGACAACCTTGTGATTACAATGGTGTTCAAGTGGTTGAACTGGAGGTGTCGAGATATTGTCCCGCTTTTGCTTGAGGTGCTCTCGAAGATCAGGAACAATGACGGGACGAGAAGAAGTTTGAGGGATATGTTCTTTGACCACATTCGGAACATGGTTCCGGTTCTTCAGATGTTTTGTCACGTGAGTATACAGGAAAGTACTCACTTTATTAGCATAGATATCAGGATTTTTCATCCTGAAAGTTTGCCTCTGATGCAGGTTCATCTTCGGTATTGGCTGCTTGCGTTTTGCCGAAGTTGATGTAGACCGAGGTCTACTGAGATAATCCCGGGGATCAGCAAACTCACCCCCAGGGGTTTCTGTCTTAGACACCAGTAATTTTCCTTGCTGTGAGCGGGATATCCGGAGAGTTGGGAGATCACAAAATTCTGCTACCGGAGTAGGCAGAATACCTCTTTGATCAGTATATTTCCCTTTGGTAGGGAGAGAAGAGCTCTTGTTTGAGAGAGTTGTTGTGTTGATTGGTGCCGAGGCACGTTCAGATTGATCTTCCAAGGTAAAAACCCAGGAAGACTGAGAAAAGACCAAAGGACCTTTTCCCTTGTTTTGTGAAGAAGGGTTAGCTAAAGAGCGTTTTTCTCTGTTGTCTTCCAAGTCATGGAATGAGGAAGTTTGAGAAAAGACCAACGGGCATTTTTCTTTGTTCTGAGAAGAAGGAGGCATAGTCAACAGACTACCCCCAGCGGATTGCGTTGGAGCAACATGGTGCTTGGGAAGAGGAGCAGAGTTTTTCCCTTTACAGTGAGAAGAAGGAAGATTAGCCAAAGGGCCATCCCTATTTTACTGTGCTGGAACAGCTTGCGTAGAGGTTGAAGTGGCAATAGGCGTATTGGCTGATTGCGCATGGAAAGCTTTGACAGATGGCCTTTTGGCCACAGAAACTGTAGTTTGCGCAGCAAGAGTTCTGGCTTCAGTGGATTGCGCAGAAGGAAAGGAGGTCACCAACTGTACCAGGGGGAGAGGAGTCTTGGAGTTTGCCATAGCAGCATAGGAAGTGGCTTGCACGACAGCAAGGGGAGCAGTCCACTGTACAGGAGCTCTAGCTTGCGCTTTGGTAGAGCGGGTGGTGTTTTACGCAGGAGCAGAAGTGGCCAGTGGCTCCTTAACAGCAGAGAAAATAGGTTGCACAGATGATTACGTAGAGGACTGCGCAGAGGACTTTAGAGTCAACACTGAAGGAACCTTGCTCTTGGCAGAGGTTGCAGTACGACGTGTAGCCCCGGAGTTGATCATCGCCTCGTAGGCAGTCTGGTTGACCTTTACAACCAGCGTCTTCTGCGTCTTTCCGATAGACGCGACGTCACATTGAGTTGTCACTTCCTCGTCGGAGGAGAAAGTCGTCCCCAACAGAGTCGCCATTTTGTTTGCAAAAACAAAAGTTCTTTTATTTCACAAACTTTGTAAGAAGATTATAATTGAATTCTGGGAAAGTACAACTATAGAAATCCGATCTGAAGACGATCGCTTTATCCCTTGGACGATGTGAACTTTGAAGACGGTAGCCTCTGAAAAAAGCAGCAGCACTTGGGCAAGAACTCATGATCTCTCTGATGATCGTGAATGATCTCATCTTGATAATAAAGGACTTGAAACTCTATTTATAGAGTTCTGGAAAATAACTAATTAGTAGTTATTTCTGGATTGCGCAGGTTGGATTACGCAGGCATTGGACTGCGCAGACAGCGAACTGCACTGGCAGTTACCCGATCGTGGCTCAATTGTATTAGACGCATGGCATTGTTTGATTGAAATACGCATGGTCGTGTACAGACGGTTGCCACGTGGTGAGCAATTGATGGCATGTAGGCCACGTATAAAATGTCAGTTATCTTGATGGATTATGCCACTAGAACTGCGCTAGCTTCAGACTGCGCTGGGATCGAACTGCGCTACAAAGGATCTGGCAGACTGCGCTTCGGTTGGGCTGGCAGATTGCGCTGGCTGTACAGCTATCCTCGAGCACTGTGCTGCACAAGAAACGAAAAGACTCCTCATTTATCGGGCTGTCAGCTGTCAGAAGATCGGATTTTTGTCAGGTAATGATGATGTTGCCACGTCAGCTAGCGCGCTTGGAAGTTGGCGCGGTTCGGCCTCGCGCAGTTGATTTGTTGTGCAGTCTGTCTCCTGTGCAATTCATTTGAAGGGTGCGCAATTTGATTTTCATTACTTTTTTGATGGATGCAACTTGATTTTTAGGACCTATAATAGGGTAGAGATTTTCACCGACCACAAGAGCATGAAATATGTATTCACTCAAAAGGAACTTAACATGCGTCAGAGGAGATGGCTGGAGCTTCTTGTGGATTATAATGTCAATTTGCAGTATCATCCAGGGAAGGCCAATGTCATAGCAGATGCATTAAGCAGGAGAGCCGGAGTTTATCTTCTAACAGCACAGCCAGAGTTGTTAGCGAATCTTCAGAGGATGGGCATAGAAGTTGTCCTTCCTACTAATGCGGCATTGATGGCCAGCATGCAAGTTCAGTCCACTATAGTCGAGAGGATCCGAATGGCGAAGTCAGCAGATTCCAAGCTTCAGTGACTCAGAGCAGAGTGTGGGGCAGGACGCATACCAGAGTTATGCATTCATGATGTAGTACACTTCAACATGGTAAGCGTCTTTGTGTACCCAGTGGAGATATCAGACAGGAGATCATGGCAGAAGCTCATAGCTCGCAGTATTCCATTCATCATGGTGGTAAGAAGATGTACCGTGACATCCGACATCACTTTTGGTGGAATGGCATAAAGTAGGAGATAGCCCAGTTTGTCTCTCGGTATTTGGTTTGCCAACAAGTCAAGGCTGAACATCAGAGGTCAGCTGGACTTCTTCAGCCCTTGCCGATTCCAAAATGGAAATGGAAGCAATAACCATGGATTTCGTGACTGGATTACCTAGATCCCCAGCTGGTAGAGATGCTATCTGGGTTATAGTTGACTGGCTTACAAAGGTGGCTCACTTTCTCCCGTTCAGAGTAGGTCTGTCGACGGCTCTGCTAGCAGAGATGTACCTCAGGTTGATAGTCAGGATGCATGGAGTACCAGTCAGTATCACCTCGGATCTAGATTCCAGATTCACTTTGCACTTTTGGCAGAGTCTCCAGAAGAGTTTGGGACCCCGTCTCCAGTTCAGTTCAGTCTATCACCCGTAAACAGATGGTCAGTCGGAGCGCACGATCCAGACCCTTGAAGATACGTTGCGGTCATATACACTCAACCTTGGTGGTTCGTAGGAAGATCACCTGCACCTGGTGGAGTTCTCGTACAACAATAGTTTCCAAGCCAGTATCCAGATAGCTCCGTTCGAGGCACTGTATGGCAGGAAGTGCAGATCTCCGCTAGTATGGGACGATGTTGGAGAAAGGCAGATGCTCGGTCCGGAACTTATTACCCAGACAATCAAAGTGGTCAGGAGAGTCCGGGATCATCTTCGCGTCGCCCAAGATCACCAATGTCATTGGGCCGATTCTCATCGGCCTCCCCTTGAGTTTTCTGTCGGCAACCACGTATTCCTGAGGATCTCGCCTAACCGTGGCTCATTCGTTTCGGCGTACGAGGAAAGCTTAGTCCCAGGTATATAGGGTCATTCGATATCCTGGAGCGAGTAGGAGATGTGTCCTATCGTCTTGCTCTTCCGTCGTCACTAAGCGAGGTGCATGACGTGTTCCATGTATCCCAACTACGACGGTATATCTCGGATCCGAGTCATGTCCTTGATCATTCGGAATTGGTTGTTGGTACCAACCTTTCTTATGAGAAGAGGCCCGTATCCATATTGGACCGAAGGGAGAAGATACTCAAGAACAAGACTATCAAGTTAGTCCGTGTTGCTTGGGGTCATCACTCTTTGGATGAGTCAATGTGGGAGCGTGAGGATGATATCCGATCGCGATATCCCGACCTATTTGACTCGTGAGGTATAATGTCTTCCTTACGCCTCATGGCTTCGATTCCTTGCTTGCATGATTGATTGCCTGATTGCTTGACTAGTATAGCTTGCCTATGATTAATATAGCTTGTCCTTGCATCTCTAGCCTCTTGATTAAATTTCAAGGACGGAAATCTTTTAAGGTGGGTAGAGTTGTAATGTATGTGGTTCGTATTACGTATCTTGGTATACGTGTACGTATCTTGACTCGTATTGCATGCCTCCCTGCTTAGTTTATTTGGCATTTTCATTGCTTGGTTCACTTTGGGATTGGTTCGGCTAGTGGAGAGCCCCTACCTACCACCACCATCTCCATTTATTAACCCCAACCACCTTTCTCTCTCTTCATTCAATTTTTTCATTACTGCTCTTTCTCTTCTTCGTCCTCACCGAACCCCCACCGTAGGCAAGTGTAACTTGCTTCATGAAGGAACTTCCATTTTATTGTACCATTTTCTTCTCCCCAAGATTCTAAGCCTCTTTAGTATTTAGTATTTTCAAATTTCATGGCTCATTCTATATAGATCTAAGTTTCTAGTATTTTCGATCTTCTTAGTTTTGATCTACTAAAATAGCTTGTTTTCGAAAATTAAGAGTTTCATGTAGTAGGCCTCATGATTTGGCACAAGTTTGGTTTTGGGATGGCCGAATTTCACCAAGTCCTGGCCGAGATGGAGTTTCCTTGAGTTCTGAGCTTTTACGCATGTTGACCTTGCCATATGGAGAAGATATAGTTTTACGCACATATTTTACGTGCCAGCGTATTGTTCAGCCTTTTACGCTCACGTCTTAACGTGTTCGCGTAGTGCCCCTTTACGCTCACGCATCGCGTGCCAAGCGTACTCGTTTTACGCTGAGCTAATCGATTTTACGCTCGGGACTCTCCCGCTCGCGTAAAATTGGGCTAGCGTAAAATCCCTAGCTCGAGCCGGCTCTCATGAGCGTAAAGTTGCCGAGTGTTCCTCGCATAAATTTTCCCTCGCATAAAGCTTTGATCGAGAGTTGGCGTGCGTAAATCTTACGAGCGTAAAGCCCGGCTAGCGTAAAACCCTACCCACATGTACCCTTGCTCGCGTAGAGCTATCTTACCTTGCTCTTGCTAGCGTAAGCCACTTTACGCTTGAAGGCCCCTTGGTCTAGCGTAGTAGTACGCGCATAGAGACTTGAGTTCCTATGGCGTGCACCTTTCCTTTTTATATTTTTGCGCCCATTTTATATCCTTACGCCTTTTGTCATGAACTTGATAATCACGAATTTATTTAATATGTTTGGAAATGATAATTGATCATGGAATTGTTTGACAAGTATACCTGACATAATTATCTCGAATCGCTGTTGCGACGGCTAGCATGACATGACATGACCTGACAAGAATGATTGACATGGACACCGTGGATGATTGTGTTTGTACAAATAAACCAGTACTGTCTTACATCATGTCTAGGACAGGGATCCCTGAATACCACGGTCAGGGGTACCTGCTGAAATCAACTATGGCTAATAACTAGAATAAATCAGTAGTCATTAAAAGATTTTCCAGCTACAAGCAATTCCGTTATCTGGACACACTAGCGGACTTGTAGCCTACCGACGAGTAGGGCACATTTCCAGCACACAGTCATATGGTGCACCCTTCATAAACGAACATTCGACCCAGATAACCTGGATGGTCTGCAGGGCTGGTGGCTGTTGGAATAATCTCATTGCATCTTGCTAGTAACTAGGCCTGTGATAACCCTAGTTAGTTAAAGTATAAAGCCGTACTCATTGCTTGGCCGTGATTGATTGGATGGAATTTAGCACAGCTTAGTCTTGCCCTGATCCTGTACAAGATTGTTACATGACGGGATAATTTATACTGGCCTTAACAATAAAGATCAGGAGACCAGTTCTGTTCAGGCGAAGGGTTACAACCCCGGTCCTTGTTTGGTTTAAGGGTTGTAACCTGGCTCCCGGAGCAGTTCTGTGTCCTCTCTTCGTTTATTGTCTTGTTGCTCTCCATGCCATGCTCGTCATGTTTTACTTATTTCAATAGCATAATTATTTATACTGGCCTCAACAATAAAGTTCAGAAGTCCGGTGCTGTTCAGGCAAGGGTTACAACCCCGGTCCTTGTTTGGTTTAAGGGTTGCAACTGGCTCCCGGAGCAGTTCTGTGTCCTCTTTTCGTTTATTGACTTATTGTACTCTATGTTCCTGCTTACCAACAAGTAGTTGAGACGGGTTCTATTCAGGTAATGGGTTACAACCCCGGTCCTTGTTTGGTTTATGGGTTGTAACCTGGCTCCCGGAGCAGTTCTGTGTCCTCTTTTCGTTTATTGACTTATTTCACTCTATGTTCCTGCTTAACAACAAGTAGTTGAGACGGGTTCTATTCAGGTGAAGGGTTATAACCCCGGTCCTTGTTTGGTTTAAGGGTTGTGACCTGGCTACTTGAATGGTTTCCTCGTACTCATTTTATTATTGTTATATTTACTATTATCAGTTTCGTTTTAATCGTCTTTAATATTCTATTGTGATATGTAGGTTTTAGTTCCTAAGTGAAGCCTCCTTTGTGACACTTGCTCTTTCTGGGGTCTGATCCAGCTGGTTTTGTGTGGCCAGATATCGGAGCAGCTCCAGAGGTTCTACCTACCTTCCAGCCAGATGGTGACCACCAGGCGTAACACTGGCAACGAGTGTGTTTCTTTTGTTCTCCCACTTTATTTTGAATTATTTTTTTGAGGCATTTAGCCGACGAGCACGTGTTAGCTCGGTTGTACCTTATTAACTGTCTGCCTACGGGCTGTAACATGATTGACAAATCCCAGGGTTGATCATGTATGACTGAAACTCTTGCTAGTCTTGACATTTTGTAACGACTAGCTTCATGATCAACTGAATATGTAATGTTTGGGATGCCTTATTATTGTATATTTGGTGATCTTACATCTTGCAATACTTACTTGCTTGCGATTGAGACACTAGGCTTGTTCATGACCAATAGGAGACTGATGGTTTGTAGTTAAACCCTCATATATCTAGACAGCCATGACCGTATAGTGAGATGGATTTTGTTTCATTATGCGTAGCTGGCTATGTATGCCCCCGCTCTCCAGTATTCTGGATCTGGGGCATTACATTGCGGGAATTGGGGGAAATATTAGCTTTTGTGTGACCACACCCAACATAGGTAATTGTGGATAGCCTAATCGTACAATTCACGTATGATGAAGCCGTACCTTGTAGAATTGATTGACTCATTGACTCATTGATTGATTGTGTTTTCTAAGCCGGTCACACACTAGTTTTAATATTTCAAAATTGTTACACTTGCATATTGATTGTCGTGGTTCATTGCCTTGTACATTGATAGCCGTATTCATTGTCTAGCATATTGATTGTCGTCTATTGCCTGCAGTTTTTACATTTCATCTCTGGTACCGTAGTTTATTTCTAGTATTCTGGTATTCTGGTTTCACCTTGTATTCTATACTACAGATTACATTGTATATTGTCTGGTCAGGGTTGTACTTTGCTCTTTTCCTGACATGATACGTTGCAGGTGAGTGGGAGATTACATGAAGCTTGTGATTGCATCAGGATATTGCAGTTTTTATTTTACTTTATTTTTCTGGAGATTGTATCTTGGATATTCATTATTGTACATTTATTTTATTTGACCGAATTTGTCTCTGGCTGATTTTGTACTAAAAGACTCGATGGATATTGGTGATTTTCTAGGAACGTTATAAAAACTATGTTGGTTTACATTACATTGTGACTTTGAGTTTTCCATAGTATTGTACAGCTTACTTCGTCGTGTCCATCGACGAAAGCTGGGCGTGTCCGACTCGTATCCGATTAATCGGGAGCGGATCGTGATATATTTTTAGTGGTGGCCCATACAAGTCTATCCTAATGACACTTAGGCAATAAAGTGTTATTGGGGGACCAGCGGAAGCTAAGGAAGACTCATCACAGCATAGGAACCGCGGGAAAATAGTTTATGGTTATTGATATTAATTTTTTTTACTTTTGATTTTTAGGATAGTTTATGATTTTTCTAGGACATAGCAATCAACAGTTTATTTTTCTGTTACAGGACGGTCGCCACGACGAACACTGGAACCAGCGAGCAGCCTGCACCCAGTGCGCAGGAGCAGATTTCACCGCCTCCGCCTCAGCCGCTTCCTCCGATGATGACGTTCGATGGCACATAGGTGATGGCCATGTTCCAGCAATACATGGAGGCCGAGAATCAGCAGGCTGCACAGTTCAGAGAGGCTCAGAGTCAGCAGGCCGCACAGTTCAGAGCAACCGTCGTCGACGCACTCAGGACCAGAGAGCCAGCTCCACCAGCTCCGCCAGCACGTGCAGCACCAGCAGCACCGAGGCCAGGGACTGCCAAGGACTATCAGTTCTCCTGCCCGAAGGATTTTTGGGGCAATGAGGGGATAGTCTACTCAGACGAGTGGCTGGAGAATGCTGAGCGGTCATTGAAGATGGCAAGGATCCCGGATGATTTGCAGGCCGAAGTTGGGAGCATGCGACTTTTCGACATCGCTAGGGCTTGGTACCGGGAGGAGCCCCAGTTAGCAGAGCCCGGGGTTTCCTAGAAGGATTTCAAACTGCTGTTCTAGGAGAAGTTCTTCCCGGATGTGGAGCGGGACGAGCTTAGGATGCAATTTGAGGCGTTGCAGCAGGGGAGTATGACAGTGGCCCAGTATACATCGGAGTTCACTCGACTCAGCAGGTTCGCAGAGAACCTAGTCAGTACGCCGAAGGAGAGGGCTTGGAAGTTCAAGAAGGGCCTCACCAGGGAGCTGCGACATGCAGTAGCTATCAGTCAGGCCACTACCTATGCGAGCATCCTTAAAGTTGCTCAGGGAGTGGAGAAGGAGATGGATCCGAAGCTTAAACGGGATCAGGACATTGGCGCTAGCAGTTCTCAGGGTCCACCGAAGCGGACCGACACTCAGCAGAGGCCACTTCAGCATCAGCATCATGTTCGAGCACCGACATCGCCGAGGCAGCAGAGACAGATCCAGACTCCGATGTACTATTCTTGCGCATATTGCAAGAGGTCGGGATACCGTGGCGAGGAATGCCGCAAGAAGTTAGAAAAGTGCTTGGTTTATGGATCTGCCACTCACC
Source organism: Iris pallida (assembly GCA_029216955.1). Taxonomy (NCBI): domain Eukaryota; kingdom Viridiplantae; phylum Streptophyta; class Magnoliopsida; order Asparagales; family Iridaceae; genus Iris; species Iris pallida. Next base: position 58,027,052 of record JANAVB010003400.1, read on the forward strand.
AAGTGAGAGATTGTCCTACGGCTTTCACTCGTCAGGAGCCAGCACCAGAGCAGCAGCAGGAGGACCCAGTCTTTGAGGATCAGTAGTAGTCGCAGGAGCGCAGTCGGATGGACCGTTATCTTTTACTTGCTTGTAGTAGCTGGATTTTCTTTTATTGCCTATTTTGAGGCTTGTCTCTGAGTTTTCTTGCATTTACAGTCTTTCGCATTTGTTCAGTGACTAGTTGTTAGTTCTTGTTACTTTTATTATCCAAATAAAAATCTTTTACTCAATTGTTTCTTAAATTTTAATTCTACTTGATTTTGTGCACTTTACAAAACCCTTGAAATTTCGAGGACGAAATTTTTGTAAGGGGGTAGATTTGTAACTCCCTGAATCAAGTTTGGTAAATTTTTGAGATTTTCCTAAATTATTTTTGGTTAACATTATTTTCTTATGAAAAACCAAATTTTACTTTGATTTATTTTATCCTGTTAATAAAATTATTTTAGTAGTAAATATTACTACTTTGGATTTCAGTTATTTTATTGATACCCTTATTAATAGGCTTGGGCCCACCATGCTAGTAAGAAAATTGGTCTATTGACAAACCTACTCTTTTATTTCTGTCATATTGGTTATTAACTATTTTGTAAATATTTAATAATTATTATGATAAGAGATTTATTGATAATGAGCTATATGGATTATTTAGTCGATATTATAAAGTTTAATTAATGAGTTTAAATAATTTAGTCATGTATACTTTTATTATGGGTAATAAAGATCATATTTTTCTTAATAATAAATTCTGGAGTTTCTTCATTTTATTCTTCAACTATTTTTCTATGGGCTTTATTTCTGGCCCTTTCTAATTAATTAGGAGATTAACTAAATTTGTTTTGGAATTTGAAATCCGTTTCTTTGAAAATCCGTTGGAGGAAAATAGTAATTTTTGAGATTCCATTTGAAAAACTGTTTTTGAATTTTAAAATTCTGTTAGCAGTATTAATTCCTAACCCCAGATCTACACTAATTTACATTTCTGCCACTATACTAAACACCCCAGATCTATTGTAAATTACAATTATGCCACTGCTTACTTTATTATAAATACAATAATATTTTATTATTTTTACACACATTCCAATGTTCTGACACCTTTCCAATCTCTCTCTCTCCACTGTACAATCTCTCTATCTCTACATTTTCTCTCCCTTCACTGTTCCGGCGAGCACCACCACCGTACAGCCACCGAGCTTCACTCGTCGTCACCACCATCGGAGCTCAGCCGCTCGTCCTTCGCCGGAGACCGTCGCACACCGCCACCTCGTCATCGAACATGGAGCTCCCTCGATTCCAGCTCTTCCTCGACTGAGTACTGCCATCACGAAAATAGTGCCTCCTCGATTTTTGTGCGCTGGCCATTCGATCTCCACGTCGTCGCTCAGCCATCCGCCGCCTCCTTCAGATCTGAGGTCCTCGAGCTCCGCCGAGTCGCCGATCCTTCGTAACTCGAGCCGGGAGGCCATCTTCCGAGCCGATCGCCACTGATGGAGACTCTAGGATCCACCGCCTCCTCGAGATCCATCCTAGTCGGCTCCTTCTCCCCAAGTTCGTCGCTCGGACCACCGTAGACGACGCCAAGGTTAGCATCCGCCTCAATCCACTCGGCCCCAACTTCTCTTTCTTGATCTGTGTTGTTGCTTCTACTTCATTTTTGGGTCCTTAGTTCTAGACCTAGGTTTTGGGAACTAAGGTTGGGCTCAAGAGGGAGAAACTTGAGGATAGAGAAGAACTTAGGACCAGGGTTATAGACAGAGGTTGAAGAAGAAGGAGACTTAGAACCTTGTTCGGTTGAAGAGTGAAGTTGAAAAAGAAGGAGACTTAGAACCTTGTTCGGCTGAAGTGTGAAGTTGAAGAAGAAGGAGACTTAGAACCTTGTTCGGCTGAAGAAGACTATAGAATGGGAGTGAGAAAATATTGAAGAAGAGTTAAATGATAGGGGACAGTAGGGAAATAATTGATGTAGTTGTGTCTTTTCAAAGAAAAAGGAAGAGAAGCTGTTGGTTTCGGCTGGGAATGATAGTGTAGAGAAGTAGGTGAGAGAATGGAAGAATAGAGAAACATGGGGGTTGTTGTTCGTTTGCTAAGGATTGAGTGTGAGAGTGGAGAAGTGGGACTTTGAGCTGAAATAAGTGTGGGTTCTTTTTGGTTCAGCTGCTGAGTGTGATTTAATTATGTGGTGAGAGAAGTAATTAGAGGGGAAGAAGAAGTAGCTGAGTGTAGAAATAAGTGGAGTAGGTGTAAAGTGGGAATTATTGTTTGGCTAAGAATTAGTAGAGCGGCAGGTTCTGTCAGAAGAGAATGGGCTATAATTAATGAGCAGAAGTGAAGAAATGAGTGGGCGGGTCTGTCGACTGTAGTGTGAGAAGAGGGTTTATTAAATTGGGGATGTAGAATAGGAGTGAGGTTGGCTGAGAGGAATAGAGTGGTTCACGTGGGTTCCTGAGCTTGTGAGATTTATTAGAGGAGAAAATAGAATGGAAGGAGGAGAAGCAATTATGAGGAAAGAGAGAGAGTCTCTTCTTTCGATTTTTCTCTGCCATATGAATTTTTGGGGAAACGTGAGGTACAGTAATCCAAATCCAATTAATTTTGACCATTGGAATCCGAGAGTATTGAGGGGAATGGGTGTTTTTATTCGGCTGAAGAGATGGGTTATATTGGAGGATTGGGCCGGACTGTGGGAGTTAAGTTTAATTGTAAATTTGATGTGTGTGTCTGTTATGATTTGTCATGGGCTTTGGGAGGAATATGTAGAAATAGAAATGAGGTTTGAGACTGTTGGGTCTTGCGCTTACTGCAGTTTTAGGGCTGATATTGTATTATTATTATCCTTGTCACTCTTATTAAAATCTTAAATTAATATTATAGTTATTGTCAATTCTTATAACATTTTTAATAGAAAATGATTTAGTAAATGTTTTATCATATCGATATATTGCTAGTATTATTGCTAATAAATAGATAATATCCTAAATATCAAGATTTTGTAAATGGTTTAGCTAGCATATATTACTAAAATATTTATGATAGCTTATTAAGTATATACTCAAAAGGTTATTTTGATTTTTACAGAAATTATTATACTTCAAATTGTCACTTACTTCTAAATAAATAAATTAAGATCTTTAAATGTATATATATTGTATATATAATTATTATTAGCTAATATTGAATATTATTAATTGCTTTCCTTTATTACTAAATGGTAAATTAATAAATTCTTATAAAAGTATTTTGTGATTAAAACTATTTTAAAGGTTATTAAACTATGTTCATAGTAAATAGTTAAATGTTGGTTAGAAAAATATTAGATAGTTATTGTAGTTAATTCAAAACCCTGATCAATTGTACAAAGTATAACAGGTGATCACTACAACCATGCAGTACTATTCTCGTGCAACCAAACCGAGGCAAGTACACTGACTTGACTTGTACTCTGTATTTTCTGTCTTACATTTATGTGCCATGTTCTCATATCGGACACGAGATACATTCGATTGTCTTGTACCATTGATTCATTGCTTGTGCGTCATTGTTATTGTGGGAATTGGAGGAAATATTAGCTTTTGTGTGACCACACCCAACATAGGTAATTGTGGATAGCCTAATCGTACAATTCACGTACGATGAAGTCGTACCTTGTAGAATTGATTGACTCATTGACTCATTGATTGATTGTGTTTCCTAAGCCGGTCACACATTAGTTTTAATATTTCAAAATTGTCACACTTGCATATTGATTGTCATGATTCATTGCCTTGTACATTGATAGCCGTGTTTATTGTCTAGCATATTGATTGTCGTCCATTGCCTGCAGTTTTTACATTTCATCTCTGGTACCGTAGTTCATTTCTAGTATTCTGGTATTCTGCTTTCACCTTGTATTCTGTACTACAAATTATATTGTATATTGTCTGGTCAGGGTTGTACTTTACTCTTTTCCTGACAGGATACGTTGCAGGTGAGTGGGAGATTACATGGAGCTTGTGATTGCATCAGGATACTTTATTTTTCTGGAGATTGTATCTTGGATATTTATTATTGTATATTTATTTTATTTGACCGGATTTGTCTCCGGCTGATTTTGTACTAAAAGACTTGATGGATATTGGTGATTTTCTGGGAACGTTATAAAAGCTGTGTTGGTTTACAATACATTATGACTTTGATTTTTCCTTAGTATTGTACAGCTTACTTCGTCGTGTCCATCGACGAAGGCTGGGCGTGTCCAACTCGTATCCGATTATTTGGAAGCGGGTCGTGACAGTTGACTCGTCATGTCCTAACATTCTGCTTATCTCAGTAGTTAGCAGAGTAGGTACAATACACAAACAAATTAATTTAAACGGCAATACAACTACTACGTCTTGCTAACTGTAAGTTCCAAGTTGTCTTGGAAATATGGAATAAGAGATTCCTCAGTTCTTACTATATACAAGCAAGGCTAGTCTATCCAATAATCAATTACGCCAATCATGAATTAGACGAGTCACGGTGGGACGCCCGTCATCAATATATATAACAGTATAAGTCGATACCACTCCCTGCCTGTGTGGCAGATTTACAGTATCTGTGGGAACCAACCGGCATGTCCGGGCACTAATTGTCCCAAGATGGCTGCCATGTAAGCACTCGCGAATCCATTCTCTCCATGCAAATGTTATTTTATTTAGCTTAATAGTCACTATGTTGATTGAAATCTCATGCCGTAGATCATGGTCGTTCAGAATGTGTACTTCCGTACAGAGTACGATATGCAAAACTCTACAACGATGTCCGTGCGGTTAGGTTGTAGGTCTTACATAGCGTAATGCAACAATCAAACCTAGCCACGGAATAATCATGCCTTGACTGTAAGATACACATGCTGCTTTTGCAGAAAAATAGAAGTCAACATGTGTCCATATGCCAATGTTCGGATCGGCTAGTCGATCGCGCTGGTTCATGGTTCATACATGAACGTGTCTCATTCAATTCAATAAGACGACTAGCCAGTCTCTTAGTTCTAACTAGGAACGCATGATCAATCATTAGTCAAGATAACAATCAATGTCAATTTGGGACAAGAAACAACCCAAAGGCGGCAGTAGATGGATACCCATCTATGCGGCCAGAGTAAGTCAGAATCCCATGCGGCCCGGGAGCCAAGGGCCATGCAGCATGCGACCAAAGATCGCCATACAGCAAGAGCCAAACGGCCATGCAGCATGCGGCCAGGGGGACAGGGGCCATGCCGCAAGGGGGAAACAGGGGCCATGCGGCTAAAGTCAACCAAAGCCATACGGTAAGGGGGACAGCCACATGAAGACTGGAGTGCCTATACAGCAAAAAAGGAGTCACATGAAGACTGGAGTGCCTATGCAGCCAACGAGGAGCCGCATGAAGACTGGAATGCCTATGCGGCCAACGAGCAGCCGCATGAAGACTGGAATGCCTATGCGGCCAACGAGAAGCCGCCTGAAGACTGGAATGCCTATGCGGCCAACGAGGAGCCGTATGAAGACTGGAATGCTTATGCGGCAAATGAGGAGCCGCATGAAGACTTCGCCGCATGAAAGGCCAAGCGGGAGGCACTGTTCTTCGTCTCCAACTTTTCCGAGAAGAAGAACCTGGGAAGTTGGGGGTTCCCAGACTTTCCAACCTTCAATCCAAGCCCAAATCTGGACTTCTATAGGTCAAAATGGGTGTAGAATGAAATTCTGTACAACATAGAACAACTAGATTTTGAAAACAAAGAAGTTTGATAGGTCAAAACCAAGAAAAACCGAAAGTAACGTAAACTTAGATCTACAAAAATACACCCATGAAAACCAAAAACTCTAAGTTATACAGAGATTTGAAATCAAGTAAGGAAGAGAATGGAACAATAATACTTGAGATCCATCATGAAGCAAGTTGTACTTGCCTAAGCTTTCTATGTTGGTGGGAGAGTAATGGAGGATGAAGAAGAAGTAAATGAGAGTAATGAAGAGAGAGAAAAGTGAAGGGTTATAAATATCAAGCCAAGTCAAAATCTCCACCACCCATTCCTTCCTACAAGATCTAGTCCATCCACCCCTTATCATGATGAACCCAGCTAAACCAAGTTGGTTCAATATAAACAAAATAAACCAAGGGCTTAAGCAAAAGCAGAAAATAAAATACGAAAAAATTAATTAGCATGAAATTATAGAATAAATGTATGATAAGCATTCAATAAATACCTTCAAGCAGTACATGTATAAAAGTACATGTATAAAAATACATATTCTGGGAACGGAGAGTGACAATAGAATACTCTCCATAAAAATTTAAATAAAACCTTACTATTATATATTCTTAATATAGAGCCTATTCATAGAAATATGTAAATTTATACATATATATCCATTAATCAATAACATATAAGTAACCAATAATAATAAATGTTTATATTTAGTAACAACAATATTATTAATAATAATGGTCCTAATATCAACTAAACTTGAACAATAATAGATGTATTATTTAAATATACACACACTTTATTCGGCCCCAGAGAATCGTATAAATACTATAAAACGGTATTTAATATTAATGATATTTATACTGTACAGACAATAAATATTTACAAAGTCTTTGTCCATTTGTAAAATAGATAAAAAGAATTGCATATACCTAAAGTACGTCTGCATGGACGTCCTTAGTCTCACTACATGCCTACTTGGGCTTGAGCTTGGTTCGGGTCCAGTCCGGTTGGTTTGGCACAGCCGGGTCTTCTAAAAGTCGATAATCTAATTAATAGATATTTAAATCATCTATAGGGGTTAGGTCGCAACTTGGCCTGGTTTTCCTAGTTGGGACATACTTATGGCTGGGTCTTCCCTACCATGGCTAACACATTAGTCAAGGCACGTGATAACGCTATCCGTGCCACGATTTCTAGTCATCTTGTACTCCAATCCTAACCATGACTTAGGGCCTTCAATAATAATCAATTAATTCAATATTTATAAAACTAAAAATTGCAATTAAAATAAAATAAAATAAAAATATATTAAAATTTTGGGAAGGGGGATTACACAAACCGTACTAAGTGAATGCAGTTTAAGAACAAGCCTCTAACGCATGGGCTCTCTGGCTAAAATAGGATCGACATAGTCCTCCCTTGGGGCACCAGGGGCCTCAAGCATAACCGTTCCTCGAACGTCAGTGGCCAGCAATAAAATATAGGGGTCATCAACCCGCATCTCCGACGGAGCCTACGTTCACAAAGGTAAAGTGCACAGTAGCCCATACGCTAAGGAAATATCCTCCCCACCCCATGCCTATATGTTGTCTTCACAACACATAACCTCTATAACCACTAAGTCAAACTAATCATGCAATACTATTAGCGGTTAATCCTATCGCACGACTTATGCGTACCGGTGGCCAGTCCGCTACGCATGTCCGAGTCCTATATGCGATTCACAACTTCGTGGTACAAATGTGTCAAGGCCTATGCATGCAACACTACAAAAGGTGGTCTCTTAAATCAAGGTTTAATGTGTATAAAAATAATAAGTAACAGGAAATAGAACTAAATAGTATAATTCTATCTAATTATGACAAGGTACCACAGTTTATTTTGCAAAAAATAAATAATAAGTAAATGCATTCAAAATATAAGCTAAAGTAAATAGACAGTAAATGACAAGATATCTTGCCTGGTAGTGATGCCTGGTGTGCTGCGATGATCAAGGTGGCATATAATATGACTTCGGTGTTACAACTACGAAAACGACCTCTTAAGATGGCACGGACTGTTCCATCGGGTCCAGAAGAATTAATTTAGCTAGGAATGACATAAAGAGGTACATAATTGACGAGGGAATAGGAATAATGGGATTAGTCACGGGATGGAGAAAAATTGAAGGAAGTTGGAAGGATAATATAGATTTTTTTGAAAGATATGTATAGTACTTAAAAACTAGTTTTCATGAGTCAAATAATTATAGGAAAAATACTTGAAGCCAAGAAATCGTTTTTGGCTAAATCTCTATGTTTGTCAAATAAAATTTCTAGGTAGAAAAACTATATTTTTAATAGTAAAAATACTTTTAGATAAATATATGAAATTATTTAGGACTAATAACCTATCCAAATATCGTAGAAATTACATACTTTAGGGTTTCTAACTAGATTTTGAAACTAGTTATAAGGCCTAGGCCAAACGATATATTTTTGCTACAAAATACTTTCTAAAAAAATATACGTTAATAAAAACAATATAATTAATAATAATGCTAATAATATGTATACACATTCTAATTTTTTCAAAGGGTAATATATCCTAATTTATATAATCTAAGCTAACTTGATTTTTATAGAAAAAATAAAATAAAAAGTAAAGATAATATTTAATAATAATAATAATAATAATAATAATAATAATAATAATAATAATAATAATAACAATCACATAACAAAAAATAATAGAAGCTAAACAAGGAAATAAAACAACAATCACAGAAAACAATAAAACTAAAAATAAAGATAACTATAACTACCATGATATTAATAATAATACTAATAACAATAATAGTTAATAATCATGACCAGAGATATCTCTTGCTCCTCAGAACACAACAAAACGTAAAAAAATAAATAAAAGGAAGCAAACAAAATAATAATAATAATATATCTTCAAATCTCTATTCTAAAAAGGATAACAGCAGTAGCTGGTTTAAAGGAGAACGAGAGTAAAAGTTGAAAGAGAGAGAGAGAGAGAGAGAGAGTCTTCCGAGAGAAACAAAATGAGGGATAGAAAACTTCGTGAGAGAGAGAAGGCGGGAGAGGGAGCGTTCGGGGAGTGAGATGAGAGCGAAGTGGAAGGGGAAGGTGAGTTCACCTCGGTCAAGAGACGACGGCGGTGGCGCTTGGCGACGCTTGAGAGCCTCGGCGGAGCTGAGTCCGGGTCGGTACGGAGGACACGTGCGGCACGGAGGGGGTCAAGTTGTGGCGTGAGTCTTCGCTCATTGGGAGGCTGCGTCGGTACGGGGACGATTGGTGAAGGCGACTGGCTAGGTGCGGCTAGGACAGGGTGGTGGTGTATGAGCACCGTGCTCGTCGCGGTGGTGCGAGAGAGGCGGCCCGGCGGGGATAGGTAAGGGTTTGCTATTTTCTTTGTATTTTCCTTTGGGATGGTGGCGACGGTGTGGACAAATTTTGGTGGTGGTATCGTTGCTTTGGTGGCTGTGGCATGGGTACGGGTGTGCCACGGCGGTGGTCGCTATGGGTCGTTGTGTTGGGCCTGTGGTTTTGTTTGTTTGTTACTTTTGGCTTTGGTGTTCGTTGTGGTGGGTAGACGGAGGTTCACGGTTGTGGCGGTGATGATGATGATGGTGGCGGCGTCACCTACGGCGCCACCAGATTTGGTGGCCGGGTTACGGCGGTGACAGTGGTGTGGTGAAGGAGGAGACGACAAGGGGGTCAGGTGCTGGGGGCGATGGGTTGTGTTTGGCCAGGGTTCGGTCGGGCTGGTCGGGTTTTCATGGTTGCAGAGTTCTAGTGTGCGAAAGAGGAAGTGGTGGTGCGGGCTAGGTGATGGTGGATGCAATGGTGAGGTTGGAGAGGGTGTGATAGCAGCGTTGTGCCGCAGTGGTCAGGGTGGCGGCAATGATGGAGGCTGGTGGTGGTGATAATGGTGCCAACTGGTGGTGTAGGTGGCTTGGTCAGGGATAGCGATTTCTCGTCGACGACGGTGGCGACGATGGACATGGGACAGAAGGCTGGCCGGTGGCAGTGAATTTTGGTTAGGCTTGAGATTAGGAATAGGATTTAGAATTGTCCGGGTGTGTCGGACACAATCATTGAAACATGTAAATGTAAGAAAATTATAGTGGATGAGAAAGGGACACGATCACGATGCACAAAATTGTCTTTATGGTGATGGGAAAATTTCTGTGAAGAGAATAATGGCAAGCTCCCTTATTTATAGGGTGGAGAAATCCTGGTTTGATAAGGAATATGAATAATTTAAACCCCCTTTGGATAAGTTTCACCTTTTATTTTAATTAGTTCAAACTACTTTATTAAAATCTAATCAAATTTAAATTACAATACTATTAAACATTAAATGAAACAAATTTCAAAATATATTTTTATAAATAATAATAAAATAATAAATAAATAATTCCAAAAATCATAAAAATATTTAAATGTTTGAAATGCCTTTTGAAAATAAATAAAATAAATACAATTTGGTTTTCAAAAAATAAAATATACATGGATTTAATTTCATGTACTCGCATATGAATAAAATATTTACTAAAATATTATTTTCGAAATTAATAACCATATTCGTATAATAAAAATACCTTTTTATAAGAAAATAACTATGTCCCATACAACGAATAATAATGTTTTACGATATAAGTATTTAGAAGAAAAAATTATTCAGCAATATTTATTGAAGGCTTATAATAAAACAAATTTAGAAAATGATTAAATATTTCGTATCACGCATTCGTACCCATCGTACAATACCAATAAATAAAAATCAATACCAAAATAAATTTTATAAAAAATCCTAGTAAAAATATAGGGGTTTACAACACTCATCGTCTTTCGCTTTTGTTCAATAAGTTCGCAAAGATCAGGTACATGATAAGAAGAAGGAGAAGGAAGAGGTAGACTCTGCCTCATTACATTATAGGAATAAGAAGAAGAAGGAGGAAGACTCTGCCTTATTACATTAGGAATATGATGCATATTCCTAAGATTTTGTGTTCCCTGCGTGTACAGAGCAATGCTAAGTTTATTAGCATAAGTGAGTGGGTTCTGGCTCTTAGAAGCCTTCACTGTGCGCAAATTAGTGATTGGTGCCGACTGTACTGGAGTCTTCTTGCGCACCATCTGATTCGTTTCTGTTCGACGCCTATTGTGATAGGCGCGCATGTCAGCATCTGGCCCCACTTGGTTATTGGTCTATGACACTTGCAATCATCCCTATTTTTTCTGTGATATGCGCAGAGTAGGGGAGTTATGGCGCTAGCCTGATTGGCCCGGAGCAGACTAGCGCCAATCAGATTGTTGTGGAGTAGGCAAGATGCCTTGGTGCTTTGTGCGCATTAGCATAGCGCATTTGGCGTGACGCCTATGGACAGAAGAAAGTGAACTCTAAGTAGAACCGACTTTCTGGGAAGTAGAGTTCTTGTATAGAGATGCAGCTTTGGCACTGATTGGCACATAGGCGCAATCAAGTGGGTTTTCCACCAAGTCCAGGACTTATAACCACCACTTTTCCAGAATTGAAGTATTTTTGATTTTTCTCTTTTCTTGATATTATTGTGAATTTAAATTATATTTTGAATGATAAATTATTTTACAAAATTAGAATCTATATTTTAGATTAATTAGCTATAATATTAATATAGTGCAAATGTTATATTTTTGAATATGACTAGTGTTTAGCCTTTAGCTAGAATAGTGGTTAGTGATTCAAGAGGATCCAAACCAACATGACATGACCACCCAACTAGATGATTAGGACTAGCCTAATTGAACTTTGGTTAGCCTCTAGCTAGACTAGCAATATTAATTAGGAAGCTTGACTAAACACCTAATTAGGAGAAGGGTTTAATCCCTAACTTGTCATGACATAAGAGAGGGGCTTAGTGGACAACTTACATTAGCCAAAATCCTAAACTAAGCCCTCTATGCAGCCCACTCTCCTTATATAGCCTTATTTCATCTTCTTCCTCCTCTTTCATTGAAAACCCTAACCCTAATTAGAAGCTTCTTTCCCAATTGTTCCTGTCACCAAATTTTCTCCAAATTGACCCAAATTAGTCTCATTCTCTTCCTCTTGGAGAGGAGAAGGCTATATTAGCAAGCTTGGAGGAATTGGGGCACTTGGAGCTTGAAAGGATTCTAGATATAAGAGATTTTGCATTGGGAATCTATCTCCCAATTGGTATAAGCATTTTGACCCTCCAATTTCCATTAAATTAGTGTAGAGGCATTCATTAGGGACCTCCATGTATTAGGGTTGACAATAGAGAGGAGTTTAGGCTCTTGTCTTCCTATTTGAAAGATTTCCCCCTATGCTTTTGGCTCAAATTAGAGGAAATCCGAGAATAGAGATTTTAGGGTTTGTAAATTTGTTTCATTGGGTCATGCTAGTGAATTAGAACATGTGGGTGAGCTTTGGGTTAAGTTTGCATCCATTTGGAGTACGTATCATGGACGTGTCCGATACGCACTCCAAGTGTTTGACAAAATGACCAAAAGAGCATCCAAAGCTCTAATTTCAGTTTGAAACTTTGTTTTAGGTTTGCATTGCCTTGTGCTATCAATATTAAGTTTTATCTAGTGATTTGGGTGGATTAGTGTAGTGAATATTGAATTGGGGGTTTGTGGCATAGATAGATTGTGTATGTGTGTTGAGAGGACTATTTTGATATCAGTCCTTGTGTGTAGATATCAGTCTTTTTTTAATGTTCAGTCTATACCTCTTATTTATCCATATTAGCTTAGAATTTTCAGTCCACTACTTGTATAGAGTTCAGTCATCTTTATTGTTCAATCCTTATGATTATTGGTATCAAGTATCAGTCAATATACTTGACCATGTATCCACCTCTGAGTGTTTGTTCAGTCCCTTAGTTAGCATACTACATCAGTGTATAGGGAAGGGTTGGCATCATAGCAGTAGCAGCAACCTTACCATTTTGTTATTTAGCTCTTGTAGTGCTATATTATTCAGTCCCTATCTCAAATCGTTCTGTCCTGCAGACATGTCCCAGTTCATTAATTAATGACTCAATCCCCAGATCATCACATATTCAGTCTATTGAATTCAAGTGTTCAGTTCCCTTTACTGTGCATTCCCTTAGGTATCAGTCCTACCTTAAACTATACAGTCCATTTTAGCTCAGGTTCAGTTACTGTATGACTTTTATTCAGTATAAATATCTAATAATCAGCCACTGTTTGGCATCCATAGTTCAGTCCAAGTCGTATATGATCAACCCCCTCTTCATACCAATAACTTGCTCTGTAAATTGTTCAATCCATACTGTACTTAGACATTTAGTCCACTTCACTGCTCAGTCCTATATATGTATTGTTCAGTAGGGATATATGTATTACAATTAGGCTATATAGCATCAGTCCTAGATATGAAGCCTTTAGTAGTTCCCTATCTTCCATTGCATCAGTTATTAGGATCAGCCCTTGTTAGTTGTTCAGTCCATATTCCCAATTTGTCCACTCTTCCATTTATCTTTGTATCAGTTTAAGTTATTTCCTGTTCAGTTTAGTTAGGGGTATGTGTATTAGTTCAATTGTTTGAGGGTAATGATGGTTCGAGTATGGACTATATTTGGTACAAAGTACTGCCCTGTTTTGTACTATTCCAATTCCTATGTATAAGTTTATATATATATATATATATATATATATATATATATATATATATATATATATAGTTTATCATTTATTGAACTTTGTTTCAGTCCATTATGGGTAAGGCAATAGGTTCATTATAAGAGGGGGCTTCATTTGAGTTAGGGGTGTCCACAACAGTAACCTCTAGGTAATACATCAGTTAGAAGAGGATTGCCTGGTTTAGGCACACACAAACATAGCACTGGGCAGGGATTTGAGCAAGGGGCAGTGCCAAGCAGTGGAACTAGGCAGCAGTAGCCCTTGGATAGGGTAGTATTGGTTTGGCCATTGGCCTTGGCCTGCACATAAAATTGATCCTGCAGGACAGAGGCTTGGCAACAGCTTGCTGTTGTTTGTGACTTGCTATAAGGGTGAGCTACAATGGTGTCAGTCTTAATCAAGATATAGGTATCAATTATAAGGACAAGATGGAGAGACTTTTATACACATTTCTATCAGATTAGTGGGCTATTGGGATGATCATTTCAGTCATGACATATGGGGCAATGTAGGGCCATACATGGTCAGCAGTGACTGCCATGTGACATTGCTTAGTGAGTATGTTTTGTAACCTATAGGCAAGGATGAGCATGTGCATATGGGAGTTTAGGTGTGTCCATAGTGTGTCATCCTAATTGACAGGGTTGCCTATGTGTCAGGTGGGTTGTATGACTAATAGGGAATGCTCTGAATAGTATACTGATTGAGTGTGGGTAAGGAGTATGCAGGGCAAGTGAGGGAGTGCATGAGTGAGAGGGAAGAGGTCAGGGTCTTGCTTGGCTTGACCAGGTCCTGTTGGACCTGGTTGACCCATGCATTGCCCTGTTGTGGGCAGGTTATGCAAGAGTGTTGACCCCACTGTAGTAGGTAGGAGGCAGGTCAGGGTACTGTCTGTACAGGTCAAGTTGGTGCTAAGTTAACAGGTTATGAGTGTGAGTTGAGGTCTAGGTGAGTGTCCCTAGGTATTTATGAGTGTGTCTATATGGGTATAGATAGTGATATCCATACCTATACATAAGGACATGTATATCGGCTAATAAGTAAGTAATATGATATAGTGTTAGATGTGAAATGGGTAAGGGTTACCCTATGAGATAGGACAGGTTGGTACATCTTTGTACTAACATCAAGTTACATATGAGATAGGTTGTAGGATTATTCACATAGACATTCTCTATATAGGGTGGAGTGAGTATCATGGGTAATGGTACAGGTAGGGCAAGGTAGGGGGTATTACTATGGATATAGATTAGGTAAGAAATTTACCTAGTATAGGTAATGTATATACATATATATAGAGGATAGGTGATGTCATTATACATTGTGTATAGGAAATATGGTTTTAGCCATGGGGCTTACCTCTACATTAAATTAGGTAAAGAGCAGAGTTAAGGTATAAGTAGGAGACATAGATACTTAGGTAAATGGGCTAGGTAATGACTAGAAAATCTAAATTGACTAGTTTGACCTAGCCTAGCAAGGTACAACCTAGTATTGACCTAATTTGACTTCCATGGCCTAGAAAGGGCATAAAAGCATGTAATAAATGCATTTAAACATACTGTTTACTTTAGAACACCAAATAACTCTGTACGTCTCATATGTAGGTTTGTGTGACACCACTTTGGGCATCGATCCTCATTTAATGCTCAGGACGACAAGCGAGTACATTCTCTGATAGTTTTTATTTATTTGATGATTATTATGATTCAGCTTCTAGTATAGTAGTACCTGATTCTCTGTCATGACACGGATTAGTATTTCTTGATTCATTCACTTGTGACACATGTATTATACTTGTACATGATTTATGTGTCAGGATATTCATTCACTTACTGGAAATACCTACTGGCAGCACTTACTTTCTGGCTAGACTTGTACATGATTTATGTGTCGGGATATGGATTCACCTGTACTGGTCAGAGCGGAGAAATACTCGAGTAGACATACAAACATTCCTAATCATACTGGAACCACTCCTACTGGTCTAATATGGAAAGATAGTCATCGCACGCTTGTCAAGCGTGCGATGTGCCGTATTTACCCCACAGATGTTTACATGTCGAAAGCGGTATTTCAAAACACACTAGTTTTGTGTCTTCTAATGGATCCATATTGGACTCACATTATACTATATGGACTCACATCACACCTGCTCTAGTTCAGTTATTTCTATTATAGTCTTTATTGCCATGTTCGTCTGATTCACCATATTTACTTTTTTTGTACTTTAGTTAACTTCTGTTCTTTTAATTTCCTGACTCACTCTTTCCATGTTCATTAAGTATTACATGCTATAACTATTTTTTAGTCTTTATTATTTATTTGGAACTGCTAGAGGTGATGTGCTCGTTCTATCCTGACTGGATATATTTTTCAGATGATTGCTTAGGGGACCTGTGCCCCACATACTATGGATCCGAGGAGGGGATAGCTACCATGGGTCCGGATTCTCAGGAATGATTACCGAGAGACTTAGTTCTAGTTTTGGCTTGTGTTAGATTTTCTGTTAGAACTTTTGGTATGTAAATATAATGAGGATTTTGTTATTGTATTTGAGACATAGATTTTGATACTGTAGTTGGATGTTGTTGTTGTTTTGAAATTTGTAGTTATTACATTTTTTTGATATCTTATCGTGCTTTAGATTGTGACTGAGTATTTACCATATCATTGTACTTGTCCGCCATTTGGAGTTGAGATCTATGACAGGTATATTATATTACTGTGTGAGTTGATAATTAGAGACAGACAACGTTCTACCGTCGATGCTGCGGTGTAGGCTGGGTGCTGCCACGCACTCGTGTCCCTATATCGGGTGCAAGTCGTGACATGACTGGAAAAGAGTGAGGAATAGCCATAGGACGCTTTTCCTTGTCTTGAGTAGCAGCAGCAGCAACTGGCACAGCATTGGACTTTGGAGTCTAAATGGCACGTACCATTTTTTGGGCAGCAACAGTGGTGGCACGCTTGGCAGAAGTGCGCTTGGCACCCCTGGCACCAATCAGATGTTCATAAGTAGTTTAGTCGAATTCAATGACCAAGGTCTCCTGTGTTGTGCCGACCGACGTAGCATCGCATTGAGTTGTCACATTCTCATCGGAGGAGAAAGTCATCTCCAGCAGAGTCGCCATTTTGTTTGGAATTTTTTTTTAAAATACAAACTAACAAAAGAAGAAAAGTACAATTGATTGCTTGGGAAGTACAACTATAGAAATCTGATCAGAAGATGTTCACTTTATCCCTTGGACTATGCGATGTCGGAGGAGAAAAGTTCTTGAACGTGCTGCAGCAACTTCTCAGGCGATTATGATCATTAGTAATGTCTTGAAGAGTGATTTTGAACTCTATTTATAGAGTTGTGAGATAACAATTAAGTAGTTATCCTGATTGGCACATGCTGATTCTGTACTGGTTAGTGTATAATCACCCAGTCGTGCGAACAGTTGGCTTAACTGCATATGACGCATGGCATTCTGTGAGAGAAGTGCGCTTGGTCGTGGGCAATATTGTATGTACATTCTTCGAGATTAGTGGTATGCGTGCCACATCATCTAACTGCTTCTGGATGATGATTGATTGATTGGCGCCAATACATGAATGGCGCGATCTGTTGATTGGCGCCAACTGTCGATTGGCGCTAATTGTGAAAAATACTGAGTGTGAAGAGATTAATCACTTCGTGCAATTGATGAATGGCACGGAGAAACAAATAACCATCATTATGACGAGTCTGACAAAATCTCTTCGAGCGCTGCGCACTTGGGATTCGAAGAGATTTTTAATCGATTGACGTATTGTCAGTCATTATGACTGACAACTTAGCTTCTCAAGAAAGATTGCCATGTTGTAGTCTGTGTGATCTGATGGTGGCGCGAATTAGCGTTGGGCGCCATTAGGCGCTGTGCACCATATGATGAATTAGTCCAAACACTATCTGTGAATGGCGCGGTGCACTGTCTTGATATATTTTTGAAGTTTCTACATAAATAACATTTCTCGTACTATAATTCTATCGTGCCAAAAACATTACTTGTGCCTAAGTGATTTTGAATTTGATTATCTTGTACGTCAAAGCCATCGTACTTTGATCGTGCCTAAGTTATTGACTAAACTCACCATCGTGTTTTGATTCCTCTGTTAACCTCAAATTTTGAGAACAAAATAATTTTAAGGAGGGTAAACTTGTCACTACCACATTCTAGAAATAAGGGTATTTTAGTCTTTTGTGCTATATGTATATATTTATATCATATTAATTAATTTACTGTGCAAGTGACATATTATATATATAACTATAGTGCTATTTTAATTAGATGGACTAGATGATTAGTCATGACCATAGTGGACCTAATTAATGAGACTAGACAATCACAAGCCCAATTTTTGCTAGACTCTAATTAGCCTTATTTAACTAGCAAGACTAATTAGGAATTAGGCTAAACACCTTATTAAGGAGTATGGATTTTTCCCTAAACTTGTCATGACATAAGATAGGGGCTTAGTGGACAATTCACATAAGCCAAAACACCTAACCCTAGACTACATAGCCGGCCACCTCTTTCTATAAGAAGAATAACTTCTTCTTCTTCCTCCTTTCATTTCAAACCCTAACCCTAATTTAGAAGCTTTCCCCCAAATTATTCCTACCACTAAAACATATCCAAATTAGCCCAAATTATTCCCATTCTCTTTCCCATGGAGAGTAGAAGAAAATAGAAGCAAAGCATTGGAGGTTGGAGCACTTGGAGCTTGGGAGCTTTTGGATCTTAGAGCCATTTAATTGGGAATCCATCTCCCAGTTGGTAAAATGCATTCTAAATCCTTTAAATTGTACTAAATAGTGTAGAGGCATCAAATAGGAACTCCCATGCATTAGGGTTACCCATGGAGAGGAGTTTTGACTCTTCTTCTTCCATTTGAAGACTTTCCTTTTGGTATTTTGAGTTATTTTGGGGAAAGTCCGAGAATGATAGTTCTAGGGCTTGTGAATAGGTTTGTTAGGTCCTAATTGTGATTTAGAACATATGGGTATGCTTTCGGTCAAGTTTGAATCCATTTAGAGTGCGTATCATGGGCGTATCACAACGTATCCCGATAAGCACGCCAAGTGTTTGACAAAATGACTAAAAGAACACCAAATGCTGTTAAATCCAGATTTTAGACTTGATTCTAGAGTATACTCATATATATTATCTTTTGTTTATGTATTAATTGTTATATATGGGTATTATGCGATTCGTATAGCTTGGGGAGCAGTGGACTGTTTTGAATTGTTATTTGATATTGTTTGTGTGTGTGTGAGTATGAGAAGGAGGAGGGAGGCCTTGATACTTTGAGTATCTAACAGTTGGTATGAAAAAGGGGGGGAAATGCATCAGTCCTCTAGAGTGAACATGTATCAGTCTATAGGGGATGGGCCATATATATATATATATATATATATATATATATATATATATATATATATATATATATATATATATATATAGCTAAGTGATATGTAGGGGACCATCTATACATATTAGTTAACTGATACTAGAGGGTCGGGCTACCTTAGGTAGCAGCAGTAGTTCATAAAGGGGAATGGGCTATTAAGTATGTAGCAGTAGCAACTATATGAGAGGGGAATAGTAACATTAGATATATAGATAAGAGGGCTCAGGTTAGGAAAGGCCATAGAAGTAGCTGCTTTACCATATGGCAGCAGTCCCTTAACTAAAAGGGCTCATGCAATGTAGGTTATGGCAACAGTGAAGGGGGGCAATGGGGGGTCATTAGCAGCAACTAGCTGCTAATAGAAGAGTAGCAGTAGCATCATCCTTGATGCCTACAGCAACATATGCCGCCTATTAGCACAACAACATGTTAGTGAGGATGAAGTGAGGGGTATTAGAAGCAGGGCAGTTGCAGTAGCAACATGATTGAAGGGTAGGCTTGATCTTGAGTGGCAGTAGCAACTATTGGGAGGGGGAACTTGGGCTATTAGGGTATAACAACATGTGGCAACAATATGAAGAGTGAAATGAAGGGTACCGACAATAGTATCTTGATAAGGGGAAAAACTTTAGAACTAGTAGCAGTCAGTAGGTAAAGAGTATGTCTAGGTAGAAAAGGGGTAAATATGTATACATGTATTTTGGTAAAGGGGTATAAATAATAGTTAGGATACGAGGGTATCTTATACATAGGTAATGTTGAGATAGAGTTTGGTTACCGTGTGTTAAAGAAGTAAGATAGGTTGTAAATACTACTAAAGCCAAGAAACTTAGGGTATGGTTCCAATACCCTAGAATCAGACTCGTACAACTTAGAAATGGCTAGTTTAACCAAGTTGGACTAGTTTGACCTAGAGTTGACCTAGTTTGACTTTTATGACCTAGAAAAGTCCGAGAAGCAAATAATTAATGCATTTAAATATATTATTTGCTCTAGAACACCAAGTAACTCTGTAAATTTATATTGGGTCTTTGTGACGCCAGCTCGGACATCGATCCTCAGTTATTGCTCAGGATATCAGGCGAGTACCTACCTCTGATTATTTTCTTCATGATAGTATCTATATTACCTGCTCTAGATTAATTTACTGGATGCTGACGCGCTGTTACATGGATTAATGCTAAATAGATCTTGTCAGGAGATGTTATCCCCTTATCGGGTACATCGGGTATTTTATGTGCATGTACCACTACAAGAAAAAAGGCTTTTCTTGATGGCTTTTCCCCGTCAAGAAATGGGTATCTTGACGGTTGCGGATCCGTCAAGTAGGCCGGAGTCAAGAAAAGACCCCCCTTTTCTTGACGGTCGCTGACAGAGTTTTTCTTGACGATTTTTGGCCGTCATATGAAGTAGTTTTCTTGACCGTTTTTAGCTGTCAAGATAGCAACTTTTAGAAACCGTCAATATTAGTGAAAATTTTTCTTGACTCTGGCCTAGATGACGGCTATTAGCCATCAAGAAAAGCTCTTCTGCTGCAGGATTGAGTTACTTGTTGACGTTTTATAATGTCAAGGGAAGCTAAAGCCAAAATTCTATTTATAATTCTATATTATGAATCGAACACACACGTAATATTAATAATCCAGAAGATTTAATACATCAAATAACTACAAAACTTAATTTTTATATTAACAAATTGTATATTGTCCATACACCATAAACTTTCGACAAACGTCTAACCACAAATATCCAACGCTTGTCTAACCACAAACATATCCAACCAATGTATATAGTTTCCATACATCTTAAACATGAAGTACTGAAAATTATACAAATAAAACCAAAATAAGTAACAAACTCGGTCGGAGCACATCCCTCCCATATTCACAGCACCTTCATCGTTGTCCCACCCAACTTCTTGCTTGAAGAACTCCTCCTCAGCTTATTGGTTTTCTGCAATACATGATATGGCTCCATCATAAGTTATCTCAAATGGTAATTGGAAATGGAAGGTAGTAATAATCAAAACCAAAGAGAGCTTACTGGTCTGTCCTCCAAGTGAACTACAAGAGAATCTTCAGTTCTTTCGACATCTTCAAGTTGATTTCTACGACTTGGGGAAGCTGCAAATTGCTCGGTCCAAATTAATAACAGGTAAAAAAATCTCAAACAAATCAACAAACTATGAAAACATTTTCAGCAACAAGTAAATTAAGGGGACTTTTAGTCAAAGGAAATATAAAAGTCTGCCGTGAGGGGGATATATACATTGAACTTAAAAGAAAAAAAGGATGATGAACCTAAGGAACTTCTAACTACAGCATTTCAAGGGCATGTACTTTTAAAAAAAATGATCTGATCCACATTACACAAAAACAAACTACATACTGCAATTCATTCGAAGACACTCCTATGAATTCCACATGGAAAAATTGATCTTTGATGTACCAGTAACACATGGGCATTGTTAACTAGACAGGGATAGTTATAGTAAACAGAAAAGTTCAACTTTGTTTAACTAATATCATACTCTTCAATATATCTTAGATATACGCAACCATGGACACAGAAATAATAAATTATACCAAATACGCAACACTGAAAATGAAATCATAGAATATGTCATTCCTATAGGTTCAATTTGTAGACTTTAAGGTGTCAGCAACACAATGTAAACCAATATAAACTACAGAAAATGACCCAA
This sequence comes from Iris pallida, assembly GCA_029216955.1. Taxonomy (NCBI): domain Eukaryota; kingdom Viridiplantae; phylum Streptophyta; class Magnoliopsida; order Asparagales; family Iridaceae; genus Iris; species Iris pallida. The sequence goes on from JANAVB010003400.1 coordinate 58,048,635, forward strand.
AAAAATAGAAGTCCAAGAAATACCATCTCTATGAGCTATATCAGTAAGAAACTTGGTTCCTCCCATGTCGACGCTTGAATAAGATACATCAACCATCCTTCGCATACATCATCGAAATGGCTTTTGTGGATCCTGGCCCTTCCTGCTCTATAATCCTTTCTTACCGAAGCCTTAATAAATTGCAAATAAAATAAAAAAAAATCAACAAAAAAAGAAGGTAGCTTTCTCTTACCACACAATAAACTTTTCAATAAATAGTATGCTTTCAGATGACCCACCAGAGTAAACAAGCAGAGGACCTCCATATTGTTGAAGGAAACAGCTGGCTTCAGGTAGGCTTCAACACATATAAAGAAATACTATTTAGTTACCTACCGAATAGTCATTACTGAATCAAACTAAGAAGGAAATGGCTTCAAAATGATATATTTGCCAACATCTTTAAAGTCTAATATCTTGTTATTGAAAAGTTTTTTTATATATTCCTAACCAGCCAAAAAATAAATAAAAGATACCAAATTCTAAAATTAAGTAAAGATCATATAGAGAAGCAGGAAAAAAAGTTTAAGTGTAACTAAGTCAAGGAAGAGGCATCATTTGGAATGTGTATGTTATTTTATTTTCATATAATTCATAAAGTAATTGTAAACACAAATAAATAAGACAATAACAACAAATATATGTTTATAAATGACCCACATGGGAGAACAAGCAGAAAACTTCATAGTATTGATGTCAAGAGCTGAAAGTATAATTAGGAAACAGACCAAACAAAAAAGTAGCATTATCACACTGAATCAAAGCCCGAACCTAATCCCATGCTAAAAATTAAACTTCTAATACCAAAAGTAGCATAAGGTACACCAAAAAAAATAACATAAAGAAAATGTAAAAAAAATACCCAAGTGAGAGAAGAAGCAGAAAACTTGATAGTGATGATTTAAATGAAACTATAATTAGTAACAAAAAAGGACCTGTGGCTTCTAGGCATCAGTGCAAGCTGAACATTTTTTTTATCAAATGTAAAAGGATCTGCGATAACATAATTATACTACTTGGAAATATAACAGATATCCTGCCAAGAAGAACATATGATACTGCAGTTAATGAAATTTTTGCGAGTATTATGTGTCACAATGCATTTGAGATAGTGATATGTAAAATTTATTTTGTGAAAATTTTGACTTTATGTCAAAATTATCATTTTAGTTTATTTCATCGTGATAACCAACAGGCACTTGATACGTCATGCATTTATTTTTTATTGTACTGGTACAAATATTTTCTGAAACTTATCCCTTAAAATGCAGGATATTTATGATGGGTTGGATTTTTCTGCACATGAGGATGTAAGGTACTCCTTTGGAACTTACTGTATGAAACCAACCACTAACAAGAACATCACTAACTATTGGACCATAACTCATGATGATGGTGACTTACATAGTAACGGTAGGCTGGTGCAGCAGAGCAATTCTTAGTACCGATGCCCAACTCATGATGATGGCGACTTTACGCAGTAGTTATTTGGTGGTGCACCGGATGAGGTACTTAGCCGGTTCCGATTCTTATTTTTTCTCCAAATAAGCATCTAAAAGAAAATATTATGCAACACACAAGTACATTTAGTAACTAACAAGATTATTGTAGTATTAGCTAGTACATTAAGCACATAAAAGTTAGTTTATAAACACCTATTCTGGCTGAGGAACCAGAGTCTACAGGCTTCCCCTTCAAATGCTCGGAACGACACCATGGAGTCGAAATATCTTGCCTCCTTTTCTGATTAGCACGTTTAACGGGTTTGGCGGAGGAAACAAATACCCGACGCTCTTCGACTCTACGATTGAGCGTAAGAGACACAAATCAAGCATTCAAATCATTGATATTATGTTAGAAAAAATCAGTCAAGTCTATAGTAAATTCTTCAAAAGACCCATCAAGAAGAAGAAACCAACCTTGTTCTCTAAAATCCTCGCATTGTGAAGGATTTCGTAGTCACAAACAGCAGAAATATGTTCCACTTGCACTTCTTCAACTCCAATCAAGGAAACCAAACCAAACATTTCTACATTTAAAAATATACAACATTGTTTCATCCTAGCTAAAAGAAGCAAATGACAAGAATAAACCTTAGGGAGACGAGGCATCAGGTTGACTCGACCTATGATGCGGGGTTGCGAAGCTCAATGTGGGTTCTTAGCCTGACCCATTCATCATATTGGGGAAAAGTCAGTTTTAAATGAAATATAAAAAATCCTATGAAAATTAAAATGAAAGTAATGTTGGTAGAGAAAGACTTAGATAATCACTAGTCTCTAGACTGGGATCTAAAACTCCTCCCAATGGATGTATTATTTGTACAATAGTAAATTATTTGATGTATCATTTCATCGATCGAAGTAGATCAGGAGATCACCTTGGGGAGATGAGTCAGAAGAAAGCCCCTTCAGTCGGCCAGACCTACGATGACCTTGGGCTGCTTCCCGTCAATCGCCATCCTGTGCTGCTTCTACTCTCCGACGAGCTTCAAATTTACGAGGTTTGGGAAACCATAACCCTAAATTTCTAAAACTAGAAATAGAGGGGAAAGGATTAGCGGGCTTCATAGGGTTCAGAATTTGGGGTTTTGAAGGAGAAAGAGGCAGCAGAGAGGTGGGGATCGGGGTTAGAGTGGAGAGCGAAGAGGTAGAGGTCGCAGGAGCGAGAGATGGCGGAGATGGCAGGTTCTTCGAGTGAGACAGAGCAGGCGGGGAGCTGAAGACCGTGTAAGGAGGAGAAGAAGTCAAAGAGGGAGGAGCTGGTAGAGATGAAGGAGGATGAGGGAGATGAAAGAACCTCTTCGAGGTTTTTTTTTAAAGGGATCGGGAGTTTCACTCCATAGGAGCAGCTTTTGAGGTTTTACCCAACCGTCAACATAAATGATGCACTCAAAAAATTTCAAAAAAATTACTAAATTGGCAGCTAAAATATGCACGATAATTTTTTCGCACATGCATTACTTGACAATTATCAACAAACCGTCACTATAAAAAATTTCTTTCTTGACAGATCCTTCGAAACCGTCAACATATATGCTATAAAATTGCTAAAGTGACAAAAAATTTGTCTTCCCTTGACGTAAGCCTAAAATCGTCAAGATAACCACTATTGTTGACGATTTTCAACGAACATCAACTTATAAACCGTCAAGAATCATCATTTTTCTTAAAGTGTACTTTATCATGTGCATCGTGTGCTCCTTGTATTCGTATTAGTCATTCATGTGCTTCATGTGCAAATAACAATCATGTACATAACGTGTCGTGATCAGATCCATGAGTATTGGTTGGGGCGGGGGAGTAGAATTAGTTATGTGATTAAATCCCTTAGTGTAATCATGTGTATGTCGATTATACCTTCACGTATAATCGAGTTACCGTAGAATAATCATGTACAACCTAAACCAATCACATAACTAACTTGTGCTCTAAATCACTTAGGGTTTATTCCAGTTTTACATATTCTCTATCTCGTTCATGTGCTTATTTTCTCTATATATATTCATGATACTATTTCTCTGTATTTCTATTCTTGTACATCATGTATATTATTTTATTACGAGTTACATATTTTCTACCATGCAATGAAACTGCTTTCAGAGTTATATACTTCGCTCTAATCCTAACTAGATATATTTTTTCAGAGGATTTGTAGGACTTTTGCACGACCTATTATGGAGCGGGCGTCGATGACAATTTTGACTAAGATCACCAGGAGGATCCAGCTCCCTTAGAGGAGACACTAGTAGTGCCTAGTTAGATAGCTAGGTTATTTGCCTGGATTTGTCTCAAGTTATCATTTCTGAGATGTCATATTATACTATCTACTCTTTAAGACATTTTGTTGACTCTTAGACTTATTTCTATTGACTTGTATTTCACTCTTGGCATATATCTATTTCTTTATCGTGCTATTACCTCCTCTTTAGTTATTGGGATTGAGATTATATTATATTGTGATTGTCCTTAGAGAGTTATCATTGACAGGTACATTCATATTGTGTTATAGATAGTTGTAAAACCTAGGACATCGTTATATCATCGATTCTGCAGCGTAGGCTGGACGTACCCATGATCTCGTGCCCTTTCACCGTGTGCAGGTCGTGACAACATGTTTCATTACATTTGTTGTACAACTTGGATGTATATGCGCATTTATGATGTACATTATTTCCATCACTTGTTCTGATCCTTATTATATTTAAATTTCAGCTTTTGGGACCAATATTTGCTCAGTATAAGTATAAGATGTTTGGTTTCTTTGCTATGCAGCATCAAGTCTACATGAATAGGCTGATTTCATATTTCATAGTCCTGAAAGGTCACATGAAGTATTTTAGTATGCTTCACTGTAGAACTCATTTTTTAGACTAAATAGTTCTATTAATTGTAATTAAAGAAATAATACTAAACATTAAAGCTGTGTCAATATGGAAGGTTCTTTGCATTTTGGAGGACTAAGTTTGCTTTTCCTTGGGTTATATTTTGTACATTTTTGTGCAGTCCCTATCTTAGGATCTTTAACTTGTTATCTTACCGCTAATAGAATTATATTGCATACATCTCGCTTGTTCTCACTTCTCATCTCTGCTTTGCCTCTATATTCACAGTTTGTATTGCTCTAATTTGCTACATCATAGTTCAAGTTCTGAGAGATGATTATGTCCTACGCTTTATTTGTTAGGCCTTCATCGGTATGCAATGTGATCAAGTTTCATATACTTTTTCCTCGTACCTTGTGAATGTTTTTACTATATCTTTATTTTTACAAATAGTAATTCATATTCTTCAAAAAATATAGTTTGGTTGTAATTTTATATATTCATGATACCATTATATATACAGGAGGCCTACGAGAAATTGAAGAGTCGTGCCTCTCAGGCAGCTGATCAGGAAAGGGGGCGGCTGGTACTAGTATGCCACGTATGTCCTCTGAAAGAAATGACTTGTCGGTACAGGCTGTTGGGAGAGGAAAGGGCGGTAGCGTGTACGGTACCGATTCATTAGCATTACAACCATCGATATACTCCAGAGCTCTTCCACTTGCACAGTATACTACCGGTCCTGCACATGCTACTACTTCTACTGACTTTCTCACTATGGAGCAGATGACCACCATTATGTTCATTTTTCAGAGACAACTGAGACATGTTACGGAGTTAGTGTCTTCTATACTGGTGCTCATTATGGTACCACTGCTCGTTCTGGTAGTCCGACTGTTCCTCCTCCTTCCTTTACTCCAGCTATTGTACCATCCGTTACTTCTCCGGCTATGTCTCCATCTGTCGCTCCTCTGGCTACGTCTCCATCTATTGCTCCTTCGGCTACATCTCCATCTGTTGCTCCTTCAGCTACTTCTGTTCCAGCTCCTGTTTTTATGGCGAGCCAACAACAAGCATTAGTTACGTTCATGACACAGTTTATGGGCGCAACCACCATCATCTTGACTTTCTATGTTTTTGTATCACAAGAGATATATTATTTTGTGCTTGTTACATTAGTTTATCTTTTTGTTATATGGATGATCGATGGTAAATGGTTGGACATGATTGAACATGACTGATATATATATCTTTGTTAGCTTTTTTGTTTGTGTGCTGTGTATGTTATTATTTTTTGTTTATATCGTTGGTAAAAATTGTGATCCTCAAAGCTGTTTACACTGTATTGAAGTGTGCCGTGGACTTGTTTATATTACTCTTACAGGATATGCATAGCATGAATCCTATAAATCTAGCAAAATAAATGATTCAGCAACGGAAGAGTGACTAACCGGCGACGAACTAGCATGTAACTAGCAACGACTCAACGACTAAAAACCTGGGAAAAAATAAGCCACTAACCAGCGACTACCCAGCAACAAAGCAGTGGCTAAAACTGATCGTCGGTAGTTATCAACTGTAACCATTACAATCGTAAATGCGGCGTTAGTTAGTTGCCAGTTCGTCGCTACATATCGACTAACTTATTAGTCGCCGGTTAGTCGCTATTTTAGTCGGTGGTTAGTCGCTGTACTACCGACCCAAATTTAACAACAACGTTGCTTTCAGTGACAGAAAATTTTTGTCGGGGGTTAGTCTCTATTTTGTTTTAGCGATTGAAATGACTATTTTAGTGACTGATAGTTCAGTCGCTATTTAGCTATTTTTTGTAGTGATAGCAACCAAGTTAAGCAATCAAAACAACCAAGTTTAGCTTTACCTTGCTATTTTGGTTTTGAATTGGATTTGTAAATATCCTTCAAGTGACCCTCCAAGCCATAGCCATAACTAACCCTACAAAGATGAAACTATCTTCATGTAGGGTTATTACACTATTGGAGAATCTTCGTACTTATACAGTCGGAACCATGCGCATATTAGAGCAAGACCTATGCACCAATCCATGTACATCATACGGGCTGTCCCATGCACCTTATCCGAGTAGATCCATGCGCCAAGATATGCAGCACCCTACATGCATATACAGATAGCGCATATGCAGTCAAGCGAAGATTCTACCCTGCTTATATGCAGTCATGTGCCAAGATCGCCATGCACTGCCATGCTTATAGTTGGAGCAAAACCTGTGTGCCACGTCGAACAGAATCCATGCGCACACGTACGCATGATCTGAATAAAACCTATACGCATCATCTGAGCAAACACATGCACATACATACACATAATCTAAATAGATCTTATACGCATGATTGACCCATGCACACAAATACTTTAGTCTTCTTCTCATTTGTCTTGAGATGCTCCTTGAGAGACTTTTTGTCCTCTCTAGCACAAGTTGTAATCTCCATGCACTATTGACAAATCCGATCTGTCATGTAATGTACATCATCCTCTTCGGATAGTTAGGCCTAACACTCATCCAACCATTTGACAAAATTTTTTCTCTCATCCAAATGTTGGAACTGATGCCCGTAATCTTCTCATGTTTGTTAAAACTTGTACCGAGAAGGATTGTATGACATTCTCCATCTGATCTGGATCTTGCTTTGAGATTGTTGTTCCTGAAATAGATCTAGATGGAGGAACGATCAGAATATTGAGACCTCTTGCAAATAAATTTGCTCTCAGTTCTGATTTAGCAATGATCAGAAGCATAGACCTCTCGCAAATAAATTTGCTCTCAGTTCTGATTTAGCAATGATCAGAAGCATAGACCTCTTACAAATAAATTTTCTCTCTGTTCTGATTATGTAGGATTTCAGAGACCTCTTGTAAATTAATTTGCACTTCCAATTTTTTGAAGCATTTTAGGACTTCCAATAAACGAGTTTGCTCTCTAAATTACTTGAACTAAGTTTTAGGACTTCGAAGATTCATGCAAACGAGTTGCTCTCCAAAAGTACCTGAACTGATTTTTAGGACATCAAAGATTCCTGCAAACGAGTTTGCTCACGAAAAGTACCTGCAGTTACAGAATACTTCTATCCTTCCATATTACAACTTCTTGTCTCAAATACAAATTGATAGAAAGAGAGTGTTCTTCCTTGCAAACGTGTTACAATTGGGACATAACATATTACAAATAGAAAAAGAAAGGAGGAGAAGAAATAATAATAAATTAATATTCTTGTTGGGGTGGTGAAGACCACCGTTACTCAAAGCAAGATTCACCCATTGATGTAAGCCCCTTGATTTTTAGATATTAATTTTTAGTTATTTTTATTTATTTATTTAATATGGATATTTAATATTAACCTATATTTTATAATCAATATTAACTACAGAGGTACTTTATAGTATCTTTGATTTTTGAAGTACAACAATTATCAATTTCTCAAATCTAGTTCCATATTTGTAATCTAGACGAGTCTACCTTCGGTTTGATATATCATGTCCCACTCGAATATGTTCTCTTCCCTTGCACTACATATTTCTTGTACAACTTGGGGCCAAGATGGTCATTTTAGCCCTTACCGTAAAATTAGACATATTTTCCAATTTCGACTTAAGACCCAAATCCGATCCAAAATATTTAGACCCAATATATGCTTTTGACCTATTTTGAGGCTACTACACACATACCAATGGTGTCCCACTCAATTGAGCCCCCATGTGCTATTTATTTTCAAATGGCACATAAGACCCATAATATAGCTTTTCAGAGTCAATTTCGATTCCGTAAACCCTATAGGCCTATAACTAGTTCAGTTAGCCTTGGTTGAACCTATAATAGGGTACCATAACTAATAGGATAAAATTACATTAATTTATAGCAAATTTTGTACAGTCATAATAGATTTGAAACAACCCACTATTGACTTTCTAAATTAGGAAACCCATTAATTATCCATTGATTAAAATATGCATATCTTTCAAATGGTGCAACCAAATCTCAACAAACTTTTCTAAAATATTTCTTAGACAAACCCTAAAATATATAAGTCTCAAACATTATATTTTAACCTAATATTTTAGTTGCCACCTCCCCTCAAAAGTTTCAATCCCAAAATTCCCTCATAGCCTTGGCCGCCGACACCACCTTGTGGCGTACCGACAGTTTCGACCCCTTCCTGACCTCCCGTGACACTCCACGAATATTTTTTATAAAAATAACACGACCCTCCCTATACATTCATAATCTCTTCTAGTACACCAAAATATCCCTACAAGTCAACCAAAGTTCGGGATCCAAGTCTAAATTTGTTCCAGCAGGTATGTTGTATTGCATCTAGAGTTTCATATACTTTCCTACCTCATCTTTTTATGAAACCAAAACTAATGGAAAGATCTTTGTATCTATTTTCATGTCCAATTGGCCAAACACATAGTTCCAAACAGTTTGCCTGAGACGTACATTCTATGAAAAGGTATCCAGAATAGACCAGTTCTTTTGCGAGCCAATTTTTATCAACTTTCGGGCCAGTTCGACCTTCCATATATTTTTGGTAAAAAATTAGACTTCCTAAGCTTTCCAACACATACTTTTGCAAGATTTTGATTTCGTTTGTTAAAAAATTTTTTTTGAGTGGCACCCCACTTTTGTTACGCTTATTTAAGGTGCACCCCACATGTTTACATGAATGTATGACACCCCCTACTTTCAACGTTTTTCGTCCAAGACTTAACAGTTGACCGCTTTGACCAAATTTTTTGGACAAAAATATCCCCCTGTCTGTTGTCCTCTTCCCCAGGTCAACTGTCCGTCTTCCCCCGCCGTGCTCGGCCTCCCTCCACGGCGTCGCCGCACCCCCCCTCTCCGACCTCGCCGCACCCCCCGGCCATCACCACCACCACCATCACCGCCATCATCACCATCATCACCGCCATCAACCATCATCACCACCACCGACCCCCTTCCCTCCCTTCTGCTCTGCCACTACCCCCTCTCACGCTCCGCCACCACCCCCTCTCCCGCTCCGCCCCCACCCTTTCCCCTCCCACTCCCGCTCCGCCCCCCACCCTTCCCCCTCCCACTCCTGCTCCGCTTCCCTACCCCCCACCGCCACCGCATCACCATCATCACCAGCAGCAACAGCAGCGCGCGGTAGCAGCAGTGGCAACGACGGTGGGGGCTAGGGGGTAGAGCAGGAGGGGGGTGGGGGGCAGAGCGGGAGGGGGAGAAGGGGGTCGGTGGTGGTGATGATGGTTGATGGTGGTGATGATGGTGATGATGGTGATGATGGAGGTGATGGTGGTGGTGGTGATGGCCAGGGGGTGCGGCGAGGTCGGGGGGGTACGATGACGCCGTGGAGGGGGGCCGAGGACGGTGGGGGGCAGCCACGTGTGACGAGGAGGGGGGACACAAAAGGAGATGAGGGCATTTTCGTCCAAAAAAATTGGTCAAAGCGGTCAACTGTTAGTTTTAGACGAAAAACGTTAAAGTGGAGGATGTCATACATTCATGTAAACATGTTGGGTGCACCTTAAATAAGCGTAAAAAAAGTGGGGTGCCACTCAAATTTTCTCTTATTAAAAAGCCGAATATTTTACCGTAATATCGAAACATCGAAATCCATGAGTTCTTCGCGTCCAATTGATTTGAAACTTCGTATACCGTTACCAAAATAATTGCTGTGCATGTTTTGATAATAAAACCTAACTGTATATAATTAATATTATTCTTCTTGAATTAATATTTATTAGGAATTTGTCGTTTAAGGAGCCAAACCATGGAACAAGTCTATGCATATTGATGTAGAATCAATATAAGGCTTGTGTATATAGTTTTCTATAAATAAAATATATTAATTGTTATTATAGAATACTTATAAATATTATTCCAGAATTAAATTTATGTTGATAGTATATTACTTTTATAGGTAGAATTAATAGTATATATGTTATATTAAGTAGAGTAGTTAATATGACTAGTTTTGGTAAACTTATATTATTATGGTATATATAAGGTAAGTCTATATAAGGTGAGTGGTAGTGAGTTTAATAATATAATATTTATTATAGGTGGACGTGACGAGAGTAGTGAGGACTTTGGAGTTGGTTAAACATACGCGCAGTCACAGGTTACAGGCAAGTGTACCTTGCTAATGTTCCAGTTTGTTATTATTATTATTATTATTCTTTATTATTGTATTTTATTTCTTGTTATAGACATTGTAGATGTAGGATCAGTTGGTACTTAGCGTCTGAGGGTTATTCGGGTGCCGATGTCAGTATATTGATATTGGGTATCAACCCTAGGTATTGCGATATATCATATTAGTGTTCATTGACATGATAGACCACAGGACACGGACACAATGGATGATGATGATATAATACAGAGTCTGACATGAGATATTCATGGCTAGGGACTCTGTGATACCATGTAGTACTACCTCGCGTGACTTGTTACTGGTACATGATTCATACGTGACTTGACTTGTACATGATTCATACGAGTCGGACTAGAGTCCGCTTGATACGTACTGGCATATATATAATCTCCTAGTCCTACGTATTTTGGGAAAGGGACGTTATATATTTTTATGGTGGCCCATGCAGGTCAAAGCATATCGTTTTGGTTACGTTACTTTGCCCACGAGACTGCAATATGATAAAGTATTAGGATTTTAATCCACAACTGCCTTGCAAACTCTTTTGAATTTGTCCATTGCCTTTGGAACCCGTAATTAAAGTCGATCAACTTCCTTGACCTCTTCATTTTGGGATTCTCGTCATTCTCTCTTTCGGAAGGATGAACGCTCGTGCTTGGTGAACCATCTACTCCATCACTGGATAGAACATAGTTGATAGATTATTATAAAAGAAATTAGTTATTTAAGATAGTAATGGTTTGGATAGACGCCCCAACAAGATAGATCGAGTAGATCGGACTGGCAAAATATAATTTTTATAAGAGACTTAACCTTAACGAGAGATTCTAGTATCAATAGGCTACATCCATTCTACCATTCACCTATGATATAGAGATGATAGATAGAGACATGATAGAGAAATAACAAGGCTTTATTTGGTTTAGAAAGGAAGGTATGATATGTTTTCAATCATAATGAATGAAGTGACAGGTAGAATATATGGTAGAATTTTAGAGTTAGATGTAGTTTCCTAATTAGAATGTAATCACTCCCATGAAAGATTGTAATTTAAAGAATTCGATAGTTTGGTTATGGATAGGATAATTTGATAAGGTACTGTACAATCCTTAAAGACATTTTATGTTTGCAATAAGATTTAGAAAATATTTGTTTTAAGGATATAGAAATCGTATCATATGTAGGAAATCCCTGCCACAAGTGGGTGAGCTGGTTGGAACGAGATATATAATCTCTAAGGTAGTATAAGTTAGATCATAACTTCAAAGATTATCTAGTCTCAATCTTATGAAATCTCGATAGATAGTTTATACTTTAGAATTAGTCGGTGATCGTCATCTTCAGACATATTGATCACTTAAAGCCTAAGATCGCTTTGGTAACTCGAAGTATAACTCACCATCAACCGGTTCAACACATGCAAAGCATTATATTGAGATACCCACTTGGCAGTGTAGCCGATGTGGGACTATTTTGCACTAGTCCAAAGGCAAAACACCAACACAATGTCTTCGAATCCCAATGTAACAAGATAATATAGATTAATTATTTTAAAATTCGGATTTGATTTATCTATATCCCAATCTAATTTTTTCGGATATAGATACATTATCTCAATCCAAATCTAAATAAAAGAATAACTATATCTTTAATATTATAATACAGCTTGGATACAGATTAAAAATGAGTCGTCCAAGCCGCTTATATATCACACACTAATTAATAGTAAAAAGTAAATTCTTATAATTAACTACACCATAAATCTATTAGGTATAAAAACAAATAAAATTCTTATAAATAACTATAAAAATAACTTACAATCCTTACAACTATCTAAGCATATATACAAAATCCTATAAGCATATGCATATAACATATTTAAACTATATTTAAACTAACTACATATTATATCTAAACATATATGATGTAGCATGGATTCCAATTCCGAATACTTCTAGGGATCCTAATCAAATACCCTAGAAGGGTTCAGAATTGGAATCTACGCTACATCATTCTTCTCTTCTTCAAGAGAACTCGTCCCTGAATTCTTGTTTTTCAAGACCACTTTTAAGTTCTCGACCGTGAACAATCACAAAAGCCTTTTGTTGTTGTGGACTGATATTAGGAATATCATCCAGTGCTAATAGACGGAGACTGAGACGTCGTCCATCTTGAAGAAAGAAATATGTGTTGTCACTTTCCTGGTACATCACATTTTTGTCAAATGCCAAGGTCGACCGAGGATGATGTGGCAAGAGTCCATGTCAACAATATCGAATATGACTTCATCTTTGTAGGACTTTTCGATGGAGGAGGGTATACGACAAACTTCAGAGACGACCACGTTGTGGCCCTATTGAATCTAGCCAATCTTGTATAGAGACGGGTGTGCTTCTTTGGCCAGTCTCATCTTCTCTACTATTGCTCTTGAAACTACGTTCTCTGTACACCCATTGCCAATGATGATATCACATAACTTGTCTTTGACCTTGCATCGGCTTCTGAAGACATTGCGACGCTGGGTGGTTCTTCAATCTTTGGGGCTAGTAGTAGTCGCCTAACGAAGCAACTAGATGTTCGCCGTCATCTTCGGGAAGGACCTCTTCTTTAAGCCGTGAGATTTGTTTGTTAGGGTTATAAACTAAAAGCATCACTTTTGTAGTAACCTTATTTCCTTAAATTTTGAATGAGAATCATTTGGGCAAATGTTTGCATATTGTATTTGTTGCAAGTGTTAATGCAAATGTCTAATATTCTATATTGTAGATAATATGGTGTGTGGTGTTACACAGAAGATCATATTATCAGTTCCCTATGGAGTATATAAATAGTTCTCAACCTAGATGGACTTGGACAATCTATTGGAAAGGTTGTAGTGTAATTTGGTATTAGTCTATCTTGACTATAGGTTTACACTAGTACACTTTGTGTGTATTGAATAGGACCACTTGAGGTTGTTCTCTTTGTACTGACTACATAAGAGAACAATTACCTCTGTTATTATGGATGCTTGTGCTCTTAATCCGGATATAATAACAGACATGTATATGTAGTGTGCATTACTTTGACTCATGAAAGAGTGAGATTCATTATGGATCAATAACCTCTATAAATTGGGTAATAACATTGTATGTATGATAGGCTGTTGATTATAAATGGAATCCATGTCCCAATACATCGGGTTGATGATGTCCCCTTAAGGAGCTTATAAGGATTGTCATGTAAACCCTGCAGGTGGATTATATCCGACATGACAAATAAAGTTGAGCGGTACTACTTAAGGATAAAAGATGTCGAATCAATATAGTTGTCAGTAACTTAATTTGATCAACGGACATACGATATCTTAACAGAGGGAGCCAAACGAGCATATAATAAAAGGAGCCCACAAAAATAATTTGGGATTAGGGAGGTAGTGCAACAATAGCTCATTAGTGGACCGAGCTATTGTTAATGGGCATGGATTGTGTGTTCGGGCTGAACACGGGATATCCAGATCCGTTAGGATGCCTAACCCTAATTTCTCCTCATGGTCCCTGCCGTAGCCTATATATATCCTCTATTCTCTGGCCGCCATATTACTGATCATAAATCGGAAGCTTTCTCTAAATTCGTGATTTACGTAAGGAGAGAAAGAGACGGCTGCCAAGGAAAAGAAAAGGTTGGGAGATCGTCGCCCATACGACGTCCAACTCGAGAAAGGAATACGTGCAGAAGATCTTAGGGTCGTTCGCTCGAGATTACCAGGAATTACTTGTCTTATTTCTACCGCAGGTATAATTTGTGAACCCTAGTTTCCGGCTAAGAAGGGTTAGAACACGTATTAAATCTGTTTAACTTTCTATCGATCAATACACACACCAAAGTAAGGGTCCTGGGAATCCCGAGTTCCATCAATTGGTATCAGAGCCAGGTTGGATCTGCGTATTGATTGATACGTCTATATTGTCCAATAAAACCTGCGCTGTGTAATAGTCGGTAGATGTAGATCTGTTCTAACTCGGTTTTACAGGCATCTTACATCCAACTATTATGGTCTAATGCATGTTTTTGATTGTGATGTTTAAACCACGGACATGTCGTGGATGTTGTTGTTGCTGTGGATGTAATTAAAATCACGAGGGTTGATCGTGCTTATTATTTAAAATTTTTAATCTAGATTATATGTGAACTCTTTCGGGAGGCATAGGATTGATGTAATTTTAATTATTTTTGATCAATCGTGATGGCGATCGTGGCTGTTTCTGACGTCGGACGAGATGCTGGTTTTAAGCAGTCCAGAGGCAGACAAATGATTTTTGATGAGGGATATGGCAGCGCTTCTGACCGGGCAGGTCGAACCCTGAATAGATCTGCGCAGCGCCAGATTTTGGATTCGGATAGTTGAGGAAGGAGCAGGAAAGAAGACCATAATAGTTGGATATTTTTCTCTTATTTGTTGTCATTTTGCTTTTTCTGATTATGCATGTTTATTATTGTGTGGGTTTTTTTTAAAAAACTAAGCCTACATTAATAATGGACAACATGGACATAATATCAACCAGTAGAATAGCCCTTATTGTTAAATAACTAAGTGGGAGAGGATATTTATTTAGTATAAATCCTGTGGTCTCCATTACTAGTTTGTAGGTGATGTAATTATACTTGCGTGTTGGCTTTAGTGCCTTCCTCCATATCGGATGAGTATAATTATGGATCACCAGTACAAACTTCCTTAGGGATAATTGTAGAAAGTTACCTAGTATATGTTTATTTCTCCATCTGAAGGAACTCATTACAAGGTAATGGACTTAGTATTAAGTAATGGTATACACTTAGATACAAATAATGGTATCCTCCCCATCAGAGTCACTGCTATTATTTGTATGACCAGAGCAAGACCAACATATTAATTTTATTTGTCATAAAGTTTTGTTGACATGATAGTAAAATTAATAAGAAAACCTACTTGAACAAAGTTGAATTTGTATACGTCCACACTATCGTGGCATGCTAAATTCATGGTGTTCAAGGTGTTGGTAAATTTCTTATTATTGTTTTGAGGGAATCAATATTTAAATTAATTCAAAAAGTTTTTTTTTGCCCTACATAATTTTATTTATGTGATTCTCAGGATTTCAAAAATGGGTTCTTTTAGTCCACTTATGCTGATTCTTAAAGAAAACAAACTTACTGGACCTAATTATATTGACTGGAAACGTAATTTGGATATTGTTCTGACTGCTGAGGAGTACAAATATGTACTTTTTGAGGAATGCCCACCTAAGCCTGATGCTAACTCTGATGAAGAGGTCAAAGAGGCTTATAAGAAGTGGAAAAAGGCAGATGAGATGGCACGGTATTACATTATGGTATCTATGTCAAATGTACTGCAACATTAGAATCAGACCATGGCCATAGCTTATGACATGATGTATAACATCAAGGAACTCTTCGGACATCAGAGTAGAGCAGCTAGGCAGTTTGCTATGAAATGTTTGATGAATACAAAAATGGCTAAGGGTACACTAGTAAGGGATCATGTTCTCAAGAAGATGGGTCATCTGAATGAGATGGAGATCCTTGGAGCTGAAATCGATAGGGAATCCCAGGTCGATATTATTCTCGGGACTTTGCCTAAAAGTTTTGACAATTTCTGCCTTAATTACAACATGAACAAAAGGTTGTATAGTTTGGCAGAACTTGCAAAAGAGCTACAGGATGCCGAATATCTCTTTAGGCAGAGTGGTCATATTTTTGGTTCTGAAAAGGCTTCTACTTCTAAGGCAAAAGGCAGTAAGAAGAAGAATAACATTCAGAAATAGGCAAACTCAGCAAAGAAGGGCATGGGACCTCAAGGCACGGTAAAAAAGCCGAAAGGCAAATGTTTCAAGTACAAAGGGTCAGGACATTGGAAGACTGATTGTCCACTTCTCAAACAAGGGAACAAAGAAGGTATATCTCATTTACTAGTAGTTGAAACATGTTTAGCGGTGTTATCTACCGGTACCTGGTGTGTAGATACAGGAGCCACTAATCATGTCTGCAGTACATTGCAGGGGTTCTAGGAAACCAGACGGCTCAGTGATGGAGAGATATGCTTGTTCATGGGTGATGCTACAAAAGTATCGGTCATTGCATTAGGAGATATTACTTTACTTTTGGTAGAAATAAGTCTTTGACATTGAGAGATTATCTTTATGCACCTTCACTTAGAAGGAATTTAGTTTCTGTTTCTATGTTAGTTAAGGATGGATATTCAGTTTATTTTAATGACAATATTGTTATTAGAAAGAATAAACATTTTAACTGTTCTGGTGCATTGTTTGATAATCTGTATGTCATGAATCCTATTTTGTCCACAATGCAACTTATGGAAATGAATAATATGTCATCTAACTTAAATAAGAGAAAAGAACCTTCATGTATGAACCAAACATATCTTTGGCACTTGCGATTGGGGCATATTAACCCAAGAAGGATTCAAAGACTGGTTGAAGATGGACCTTTGAGTTCATTGGAAGTTGAGGCACTACCAGTCTGTGAATCCTGCTTGGAAGGTAAAATGACCAAAAGGCCTTTTACGGCAAAGGGGTATAGGGCCAAAAATGTGTTGGAATTGGTTCATTATGATTTTTGTGGACACATGACTATCCAAAGTAGAGGTGGTTTTGAATATTTTGTCACATTTATTGACGATTATTCAAGGTATGGATACATTTATTTGATGCACCGTAAGTCTGAGTGCTTTTAGAAATTCAAAAAGTACAAGGCTGAAACGGAGAAACGTCATAGAAAATGTATCAAGTCATTACGATCAGATCGTGGTGGCGAGTACCTCTTTGGAGAGTTTAGGGATTATTTATCAGAGGCTGGGATGATATCCCAATTGACTGCACTTGGAATGCCCCAGCAGAATGGTGTAGCCGAAAGAAGGAATAGAACTCTTATGGAGATGGTTAGATCAATGATGAGTTATTCGGATTTACCAGATTCATTTTTGGGATATGACTTAGAGACTGCAGCTTATATTTTGAACTTAGTTCCTTCTAAGTCGGTACCTCTTACTCCCACAGAGCTGTGGATTGGGCGTAAGCCTAGTCTGAAACATGTTCGCATTTGGGATAGTCCAGCACATGTGCTGAATAGGAAAGCAGATAAGTTAGAATCTCGTACATAAGTACACTTGTTTGTAGGCTATCCAAGAGGAACGAAAGGAGGTTTATTTTATAGTCCTAAGGATCAGAAGGTCATTGTTAGCACCAATGTCCGATTCTTAGAGGAAGACTATGTGATGAACCATAAACCCACACGTAGAGTTGTTCTAGAAGAACTGAGAGGTGAGACACCAAGTACTTCAGTACCAACAGTACAAGAGGATGAACCACAAATAACTGCACAACGTGTCATAAATGTTACACCACAACCGATAGTGCCTCGTCGTAGTGGGAGGATTGTGATACAACCTAATAGATATATGTTCTTGGAAGAGTCGTCAGACTTCGTCCCTGAGGAACAAGATTATGATTCATGTACCTATAATAAAGCACTCCAAAATAAAGATACAGAGTCTTGGCAAAAAGTAATAATATTTAAAATAGAATATATGGATTCTAATCAGGTCTGGAGCTTGTAGAACCTCCCATTGGTATAAAAGCCATTGGATGCAAGTGGGTCTATAAGAGAAAAAGCGGATCAGACGGTAAGGTTGAAACCTTTAAAGCTCGGTTTATAGCAAAAGGTTTTACTCAAAGAGAGGGTATCGATTATGAGGAAACCTTTTCTCCAGTAGCCATGCTTAAGTCTATCCGGATTCTTTTTTCTATTGCAGCTCATCTCGATTATGAGATTTGGCCAAATAGATGTCAAGACAGCTTTCCTTAATAGAAGTCTTGAGGAAGACATCTATATGAAGCAACTGGACGGATTCATTGAAAATGGCCAAAAGAATCTTGTTTGTAAGCTCAAGAAGTCCATTTATGGACTTAAGCAAGCTTCCAGATCTTGGAACATATATTTTGATCAGATGATAAAATCCTATGGATTTGATCAATATCAGGATGAATCATGTGTATACAGAAAGTGTGACGGAAACGTGGTGGTGTTCCGAGTACTTTATGTGGATGACATCTTGCTCATTGGAAACAATATGAAGGTGTTATCTGATGTAAGGGTATGGTTATCCAAAAAATTTGATATGAAGGACTTGGAAGAAGTAGGTCACATCCTTGTGATCAAAGTTCTACGAGATCGCAAGAAAAGGATGTTGGGCTTATCCCAAGTTTCCTATATCGACACTGTACTAACTCGTTTTAGTATGCAAAATTCTAAAAAAGGTTTCTTACCTTCATGGAATTGCTCTATCAAAGGAGCAGTGTCCGAGGACACCTAAAGAGATAGAGAACATGAAGGCAGTTCCTTATGCTTCAGCAGTAGGAAGCTTAATGTATGCAATGCTATGTACGAGACCAGACATCTGCTTTACCATACGCATGGTCAGCAGATATCAATCTAACCCAAGACAAGAGCACTGGACTGCCGTAAAGCATATTTTGAAGTACCTGAAATGGACTATAGAGTATATGCTAGTTTACCAGGCAGATAGTTTAGTTCCCTTGGGGTATACAGACTCAGATTTTCAGTCAGATAGGGATTTCAGGAAATCTACCTTAGGTTATATGTTTACTTTGGGAGGTGGAGCCATTGTGTGGAGGAGTACCAAGCAAAAATGTATTGCTGATTCCACCATGGAAGTCGAGTATGTGGCAGCCTCTAAGGCAGCCAAAGAAGCGGTTTGGCTCAGAAACTTTCTGTTGGACTTGGATGTGGTACCTAGTTTGCCTAAGTCTATTACACTTTATTGTGATAATAGTGGTGTAGTTGCAAACTCGAAGGAACCACGAGCCCATATGATAGGTAAACACATTGAGCGCAAGTACCACCTGATACGAGATTTCGTAAAGAAATGAAAAGTTACTGTGATCAAGATAGTATCAGCTGACAACCTAGCTGATCCCTTTACAAAGAGCTTACCAGCTAAGGCTTTTGATAGTCATGTTATGGGAATGGGAGTCAGATGTGTAGCAACATGGCTTTAAGTATAAGTGGAAGATTTGTAACAGTATACTGAAAAGCAATGCTTTGAGTATAAGTGGGAGATTGTTAGGGTTATATACTAAAAGCATCACTTTTGTAGTAACCTTATTTCCTTAAATTTTGAATGAGAATCATATGGGAAAATGTTTGCATATTGTATTTATTGCAAGTGTTAATACAAATGTCTGATATTCTATATTGTAGATAATATGGTATATGGTGTCACACAGAAGATCATATTATCAGTTCCCTATGGAGTATATAAATAGTTCACAACCTAGATGGACTTGGATAATCTATTGGAAAGGTTGTAATATAATCTGGTATTAGTCTATCTTGACTATAGGTTTACACTATTACACTTTGTGTGTATTGAACAGGACCACTTGAGGTTATTCTCTTTGTACTGACTACATAAGAGAACAAACACCTCTGTTATTATGGATGCTTGTGCTCTTAATCCTGATATAATAACAGACATGTATATACAGTGTGCATTACTTTGACTCATGAAAGAGTGAGATTCATTATGGATCAACAACCTCTATGAATTGGGTAATAATATTGTATGTATGATGGGCTGTTGATTATAAATGAAATCCATGTCCTGATACATCGGGTTGATGATGTCCCCTTAAGGAGCTCATAAGGATTGTCATGTAAACCCTACAGGTGGATTATATCTGACATGACAAATAAAGTTGAGCAGTACTACTTAAGGATAAAAGATGTCGAATCAATATAGTTGTCAGTAACTTAATTTGATTGACGGACATACGATATCCTAACATGGGAAGCCAAACGAGCATATAATAAAAGGAGCCCACAAACATAATTTGGGACTAGGGAGGTAGTGCAATAATAGCTCATTAGTGGACCGAGCTATTGTTAATGGGCCTGGATTATGTGTTCGGACTGAACACGGGATATCCAGATCCGTTAGGAGGCCTAACCCTAATTTCTCCTCATGGTCCCTGCCGTAGCCTATATATATCCTCTATTCTCAGGCCGCCATATTATTGAACATAAATTTGAAGCTCTCTCTAAATTCGTGATTTACGTAAGGCGAGAAAGAGAGGGCTGCCAAGGAGAAGAAAAGGTTGGGAGATCGTCGCCCACATGACGTCCAACTCGAGGAAGGAATACGTGCAGAAGACCTTGGGGTCGTCCGTTCGAGATTGTCAGGAATTACTTGTCTTCTTTCCGCCGCAGGTATAATTCGTGAATCCTAGTTTTCGTCTAAGAAGGGTTAGAACACATATTAAATCTGTTTAATTTTCTATCGATCAATACGCACACTAAAGTAAGGGTCCTGGGAATCCTCAGTTCCTTCATTGTTCTATTCTTTTCTTAGTCATGGACTCGACTGTTCTGTAGATTCGGAAGCCCCTCGTTTGAGGTTTTCAAGCAACCTTTGTGCGGACCCTCCACTAAGCCATCCGTTGGAGTTTTTATGGTACGGCTTCGCTTTCACCAAGCAACGGTGATCCAGTTATCGTCATCATCGATCGACTTGGCCATTGCCAAGCACGATGAAAAGCCTGTTCTACTATCACGCTGCATCAAGTGGTATTAAAGCCCAACAGATCCAGGATTCTAATTTTTTGAAAACATTTAGAATCCTTGTTTCGCAAACAACAATGGTAAAATCTGTCACGCGTGGGGAGTTTGATGTCCTCTTTGGCAACGTAGAATCCTTGTCAAAAAACGTTGATGTCATATCTGAAAAACTGGACAGACTACTGGCTTATCTTAGAACACTACAACAAAAAACCCTTTTAATGACGGCTAAAAAGCGTCATTAATGACGAACCATGACGCTTTTTTTTTCCACAACAACCGTTATGAAAACGGGTGTTATAAATGTTTTTTAAAAGCGTCATAAAATAACCGTCATGAATAGTTTCTATAAAAGCGTTATGAATAGTTAATATATAGTGCACAATTCAGAACAATTTTAAAACGTCATGAATAGATAATATGTATAGGCTCAATGCAGCACATTTATAACACTCATATTACTGAACTCATCACATTTATAACACTCAATACTGCACATTATATATTACTTTCCAAAAACTTCTCAATTCAATTTTAAAACAACTTTGAACTATATTCACAAGAAAACATCGAAATGTTATATCACCATCTTCATTATATTATCTCAAAATAGGGTATCCAAATACATATATTTACAACTACTACTTAAATGAATCCTCAAAACACGTAACTACTTTGGCTTCAACTTGAGCATATCAAAACTGTCAACATCACGTGTAGCAAATCCTACCACTGCAATAATAGTTGCATCTTCATGTGCACCTGAGAAAGAAAATTAATACTAGTTAGCTACAATTCCACCATGCATCTATAACAAGTATTATCAACACATTAAGATAACAAGACATTGCAAATGGTTCGTAAGCTACTTCTTCAAACCTGATGCCGAATGTTTATTTCCAAATTCTGACTTGAACAAACTTCAGGAGAAAATTGCACAATGGACCGTACGGAATCGCCAAGAAGTGGAGCAGGAGATTCAATAAGAAACAGAAGTTACAGAACTTCTCAGAAAAAAAAAGCAAATGGGATGCGTAGAAAGGGATTAGAGAGAGGGAGAGAGACTGAGAGGGAGAGAAGAATATATAGAGCTTTTGACAGGATGCAAAAGAAGAATATAATTGTCTCTTAACATCTACAAAATACAACAACAAGAAGAAAGTTGTTTATCCCAAATCTGGCATGTCTTGCATAGAATCTTGAACTAAGTATCAGTATCATATGTTACTAGTTTGTATACAAAACCAACCATTTATAAATCTAAATACCAGATATACCATGATGCCTAAGTAGAGTGACATCAAGCAAAATAAAAGCATTTGTAATAACACTCTCTTGGCATTAGCAAGATAATAAAATCTACAATAGGAACTTCAAGATACTAGATCGTAAGAATCTAGTCTAGATCATTGAGTAGCCCTTAGATTAAGAAAAAGTGAATATGTCCTGATACAGTTTTGTAGATGCTGCAAATATAATCCAAATCGGTCAGCTATACTAATACTGATATAATTTTGGGGCGTCCATGTTGTGTTTGAAATAACAGATGAACCATTACAAAATGCACATGACATTACAGAAAGTTGATTTTGATACATATGAAGGAAAAGCTTACCGTTGTTTGCTCCTGTAGAAGAAAACATATTTCTGCTGCCTTTGTTTAGACAATCCTTGGCCAAATGGGTCACTCCACCACATATCGTACTGCTAAATATCCAGGACACTAAGCTTTATGTAGCATAATTCCTAGTTTTTACACTCCAGAATTACTGAAACTATTGAATTTAACCTGGAGCAGAAGTATTGGATTTATTGAATTTAGCACTTAGTGTATCAAGTTATCTTTTCTGTGAATACCAGTTCCATGCTTTCTTGGTAGGAAGCTCTTGCTACGGGAACATGGAGTCACATTTTTTAGAGTGAAACAAAACAACTACAATCACATAATTCAATGTTAAAGCACTGTCGAGAAGCATTCAAGAAGTATCAGACTGGTGTATAATAAGATAAGCCAAACAAACAAAAATTAATTGAGTTGAAAACTTTTCTCAATGGGAGTATAAAAAGGAGAATGGCATAAACAAAATTCTCAACTAGATCAACAGAAAAAAAAAGAACTGCAGGACCCAAACATAACTAGATTCCTAGTAAACTGAGTAAGAATCTCAAAATCAGACTTCAAACTAGGCACAAAAGCAAACAATAAGATGCACAAAATTATCATACAAACAAATATACATGCTATGTTGCTAAACTGGAAAGCGGTTCTGAGTACTGACTTGAGCTGGTATAGAGAGCAGTATAGTCATTTGTAAGTGGATATTCATGAAGGAATATTCAAATGGATATTCAAGTCTAAATGGAGTAAAAGTTTAACATACCCTTGGATAAGTTCCTTAATCTGTGGCCACAATTCTTCATCCCTCAACTTATTTACCTTAGTTGATATGGAGTTAACAACCTGGATGGCTATTCTGATCTTTGTAGATAGCTTCCTGACCAATTTTTGAACTTCATCAAGCTTGTGAGACTCGGCCCCTTTTTCATCCAAGCGTTTCAGTTTCTTGCAGTTCCTATCATAAAGTAACCTCATCTTTTCCTCAGCCTGTAGAAGTTTAAAACACAAGAAGAGGGAATGTAGACAACCGCCAATCTTCTGAATCAACTTCTAGACAAACTATATGCTAACTGCAGGAAGTAGAGTTGAGAGGAACTCAACAAGATTGAAAGGAAAACATGGTTACATCAAACATGCATAGTATTATATGAGAACTATGAAACAATTAAATAAATCAACCCAATATAGAAAGCCACTAACAGTAACAAACATCGCTAGAAGATATATCTAGTTGCAGTCTCCTAAGACTTCCAAGTGAAAGATTATGGCAAGCCCCTCTCTTGGTTGTAGTTTCCATCAGCTAAAAAATTTGGCACCTGACTTGAAGGGTTGTCAGATTGATAGCTGTTCGTATAGGTTAGTTTTCTTGGTGTAGCTTTTCCTTATTCTAGAAATATGTTTCAAAGCTGACCTCATCTTGGTGGCAAATGCCAACATCATAATATGGCTCGCGAAATTATGTATGTACACAAGGGGGTTGAACGATATCATCATGGATATACTAATGCATGATAAAAGACTATATGATACACTTTGCAAATAACAGCCATGACAAGTTAATCTTCCCTAAATTTTATTGTTTCTGTAGTCACTATCATTATGGATTAATAGCAACAAATATAAGCTCCTTATCTCAAATACAAGGACCTACAAACTTATAGTAAAGCACCCAGGCAACTCTTGTAGTGAAATTCCTAGCTGCCTGCAGAGCACAGTGGATGCATAGGTTTGAAGTTCTATCTCAATTATTAATTTACTTTTCATACTAGGGGAACTGTATAGCAAGACACGGATGTGTACATATGCTTACATTACTGGAGGGCGAAGACCAGATTATGTGAACCCATACCAGGGAAGATACAAACACCATCATTTCCACATAAGCTACTTAAATTTCACTTAAGGGAAAGTGTAAACATACAAGCAAATACATTGAAGCTACCAAGGTCTTGATTGCGCGTAAGCAGATGAAATTAAAGTGGACTGTGCCAGAAGCTTGTGGCATGCACAAAAAAAAGAGAGCTGTAAGAAATGCACCTTCTGCGGATGATTAAGATAATTGTACAGAGATATAGGAAGCCTTAGAGGGGCAATGATCACAGGTTACAAGGCCTCACGACGGGCAACTATATTATAAAAAAAAACCTATCATGAGGCATGCCACACACCTTAACTTGAGACCAATTAAAGTCGTGAATATTGCATAAGAAAACATTCTTGTCACTTGCACTTGTTAGTGGCAATCCTATGTAGTATAGCTAATATATTATGCTTGATGAAAGAAGGTATCTTGCCAGGTGCCTCAACTACAAGAAGCTTCCAACTATAGAGGATCATCAGTTAATATCAGAAGATGGCACATTAGACATCATCCCAATTCACATGTTGCTAAAGGAGACTAGACACTGTAAACGTTTAATTAACATTAGACAAATATATACACGATTTGAGTCTTAGTAAAAATCTGATGGGTATCCAAATCCAAACAGAAAGCTTCTAAATTTTAATATTTTAATAATAGTACACACCTGATTTATTCTTGGAGAATGGCCACGAGCGGGGAGCTCAGCACGGGGTCAGGGCTCGCGAGGAAGGCGAGCCTGGGGAAGAAGCTGGTGGGCTCGTCCCCGGGGAGGAAGGGCCACCACATCCGCAAGTCGAGGAGCGCCCAGCTGAAGCTGGACCTGGAGGACGTCAGCAGCAGCGTCGCGCTCAATCGGGCCTCCAGCGCCAGCCTCGGCTTCTCCTTCTCCTTCACCGGCTTCACGATGCAACCCGAAGACATCCCAGCGGACCTCAAAGTGTTCAGTGACGAAGAAACTGGTAACACACTTAATACTTCAACATTTACTAGAACTAGAATGAACGTGATTGTCAATAAATGCATTTTCGGTGCAAAAACAATCATAATGGTTAATAATTCTAAATAATAAAAATTCAGATACCTAGCTGAAGAATTTGATCGACTTGGCGGACTCGAGGTAGCCGGCGTCGACGAGGCCGTCGATGAGCAGGTCGCGGCCGCGGCAGGGCGGGGCGAAGCCGTTGTCGCTCATCTCCTGCAGGAACTGCTCGGCCTCGCGGAGCTCATCTCCTGCAGGAACTGCTCATCTCGTTGTCGCATTGTAGATCGCCACCACGCCGGAGAGGAACGTCACAAACCCGCTCCCTATTTTTTGTCGGGAGGAAGAAGAAATTAAAAACCCTAGCCCTAATTTTAAAGAGAACGGGCTCTAGGGTTAGGGTTTTGGAGTTGGAGGAAAGGAAGGAGAAGAAGAGAAGAAGAGGAGGGTGTTGCTGAACTAGAGTTAGGGTTTTGGATCTATCCTTAGGATTTTGGAGTTGGAAAGAGGAGGGAGGAGAAAGGAGGAGAAGGAAAAGACTGACCAGAATTGGGGGAGCGCGGGTTTTAGAAGAATTTTGCCAAAAATTGAACTTAAAAAATATTACAAGTTTGCCACCGCTCTAAACTATTAATGACGCTTTGTTTTATAAACGTCATAAAAAGCCCAGAATTAGTCCAAACCGTCATAGAAATAAAGGTATCTCGAACTTTGATAACGCTTAGGTATCAGGCGTCATCAATACGTCTGATCGAGCGTTATTAAAAGGGTTTTTTGTTGTAGTAGAACCAAATCGAAAGATGTGGTTGATATTACGTCAATACTGCTTACAGAGATGGAGGTACAAATTCTAATCCTACTACCACCCGTCTATGAAAAGGATCACATCGTATCCATAACCGTTGGTCCCCTTATAAGAAATATTGCGATGACAGTGACGATGAAGATTCAAGCCAGCATGAATTTTATTATGAGGGCCCCGAAACCATCTATGCAAACCAACAACGATAGGGCCATGCATACCAATAATAGGGCCAAGGTGGCTAAGAATGAGGAGGTTGTTTCAAAATGAAGATGGACCTTCCCTCTTTCAACGGTCGACTACAAATTAAAGACTTCTTTGATTGGCTCACAGAAGTAGAACACTTCTTTGAGTACATGAACATCCCTCAAGAGAGGCAGGTTCACCACGTAGCCTATAGACTCAAGGGAGGTGCCTCTTCTTGGTGGGAACAACTTGAGCACATCCGTGCGAGAGTCGAAAAAACTCTTGTCCGAAGTTGGCCCAAGATGCGACGACTGCTACGATAAAGATTTCTACCTCCGTATTATCAACAGATTCTCTATCGTCGATATTAGAATTGTAGCAAGGTGCTGGACCTATAACTGACTACATTGAAGAATTCTTCAGAATCTCATCCCACAATAACATGTATTAGACGGATCTCCAACAGGCGACCCGTTATCTTGGCGGCCTTTGGCAAGACATCCATGATCAATTCTACCTGCAGAATAAGTACACAATTAGCGAAGGAATAACCTTAGCAGTAAAGGTGTAACAATAAATTGAAAAGGTCAAGAGTTGTAAGCCCCCTATATTTTTAGAGTTATTTTTTATTATTTATTTTGTTTTGTTTAATATAGTTATTAATAGATACTTTCCCACTATTATTTTTGATCATTAAATACACTTTTTCATAGTTTTGATTTTTGGAGCACAAGAAATGCCAACCTCTAGAAACTTCCTTAATGAGTTTTGATCCAGACAAGTTTATCTTCAATTTGATATATATATATATATATATCGCACTCAAATATGTTCTTTTTATCCTATTTGTGCCGTACAAGTTTTGGGTCAACTTAGGCCAAAAGGTTATCTACCGTAAATCTTGTCGTACTTTCCAACTTAATTTTGGGACTCGACATCGATCCAACCTAAACGACCCAATATAGGACTTCGACCTATTTTGAGACATTACACACATGCCTATGGTATCCCACTCAATAGAGTTCCTATGTGCTACTTATTTTCAAATGGCACATAAGACCGTTTATAGTCATTTCGGTGTTTGATTCTATTGGAAATATTTTTGGGACTTAACCCTAGCCAACCTAACTTAGTGGAGACCACTCTAGGGTGCCAAACCATAGTATAATTATATTTAATTTATTTTTGAATATTTAATAGCAGCCCACATGCATTAAACCCATGCATCTTTGACTCAATCTTCCACATTTCCAAATATGGAAACCCACTAACCTATGTTGCCATATTAGTTGATTGGATGACCAAATCTTCACCAAATCAATACAAACCTCCTCCATATTAATCCTACCTATATGAGGCCAAAAACCTTATATATTAAACTCCTAAAAATAGCCACCCCTACTCCCCACCTTGCAAATCCTGAAAGTACATTCAGCCTTGGCCGTCGGAGACACCTTGTGGTGTAACGACAGTTTCGACCCTTTTTTGACCTCCCATGACGCTCCACAAATATTCATTATGAAGCTCACAAAACCCTATAAAATCCTATATAACTCACATATCCATAATTCCTTCTAGTACACCAAAATAGTCCTATAAGTCAGCCTAATCCAGCAGCACAATTCTGTACGAACTAGCAGGTTTGTCATCTTCTAAAATAGGTTTTAAATACTTTTTCTCATCTATTTCACCTGAAACCAAATATAGTGGATATTCCTACATGTCTTCTATGATTTTTAATAGCCAACTCACACCGTTCGACTCCGTTTGCCCGTGGTGTCCGTTGCACTAAAACGTGTCCAGAATTGACCAATTTTGGTGTGACTTTTTTGACGACTTCGAACCCCGTTTGATCTCCAAGAAAACCTTGGTAATGTCTATGACATCTATATCTACCATCTAAAATTTTTTTTTTGTAAATATTTGCAAGAATTTTATCATGATATGCCATCACTTTGCTTCTATCAATTTTTAGACACTGACACACCGATCAAAACTTATCTATTTGATTCAAACTTTTATAGAATTTAAATATGATATAAATATGATAAATTTATATAAAAAATAATATTTAATCCTAACTATTCTAATTTATTTTAGAATAAATAAATTTTATATTTTTCTATGATTTTTGCTTCCGAATTGAAATTCTATGTAGCATGTTGTGTTGATACTTAAATATAGCGATTTGGTGTATTTTTATAAAAGATATTTCTATAATATATATTCATAATTTAATATCAATATTTTCTAGAATTTAAAGTACATATCTATGATTTATAAATATTATTTTACTGTTATAACTTATTGCTATATATGGTAGAATAATAGTATAGACTAGTTGACTATTTTGTTAATAGTTTAGTCTAAATAAGGTAAGTATATATATAGATATGGTAAGTCTTGTGGTGATATTTGTTAGTTTATTTTATACTTCTAGGGGATCGTGATCAGTCGGTTGCAGCAGTTGAAGCTAGACCGATATTATATACTTTTGTTGTTAATCTAGGCAAGATAGATTGCCTTTGTTTACTGTTTAAAGTATGCTTTCTATTTCTGTTATTTTTGTTGATTACAGTTATAGTAGTGTGCATCTAAGTTTGATTTGGGTGCCATCGATGTTGTCATCAATGACTTGTGGGTTCGTGTGTTGACTTAAAGTTAGTGGACTTACCTTTGGTGGTGAGGTTATTGATATAACTTCTATGGCCTTGATACGTATTACTATATAACACCTTGAGTGAGATTTCATATGCATGAGTTGCGCATTTGGTTGCCATTGGTTCGTTGACTTATTGGATAGTTAGATTGTGTCTATGTTGGATTACTTGGCATTGCGATATGGTTTGTCCGATTCATGGATATGACTTGGGCATGGAAAAGACTACCAGAAGCCGTGTGGACTACCTTATTAGATTCTATAAGCTTCGAAGGAGATTGCGTGATCATTAGCCTTATGGATAGGTTCATAGTTGTCAGTGTGGTTCTTTGTTCATAGATATCGTCTCGTGATCCGATGTCGGCCTGTGATTCGGTGTCATATCCTTATCACCCGCCCATACGTCCAAAGTTGTCTTTAATGTGCACACACATAGCCATAGGACATTGTCTTGTCACAAAATAGTGTGCCACCCTTGTCCTTGTCTGGTTGTAGGTTTGGTTTACTATTTCGATGATGTGCTATTGGACCGTGTTGTGATCTACGTTATTCCCTTATATTTATTCAGTTTATATTAACATGTTCCTTTTGTATATTGTTACGTCCCTCTGAGGACCTGGTTCTTTTCCAGATCCGAATGAGCATCCGCATCCCACTGTCTGCGGACGGGGATTGTGACAGGTAATATTGCTAAGGACATAGAGGTATTGCCCGAGGAGTTTCCATGAGCTTGGAGGATGCTTCAGTTAGAGCCTTGAGCATCATTATCTAGTTAGCCGATGTTCTGGCTGGTTATCTTTCATTTTGCTACTTCTATATTTTATCAGTGTATTTCTTTTCCATGGATATTTCCATCATTCTATATTTTTACAGACATATCATTTGTATTGGATATTCAGTTCTTGTTATATTTTATTTTATTTGTTATATCTTTGTCTGTGTTGTTGTTGTTTGATTCTGTGGATGGGATTAAAGAGATTATATATTGCCGGTGAATGTGTTGTTTAGGTACATCGTACTACGACTAGAGTAAGTCCATCAAATTGGGTATCTTATTCTAGTTTGTACAGTCGGCATGCTCATGTCTTAGTTCCTAAGTATTTTGGAACTGGGGCATGGCATATTTTTGTGGTGACCCATGCAGGTCATGTTTGTCACTTTGGTTATGTTATTGTACTAATGTGAGCCTATAATTAGGATTAAGGAGTAATAGGTATCTCATCCACTTGATGAATTATCGCTTTTTAAATCCAAATTCTTCCTCTCTCATCATTCACCCTGCTTGTTTCCGTACCGTCCTCATGAAGCTTTTCTTTTATAGCGAGATAAATCTACGCAGTGGACGCATGGCTAATGGAGTCAACCCGACCAACGATACCACTCCTAGCAATGGCAGAACTCCTGTTACACCTGAGGACTAGACCCCAGGACTGGTTCTGGCACACCCGATAACCCCTATGATAGTCGCACCATCGCTGCAGCAAGAGGGCCAGACTTTGTAGACTCAGACATAGTAGCAGGATCCTTTGCCTCCACCGCCTCATTTCCTGCCACAGATGCCGCATGGAGCATATCCGCAGCAGCCAACTTATATATCGGTGCCTCATATGTCCCAGTCGGATGGCCAAACCCAGATGTTTCAATTCTTCCAAACCATGATACAGCAACAGATGCAACAAACGGAGGCCTTAAGACAAAGCTTCATGATGATCTTAGAGAGGCGGACAACACTAGTACCTGTGCTAGTACCCGCTCAGCCAGTAGGCACGGTTAAGGGCTATCAACAAATGAACCCGAAGCCATTTGATGGCAAGGAAACGCCAGAGGAGATCACCGAGTAGATGATCAGCACCCAGAAGCTTCTAGATGCTTCGCAGCTGCCAGAAGACTTATGGATGACGGCCATGAGGACTCATCTTGAAGGAAATGCACATCACTGGTGGGAGTCGATCGAGCGAGACATCGACAGAGGTCAAACTTGGGAGCAGTTCTTAGAATATTTTTAGGCAAAATACTTCCCTGCTATAGTTCAAGATGCTCTCCATGGTCATTTTCTCCATCTCAAGCAGGAGAATATGACCGTAGACAAGTATGATGCTGAATTCAGTCGTCTCAGTAGGTTCGGTACCATTCTGATACCAAACGAAGTGGAGAAGGCATAGAGGTTTCATCATAGATTAACGAATGAGCTCCAGAGGTACACTACAGAGCAATCCAGAGTTTTGTACACTAAGGTGTTAGTAGAAGCCCGTCTCTAGGAGTCTATCAACAAAGACCTAGACCCAGTACTTCCGAAGTACCCTACTACCGTACCAGCCAAAGAGAACCAAGGAGGACCCATCCGACAGCCAGGAGGACTTCATCAGCAGAGAGCCACTCCATATCCAACACAAGAACTCCCGACTTGTCACTACTGTGGCAAAAAGGGGCATGTTCACAAAGACCGCAGAAGAAGACTAGGTCAGTATCTAATATGCGGATTTGATAGACACCGAGCCAAAGAGTGTTTACAACATCGGTATGGAGGGTTGTAGATACTACAACGACCAGTAACTTAAGGAGCTAGGCCACCCGTTCTAGCAATTGAAGCGCCGCCATACCCAACACCAGAAGGACACCCGAGAGGACCACCCTTGCCACCACATGAGGCCCAGTTCCAGAGAGCCATACAGCAGTAAGGAGCATAAATGCTTGGTCAGGTCAACGCTATCACACCACTTAGAGAGCTACCTTCCTGTGTGCCTATTCCAGGTACCATTGCTATAATTATATTGTTTGAATACCTTAGTATTATCTACAGTAGTATATAGCCATGTATAGAATAGTTACTTCACCCTTGTCTAAGAATTAGAAATTTCTTATTGGAAGAAGATAGGAATTCATGTTTGATAGGATTAGGTAAATAATTAAGGTAGGTAGAATATCATAGATATTTCCTATAGTGTATGGTAGAATAGAAGAACTAGGGCGATTACCATATATCAGGGATGATTGGCTAATCATAAGCTTGATTAATGGTGATATATTCCTCCTGTTAGCAGCCGAGAGACATGGACTGTCATGGTGCAGGGTTCACCCCTTGTCCTTGTTTGGTTGTAGGATTGGGCTATTGTGCTATGATTGCCTATGAACCAAAGTTGCGACACAAAGTTCTTTAGCCTAAAACTAGCCATATGATGTATTTCTACCCCGATGCGGTATAGCATCTATTTTTCTTGTTTGATATAGTGGTGACATATTACTTTAAAGATAGGATATATTTCTATGTATATATTAAATATATAGTATGACCACTTAGAATCCATTAGTATTAGCATTCGCTAGGAATCTTATGTCGTTAGTTTCCTTATACCATGAGTTAGTGTAATTTCGAGGACAAAATTCTGTAAGGTGGGTAGGTTGTAAGCTCCTGGATTTTTAGAGTTATTTATTTATTTATTTTTATTATTTTGTTTAATATAGTTATTAATAGATATTTTTTCACTATTATTTTTTATCATTAAATACTCTTTTCCATAGCTTGATTTTTGAAGCACAAGAAATGCCAATCTCTAGAAACTTCCTTCGAGAGTTTTGATCCAGACAAGTTTATCTTTAATTTGATGTATCATGTCCCACTCAAATATGTTCTTTTGTATCATATTTGTGTCGCACAACTTTTGGATCAACTTAGGCCAAAATGTTATCTACCATAAAACTTATCGTACTTTCCAACTTAATTTCGGGACTCGACATCGATCCAACCTAAATGACCCAATATATGATTTTAACCTATTTTGAGACTACTACACACATGCCTATGGTGTCCCACTCAATTGAGTTTCCATCTGCTACTTATTTTCAAATGTCACATAAGACCCGTTTATAGTCATTTCAGTGTTTAATTTTCTTGGAAATATTTTTGGGACTTAACCCTAGCCAACCTAACTTAGTGGAGACCACTCTAGGGTGCCAAACCATAGTAGAACCATATTTAATTTATTTTTGGAAAGCAACCCTCATGCATATTAGTTGTTTTCATATTTTTCCATGATTTTCTCTTCCGAATTGAAATTCTATGTGGCATGTTGTGTTGATACTTAAATATAGCGATTTGGTCTATTTTTATAAAAGATATTTATATAATATATATTCAAATTTTAATATTAATATTTTCTAGAATTTAAAGTACATATTTATGATATATAAATATTATTTTATTATTATAACTTATTGCTATATATGGTAGAACAATAATATAAACTAGTTGACTATTTTGTGACTAGTTTAGTCTAAATAATGTAAGTATATAGATACGGTAAGTCCTTTAGTGATAATTATTAGTTTATTTTATACTTCTAGGGGATCGTGATCAGTCGGTTGCAGCAGTTGGAGCCGAATCGATATTCTATACTTCTGTTGTTAATCCAAGCAAAATATATTGCCTTTATTTACTGTTTAAATTATGTTATCTATTTTTGTTCTTTTTGTTGATTATAGTTAAAGTGGTGTGAGTCCAAGTTTTATTTGGATGCCATCGATGTTGTCATCGATGACTTGTGGGTGCGTATGTTGATAGTAGACATACCTTTATTGGTGAAGATATTGATATACCTTCTATGGTCTTGACACGTATTACTACACGACACCTTGAGTGAGATTTCATATGCGTGACTTAGTACTAGATGACCACCCATTGATGTGAGGTATTGGTATATCTCATATGACCTTGACACTTTCTTCATCATAAGTTATGAGTCACATATAAGACAGACTCGCATAGTCGGCTGGCCACCGATACGTCTGAGACGTACGACGGTTAGAAAATAACTGCTGATAGAATTTGCATGATTAGTGGACTTGGCAGTTATTGAAGGTTGATATATATTATGGATATGACATTGATAGACATGGGGTGGGGAGAACATTTCCTTCACATATGGGCCAAGTTTGCACTATCTATTAAACAATGTGAGCTCCGCCGAAGACGCAGGTACTGATACCCTACTGTACTGATTCCCTTTGATGTTCATGAAGCGTTACGGACGTAGGCCCCGGGTACCCAATTTAGGAATTATGCCGATCCTACTGTAGCCAGAGTGCCCATACGTTGGAGGTTTGTTCTTAACTACATATTCATAGTAGAATGGTTAGGCACCCTATTGTATGGATCTTTTATCTTATTATACAGTTTATATGGCATGTTGTTTTTTTCTATCTTGTTACATCCCTCTGAGGACCTGGTGATCTCTCTAGGCTTAGACGACCAGCACTTTCCCCAGGAGTAAGGTTCTGAACTGAATCCATCTTTCATAGCTGATGAGGTCTCACCTACCGAGTTCTAGTGGTTTAGTTTATTAGTCATGACTTGTAACACTCGTAGTGGACATCTCTTATTTGTTTGTATTACATTTTAGAAGGTCGGACTCTAGTTATCTTAGACTATTTTTCATAGCTATTTGGTAATGGATTTATTTCCACCCGGCTATATATCTTTTGACTATTTTATTTTATTTTATTTTATCTGGCCTATTGCTTTATTTCCTATGTTCTGTGGATGAGATGTAGATAATATGTGATTGGCCTATGATTTTCATTATTTACAGCTTATGTATGTGTATGGGGATTCAATATAATGGAGTATTCTTTGTATGCATGCAGCTAGCATATTTTTTATGCCTAGTCCTACGTATATTGGGACTAGGGCGTTACATATTTTTGTAGTGGCCTATGCAGGTTGACGAAAATATTTTTGGTTACATGTCTGTACAAGCAAGCATGCATATAGGAATATGAATAGTATCTCATCCACAACTTATTACGTCCCTTGACTTCATACTTTTCAAAACCTCCTTTGATTGCTTGAATTGCCTTTTGCTTGAATATATCCGAACGTATCCTTACTTTCGTGCCAGGAAAATGCTCCTTCGAAGCGGACGTGCTTCTACTATGGCTATCACATCTGGTGATGCAGCCACTCAAGAGGAGAAGGTCCCACCAATAACTCCGGTGAATCCGTATCAGCCGCGACAATAGCAGGCTACCATGACCCCGTCACGGTGTAGTAGGAAACCTAGACCCAAGTACTACCAACCGGCCCGACTGGGCAGACTATAATATTACCACCAGGAGGAAATGTACCACCACCCCTACCACCACTCTCTCAACAGGTTTCACCTCAGTCTGGACCACATATACCCCTGCCATCGGCTGATGGAAACCCCACCACCCAATTCATGGACGCCATGATGCAGGCTCAGTAGAAACAGACTGAGCATGATGGCAGCACTAACAAGACCCCCACCTTCACCTCTGGCAACAGTATCAGCACCATTACCACATCCTTATGAGGGCTCTATCAAGAACTTTATGGAGATGAACCCCAAGCCCGTCAAAGGTATTTATAAACCACTAGAGGTCTCCGTATATCTTATCGGCACGGAGAAGCTGCTGCAGGCGTCACAGTTACCAACATAATTATGGATGACAACAGTGGACACCTAGAGGACAATGCCAACTAGTAGTGGAAGGCAGAACTAAGATGACTAGGCACTGAGCAGACATAAAAGGAGTTCTATGACTTCTTCTATGAGAGGTTCTTTCCTATTCATGTACGAGATGTCCTCTACAACCAGTTCCTCCTTCTTAAGCAAGGGAACATGTCGGTGGATGAATACGATGCAAAGTTTAGTCGCCTAAGCAGATTCAGTATGACATTGAATCCAACAGAGAGGGAGAGAGCGGAGAGATTTCACTAGGGACTAGCACTAGATCTCAAGACTTATACTACCACACATTCTCGAGTCTTTCATGCAGCTGTTCTAGAAGAAACACATAGCGAGGAGCTCATTCACAAAGAGATACAACATACATAGAGATGCCCCGCTCCAGCAGTTTCACCAGCTAGAGTGGCCCAAAGCGGACCTATCAGGAGGCCCACATTGCAGCAGCAGTAGAGGCCTACAACATACAGAATCCCAGTTGCCATTACTGCGGGAAGCAAGGACATATCCAGAACGACTGCCAGATTCGTCTTGGATTGTACTTGAGGTATGGATCCGGCCAGCGTATGGTCAAGGATTGTCCGGAGAAGCAAGCCTAAGTACATGCTCGGTAGGCCCCGATGCCGACAGCTCCAGCACTTCCAGCACCCCGACCAAGGCAGCATGTGTCGAGGCTTATGGTACCAGCAACAGGAGCACCTCGCCAACCACTACCTCTCCAGTCATTACAGTTTGAAAGGGCCATAGCTAAGGCCCCGGTCAGAAGTACTATGGCCCCGGTCAGAAGTACGGACAGGCTTTCTCGCTATTAGTTGAGGATGTAGAAGAAGAATGGAAAGTCATAGCAGGTACTATTTTAGTGGCTACCTTTCCTACAATTATATTATT
Organism: Iris pallida; assembly: GCA_029216955.1. Taxonomy (NCBI): domain Eukaryota; kingdom Viridiplantae; phylum Streptophyta; class Magnoliopsida; order Asparagales; family Iridaceae; genus Iris; species Iris pallida. The sequence continues at coordinate 58,085,284 of JANAVB010003400.1, forward strand.
TGACATTGGAGCCACACACTTATTCATAGCCACTACTTTTCTACTAGGCACAGTATTCCCACTACACCACTGCCTAAAAATATTATAATTCTCACTGGGGAGGGATAGTACCTGTAACTAGCATTTGTAGACTTTGTCATGTAGTGCTATGTGGTAGAGAAATGAAGGCATGATTTTTGGTTTTCCCCATGCCAAATTTTGATGTAGTTCTTGGGATGGACTAGTTGAGCCAGTATAATGCATTCCTTGACTGTTATAGGGATAGTATTGTCCTTAGACCACTAAATGAGTAGTGTTCGAGTTTGCTAGAGGAGCGAAAGAAGGAAGTGATCCACCTGCATTAGGGACTCACATGGAGATGGATGATATTCCTTAACATCCCATCATCACTGAGTTCTTAGATGTATTCCTAGAAGAGTTGTCAAGATTGCCACCCAATAGAGACATCGAGTTCTCCATAGAACTCATTCCGAGAGCTGAACCTATCTCATCCCGAGTGTATCGGTTAGCACCCAAGGACTTGGTAGAGATGAAAATACAGATAGACAAATTGCTAGAGAAGGGCTTTATCCGTGCTAGTGCGTCACTTTGGAGAGCACCCGTCTTGTTCATGCCAAAGAAGATAGGATAGTGTGCATGTGCATAGCTTACAGAGCTCTGAACATGGTGACGGTGAAGAATAAGTACCCCTTGCCCTTGCCACACATCGACGATCTATTTGATCAGTTGAGTGGAGCAAAATTATTTTCCAAAATCTACTTGCGATTAGGCTATTACCAGTTGAAGGTCCAGAAGGAAGATATTTCGAAGACTGCATTCAGATCAAGATATGTGCACTATGAGTTTTTGGTCATGCCATTCGGTTTAACTAATGCTCCAGTGGTCTTCATGAATCTCATGAACAAGATCTTCCATCAGTACTTGGACAAATTTTTGGTCATCTTTATAGACGATATATTGATATTCTAAAAGAGACATGAGAAGCACGAGCAGCATTTGAGGATAGTCTTAGGAACTATGAGGAATGAGCAGCTTTATGCGAAGATTAGCAAATGTGACTTCTTTCTCGAGAAGGTTTCATTTCTTGGGCATATCGTCACGGAAGACGGCATATCGATAGATCCGGAGAAAATCACAACAATTAAGGCATGGCCCGTTCCCACTTCAGCCTTCGAGGTGAGAAGTTTCCTTGGACTTGCAGGTTATTACCGAAGGTTCATAGAAGATTTTTGATGGATAGTTGGCCCTATGACTCGGTTGACTTGCAAAGACCAAGAGTTCATATGGATGGACGAGTGTCAAGCCGCTTTTGATGATTTGAAGAAACGTTTGACCACTGCACCCATCTTAGTCGTTCCATCAGGACTAAGAGGATTCCCGATTTATAGTGATATATCTGGAAGGGGATTGGGATACTTCTTTATGCAGCATGGCCGTATAGTAGCATATGCACCAAGACAGTTGAGAGTGCATGAGAAGAATTATCCAACCCATGATTTGGAGCTCGTAGCAGTCTCTTCGTTCTGAAACATTAGAAAATTACTTGTACGACAAAAAGGTAGACATCTATACTGATCATAAAAGCCTAAAGTATGTTTTCACGCAAAATGAGCAGAACATACGACAACGTCATTGGTTGGAGCTGATAAAGGATTATGACATACACTACCATCCAGGCAAGGCTAACGTTGCAGCAGATGCGTTAAGCCGTATGCTCATGGATTATTTCTTAACCACATAGAGGGAGTTATTAGAAGACTTGCAGAAGCTTGGAATAGAAATTGTATTTCCTGGAGCTGATGGCACACTAGCCAATCTTTTAGTGCAATCATCGCTAGTAGGGAGAATCAAGGCAACCTTGCTCACCGAAGATAGATTTTGAAGACTTAAAGAGAGGACCAAAATAGGAGAGAAGATTGGATTAAGGATCCATTCAGATGGAATTTTACGATGTGGAGATCGTCTGTATTTTCCAAACGAAGAGCTTCGGCAGGAACTGATGGCTGAAGCACATAGCTTAATCTATTTTATACACCCCGGAGGAACCAAGATGTACCGAGACTTACAGTAGCACTATTGGTGGAATGGAATGAAGCAGAAGATAGCTCGTTTCGTGGCTAAGTGTTTGGTATGTCAACAAGTGACGGCAGAGCAACATAGGTCAGCTTAATTGTTGCAACCGCTTCCCATTCCTGAGTGAAAGTAGGAGCACATTACCACAGATTTCTTTACGGGATGTCCTCAGAGTCCTAGTGGACGAGACGTAGTATGGGTGATCATGGATAGGCTTACTAAGTCATCCTACTTTTTGCCTTTTAGTGTGGGCCAATCCACGAAAGTCTTAGCAGACATGTACATAAAGTAAATAGTAAAGCTACACGATGTTTCAGTTTGTATCGTGTCGGGCTGAGACTCAAGGTTCACCTCACATTTTCTGGAGGAGCATACAAGAAATCTTGAGCATCCATCTGAAGTTTACCACAACTTATCACCCACGGACCAATGGACAGTCAGAGCATACGATTCAAATGCTAGAAAATATGTTGAGAGCATGTTTGCTTGACTTTGGCCGATCATGGGAAGACCACCTCCATCTTGTGGAGTTTTCTTATAATAATAGCTATCAAGCGAGCATTGGATCCTCCATTTGAAGCATTGTATGGTAGGAAGTATTGGTCTCCCATTTGTTGGAGTGATGTAGGAGAGAGATATATATTGGGCCCTGAATTAGTCGTGAGCACAGTTGAGAAAATGAAGAAGATACAAGGCCACCTGCGACCAGTGCAGGATAGATAGAAGCAGTGGGCTAATAATCATCGTCGACCCTTGGAGTTCAAGGAAGGCGACCATATTTTATTGAAGATATCACCTACTAAAGGTGCGATTCAATTCAGAGGACGTGGCAAGTTAAGTCCAAGATACATCGGTCCCTTCGATGTCTTAGAACGAGTTGGAGAAGTTGAATACAGATTGGCATTGCCACCGTCACTAGAGAGCGTGCATGACGTATTCCATATGTCCCAGCTGAGAAGATACGTGGAAGATAGCATTCATGTGCTTGATCACTCCGAAATTACCGTAGGACCGAGCTTGTCATATCAAGAGCAACCAGTAGGAATCCTACATCGTCGAGTGAATGTGTTGTGGAATCAATCTATCCCATTGGTTTGTGTAGCATGGAAGATAACTCGCTAGGAGAGTCCAACTAGGAGGGCAGGGACGACTTTCACAACCACTACCCTCATTTGTTCGAAAATCAAGGTATGATTTTCCTATATTAAATTCTTTTCTTACACTGCATTGCCTTGCATACACCCAACATTAGCTTTTATTTCGAGGACAAAATTTTTATAAGTTGGGTAGGATGTAAACCCCACCATTTTTATAAATTTTTTATTAAATATTTTTTAGTATTTTCTCATATATTAAATAGCTTAGTAAATAATTATAGAATTTTTCTTTTATATGAGAAACTAGCAAGTAAATAATATTTTATAGTATTTGCTTGCACAATATTTTTACTAAAATACTTTATAAGTATTATTTGAGTTTTAGAAATTTTGGGAATTTTTATACAAATATTTTGAGTGCATATATGTATCTAAATTGATATACATGTGTAAATATAATTTTTTTGATATATATATATATATATATATATATATATATATATACGTCCGGCGCTCGTAGCGCGAGTGGCACGAGGGGGGGCTCTCGGCGAGGAGACCCGGGATCGAGCCCCCCCTCCCGCATCCACCCGGCTAGGTGGCAGTGGCCACGGGGTGGATGGGGATGCGCGGACACCAAAAAAAAAAAAAAAAAAAAAATATATATATATATATATATATATATATATATATATATATATATATAAGGGAAAAAAACCAACTCGCGAGATATTTAATATCTCGCGTGTGGTACAACCCAATTTCTCTTGCGCCTCCTCCTATATACTCAGTTGAGTATATATCACTGTTCTATGTGGATTGAAGGTTTGGAGGATTTAAATTTCCCAAATCCTCATCAAATCTACACAAAATCTTTTCCTAACCTAATCCTACTTCAATTCTCCAATGGAAGACTAGGAGTTGGACCAAAATTTTTGTTTAAACCCGACCCAAAATAAATCCCAGTATAAATACCTAGGAGTAGTGAGGTTTTTTTTTTAAATTTCATCGAAACTCCACGCAAACCTCGCACAGCGACTACTGAAGAACCTCGATACGCCAGCACCCCTTTTCGACCACCTGCATGTAGCCGCAGGCCGCCATACTGTCGGGGATATGCCCAAAGTCAATAGAATAGAGCAACTGCCCTGTTTAGAAGCACATCAAGGTACCCTCTGTACAATCGAATTCCACCCCCTATACTTAGTCATTTTTAATTTCGAAAACTATTCTAGGAACCCTATGTGACCCTTTCGAATTTTCGCTAAAGGGACTTTAATATGATAGCATGACCAGTCTGAGATATCGACGCGAAGTCGAGGAAATTTTTTCCAAAAAAGCACATAAAAACAGTCCCAAACCCTTGATTGGAAGATAAGTTTTGAACCAAATACTAAAAATTTTTAAAATCTAATTAAAGACAGTCCTAGACAACCTATAGGGCTTGGCAACCATTTTTATAGATTCAAATTTCATCGACTATCCATCGAGAAATAGTAGAATTTTAGAATTTTTTCTGATACAACATACGCCCTTACAAACCGGGTGACGTGCTCGTGAACCGAAAGCATTGGAAGGTGCGTATCAACTTCGCGGACGTGCAGGCCTCGACGTAACTCGATTTTGCTATGTGTGCGCAATGAAATCGAGGCGTATCAATCGAGATACCCCATATCGGCCTCTTTGTAAACAAGCCTACACCTTTGTACACGTTCATCATCTCGAGATGGAACTTGTACCACTGGACTCGTGTCATTTTTTTTGTCCTGTGTGTCATGCCCCGATTCTGCAAAGTCATTTCACTCGCATTTAACTCTTGGAATCGATCGTCCTCGCTTGGGCGTGATGCCGTACATGTCTGGTATTGCACTTGTACAAGGCAAAGATGGTATATAATTGATAATCTCTAAATAGGAACACATCGCAGTGGAAGAAGCAGACAAATTGAAGATAATGAGGACGTTCTTACTCGTTAAATAGAACACATTATTTGAATTGTAACAGCGAAAATAAGCAAAAAAAACTCGAAGTCACGTAGAGATATGTAGAAATGAACTGTCTTTATTGATAATTGAAAATAGAGAACAATACTTGCATGCAAACTTTATAACACCTCTCACTTTACGTTGATAACCAACTGAACAAATGCCACAAAGCTTACATTTGATACTTTGATACATTTTATTACAACTCGATATACCGACTTGGCTTATAACTCACTGGTACAACTGATTACAATATTCCATACAATATGCCCTTTATAAACAGAAGACATCAGCTTTTGCAAGGAGAGCATTTGCATGCCCAACAATTCCTCGATGCCGCAGGACCGATCAAGTCAATCTTCGTGTACAGAACTTCCCAAGCACAAGCACCTAAAAAGAGTGCCCACAACGTGGGTCAGTACATCATCTATGTACTGACGAGCAGAATCCAGCACACTCGCCTAAACTGACACTAAGTAGTCAACTAAGCAAGCTTTTATTAGAATGATCTTTCTATTTAGGGACTAGCATCAGTTTACAGTTCATGAGCAGAAACATTGAACTATGTAAACTTGTTCTTAACATTATTCATATGGAGGCATCATTATAGCATACTTGGTGTCGTCATGCGAAGGTATTATTGAGGCATCGTTAGCATTAACATCTTAAACATGTTATGACCATTCTCATTGAGAGCATCATTTAGCATGTATGTTATGTTCAAGCAGTATTTGTAGAAAGGCAACATTGTAGCATACGAAATTTCACATGTTAGTCAGGTTCTCATATTGAAAGGAAACATCATAGCATCAGTTTGTTTAGCATATTAAGCAGGCAAGATTGAACCAACATATGTATTGAATATATCACATTTAAGTGATTTCTTACCGATAGCCGTCTCCTCGTACTTGCATCAAATACAGGTTACCAGATATACATACTCTGCCTGCACAAAACATTCATTAGCGTGCATCCTGACTAACTACATGGTCACTAGCGTTGTTAAACCATACAAACTCTTTTCATTTGCATATAGGACTTTAAGATAATGCGATGACACCATAGTAGGTAGTGAGCCTCTATGATGCCTCGCATTATCCGTGCTCCCAAAGCACTCATCATTATTTTCCCTGGCCGAATCGGTTCCCTAACATCTCGAGTACCGATTCGAGGAAATTACATCTCAAACCTTGTACACAAATTGCCATGACCATGCGATTGCGTATCCGACTCGATTGTGAACATAATCGTATGGTAAAATATATTAAAGAAGTAAAGACAACAGCGCATCATTAAGTCAAGTTTGATGACTTGTTCGTTCCCATCATTACCATCATTTCATTTGGTGATCTCAACGATCCCAAGCCTTATTATTTCTCAAGGAACATGTAGCGTCTCATTCATTGCATAGGGACAATATCATTCATTTCATTGCTTATAAGAAGATAGGCAATATTTCATATCATTGCGACAGTTACACAGCATATACATGATTCAGTATTTCATTCAATTTCTTGGGTCGATATCATAGCCAGTTCATTTCTTATTACAAGGCATCTCATTTAGGTGTTCTACTTGTTCCGGCAACGTTAAACATAAGGTACATTATCGATTCATTCTTAGGCATCAAGTTATATTAGTTGTTCAAGTGTGATTCATTCAACAGTTCAATGTTCATGTATTGTTCATTTCAATATTAGGCAACATAAGCATCTCTATTATTCAGTAACTAAAACATGGGACATTTAGGGGTAAATCATAGCATCGTAATACTCTATTTTATTAAGCATGAAGGCGTAGGGAGGAGGGAGGACAGTTCCACTCACTTGTATAAAGGGTCTTCTTCTTCCCATCGTACCCATTCCCACTAAGCGTAGCTCCACCAGCGAGCCACGTTCCAATATCCATTCCGTCTAGTCATCTAAGAGAGAGTACATCAGTCTCAATTCTCTTGATTCCCAACACAAGTCACGGTCCAACATTCTGATCGCATCCAACAAACCAACCCAAATACCTCACGCGGAGCGGGGTATTACATAATACACCCCTCAGAAAAAGTTTTGTCCTCGAAACTTAAGGGAACAACTCATTTATCTAATTGTACTACTTAACTCATTAATGATTCAATTTGTCGTTCTCTTTTCTAAAGTATTTGTACTTCTTATTGACTCACCAACATTCTTCCATCATTGTTATCTTTGTCGCAGCCTTCCACTTCGTTTGGATTCGTACACATACCTTAGGCGTCCCCAAAATATATGCATTCAGCCAAAGTCCGTACTAGTGCGATTCAATAAGCTCACTCTATAGTGTTATCTCTTCGCAGCTATTACTTCGGTTGGATCCATACACATACTTTAGGCGTCCCTAAAATATATGTACTTCAGCCAACTTCTATGTTAGAGAGATTCGATAAGCCACTATTGTAACTCTTTTCCCCAAATCCGACTTACCATCCTTTCAATTGACTTATTACTTCGCCACAATCGTTATCTTTCCAGCCACAACACTCAACATTAGGGACAACTCAGATAAGTTCCTTATCCAAGCATAATATTTCTAATATTTGGGCCAAGGGTATAACTTAGAGCCAATCATACTAAGAGTTCACAACAACTAATATGCAATTCTATTCCTTTCTGAATCCAACAATATTTCTCACCGAGGCAATTTAATTTTTCTATAATATACAATCCGACGTCACCCACTATCGATTACCCGAGCCAATGGTTTAATTCTATGCAACAATCAAGGTTAACCCATCTGCCCGACTTTAGATACCGATCCAACATTCTCGTCATGACCAATCAATTCTCTTATATGAAATAATTGACTTCTCGATAAATACAAATCGAATCTTACCCTACGACGTAGTTCCCAATTAAGGTCGACATATAACTTCAAAAGGGTCAAACATCTCTAAGGCACATGTTGAAGCACATACTTTCTTAGGTTATACTCATCACCACCTCTCGTTCAATACCAAAGGGTCATCCTATGGTTCGCCAACGGTCACCCTATTATTTGGTCAAGTCTCTTAAGGTTAGCTATACCGACAGCTAAACCTAATCATTCAGGTGACTCCTCTAGAGTGGACGACTACTAGGGATCATACTAATTTTTTATTCTTAGGCCAACAAGCTACCAACAGTTCCCAACAACTCTACCCAAACCTATGGGTATCCACTCAATCTGGATAACTAATCGCCATTGTCGACTATGACGACAATAGGTTATGCAGTCCATGGTCGCTAGGGTCAAGTCTATCTATCAAGGGTCATCCTCAAGGAACTAATTCCCACAGAGGCTCATTCTAGACTTACCCAACGATCGACTAAGACTGATCTAGCGACATTAAGGTCAAATCTCGACCCGATATATAATTCTCAACGATTCTATTTCCATTCCAATTCTATCGTACCCACACGGGTCTATATACCGAGACTAATTATTCAAGGGTCGTCGATTTTTGGTATTCTCAACAGAACTATGGAATCATACTATTCGGTCTGTATGACAAAGTCATACCACTAAGTCATAAGCCAGCAATCTATATCCCAACCGATAGCCCTCTATACTAAAATTATCCAACACGTTTGCAATTCTAAATCCCATTCGTTTGTCATTCATCAACATCTACTACGGACATTCTAAAAATCTCATACCGCAAGGGTCGAGTAATCCATTCCAATCCAATCCGATAATTCTTGCATCAATTAACCATTCTCTATGCCACACAAATATTCAGAGTCACTACTTGTTACTTTTCTAGTACAATTCAATTTCTCTCACATCATGCACATATGCAATGACTATCTATTTTGCCAAGTTCTAGCTCAAACTTTACTAATTCTATCATTCGGCAATCAAGATGGGTTAACATCTTATTGCACCTTAGGGTCATAGCACCGATTTCCAACTTTCATACGAGTTACCGTCAGTATTTCCAAAACTTTCTGTTTAGCACCCAACTTGTAATAGCCATATATGATTCTCATCCAACTAATCATAATTATCATTCAATGTTCTAAGCCACAACATTCGCTAGCCAAATCTGTTACCCACAACATAACTATCATCCGATTAGTCTGAGTCATTATCCGACTGAGCTATTTCTAACCAAAGCACCCGTTACAATTTCCAACAATCTCGCTACCCAGCATAATGGCACCGTCAAGGGACACTCGAGTCACCTAGCAATATGGCATAACTTCCAGCTAAGTCTCGGCACTACCCAAGGCTCACATATTAACTCATTGATATCTGATGGAAAGGGTCACGATACATCTTATTCTGAAGTGGTATATGCAATATACCACTCAGAAATGAAGCCACCCCCAAACAATACCAACTCAAATCTATTACAGACAATCGTGATCTAAACTGATCACCACACAAAGCCAATATCTCATGATCTCAAATCACAAGCCAACATTCTTAGGGTCGCAAAAGCACTAGCCAACACACATGAGAAAACTCATCAGTTCTGTTGAACTCATCCATCAATTGTCCCATTCACAATTCCGTTCCAACTTCACATGCAATTCTCAATATCTTACAGCACACATAGCCACATTTCTCTATTCCCACATTCGAATATCATTCACGAACAACATACCATGGCATCGAGTCATTGCTGGGTCATTAGTGTCCAAACCAACAACAAGCATTCATTCATGGGCATCACAATTTATTTAGACTTATTGTATGGAACATTCAGTGAGCAGCCAAGATGGTCAAAGAACTTTTAGACATGAACAACTTGAAATGACTATAGAAACAACAACAGCATAATCGCGGAAGCAAGCTTTGATTTAATCGCGCAAGCAACGTTGAGTGATCGCGAAAGCAACTTTTGGTTAATCGCCGATGCAACTTTGATTTGAAACAAATCAAATAAGAGTCAAAGGACGTAAAGCCGTGCTCTGATACCAATTTTTCACTTCCAGATTTTGTAGAGTCATTTCACTCCCATTTAACTCTTGGAATCGATCGTCCTCGCTTGGACGTGATGCCGTATAAGTCTGGTATTGTACTTGTACAAGGCGAAGATGGTATATAATTGATAATCTCCAAATAGGAACACATCGCAGCGGCAAAAGCAGACAAATTGAAGATAATAAGGACGTTCTTACTCATTGAATAGAACATATTATTTGAATTGTAGCAGCAGAAATAAGCAAAAAACTTGAAGTCGCACAGAGATATGTAGAAATGAGCTATTTTTATTGATAATTAAAAATAGAATACAAGACTGGCAAAAGAATGAAAAGTTTACAACACCTCTCACTTTATATTGATAACCAACTGAACAAATGCCACAAAGCTTACATTTGATACTTTGATACATCGGATTACAATTTGATATACCGACTTGGCTTACAACTCACTGGTACAACTGATTACAATGTTCCATACATTATGCCCTTTATAAATAGAAGACATCATCTTTTGCAAGGAGAGCTTCTACATGCCCAATAATTTTTCGATGTCGCGGGACCGATCAAGTCAATCTTCGTGTACAGAACTTCCCAAGCAAGGGCACCTAAAAAGAGTGCCCACAATGTGGGTCAGTACATCATCTATGTACTAGCGAGCAGAATCTAGTCCACTCGCCTAAACCGACACTAAGTGGTCAATTAAGCAAGCTTTTTTTAGAATAATATTTCTATTTGGGGCCTAGCATCAGTTTACAGTTCATGAGCAGAAACATTGAAGTATGTAAACTTGTTCTTAACAGTATTCATGTGGAGGCATCATTATAGGATACTTGATGTTATCATGCGAAGGTATCATTGAGGCATCGTTAGCATTAACATCTTAAATATGTTATGACCATTCTCATAGAGAGCATCGTTTAGCATGTATGTTATGTTCAAGCAGTGTTTGTAGTAAGGCAACATTATAGCATACGGAAGTTCACATGTTAGTGAGGTTCTCATATTGAAAGGCAACATCATAACATCAATTTGTTTAGCATATTAAGCAGGCAAGATTAAACCAACATATGTATTGAATATACCACATTTAAGTGATTTCTTACTGATAGTGGACTCCTCGTACCTGCATCAAATACAGGTTAGTAGATATACTTACTCTGCCTGCACAAAACATTCATTAGCATGCATCCTGACTACATGGTCACTGGCATTGTTAAACCATACGAACTCTTTTCATTTCCATATAGGACTTCAAGATAATATGATGACACCATAGTAGGTAGCGAGCCTCTATGATGCCTCGCATTATCTGTGCTCCTAAAGCACTCATCATTATTTTCCTCGGGCCGAATCGGTTCCCTAACGTCCCGAGTACTGATTCGAGGAAATTACATCTCAAACCTTGTGCACAAGTTGTCCATGACCATGCGAATGCGTGTTCGACTCGATTATGAACATAATCGCATGGTAAAATATATTAAAGAAAGTAAAGACAACATAGCATCATTAAGTCATGTTCGATGACTTATTCGTTTCCATCATTACCATCATTTCATTTGGTGATCTCAACGATCCCAAGCCTTATCATTTCTCAAGGGATATGTAGCATCTCATTCATTGCATAGGGACAATATTATTCATTTTATTGCTTATAAGATGCTGCCAGCATTTCATATCCTTGCGATAGTTACACAGCGTATACATGATTCAGTGTTTCATTCAGTTCATTGGGTCGATAGCATAGCCAGTTCATTTCTTATTCTATCATTCACAAGGCATCTCATTTAAGTGTTCTACTTGTTCCGACAACGTTAAGAATAAGGGACATTGTCGACTCATTCTCAGGCATTATGTCACATTAGCAGTTCAAGTTTGATTCATTCAGCAATTCAATGTTCATGTGTTGTTCATTACAATATTAGGCAACATAAGCATCTCTATTATCCAGCAACTAAAATATTGGACATCATCGCAATACTCTATTTTATTAAGCATGAAGGCGTAGGGAGGAGGGAGGACAGTTCCACTCACTTGTATAAAGGGTTTTCTTGTTCCAATTACACACATTCCCACTAAGCGTAGCTCCCCCAACGAGCCACGTTCCGATATCATTACGTCTAGTCAGCTAAGAGAGACTACATCAGTCTCAATTCTCTTGATTCCCAACACAAGTCACGATCCAACATTCTAATCGCATCCAACAACCAACCCAAATGTCTCGCACGGAGCGGGATATTATACTGTGAGCCAAGTTTGGTCCAATTTTGAGAAGGTCGATAGGACCACTATTTTGGCGGGCCCATGACCCGATCCAACATGCAAAATTATACACGGCTAGCCAAAAACCAACTTTGGTCATACAGTTGAGTTTGTATCGTCGAAACAGACCTATAAACATACAATTTGATGAATTTAGACACCGTAAATATTGGTACGCTTTTTGATGCAAAGAGGGTCCAATGACGGACACCGATTTGGCTCAAAATTATGATTTTGTCCTTGTATCTAGAATTGGACTTATGAGTAGGCGATCTTAGATATTTCTTTTATGCCAAAAATATTCATGATGTTTATTTCAGCATCCGAGGAAGTTTGCAGGAGTTGACTTTCACTGTTCTTTGTTTCTTGACGATCTGAGTTGCTGGATTGTAGAAGCATGGAAAATATGGGATTCATACGGATCACAACTGACCGCATGAGTACTTTGGGATTAATTGGTCCGCATAAAGAAGAGCAGCATGACAGACTTGGTATGCCCCATGCGGCCCATTTTCACTATCTCACAACCAGACTGATTTGAGCCACAAAAAGAATAGTTACGTATGCGGCTAAGCTGATCAACTCTTCTGACAAAGCTGACAAACTCTGTCAAAACTGACAAAATTGACAGCTCTAACACTCTGACAAAAGGAAGATAAGATGTGTTCAGACAAAATATCATGTCGCCAGACTGGACATAATCATGCGGCTAGAAGGACTGCGGCCCGAGCTGCATGAACCTTATGCGGCTCAATCCATGCACTTCATGCGGCCAAGGGTGACTGCAACCTAAGCCGCATGAGCTTTATGCGGCCCAAAAATACAGAATCTATGCAGCTTAAAAGTCCCCAAGCTACATGCGGACTAAGGGAGACTGCGACTCAAGCCGCATGAGTCTTATGCAGCCCAGCATGGCCGAACACTGAAAGGCCTATGTGGCTCAAAATGACTCAAGCAGACTGATCCTATCCTGAGATAGGACACGAGGCAAGCTGACCAAGTCTCAACCAACCAGATTTGTTCTAACAAAATCTCAACAAGTCACCAGCTGGCGGCCAAAGAGCGGGTCTTTGTGTGCTGTTGTAGCCACGTGGCCACGTGGCCATCTATGCGGCTCAAGATATCTATCATTATAAATAGCAGGGTACTACACCCATGCAAATGGCTGGCAACCTACGAAGCGCAATTTCTTCAAAAGCAAGGATCGTGTTAGATAGTCCAAGGAGTAAGGCAGAGTTGCTACACTTTCTCGAGCCTCTATCGTCACCCCCAGAATCAAAACTAAATAATTGTACTTAGATTGTTTCCTAGGATTTCTTTCTAGGCTTTCTCTTGTACAAGCGAGTTTGCAATCAAGTTCAATTCCTCTGTAATTTTTGTTCTTGATATTTAATGGCAAATACGATGGCGACTCTACTGGGAACATCTTCTCTTCTGATGAGAAGTTGGTGACGCAATCTGACGCGTCCAAGCTCGGCTCCACTTAGCAAATGCTCGTGGTTCGTTTTGACCAACGAGCATTCGAAGAAATGCTCTCTGAAGGGAGCGCCAGCCCATCACAGAAGCGAGCCAACCTAAAGAGAACCCGCAGAACATCGAAGCGCAAAACTGTTGTCTCCGACTAGGTTCTCGAAGAAGCTCCTTCTACGGCCCAAGCCGGTGATCAAGACTCTCCTGCGGCCTTGCTTCCGACCGCAAAGGACAATACTGTCTCCAAATCCAGCAAAGAAAAATACTACGATGTTGAGTTTTTGGGGACACAAGGAAAATCCATGCGGACGAAGAAGAGGCCGCATAAGAGAGATGGGCAGATGACCCATGCGGCAGCTGACTCTGGCTGCAGGCAGATGGCCCATGCGGTAGCCAACTCTGGCCGCAGACAGACGGCCCATGCGGCAGCCAACTCTGGTCGCAGACAGATGTCCCATACGGCAGCCAACTTTGGCCGCAGGCAGACGACCCATGCGGCAGCCAATCCTGGCCATAGATAGAGTGTCTTATGCGGCCCTGTCAAAAGCTCTATCTCATGCGGGCTCGACTCTATACGGCCCATTGAGAATGTAAAATATTCCAATCTAGACTCTTCTTATTATGTGCCTTCAGGTGATAAATCGAAGAAGTCTAGGGCAGTACGGTCCCAACAAGCCCAGTCAACTGTCCAAGTTGCTGACCGTCAGCGGCACCATTAACTGTTATACGGGCCCCTGATGGAAGGTTGTACAGAACCATCCGCATCCAGTCTCCCAGGTCCAACGGACAGGGTGGGTCTCAAAAGTCTTCCTCCAACGATCGAGAGAAAGTGCTTTTACTAGCCTCAGATCAAGGAACAAACATGATACCCACGCACCCGTGTGCTCGGGATACCCGAGTCCATAAAGTGGATGCAAAGGTAGATGCTATCGACTTACAAGAGGTGATTACTCACAAACACAAGGAGAAAGAAGCAACCTTGGCAGGTAATGAGCCTTTTTCGGGACGTTGTTGCACCCACATCATCATCAATTGCTGCTGCGACAAGTCAGTAGTACCTGAAGATCGACAGTCCATTTTTCAACAACTGCACCAGCCAGCACCTGTCCGACAACAATATGAGAAACATGTGCAAATCTCGGAAGACGAGGAATTTCCTTTCGCCTCCTGTAATTCAAATCGGAAGGTTCTTTTCGACAAGGAAGAAAAGAAGACAGGCTCTTCCAGCCCGGCAATCTCAGCCAGCACTGCAAAAAAACTCTCGTCTGGAGGGTTGCCACTGACAGCCACATGGGGTGTCTACCTAGGCACTCAATCCAGAAAGAAGATCCCAACACCTGGGGGTACATCTTCGACCTCCCTGGGGGTATATGAAGCCCGGGGTAGTAGTCCCCTCAATGTATGCGACAACCCAGTGTTCTAAGAGCATACACATGGGGTAGCAATCCACTGGAATTATGCAACATACATGGACGTCCCTGTGGGTGACCACCTTCACCAAAATGATACGGCTTCTTGTGCAGAGGGTAGCACCCCTTCCAAGTCCGAGGAGGAAGACATTCCGATATTCCCCGATGATTTTTTGGTACGAGGGTACGACACAGAGAGCACCTCTACTACGATCCCTTCCACGTCTACCCACGTACGGACAGTCTTTATAGCCGGTGATGATCATGAAGTGCCTTCTGACCGACAACGACTAGAAGTACAAGAAGCCATGCTCCTGTCCTTGGTCAAGTCAGTAGACGAAATCAAAACTGCCTTGTCGACTCAACCGACAAGGACGCCTGGACAAATAAGCTTGGGACCCGCAATTAATGCAGATTCTAACACGACCGCTCCTCCTTTGGATGACTATCCTCTAGGGGCATCCGCTCCTTCAGCTGCAGATGAAGCTAGGGAGGCAAGGAGGGAAGTCCAGGAGCTTCGAGCAATGTTCAATGCCCGAGACTCCTCCCGGGACCTCAGAATACGGCAGCCGTATCCCGTTGCGTGGAGAGATGTTCCTTTTCTGCCACGGTACAAACCGTTTCATATTGATTCGTATGACGGGAAGACCTCTGCTAGTCGGTATATGACTTATTTCGAGGTCACAACCGACCATTTGGCGCATGGCGATGCCATCCTCACACGACTATTAATTGGAGCATTAGAGGGAATCACATTCGACTGGTACCACAACCTTCCAGACAACTGCATCTATTCTTTCGACGACTTTAAGCACATGTTCCTAGAAAGATTCTTCGAATTGGGACATGATGTGACAATGTCATCCCTCATGGACGTCGTTCAGGGGGAGAGGGAGCTAACAAGGAACTATATCGAGCGGTTCTGCCAAACCGTAAGGAGATTTCCCCAAGGCAATTCCGAAAGCTCCTTGATTGAAATCTACTAGAAGAAATTGCTCCCCGTAATCAGCCTCTGGATGGGTGAAGATCAGTTCAAGGATTAGACGACCTTCATCATAAGCACCACCAATGCGGAGGCGAAGTTAAAGAAGGCTCGCCAGTTGGGATTACACATCACGGATGGAGAGGTCAAAGGCAAACGTCCTGGTACCGCCCCCAATAATGACAACACTGACGACACCTCCAATAACCGGGATAATAAAGGCAAACAGGCTATGGTCACCGGTACGACCAAGAAGCCTGAACAAAAGTAGGCAAAAGCTCAGTGGCCTAAGATGAACTACTCATTAGAAGATAGCCATGTCAAGCCTATCTTCGACATGCTCTTGCAAGGGGACAAGATCCAACTCCCTCCACCAAGTTGCGAACCTCGAGCGGCGGAGATGAAGGACCCAAAATACTGCTATTTCTACCGCTATGTTCATCATCCCACTCAAGACTGCTTTCAATTAAAGCGGTACATCCAGAGTCTTATCGACTCCAAAGCTCTGTCGCTAGACTTTGAAGTGGTTATCGTGGCGGCGAACATGGTATCAATTCAGTTCGGTGACTTCCCTCCAACAAGTGCTCAAGACGGGGTAATACCTATCCCCCGGGCAACGATGGAGGCCACTAATTTTCCCTCCGTCCGAGACCAGATGACTGGCTTAGTACCTCTCACTACGTTACGAGGAGAGGACATATGGGTGCACCCAAACTTAGTGCCCAAAGTTACCCATGCGGTGTCATTTCCAGCCAACAAGAAGAAGGGCATGAAGTCCAGATTCTGCCATACCATTTCAACCGAAGCTGAGGATGCAGCGGTCGTCGTTACCCGGGGCTATCTCAGCCTCCACCGACAGACAGGGCCAAGCCGAAAAAAACCCGCTTCGATAGGCCGCTCCGTAAAGATGCACCTCAAGGGCTGGAGAGACCTTACAACTTTGACATATTAGCACAACTGGCTAATACGCCGGCCAAGTTTTCGTTATACGAGCTCCTAAGGCTCTCCATGGATCTTCGTGTCGCGTTGAGCGAAGTGCTCCAGAATGCTGACGCTTACTTAGCCCAGGTCAAACCTACAGGGGAAGACTCGTTGGCAGATCTCTAGGGCAGCTATTGTGCGGATGCAATGCCCAACATCATATTGACCCCACAGGACATGTTGATTAAGACCAACTTGCATGATCGCCCCTTGTACTACACTGGATACATAGGCGACATCAAGATGGATCGGATGCACATCGACCTTGGCTCGTCGATAAGCATCATCCCGAAAAGCTTGCTTCAAGTCCTCGGCATCCCTATGCACCGGCTAGCGGCGACCAATACTGCCATTAGCAGTTTTAACTCAGGAATGAGCTATCCCTTAGGAAAGATCCGATTGAAATGTCAGATCGGTGACCTGAGGATAGAGGTTACCTGCTACGTCATAGATGCAGATACGTCCTATAATATCCTATTGGGGCCTCCATGGATACATGACTACATGATCGTGCCATCCACACTCCACCAGTGCTTCAAGTATGTCAGTAAGCACGGCTTCGTAAAGACGAAATTTGCTGACATCGATCCCTTCAAAGGGGTTGAGTCTTATTACTCTTCGAAGGCTTGTTTATACGAAGAATCCAAAAAGCACATAATTGACGAACTGGAGGTCATCACAGGGCCAGAGGAACCCTTGAGAATTCATCTCCAGGCCTGTAAACCGGGTAAAGCTGTACCCCTTATTGCAACTTTGCATAAAGAGGTGCTCGGTTCTCTCGCCCCAGTTGTGCAGTCGAAACCGATGGTCATCCGACTCACAAGGTCCAGCCAAGAGCCAAAGCCCGTCATAGGGCCGATGGTGATCCGATTGCCAAAATCCAATCAAAGGCAACCGGAAGATGCAAGGCTCTCTGGGGAGCCGATGGTGATCCGATTGCCAAGATCCAATCAAAAGCAATCGGAACACACGAAGTCCTCTGTCGAGCCGATGGTTATCCGTCTTCCCAAGACGAGCCGGCAACCAAGTGTTGATCCGAGACCCTCAAGCAAGCCAATGCCACAAGCAGAAACCTTGGTGGTCAAGTTGCCCAAGACAGCGTCCCAACCTCTGGTCACGCAGGGGGTAGCTGAAGAGGAGGCAGAGCTCGCGAAGTATCTTATTGCAAAGATGGATAGTCCCTCTTCTGATGATGTAATCCCTATGGACAAAATTTCTTATTTCATCAATAAGAGGCTGCCATTGAACTATCCTGAGTGTAATAAACTCAATCTGATGTATACTGTAGGATACGGTCGGGACATTAACCAGCACACACAGGTGACAACCATACATACCGCAAACCGACTTACTCCTATTAGAGGTGCCTACTTTCTGGTCCCAGGCAGAAGAGAAGGGGAACACACGATCATATTTGGCCGAAAAGATGGTCCTCAACCCTTCATGCCTCAAGAGTTTGATCTCGAACCCAATACTGGAAGATTACCGCTTTACCTGTATAGTCCTCAAGCCAAGTACTTCATGCAAAAGCTGGGCTACGATATGGAGGCTACCTCAGGTCTGAATTACGGCAACGGTCGGCGATCGTCTCTGCAGCTGTCAACTCCGTCTGGGAAACCTCGAGATTATTACGGCAGGTCCAAATACGGCCTCGGTTATGTTATACCAGCAACAACGCCCGAGAGCTCCGATGAGGAATACGGGTGGCATTCTCACTCATCCGAATCACCTACACACGATTTCGATGACAGCATCAGAGATATATTCAGGCAGACTTTATCGGTCAACATGGCATCCGCTGATATTGAAGGGAAAGACGAAGATCTACTTGAACCTCTTGAATTGGAGCCATGGGTCCAACAACTGGATGCACAATGGGAGAAGCGCTTTGAACTACGTGACCCTCCCATTGAAGATGAGGTCATACAAGTTGACCTCGGTGATGAATCCTCTCCAAAGACAATCTTCGTCAGCAAAAGCTTGATGGACGAAGAGCGGGAGTCATTGTTGCAACTCGTCAGATAATATATCAACGTTTTTGCCTGGAGCTATGAAGACATGCCATGGTATTCATCCGGACGTAAAACTAGTCAAACAGCAGCAACGGCGGTTCTGTCTAGACATCATAAACTCCATTAAAGCGGAAGTAAATAAGCTTATAGCTAGCGGTTTCATCCGCGAGGAGTAGCACCCAGACTGGATCGCTAATATAGTACTAGTCGTCAAGAAGAACAAAAAGATCCGAATCTGCATCGACTTCTGCAATCTGAATACAGCATGTCCTAAGGATGAATTTTCTCTTCCCATCACCAACATAATGATCGATAATACGTGTGGCTCCGAGCGCATGTCCTTTATGGATGGCTTTTCAGGATACAATCAAGTCAAAATGTTTCATGACGATGAAAAGTATACATCATTCCGAACACCGATCGGTGTGTATTGTTACACAGTCGTGCCTTTTGGCCTGAAGAACGCCGGTGCTACATATCAATGGGCTATGAGCGTTATCTTCAGAGATCACTTGCGCAAGACGGTGGAGTGTTACGTTGACGACAACGTCGTTAAAAGCCGCTCCAACATGATCACTTACATGATTGGAGGACAGTGTTCGACCTTATGCGAGCGCACAATCTGAAGATGAATTCCACCAATTCCTTCCTGGGTGTGTCCAGCAGGAAGTTCTTGGGCTTTGTCATTACTTTCCGGGGCATTCACATAGACCCCGATAAGATAAAGGAAATCCTGGAGATGAGTCCATCGAGGAACCTCCGTGAACTCCGCTGCCTTCAGGGATGATTAGCCTACATCAGGAGGTTCATATCTAACCTCTCAGGACGATGTCAACCCTTCACACAACTCATGAAGAAAGGCGTCTCTTTCATATGGAATGAAGAATGTCAATGCACCTTTGATGACATTAAGGAATACCTGTCGAATCCGCCAGTTCTGGTAGCCCCGGTCGCCGGAAAAGCCTTCCTGCTATATGTATAGACGATGAAACACTCCCTTGGTGACTTGCTAGCACAGAACAATCATGCGGGACACGAACAAGCCATCTATTATCTCAGTCGAATGATGGTGGGGCCGGAGCATAGGTACACCGCCGTGGAGAAGGAATGCCTTGCCTTGGTATTCGCCATTCAGAAAACACGATACTATGTGTCAAGGAGGACCATCCACGTTGTCTCGCGAGTTAATCCCCTTAGGGTTCTCATGACTAAGCCAGGCGTACTCATTTCTCGTCTAGCCACTTGGGCGATACTATTATCTCCCTATGACATGGTCTTCGTTCCGCAGAAGGCTGTCAAAGGTCAAGCCTTGGCCGACTTTCTAGCAACCCATCCAGGCTCAAAAACAGCCAGAATCTATGTAGAAATCCAGACGAAGTCCTTAACTCAAACATGACTTCACATGATGATGTTTGGCAAATGTTCTTTGACGGTGCTTCAAGAACAGGGCCATATGGTGATATCGTCGCTGGAGTCGTGGTAGTATTAATTTCTCCCTCTGGGTTAGTAGTCAATCGGGCATATTCTCTTACGGAACCTTGTTCAAACAATGTAGCCGAATATAACGCTCTAGTTATCAGACTCTGACTCGTAAAAGAGGTAGGGGTCAAATACCTGGAAACGTATGGCGACTCACAGCTGATCGTTAATGAAATTCGAGGCTCATACGAGGTTCATAACGTGGACCTGATTCTCTATCATCAGACAACAATTGCCATCATTGCAACCTTGGAGGGGTTCTTTATAGAGCATGTTCCTAGGCTCTAGAATATTGAAGCCGATGCCCTAGCAGGCCTCGCCGCTTCTTTGGCGGTTCCAAATTATGCTCATCATCTAGTCGACGTGATAGGCCATGAGTTGGTCTGTCCCAAAAATAACGTTCAACTGGATATGAGTTACTCCACCCAGATAACCAATAACGTGGAAGACTGGAGACTCCCTGTAGAAGCATGATAATTTCAGCAAATAAAGCCTTATGCGCCCAAGCCAAAAGAGGACATATACGCCCAAATGAAGCTCCAATATGCTCAAGTCACCCAGTGAAGCTCCTACGTGCCCATCATCCTGCGAAGCTCTATGCGCCCAAGCCTGTGAAGCTCTATGCGCCCAAGCCCCCCACTGTAAAGTAGGGCTCATGGCCTGAAACAGGGCTATGTGCCTAAGCCTGACTCGGTCAAAGCTATGTCAAAACGTGCACCGAAGCGTACGGCCACGTCAGACTCCACGAGCAGTCGTGCACGGAAGCATGTAGCTACGTCAACACTACGACCAACCCACAATCTCGCAGCCTGAATGTGCCTACACCCTATGCGCCCAAGACAGGACTATGCGCCCACATGAAAACCAGTGTGTTTTCCTCATGTGGGTGCATAACATCATCCCAGCACAAGAACGACTATAAAAAGGGGGCCTCATCCCTCTTCAAAGGACAGAACGAAGAGCATTTTCAAGAGCCAAATTGCTGTACTTCTTGCCAGTAAGCCGGGAGTTAGCAATTTTCTTAGGTTTTCTCCCACTTTTGTAATCGGAGTGTCAACGGAGTAAAAGAGCAACTGCCGCTCGATCTCCATCGTCCCATTCCCCAGAATTCTTTTTTGTACTCGGGGATCCTCAGCGCAGGATCTCTCAGGCATACTCGATTTGTGGTACCTTACGACAATAAAGAAAGGACAGCGTTTTCTTCTTCTTTTTATGTGTGTCCACAAAAATAGTGACTCTGCTGGGGACTACCTTTTTCTCTGACTATAAGGTGGTGATGCAATTCGATACCGACAAAGTGGGGAGCACTCAAAAGATGCTGATCGTAAAGTTCGATCAGCAGGTGTTCGAAGAGATGCTCTCGAGGGATGGCTATACTCCCTCAAAATCAGTGAAGCCAAACAAGTCTCGCAAGACTTGGCTTCCAAAGGCTCGTTGTGCATATCCTGTTAGTGTCATAGCAGATATGCAACTAGAGAACTCTGTCACATGGGCTCATAACTCTGCCACAGAAGTTTCCCAAATGGAGAAGGCTCGCACCGTTCTAGGCTCTGCTAGCCCAGTGACTTCTTTTCTGCACAACCAACAACAGAGTGTTCGACGCTCAAGACTTGGCAAAGAAAAATACTATAAGGCCAAGAATCGGGGTGTGCGACACTCAGGGCAAACTCAGCGAGGCTCACAAACGAAGGAGGCAAAACTGGAAGAAAAAGCGCTGCTCCACCAAGCATGCGCCCAAAGCCATGCACCCAAGGAGATGTTTGGGCGCATAACCCCAACTAGAATGCTTCTGTCTTCAACAGACAGGACATCCAAGGTCATGCGCCCAAGGCTATGTGCCCAGGCTCACTGGATCCATACTATGCACCCACATCAAGGAGGCTCAGACATGCTGTCAAGGAGCCTGTTCCCAAGGCCATTCTCCAAGGCCTATGCGCCCACAGCAAAAAGACAGGCCCTAACGCGTATAGCACGGTGTTGTCTTCAAGGACATTACAGAACTTAGGTGTGGGGGTTGTCCCTGCACGTGAACTAAGTCTAGATGCGCCAACTCTCCTTACGAACCTGCATACAAATCTCGACGATGCATGCAACATGGGTTGTAAGGCAAAACTCCCTTCCGCTGACTTGCGTGACATGAAAAATCATAAACGTAAAGCGAGAAAGGAAATAACAATTCATAGTGCACATTTGTGCACCAGTATTGTTATCAACTGTTGCTTCTCCAAAGCAACAAGAGTGCCTCAGAGAAAGTCCGTGTTTCGACGGCTGTATTTTTCTGATGATGAAAAGCTACTGTGTGTTTCATCCAACATGGCTTAATAGGATCCCCTTACGGAAGCCCCAATCAAAGACGGTGGACTATGAACCCAACTTTCTCTCTCAGTTTTGCGAGAAGAAGAAGTCTACCAACAGATGGCCAGCAGGCTGTCACATCTGAAGGAGTCTATATGGATACTCGGTCAAAGGCAAGATTATGTATGGACGACGAAGACTCCCAAGCTGGGGGTAGTATTCCCTCAGAGTCTGAAGCGGATGACCTTCACACTGGGGGTAGCCTTCCAGAGGACGACGATCCCTCCGAATCTGATGACGATTATCTACCTCCTCTACCTGAAGATGAAGGACTTGTCCACTCGGAGATAGATAGTATCAGCACCAGTTGTACTATTTCCTCTATTCATCCTCGTATGTTATCTACATACATGGCAGACAAAGAAAGACCTGAAGAAGCTAGTGATCAGACCAGCAAACGGCTAGAGGGTTTTGAAATAACATTTGCCAAGATCACTGATATGCTTACCAGTATCATGGCGGTTCAAGCTGCTGGGGCTGTTCCTCCACCTCAATAAAACGTTTTGGCCCATGCTAGTCCGGCTCATAGCAACAACCCTCCTTTACTACAAAAGAAGTTTCATTCCGTTGTGCCTCCTCCAAATCTTACAAATGCTGGGGTGGTCCTTCGCCAACGACGCCTGACAACCGTTCAGCAGCCGTTTTCTAATACCTGCTCAATCAATAGGATGCAATTGATTCCCTGGTTGCCCGTCTAGATACCATCTCACACAAAGATGAGCTTCAGAAGATGGGGATATCTCAACCGTATCTCCCTGAGTGGGAGAATGCTACTTGCCCTCCTAACTACAAGCTGCTGACGCTGAATTCATTTGACGGGTTGACTTCTCCTCGTCAACACATGACATACTTCAACACGCAGACTCTACACTTGTCCAGAGACGATATGTTCTTGTCGAAGCTGTTTATTAGCACCTTGCAGGGGGTAGCTTTTGAATGGTTCTGCAGTCTGCCTGACGGATGTATCAATTCATTTAAAGACTTGGAGAGGTTGTTCCTCAACAGGTTTTACGAGAGTGACATGTATGTTAGTATGTCCACCCTCATCGAGACCAAGCAAAGGAGGACAGAATCTGTCATCACCTTCATCTAACGCTTCAGGCGGCTAGCACTGAAGATGCCCTTCGGTATACCAGACTCAAAATTTATGGATACTTGTCGATATAACTTCCTTCCTATAGTGAAGTTTTGTCTGGGTATACATAAGTATGATACATGGCCCACTTTTATTGGGGCCGCTGATGCCGCTGAAAATGACGTTCCTAACCTGGAACTACTGGGGTTGGAAACACCCAAATCCGAAGACAAGGGCAAGCATCCTCAAACTATCCCTGTTCGTGGGGGTAAAGGGAAAGAAATCCTGAAGGTCGACACTTTCAAAGGAGCTTCCAATTCTTAGGGCGCCTCCGACAAGCCTAAGGAGAACTTCTCCTTTGATGAAGACGATGTCATTACCATCTTTCATACATTGACAAAGGATAATAAGCTGACATTGCCTACACCATGACGTTCTGCAGAGGCGAACCAGCTCAACGATCCCAAGTACTGTCTATGTCATCAGTACGTGCATCATTCCACCAAGGACTGCATCGTCCTGAAAAAGAAGATACAATAGCTTATCGACAGCCAAGTGATCAACCTCAAAGCTGAAGACAAGGTCGTATCTTCTAACATGATCTCTCTTCAGTTTGGTGACTTTTCTCCCACAGAATTTCCAGACGGCGTGGTCCCGATTCCCAAGGCAATAATGGAAGTCGTCAACCTACCGCCAGCTCGCAACTATACCTTGGTGCCACTCACGACTGAACGTGGTGAGATCATATGGGTCCATCCGGACCTTGTGTAAGAAGCGATACAGGGGGTGGTACCTCCCAAAGCAAAAAATGGGCAAAAAATATAAGTCATGCCATATGGTATCCTTTTCCATCTACGAGTTTCTATCTGGCGAGACGCGATCGGGGAAGTCTTATCTTCGGACATACGACCCCGTACAAGAAGAAGCAGTACCTTCTCAACCTCCTGCTGCCCCCACAAGCTCAAAAGCCGGCCCGTCTAAGCCTCCAACTTCGGACAAAGCCAAGCAGAAGGAGACACGGTTTGACAAGTCTCTGAAGGTGCCAACTCCCGAAGGCACGGATCGGCCCTATAACTTTGACATACTGGTATAGCTAGCCAATACACCTGCCAGGTTGTCTCTGTTCGATCTTTTGCGACTCTCTAAAGAAACGCGAAAGGCCTTAAGTGAAGATTTACTACATGTCGACTCTTATTTCGCGGAAGTCAAAGCCCCTGCTGAAGACCATGTCTCTTGTCCCTACTGCCACAGTACTATGGAAATGGTGCCCAATATTACCTTTTCACAGAAGGACATGCTACTAAAAAATAATCCTCATGATAGACCCATGTACTATACAGGGTATATCGGGGCGATCAAGGTGGACCGCATGCACATCGATCCAGGATCCTCCCTCAGCAACATTCCTAGAAGTTTACTTCAAATTCTGGGAATCCTTCTGCACAAGCTATCTGCAACCAACACAACTATCATGGCTTTCAATGCTGGTCGAAGCCACCCGCTGGGCAAGATCCGTCTCAAGTGCCAGATCGGTGATCTTCGAATGGAGGTTTCTTGCTATGTAATCGATGCCAATGTATCCTACAATATCTTGTTAGGACGTCCATGGATACACGAGAACATGGTCGTTCCTTCCACACTTCACCAGTGCTTCAAATACGTCAACAGTGACGGTGTCGTGAAGACAGAGTTTGTCGATGTTGATCCTTTTACGGGCATCGAAGCCTACTATGGAGATTCGGTACTTTACCAATCTCCGCCCCCCAAGGATGATGGCAACGAAGCTGACAATGAGGCTGAAGTGAGTTCATCCTCCAATGATGGTCCCCTGATCATCCGAGTCAAAGGATGTACTACTCCAAAAAGTACTCCAAAGCCTTCCACAATCTGGATGAAAAAGAAAAACCCTGACAAGGTCAAACCATTGACCATCACTCTCAGCAAGACACCCCGGAAAGAACCTACTGATGCCCGTCCTCCCAATCCTGAATAATTACCCTACGTGGTGAACTCGGCCAAGACTATGGCTCCTCTTCCAGATAATGATCCTCTGAATAAGTATATAAATACTCATAATAATGTACCTTCTGCGGATGATGTTATCCCTGAAGAAGAACTTGCGTATTTCCTTAGTAAAGGTTTATCTTTGAATTACCCCGACGTCTATCAATATGTAAACCACTAAATAGATACGATATACGCTCTAGAGCACGGCATAGGACCACACCTCTGCATGCCGATCATGACGCCACACCTGCGGGAAAACGTTTACCCAGAAGATATCCTCTACTTCATCGTTCCAGCTAGAAAGAAGGATGAAGAACTAATCATCTTCGGTCGTATAACTGGCGAGAAAAAGTTCGTTCCAGACTCTACTTCTTCCAAGCACAATACAGAAGCTGACTATGACATAAATAGATTCAGGTTCTTAAACAAGCCATAGCAGGAGCCCCTAATGGCGTAATAGAGGCCAATCCGTCGTAGACTATCTTCATATTCTGCCAAGATCCAAGAAGTCAAATTGACTCATATAGGGGAACGATGCTGCCAGTTCAGTAACGACAATCTCCCTGCACGGTATGAACCTTTGTGAGCAATCTGATTCAAAAAGGTATCAGCCTCGGAGAACAGCATGTTGGGCTTCAGTTCGTTAATGAGACTACCAGGAGCCAACCCAAAGACGGAGTAGCTCATTGTTTCCCTTACTGCAACCACTGACCGCGTGGGGTTATTAAAACAGATATGGCCCACAAAGTCCCCCGCTGATCCAGAGTTAGAGAACCCGACATCTTCCTCTCAAAAGGTACCATATTGAAACCTGATAGAGGAAAGTGGCGCTCCATTAGGGGTATGTGAATCGCTTCCCCCTGAAAATAGAAGTCCCAGCTCTCAGATGTCTCGATGATGCTCGAGTCTAAAATAATCAGGGCATCCCCGAATTGAAACATAGGCTTCAGATAAATGCCATTCAGTTGCCTAGAGTTCATCGTGTTAAGTAAAAAGAAGAAGGATTGGTTTCGGATCTCCCTCAATCTGTCATCAGGTTGACTTCGGGTGATCTGAGTTGACACATCTTGGACTATCTGGTCAAATCTCATACCTAACGCAGATTGGGCATATCCTATCAAGAGTTCCCCCGATGGAGCTGTGGGCAAGGTCACTGCAAAGGACAAAGCAAAAATGTAGTTAGAAGAAAACAAAGTTCATTCTTCAACTATGTGGCCTAGCCAAATAGGACCTATGCGGCCTAGTTATGAGGGATGCGCATACGGCTTGAGAATATGAGATGTATACGGCTCAATCGTACAGTCCTGTTAGGTAGGACTCATGCGGCTCAACCATGAGGCATTTATACAGTTCTGTTATGCAGTGCTCATGCGGCCAATCATGAGGCATTTATGCGGTCCAAGTTATACAGTGCTCATGCGGCTTAGTCAGGAGGCACTTATGCGGCTCAGTTAAGAGGTACTTATGTGGATCAGTCTTGAGTCACTTATGCGGTTCAGTTATGAAATACTTATGCGGCTTGGACAGGGTCAATTATGTAGCGCCCATGCGGCTCCGTCACGAGACACCCATGCGGGTCAATAACGCTTATGCGGCTCAGCCCATGCGGCCCTATCATATAGAACACTTGCAATCCAATGAGATCGGGCATGTATTGATCATGCCTGACAGGCCGGCGCATAAAATATGTGATATGGCCATTCAAAAATTAAAGTCGTCATCTTCCCGCCGTCCTTACCCTTTATAGGGGGTTTCACGTTAGGATGAATGGAAGGAGAGTCCGCAGCTCTCGATGGAGAGGCGAGTCCCTTCCCTTTGGCCGCAACATCAGTCGACTTGGAAGCTTTTGGAGCCATGGCTAACTGGGACAGAAAGGATGACAGGGACAATGAAGACGAAGGAAAAAAAGTTGAAAGAAAAAAATTCTCTCCGTATGGCCCATATTTATAGCTCTTCAAAGAGGAAACAGATGAACGTTGCGTCTGTTATCGTGACACTTGGGGATTTTTTTATCCTTAATAACCGTCATCGCCGCTTCGATTCTCGTATCCATTAAAGATAATAATGACGTTTGGGGATTTTATCCTTAGTAACCGTCAACTTTATCTCGAAAACAGAACCCAAATCCAAAACCAAATCAAGCCATTAAATGCAGCAGTGACAGCTGGCAGTAAGGATGGGATCTCCCTGCGGCACAAGATCGACCTGTGGCACAAAATCTTCCTGCGACACAACGTCTCTCCTGACTCGAAGATTCCCTGCGGCTTGACATATTTCCATGCTTCTTATTCAAAGTATTCCAAATTTGTAATTTGAAAACTTTGAAGGGGGTCTTGTAGAAGCATGGAAAATATGGGGTTCATGCAGATCTCAACTGACTGCATTAATACTTTGGAAAAAATTAGTCCGCATAAAGAAGAGCTGCATGACAGACTTGGCATGTTCCATGCGGCCCATCTTCACTATCTCACAACCAAACTGATTTGAGCCGTAGAAAGAATAATTACTTATGCGGCTAAGCTGATTAACCCTTCTAACAAAGCTGACAAACTCTGTCAAAACTGACAAAACTGACAACTTTGACACTCTGACCAAAGGAAGATAAGATATGTTCAGACAAAATGTATGTCAGCAGACTGGACATAGTCATACGACTAGAAGGACTGCGACCCGAGCCGCATGAACCTTATGCGGCTCAATCCATGCGCTTCATGCAGCCAAAGGTGACAGCAACCCGAGCCGCATAACCTTTATGCGGCCCAGAAATACATAATCTATACGGCTCAAAAGTCCTCAAGCTACATGCGGACTAAGGGAGACTGCGACTCAAGCCGCATGAGTCTTATACGGCCCAGCATGGCTAAACACTGAAAGGCCTATGCGAACCAAAATGACTCAAATAGACTAATCCTATCCTGCGATAGGACACGTGGTAAGCTGACCAAGTCTCAACCACCGAGATTTATTGCAATAAAATTTCAACAAGTCACCAGTTGGCAGCCAAAGAGCGCGTCTTTGTGTGTTGTTGTTGCCACGTGGCCACGTTGCCATCTATATGGCTCAAGATATCTATCATTATAAATAGCAGGGTACTATACCCATACAAATGGCTGGCAACCTACGAAGGGCAATTTCTTCAAGAGCAAGGATCGTGTCAGATAGTCCAAGGAGTAAGGCAGAGTTGCTTTACTTTTCTGAGCCTCTTTTGTCACCCCCCAGAATAAAAACTAAATAATTGTACTTAGATTGTTTCCTAAGATTTCTTTCTAGGCTTTCTCTTGTACAAGCGAGTTTGCAATCAAGTTCAATTCCTCTATAATTTTTGTTCTTGATATTTAATGGCAAACATGGATATTATCGTTTGCACACCACCTCTAGGCAAGTTACCTTGCCACTATTTACTGTTCTTTAATGTTATATTTTTCTTGTTATTTTATTCTGTTATTACTGTTATATGCTTCTATCACACTATGTATCCAAGTCATACTTAGTGATTGCATTGGTCGTTTTACTGCTTTTGTTTATTTTTATGCATGATAACTTAGTACTAGATGACCACCCATTGATGTAAGGTATTGGTACATTTTATATGCCATTGATACTATCTTTGTCACGTGTTATGAGCCATATGTAGGACATGGATTTACGTAGTCGACTGACACCGATACGTCTGAGACGTACGACGGTTAGGAAATAACTGTTGATAACATTTGCAAGATTAGTGGACTTGGCATTTATTAGAGGTTTATATATGTTATGAATATGACATTGATAGACATGGGGTGGGAAGAACAGTTCCTTGAGGTATGGGCGAAGTATGCACTGTCCATTATACCCTATGAGCTCCGCCGAAGATGCTAGTAATGATACCTTATTGTACTTATTTTTTCTGACGTTCATGGAGCGTTACGGATGTAGGCCCCTGGTACCAAATTTGGTAACCATGCCATTCCCACTGTAGCCAGAGTATAGCTGTGTTGGAGGTTTGTTCTTAACTGCATATTCATAGTAGAATTGTTAGGCACCCTATTGCATGCATCTTTTACCTTATTACACATTTTATTTGGCATGTTGTTTTCTTGTATCTTATTACATCCCTCTGAGGACCTGGTGATCTCTCTAGGCTTAGACGACCAGGACTTTCTCCAGGAGAACGGTTCTGCACTGGATCCATCTTTCATAGCTGATGATATCTCACCTACCGAGATCTAGTGGTTTAGTTTATTAGTCATGACTTGCTACACTTGTAGCAGACATCTCTTATTTGTTTTTATTATATTTTAGGAGTTCGGACTCCAGTTATTTGAGACTATTTTTCATAGTTGTTTGGTAGTAGATTTGTTTCCACCCGACAATATATCTTTTGACTCTTTTATTTTATTATATATGGACTATTGCTTTATTTCTTCTGTTCTGTGGATGAGATATAGATTATCTGTGATTGGCCTATAATTTTTATTCTTTACAGCTTATGTATGTGTACGAGGATTCCATATATTGGAGTATTCTTTGTATGCATACAGCTGGCATGTTTCGTATGCCTAGTCCTACATATATTGGGACTTGGGCGTTACTGACTAAGCAGCGAAACCCCCGAATGCGAGGCCCCGGCTAGGTCGTTGGGCGGTTCAGAAAAACCTTTTTTGTATAATGTCGTCTTTAGCCCGTCATCAATTCTTTATTGCATATATCATGGTTACTTACTGCTTGTCTACAAGTACATGTTAGACGAACAAAGTAGTATAGCAATATGATAAATTTAATAAAAAGTAGGACAATTGTAAGCTTATATGGCAACATGATAGTGATTACATGAATATTAGTGACATCATTATGTTAAACTTAATCGATTAGCCATATTCAAAAAGATGATACAATTATTGGGCTAACAATCTCTCCTTTTTTATTATGGTACATCGGTTAAGTTTATGATAGACACGACAAATACATGTATCACTAATAAACATGTATTACTATAATATTGTATGCTAACTAAAATTTATCTCCCCTGTTGACATAATAAAAAATAAGTTCCCCCGTAATAAGTGATAAAATAAACTCAAGCATAAGTAAATATACCATAGTAGGAAGAAGGTAAAAATAATCATGATCAAGGATTAGGGTAGAGATTTGAAGGAAACCATGCAAAACAAAATCTGATAAAGAGTATAAATATCATTTTGAAAGAGACCAATAAAGGATTTTAATAAAAAAAAATGGATACCAATATAGTAGAAATCAATCTTTGGTCATAAGTAATCCATGAGGATTAGAAATTCGCAGATCTAGTACATAATAATATAAAATATCAAAGATATAATAAGACTCTTAACAATGATCACAAAAATATAATTCATAATTTGCCCAAACAAATTAGTGAATCAATTCCATAAAGAGTATAATCATTGAAAGGAATCAAAATAGATATACTAGAATCTATCTACTTACCCAAGTTCATGCATATGAACTCAATTACCTTAGCATGATATATGATTATTCACTAGATAAACATGAAGGTAATGGAGATAGAATACTTGAGAAGGAGAAATTCAGTCGACTTGAATGCTCTTCCGCAAATTAGACCAGTCTAAATATTGATAAGCATGAACTTTGAGATAAAATCTTAATAAGAAAAGCCAAATCAATTTATAGCTCAAATTGTTCATCAATAAGGATAATTAAATAATTTGGCAAGATAACTTTTTTAAAAAATATATAAAATGAGAGAATCAAGAAGAAATAATAGTAATGATATATTTTCTCATAAACCCTTCAAAATATCATGAACACAATTGATAAGGATAAAGTAAAAAGACTATAGGTCCATGATTAACATGGTATACTACATATTAAGGGTATAAATGAATCGAAATAATTAGTTTGCTTCCCCTTAAAATATTCGTATCTAGTTCAAAAATATTTATATGCATAAAATAGATAAATAATCATGAGATCTAAGGGTTATCCAAGATATGCATCTTTCTTTCCTTTGATCAATACATATAAAGTTCAAGCTTAAAATAAGTATCACCTTTAGGCAAGTAAAAGAAATATCCAATAAATAAGCTCTTAAACATGAACAATCAAAATATATTTCCAAAACAAGTCAGATAAAAGAAGTAAGGATGACAAATATTAATCATTGGAAGATAAATGTATTTTACCTTTTATGAAGATATTATCATTAAATAATATTACCCATCAATGCTAAAATCTAAAGCCCACCAGATAGAAATTGCAAATATACCTCAATAAATCTTTAGTTTATAAAGCATTGATTAATCTTGGATTAGCTGTAGGGGCCGATTCCCAGCTAGCGGTAGTCCGAAGACACTTGATACTATATTGCTTAGGCTATTTATGCCTTTGTGACAGAAAGACCCTTTTGGCGTGTATCCAAAATAAATTTCTTCTTTAATAACCGAGGATTTAAGAAGAATTTATGCAATATAAAATCAATTATATTCTATGGACTTGGAAAATCTCAAAATAATGTAGTATACGATATAAGATGTATCAATTGCATATATCCATAGGTGCTACAAAATTATTGAGTAACAACAAATATAAGATAGCAAATGCCTAAAAAAAATTATCAAGATCAAAATACTAAAAACTATTTTTGAAAAAAGTTTTCATAGTGCACTATAGAGATAAATATATAATATAAGTGTCCACTAATAAAGGAGGTAAATTTTAAAAATAAGATAAAGCACAAGATCGTGCGATTCTTAAATGAACACTCATAAATAATCATGATCAAGACATTAATAAATATATATTTTTCAACGTCCCAACTTAAAGATATAAAAATAAATATCGAAAGTTAGGAGACTGTAGATTGTTAATAAAGAACACAACAAAGTAAACAATAGCTAAAGTTTGAGGTAAGAACAAGCATGAAGATAATATGTATAATCAAATACTTTTCAAAATAATATGGAACTTGAGCTGAACTCATATGCCCCCATAAAGATAGTTGTACAAAAATATATATCAGTATAAGAAATACATGAGCAATATATAAATGACAATATATGAAGCATTCATGTATCCTTAATAAGCATTGCAAAATTATCTCAAGATCAAAAACATGTATAAATATACTTTATTAGACAAAAATGTAATTGATTCATAAAAAGTTAATCAAAATAAGATATGATAATCAATAGTGAATCTATTATGTAAGCACAAGGTTAACATAAAAGTATATGTATATACTTTTCAAGTAAAAGGAGACTTGTGATAAACATACATATTCACAAAATCCCGTTGAAGTAAATATGACATGTTAAAGACAAATCGGTAAGAAGTAACTATAAAAATATTCAAAATGGAGAGTCAAAAACACATTTACTCAAAATAAAATAAAAAACTTAAGCTCCTATAGACTAGAGTGGTGTGCATGCTTCGTATATAAGGACTAAGAGTAAAGGACATACATAGATAAAATGTCATACTAATAAAAAAATGAGCAATAGATTATATAGTGTGAACTAATCATTTAAGCTAAATAACTAGTCATGCTAGGATTATATCTAACATTGATTTAAACAATAAACAACTAAAAGATATCAATGAAAGCTAATAGCAAGACATCAATAAGAACATGCTAGATTCTATAAATAAACCATTTGAGAAAAATTATTTAGCATGTTACCAAAGTGGTTCTAATGACCACACTTAGGTTGGTGCAATTGCTTGAAAGATGAACTTTATAGGTTTGCAATCACTAATGGTTCCCTTGATTCTACGTCTTGATGCAGCGCATTCCACCTACTTGATTAGGTAGAGACTTTAGTATCCAAATAAATTTGGATCCACATTTGTTAGCTTTGGGAACCTAATTTATATCAACATGTTTTCTAACATAGCACTGTCTAGATATGTGTCCTTTCAAACCACAATAGTGACATATAATATGACTATTTGTGTTTAAAGTTGTATAAGTAAGATGTGTGATATGAACATCTTTTCGTGGTTGTGTATAGATAAAAGCGTGTTTGTGAAGCTTTAGAATTGCTTGCTTTCTTTACAGATGATCTGTTGTGTGACCAGTGACGTGCCTTATGTTAGACCAAGTCATAGGTTGTATTACCTATTTTTTCAGTCTAACCTCTAACTTTTTAGAGCTTGCAATAGGATTATCGTGTTTAGCTTTGAGTGCATCAATTCTATGTAAGGCATTAGAATACTTCTTCTTTTTCTGATTCTAATTCCTCCTTAAGCTTAGCATTTTCTTAAGTGCTTTTCAAAATACATTTAAGTGCCTCATGCAATCTAAGCTTAAGTGTAGAAATCTCAGAAGAGGAAGTGTCTCTAACATCATCCAATAAACAAATAAGCTTTTTCATTCTCAAGCTGATAAGACTTAATATCTTTTCTAGCTTGCTTATAATTATTTCTAAGCTTCTTGTAATCTTCAAATAAATTATTAAAAGCATTAGAAAATTTACCGTAAGAAAATTCTTTAACTGATGACTCATCATTTACCTCACTTACCATTAAGCATAACTTTGTAGTCTATCGAGATCTTTCTTCTTTTAAATCGCTAGCTTCACTTTCTCACCAAATACTTGTATTTCTTTCTAAGCTTTCTGCTTTCTCATTTGAAGCCATTCGGCACATACTTGCAGCATTGTGACAACTTTCTTCTTCTTTGGAGTAGCTTGCTTCAGTTTATTTGCAACTCTCATGAGTCGCTTCCAGTAGTCTCTAGATCTCATGTGATGTATTGCATGTGGACATACGATTAAACTCATTCATGTATAAAGTACAGTGGAGAACATACATTGCATTTGCATCATAGCCTGCTACTTTCTTCTCTTCTTCAGTATAATCATCATCTGCCTAGTCAATATTTTGTAGCCATTAGTGACACATAACCATAAATCAAAATTAAGAGATTTAAATAAAAGCTCATACGTGTCTTCAGTACGTGTAGTTGGTACCCTCAAATAGGAGCGGCCTATTTATCAACTGGCCTTCACCATTGTGGGTGTGGATAGATCCGATAGTTGCTATAATAACAAGGATCTACTATAAGGATTAAGCCTAACAATAGAGTCCTTGCTCTCAACTAATTATAGGAACAATTGGTATTGGCAATAATTCCTATATAAAGAGCACTCGCTCTGATACTAATTGTAGGAACGTTTAGGCAATACTATAGTGGGGGTGAATAGGTTAGAACGGAAATATCAATCTAGTAAAAAAATATTCTAAGTGAAGGCAGAGTGTAACCAACAGAATAAAAAATGCATGTGTATAAGATAACTATGTAAAGTAGCAGAGTTTAAAGAGCAAACGCAGACACCGTGAATTTTATCCTGGTTTCTTTCTGAGAGGACTAGTCCAGGCCCGAGAACTCTTACTCGGAGTTAAATCTACTATAGTCACAATATTAAAACACAAGCTTTGAATCCGAAGCACTTGCAGCTCCTTGCCCCTTCTGCTTTTATCCGAAGCACACAATGACTTCATAACATGAGTTTTGATCCGAAGGACTCGCTGACTTCAGAATAGGAGAGAGATGCTTTTACAACTCGAACAGACAACCACTACTGTCTGGATTTTCCAGAATTGCCAAGACCGAGTTTGGTCTGAGTTCGGCCAGAACTCGGTCTGAGTTCACCAAGTTTGGTATAGTTATTGGCCTATTTTGGAATGGTTTTGGTTTGAATGGGTTGGACTTTTTATAGATGGGCTTGTAGGCCGTTTGAGTAGACAAGTTGGGTTATATTTGAGTGAACTTCAGGTACCAAGTGCGACTCGATGTACATAAGTCCTAGACTCAAAAAGTATAAAATTATATAAGAAAGATAAATAAGAGCAACATATAGATATCCAAATGAATTTTGTAGGCATGGCAGACTCGTCTTCTTCCTTTGTACCATGATAGCCTTTTTCCTTAATGACAGTCGTCCAAAGATAAACAGATCTGGAAATCTGAGTACCTTTCGGGAGCTTCGCCCCTGAACCCCCACGGGGGAGAGGGGTGCTACCCCCTTGAACCCTGTTCGCTGATCGAGCAGTAGAACCCCCGAGTGTGAGGCCCCGGTTAGGTCGCTGGGCGTTTCAAAGAAACTATTTTGGATAACGTCTTCTTTAGCCCGTTATCAATTCTTTGTTACATATGTCCTGGTATGATCATGCTTACTACTTGTCTGTAAGTACATGTTAGATGGACAAAACAGTATAGCAATATCATAAATTTAATGAACAGTAAGACAATGCTAACCTTAAGTAGCAACATGATAGTGATTACATGAATATTAGTGACAATATTATCTTAAACTTAATAGATTATCTATATTCAAAAAATATGATACAATCATTAGGCTAACAAAGAGGTCCTTCCCGAAGATGACGACGAACATCTAGTGTGCTTCGTTAGGCGGCTACTAGTAGCCCCAAAGATTAAAGAACCACCCTAGCGCCATAATATCTTCAGAACCCGATGCAAGATCAAAGACAAGTTATGTGACATCATCATCGATACCGGGTGTATATATAACATTATTTCAAGAGCAATGGTAGAGAAGATGAGACTGGCCAAAGAAGCACATCCGACTCTATACAGTATTGGTTGGATTCAACAGGGCCACAACATGGTCATCCCTGAAGTTTGTCGCATACCCTTCTCCATCAAAAAGACCTACAAAGATGAAGTCATATTTTATACTGTCAACATGGACTCTTGCCATATCATCCTTGGTCGACCTTGGCAATTTGACAAAAATGTCATGTACAGGGGAAGGGACAACACATATTCCTTCTTTCAAGATGGACGGTGTCTCATTCTCCATCCATTAGCACCGGACAATAAGCCTAATAGACGGTCGAGAACTTAAAAGTAGTCTTGAGAAACAAGAAGAACTCGTGGACGAGTTCTCTTGAAATAGGGGAGACTTATGTAGCGTGGATTCCAATTTTGAATCCTTCTAGAATTTTTTTTAGCCTAATGTTACTACCAATTTTACAAATAGGGGTAATTTTGTCAATTCATATATATATATATATATATATATATATATATATATATATATATATATATATATTGGAAACCCTCATTTATTGACGTATAAGGTGCAAAATGTCGAAGCCTATACAGAGAGCGTGACTCGCACAAAATGAAAAGGAGAACTAAAAAAACCAGCCATCGACGATCACGATCGACTGGACCGGGGACAAGGATAGTCCAACATCCTCCAAAAACTGCTCGACGAGTGAGAGCAGCGGATGCTGATTTTGCTAATCTATCTGAGGACCTCTTTGAGAAGTTGGGAGGAGTTGAGTTGGCGGCCCTCATATCTGAACTTATTTCTATTTTTCCAAAAAAAACCCAAATGGCAGTGGTCGCCACGATCTGGTGGCCGTGTGAGGAACTCCACATGGCGAGAAGATCGTTGAAGCCTTCGGCCTGATGGTTGAGGAGACATCTGCTAGATAGATTGGACCACAATTGAGAGGCAAGATCTCCAGAATAAAAAATATGGTATGCCGATTCTGCCTTGGAAGAGAGGCAACAGTGGCATCTCGACGCAAGGCTGAATCCGAGAGAAGTGAGGAAGTCGTCTGTGGGGAGCTTCTTCCGTTGTGCTCTCCAAGTTAGGATCGAACATTTGTTTGGGATGCAAAATTGCTAGAAGGGGGCGATATGAGGGAAAAGTTCACCGGGAACTCTGATAGCGCTTCTAGCTGACGC
Source organism: Iris pallida (assembly GCA_029216955.1). Taxonomy (NCBI): domain Eukaryota; kingdom Viridiplantae; phylum Streptophyta; class Magnoliopsida; order Asparagales; family Iridaceae; genus Iris; species Iris pallida. Next base: position 58,123,112 of record JANAVB010003400.1, read on the forward strand.
GAGAGTGAACTTTTCCTCGTTGGATGGGGACCACCTAAGGACGTCGTCGGTGTCTCTGATCATCAGTGGTTCGGCGATGCTACGACCGTGGAGAATGCGGTGCCAATTAGCTGATGCCCGACAGTTAGCCGTAACAATCGTTGGGTTGGAGTGTTGGAAGTATCTGGCTCACATGAAGCGGGACCATATCGATTTATCCGTGCGCACCTTCCACCATAATTTCATGAAGTAGGCATCAACAATATGCGATAGCCTGCAGAACTCGATGCCGCCTTCTCTGGTGGGTTTAGCCATGGTGTCCCAGCTGGCCTAGTGATGCTTATCTTTGTCGTTGCTGTAACCCCAAAAGAAGTTGGAAAAGATGGACTCAAGAGATGATAAGACCTTCTTCGGGGGGAGCACACCGCCAGGGTGTATATGGAGATGAAAGACAGCACATGTTTGATCAGAATCATCTTTCCCTCGGGGAAGAGTGTAGCATTGTGCCATCCCTCAATTCTCCTTCTGACGTTCCTAACCAGACCTTCGAATATCCTCGAATTGGACTTACCATAGACCAGCGGGCATCCGAGGTAGGTGAATGGCGGGTATGCTGTGGCGAAAGAAGTAAGATTGGTGAGAATTATGGAGTGGGTCCTGTTGGCTTTGTGGTGGGTATAAATGACGCTTTTGTTGGAGTTAACTTATTGTCCAGAGAAGCTGGTATATCTCTCTAGCGTCCTGTAGATCGTATCTACCGATCCGATGTCCCCCGTCAAGAATATGAGGATGTGATTTGCATATGCTAGATGTGTGATCAAGGGGCAACCGGTGGTGGTGTGAAAATAATGGAATCATGGGGAGTTGGGTAGGCTATTAAGATTTCTGCTGACGGCTTCTGCCGCTATGATGAAGATGTTGGCGGACAGAGGATCGTCCTGTCGGACCCCCCGGCTGGCTTTAAAGAAACCTGCAGCTTGCCCGTTGATGATGGTGGAGAACCATGAGTCACAGATGGATCTATATAGGATGTCAATCCATGATTCAGAGAAGCCGAAGGCTCTGAGTACCCAAATCATGAATTGCCAGTCAAGACGGTCGTAGGCTTTCTCCATATCGAGTATGATAGCCACATTTGCTCCCATGGAGGGGAATTTCATGCACGTGCTCATCTCTTGAGCCAGAAGGATATTGTCTGTGATGTTGCGACCTTGGACGAATCCACGTTGTTCTTCAGAGATAATCTTAGGGAGTAGAGTAGACATGTGATTTGCGATGATCTTGGAGATGATTTTGTTTGTGAAAGTGCAAAGGCTGATGGGACGGAAGTCCTTGAAAGTTTCTGGATTATCTTTCTTAGGGATCAGAATATAAAATCCCTTATAATTTAAAGGAATATTTAAATTATTTTTGGATTTTATTTAATTCTAATTTATTTTTATCTTATTTATATTATAAAAAAGGACTATAGCCATGGTTGAGTTTGAATATGCAAGACGACTAGAAAGTATGGCATGGCTAGCGTAGTCAGGTGCTTTAACTATTATGCTAGCCATGTTAGGAATGCCATGGTCATATTGTAATCTATTGCATGTTAACCATTCAAATTATGGCACAAGTTGTATTTTTTTATTTAATTAATTAGCTAAGAAAGCCTTTATGACTTTTTAGGAGACCCGGTTGCACCAAACCTTCCCAAACCTCTTCCAAGCCAAACCTAACCCTATGTAGGCATGTTGGACATTAATAAATATTAATAATTACATTTATTTGTATTTAATTCAGATTTTTTAGTGTAATTATATAGATAGAATTAAATAGTTCGATATTAGGAAACCCCTTTTTAAATCCTCAATCCAATCAACTTGCCAACTCACCAAACAACCAAATCATGCCAAGTGGACCCCCACCATGCAAATTTTGGCCAAACAACCCCCCATGGCTGAATGCATCAAATTAAATAGGATTTAAATCCTAGATTGCTTAAAATTTATTTAAGGATATGTTTAAATATACCAACTTATCCCAAACCTTAACCAAATCCTAATCTTTCTCTCCCTCACCTTTGGCTGACCAAAACCCCTCTCCCTCTCTATAATTTTGGCAGCAACAAACTCCCTATAGACTCTATACATCATCTCCACTATTGCACATCTCTCCATCCTTCATAAAAACTCATCTCCTCCACCATACATCCCCGAAACCCCTCAAAACAAACCCTAAAAACTCTATCTCCCCCATCCAATCCTATATAGACATTATCAACTCTCCCATACTCACCAATAGAGGATTAGCAAGCGAGGATAGCGAAAAAGATTGGAGCTTTGGTGAAGAGAAGCCATCATCGCCCTTTCTAGCAAGGATCTTTGGTAAGAACCCAAATCTTTCTCCTAAAAACCTTTGCTAAAATTCTGTAGAAAATATGTTATTAATTCTGTAGAAATCATATTTTGATGGATTTTTTTAGGTATAATCATCCATAAAGGTTTCATGAAATATATGCGTAATATTCATGTGTCGGTAGGATCAAAAGTAACCCCATTGTAAAGGAAATATGAGTTATTGGTGCCTATTTTCGAAACTGAATTTTATGTGTGTTCATATATATAAATTAGGATTTTTAAGTATTTTTCAACGATTTTAACAACTCAAATATGGTTGAAAAAATTGTAGGTCAAAACTAGCTAATTTCGGGTAATCGGCTGACCTAGAATGTCCCAAACATGTAGTATAACTCAACCCTTGTACCTCTAATATTATTCTATTAAATAAATTATTTTATTGCTGTTTAAAAAATATTTTTAGTTATTTTAGCAATTTTGAGTCATCAACTATGTTCCGGGCGAGTTTCGGGTTGACTAGCTGACTTATTAATCAACTAGTCATAAATGTCTTTAGAAATATTAATTCTAGAATTTCAGAGATAAATTTGTAGAAAATTAGTTCAAATATTATTTTTATGATTTTTATATAATTTTTAAGTATGTTATTGAAGTAGGGGCATAACCGACTAATTAAAAGTTAGAAACCCTAAAACTGTGTTTCGATGTCTCGTGGAACATGTGTGTGATTGTATGGATCTAAATGGTTCCACGAGAGATTGAATATAATTTTAACACATTACTTTGACTAATTAAGTCGTATCTTAAGTTTCATAAGTAGTGACTTAATTTAGTTAATTAATTATCTAGGAGCGTCGGGTTCCGGAGGCGTGGACGCGGGAGCGGCGTTTCATATTTACAGCACGGAATCAGACAAGATACCTTGCCATTATACCGATTATACTCAGTTGCATTTTATTATATTCTTACAGTTCTTGATTTACTTTCTACTCAGTGATATTAGATGTACTTTGTAATTATCCTTTGATTGCGTACGGACTTAGAGTTAAGAGACTATCGTTGTAGTATATTGCATATACCTTGACACAGTTGTACCACGAGGATGTGTGAGATGAGTAGCATGTAGAGGTTCTTGCGTGTGGGTTGATCCCCCATGCGCATGCGTTAGGACTAACTGCTAATAGAGGCGTGTTAGGAGACTTAGCAGTTAGTAGAGGTACATGGTCGTGGATGCGACTTGACAGGTACATTGGGTGGGGAGAATAATACCTGAAGTATGGGCTTCTTTGCACTTTCCTGCTTACTTGTGCACTCCGTCGGAGACGCAGGCTCCAGGTGCCCTCTGACGTTTTCCAGAGCGTTATGGACGTAGCCCCTTGCACATGATGCCCTCTGACGATCTTCGGACGTTACGGACGTAGGCCCCTGGTGCCCTATATGGGGACTACGCCGATCCTATTTACAGCCAGGGCTCATGCGTCCAAAGAATTGTTTCTCAACTGCATGATCACTTTAGTATGGTTAGGTTACCTATTTATGTCTTGTCACTTTCTTTAATTATGGCATAATTTATATTCAGTATTTATATGGCATGTTTATTGTATCTTGTTACGTCCCTCTGAGGACCTGGTTATCTCGCCAGGTGTGTGCTTTGTGACTTTTCGCAGGTGTCCTAGCTAAGGCCGTGATCTTCTCCATTCCTTCCAAGATGATTGCCCTTGGTTCGTCTTGTCATTTTTAGATATCATTTCTTTGTATATTTCTTTCTTTTAAAATAGTTGGTAGTGGATTTGTCTCCGCCCAACTACATGTATAAATGACAAATTTTTGAGTTGATTATAATATTATTCTTTATTGTCGTAGATGAGATTTAGTTATCATGGTTTTACTGTATTTTACAGCTTATGTATACATACGGGTGTAGAAGCATGGAAAATAATAATGAAAGAGCCATGCGGCCAGAAAACCCCATGCGGTTCAGAAAGCCCATGTGGCTCAGAGGACCCATGCGGCTCAACGACCCTATGCGGCTCTGTGATCTCCATACGGCTCTGTGATCTCCATGCAGCTCAGAAGAGAGGACACGTGGCATTGCAAACAGTCCTCCCCTCCGCACTATACTACATTAATTGCTTGGACGGCTGACCGCTCTGACGAAACGACAGGCCTGACACAAAGAGGCAATTATGACTCTGTCATAATGACAGAATCCTAGGAAATCAAAGAAAATCTCTGGCACAACCCCTCAAGATCCAGAAAATGCCACGCAGCCTAGACACGTGGACAGTCATATGCGGCTCGAGTGGAGACTCCCTATGCGGCTCAGGCTGAAGTTGTCCTATGCGGCCCAGATCGAAACAACCCTATGTGGCTCAAGCAGATGCAGCCCTATGCGGCTCACAAGGATCATCTCCATGCAGCTCAGATTATCATGCGGTTCAGAGATTCAGAGGCCACTCCCCAGGCAGCCCTGCCACGTGGCCAGGCGTATGCGGCTCAGCCCTTATGCGGCTCAACCCTTATGCGGCTCTTTCCTCCTGCGGCTCAGTGACTCCCGGACACGTGTCATAAAGCCAATCAATTTTCCAGATTTACTGCAATCAAAGATTGGGTCAAATTCCAATAATCTGGAATACGTGGCAGGAGAATGAATTAAATCTATTCATTCAGATTCGCAGACATCAGTAAATTATCACCACGGAGATTTATTCCAATCAGCATTAATTACTGATAGGATTTGGTGCAATCTACACTAAATGGCCCAGATTTATCACACTCAAGATTAATGGCCCAGATTGATCGATCAACAGGCCGCCGCCACTTTAAGGGGCAATCATTGTGAACCCTAATGAGGTCCCTCTATTCTTATAAATAGCAGGGTGCCATTCCCTTACGAGAGAGATACGCACACATACATACAAAGAGGACCACTTTTCGAGATCAGAGAGAGCACCAGAATACTTGGAGAGAAAAAGCAGAGAGAGAGCAAAGAGAGCATTTCTTCAACGCCAAGAAATCTTCTGGAGCCAAGGCTGCATACCGATCGTCCAAGGAGTAAGGCAGAGCTGCCGTAGCTTTCCCGAGCCTCTATCGTCACCCCCCAGAATCTAAAATAAATAATTGTACTTAGACTGCTGTTCCTAGGCTTTCGTCCCTAGGCTTTCTTTGTACAAGCGAGTTTATAACGTGAAGTAAAAGTCCAGTCCTCCGATAATTGTTCTGCTCTTTTATATTTTATGGCAAACACGATGGCGACTCTGCTGGGGACAAACTTCTCCACGGCTGAGGAGTTGGTGACGCAGTCGGATGCAGCCAAGCTTGGCTCTACGCAACAGAAGATAGTCGTCCGTTTCGACCAACAGGCGTTTGAAGAGATGCTTTCTGAAGGAAGTGCCGGCCCGATCCAGAAGCGAACCCGCACAAAGAAAGCTTGCTGCGCCAAAATCATTTACTCCCCCACAAGCTCTGGATGGGGTACTCTCTGCTACCCAAGACGGCGAAGGCGACTCTCATACGGCTCTACTTCGAGCCGTAGAGAACTCTGCTATCCCCAAGTCCGGCAGAGGAAAACGTTACAATGCTGGACTTGCAGGGACAAAGAGCGACTCTATGCGCCCCAAGAAGAAGCCGAGCACTCCTGTGGCCAAATCTGCCAACCACATACAGGAGGCTCATGCGGGTGGATCTACCAGCCGCATGAAGAAAGTCATCCACTCGCATGAAGAAAGTCTATACGGCCAGATCATCCAGCCGCATGAAGAATACTCATGTGGCTGAGACTCCCAGCCGCATGAAGAAAGCCTATGCGGCTACGTCTGCCAGCCGCATGAAGATTGTTGAGGACGGCAGCATGACGCCTACCCCGCGCGGCTCTGTCTTCGACCGCCTGTCTTATGGTCCTGATCTCTTGTGCTCCCAAGAAGATATGTCTGACTCTCTCCAGTATCACCTAGACTCTTCCTACTACGTGCCTTTACGCACTAGAGCGAAGAAGTCTAGGGCAGCGCGAGCTTGGCACGCTCGGTCCGCTGATCCTGTCTCCGATCATCTGAGCATCCCGTATACCGTTATACGGGCCTCAGATAGAAAGTTGTCCAGAACCACTCGAGTCCAGCCCCCGACGACAAACGGACAGAGAGGTTCGCAAAAGTCTCCCAAAATCCAGGGAGCAAACATGGTCGATCCAGACCCTTCTGACTTGCGTGAGGCCATCCTCCACAAACACAAGGAAAGAGGAGATACATCGGGGTGCAAAAAGTCTTTCCACGGACGTAACTGCACCCAAATCTTCGTCAACTGCTGCTGCAATAATGCGACGGTGCGAGAAGATCGGCAGTCCGTCTTTCAAAAACTGCAACAGCCATCTTCAGAAGACGAGGTACTTCCCGTCGTCTCCTGCAACTCCGCTCGGAAAGTCCCCGCTGATGGAAGAGGGAAGAAGACAAATGTTCCCAGCCTGAAGATTTCAACCACTTCGACTAAAAGACTGTCGTCTAAGCGGGTGCCCACCACCGAAGTTTTCCAAGGTACTCGCTCTAAGACAAAATCTGCTATAAAGGGAGATTCGTCGTCCACAACGCAGGGGGTTGCTGGGACTGGGGGTAGCACCCCTCTGAGCCCACAACAATTCGATGTTCCAAGATGATGAGTCAGAGGAGGCAACTCTCCCGTCAGATTCAGTAAACCCTGACGTCCCCGAGAATGTCCACAATTCCTAAGACGTGGCGAACTCGGAGACTGGGGGTACTGTTCCTTCCAAGTCTAAACCAGAAGAGAACATACCCACATACCCCGATGACTTCTCACTACAGAGGTACGATTCGGAGGGCGCTTCCTCCACCGCTCCGTCCATCTCTCCTCACGTAAAGACAGTATTCATGACAGACAGCAGCCAAGGAGGTTCCAGTGATCGTCAATGCATCGATATTCTCGACGCCATATTGCTTGTTTTGGTCAAGTCTGTAGACGAGATTAAAGCAGCCCTTCCAACTCCGTAAGGAGGAACGCTCGGCCAAACAAGCGCGGGTCCTGCGGTCAATACGGACTCGAATTCGGCGGCACCAAGCCCGGGCAATGACCCTCCCGAAACAACGGCCCCCACCGCCGTGGACGAAGCCCGCGAAGCGAGAAGGGAGGTCCAAGAGCTCCGAGCCATGTTTCACGCTCGAAAAAACTCTCAAGACCTCAGAATACGGCAACCGTACCCTACTGCCTGGCGGGACGTTCCATTCCAACCAAGATATAAGCCATTCAATATCAATCCTTATGATGGCAAGACCTCAGCAAGTCGGTACATCACCTACTTCAAGGTCACCACCGACCATCTGCCCCATGACGATGCCATTCTCACACGATTATTCATCGGGGCATTGGAAGGGGTCGCCTTCGACTGGTACCGCAATCTGCCAGACAACTGCATCCACTCCTTCGTCGGCTTCAAGCGCATATTCTTGGAGAGATTTTACGAAGTAGGGCAGGACATCACAATGTCCACCCTCATGGACGTCGTCCAAGGGGGGAAAGAGCTAACAAGAAACTATATCGAACGGTTTTGCCAAATCGCAATGAAGCTGCCATCTGGAAATCCGGATTCCTCCTTGATTGAAATTTGCCAAAAGAGACTGCTCCCAACAATCAGTCTCTGGATGGGCGAAAGTCAGTTCAAAGATTGGAAAACGTTCATCATCAGTGCCACAAGCGCCGAAGAACGATTGAAGAAGGCTCGCCAATTGGGACTGCACATCTCGGACGGAGAGAACAAGGGCAAGCGTCCTAACAACGACAATGGGGGTAGCCCCTCCAACAATCGGGACAGCAGGGGTAAGCAGGCTATGGTGGCCGATACCGCGCAGAAACCTGAGCCAAAGCTAGCAGACAAACAATGGCCACAAATTACTTACTCCATCGAAGACGGTCATATCAAGCCCATCTTGGACATGCTCATACAAGGAGACAGAATTCAGCTTCCTCCACCAAGATGGGAACCGCGGCAGGCAAACATAGAGAACCCGAAGTACTGCCATTACCATCGTTACGTCCACTATGCCACACACGACTGCTACCAGCTAAAACGGTACATCCAAAACCTCATCGACTCGAACGCACTGGCCATCGATTTCGAAGAAGTGACATTAGCAGCCAATATGGTGTCCGTACAATTCGGCAACTTTCCTCCAACGGAAACTCAAGACGGTGTGGTCCCCATCCCTCTGGCGATAATGGAGATTGCTAATCTTCCACCTTCCCAAGATCAGGCTGCTGATCTAGTGTCCCTCACCACATCACGAGGGGAGGTCATGTGGATCCATCCAGACTTGGTATCGGAAGTCACTCGGCCCACATCATCTTCCATCTGCAAGAAGAAGGATGGAAAAGTCAGGTCCTGTCGCACAATCTCGGTGGACATCGAAGAAGCTACAGCCGTAGTCACGCGGTCCGGGGCACAATCCCAACCTGTGGCTGACAACCCGGTTGAAGATCATCAGCCCGCTACAACCGACGCTCCGTGACCGGCTCAGCCTCCGACGACCGACAAGCCTAGGCCGAGAATCCCTCCGAAAAAGGCATCGCAATGGCTGGAGAAGCCCTACAACTTCGACATCTTAGCACAATTGGCCAACCAACCGGCCAAGTTGTCATTATACGAGCTCCTGAGACTCTCAAAGGATGTTCGTGCGGCTTTGAGCGATGCACTCCAAAATGCCGACGCATACTTGGCTCAGGTCAACCTCACGGGAGAGAACCCGCCTGCAGATCTCCAAGACAGCGCCTGCGCGGGAGCGATACCCAATATTGTCTTTACTCCGCAGGACATGCTCATCAAAACCAACCTGCACGATCGCCCGTTATACTATACTGGATACATCGGCGACGTGAAGGTAGATCGGATGCACATTGATCCTGGCTCGTCCATAAGCATTATTCCGAAGGGTCTGATATATCATCTCCGTATCCCAATGCATTGCCTGACGCCTACAAGCACCGCCATCAGCGGTTTTAATTCGGGCAGGAGCTACCCAATTGGGAAGATTCGTCTGAAGTGTCAGATTGGCGATCTCCAATAAGAAGTCACCTGCTACGTTATAGATGCAGACACTTCTTACAACATCCTCTTGGGGTGCCCTTGGATACACGATTATATGATCGTGCCTTCCACGCTGCACCAGTGCTTCAAATATGTCGACAAACACGACTTCGTGAGGACGAAATTTGTCGACATCGATCCCTTCAAAGGGGTCGAATCCTACTACTCAGACTCCTGCCTATACGAAAAGTGGAAGAGGCACCTTGATGAAGGAGATGTGCAAGCTCGTATCGAGACAGCCACAGGATCAGAAGAACCTCTGACGATCCACCTCCAAGCTCGCAAATCTGGCAAGTCCGAATCCCTTACAGCCATTCTGCATAAGGACGCGATCAGCCTCTCGGCACAAAAAGAGCAGATGATAATCCGGCTGCCAAGGTCCGGCCAAATGCCAAGACCCTCAACGGAGCCACTGACAATCAGGCTGCCGAGAGTCGGCCAGCCGCAAACGGAGAAACTCAATCCCTCCGACAAGCCAATGACGATACGCCTTCCCAAGAAGGGTCGTCACCCCGATGCAAGGCCTGGAACTTCTAGCGAACCAACAACTCCCCGTCCAGAACCGAGCACCAAACTGGAGGTGGCTAGTGTGCCAACAACCCAACGTTCTGCTCCACCCATGGAGCCCCTAATAATCAAGTTGCCCAAGTCATCCTCTCAGTCTGCATTTACACAGCGGTGGCCGAAGAAGAGTCGGAGCTGGCCAAATATGTGGCTGCTCACACTGAGACTTGCTCATGTTGCCCATCAACGGTAAGTTTCTGAAGAAGTATTACGTCCGAAACGACATCCTCAAAAAAAAATCCCCGATGATTGAGTTATGTACCCTCTGGTACCGTTGAACCCACATTCCGCCTCCAAATTTCCCAAATACTGAGTTATGTACCCTCCGGTGCTGCTGAACTCACACCCACAACATTCCAGATCATTGAGTTATGTACCCGCCGGTGCCCCTGAACTCACACCCACAATTTTCTAGATCATCGAGTCATATGCCCGCTGGTACCACTGAACTCGCCCTCACAATTTTTCAGATCATCGAGTCATGTGCCCGCTGGTACCACTGAACTCGCCCTCACAATTTTCCAGATCATCGAGTCATGTGCCCGCTGGTACTACTGAACTCGCCCTCATAATTTTCCAGATCATTGAGTCACGTACCCGCTGGTACCGCTGAACTCACATCCATAATTTTCCAGATCATTGAGTCACGTACCCGCTAGTACCGCTGAACTCACACTCACCATTCTCCAGATTCCCGAGTCATGTACCCGTTGGTGCCTCTGAACTCACATCCCGGTCACTCTTTCAGATAGTAAGTCATGTACCATCATACCTCTGAACTTTCTTCCTGGAAGAGATCCTCCCTCATAATCCAATACCCGTACTCCCAGTACACAAAAAGGGTAAGCGATCCACAAATTACCAAAACGGCCATGTCCTCATTACCTCTAAGTCGTTTCACTTCCGCCAAAAACAAATCACCCCCTACATAGAACTTCCATGTCCTCATTACCTCTGAGTCGTTCTATGTACCCCCTCTTCATTGAGCCCACTCCTGCCATGTCCTCCTTACCTCTGAGTGGGAAGGCTCCGTAGAAGAAACCTTCATACTTGCCCTGTCCTCATTACCTCTGAGTAAGTAGATCGATTCCCTTTCAACCTATTATCTGTACCCACAACCGGAGTACGACAAGGATAATAGGTCCACAAATGTCCTCTGCTGACCACAAATATCCTCCGTAAATTCACTCCTGTCATGTCCTCATTACCTCTGAGTAGGAAGATTTCGCGATAAAACCCTCATGCTTGCCATGTCCTCATTACCTCTGAGCAAATATGTTGGTTCCATTTCATCCTATTATCCGTATCCTAAGCCAGGGTACGCCAAGGATAATAGGCCCACAAATATCCTCTGCTAAGTTTCTTAGCACAAGCCCACCATCTCATCATGCCCCGGGAGCCCAGCTGCTCTACGGTATTCTTTTTTCCGATACCGAGAGCACCCATAACCACTTTGCCATGGCTGTTCCAGGTATCCTAACCAAACTTGTTATCCGTACCTAAAACCAAGGTATGCTATGGATGACGAGTCCACAAACAAGTCCCCCGCGTGGGACAAATATTACCATCATATCACAGGTACAACAAGCAATGCAAATGAAGGGTAGAATAGAAAGTACTCTTTATTTGAAAGAAGAAAAAAGCATAACATCTTTTGGGACCACGTCCCTCTCAAAAAGAAAACAGAAACAAAACAAAAGAGGAAAAGGCCGACTATAGCTCAGCATTACATAACTCCAAAAGACGATTCTTCACTAAGGTGGCCTCCTGTTCGAGTCGCTGTTTAACTCGACACTCAGCCTCCCGGGATAACTGCTCTTCATTATCCAAGCCCATGAGCTCCTGCCAGTCATCTTCCAACTTCTTCAGGGCAACTTCCAAGTCAGTCGAAGCTCGATTGACTCTGTCAGCTTCCTGAATAATCAGCTCCTTATCAATACGGGCAGCCTCAAGTTCAGACTCCAAGAAAGTTAGCTTCCTCTGAAGCTCAAGGATCTGCTCTCGCGTCTCAGTGATCCCACGGGAGGCAGCCGCTTCTCGAGCTATGATATCTTCGCCCTCATGGCTCAATTGATCATATCGATTAGACAGATCACGAAGGTCCTTCAGTACGGTCGGCCTGGTTTTATCTCGAGCAGCCCTTGTCTTCTTTATAGTAGAAGTGAGAGAGCCACGCTCCCGATCTATAACAGCAGACAAATCAGCCTGCCGTAGCACCTGCAGCTGGGCTACCAACTGCTCAGTCTCCAATAACTTCGCCTCCAAGAGTGCAGCCAGTCCCGCACCACCGAGAAGAGTCTTAAGGATATCAATTTGACCCTGGGCGCATTACCGGGACAAGACGAAAGAGGTCCCTCTTTCCATAGCAGCCGTTATTCTCCTTCTCAAGTGATAGTAAAAACTGTCACTACGTCCTGTAACGCGTCATCCAAGACCTCTGTAGAGGACGGCGTCAGAGGAAGCATGGCCGGCAACATCGGAGGAGTAATGTTAGAACTTGCCATCAAGGGGATGGAATCCGAGCAGAACGACGCACGGATAATGGATAACTCTTCCTCCGCCACCCGAAGAGCCTGGATACTCGGTAGGACAGAGAGGTCGGCTCTCGGAGCAACCCCAGCAGAAGAGGATGAAAGGACCATCATCCCCTGCCCTGGCCGTCCCATCACCAGACTTTCCGAACTCGAGCCCACGGGAGGCTCCTCAAGACAAGCCGGAGGAGGAGGAAGTACACTCCTCTCCACCGGTGCCCCTTCGATAAAGTTTGTCTCAATAGTGTCCATCCTCAACACTGGAGAGGCCGGACCTATATGCCCAGAACAATGATCAGTCGACGTTACCTGAAGGATATGATGATAGAGCAGATAGGCCTCCTCACAGGATAAGATTCGGCTTATCTTACCAGGAGAGGGATATGGAGGCTGCAGCTCGTGCGTAGCCGACATGACCTCCTTACCCGCAACCGCTAAGTTATATCCAGCGGGTTCCTCTATCCCAGCTACCCCGGAGGGAAGTACGACACGATCAACGTCATCTTGACGAAATTCAGTGATTTCAGGGACAGGTTCATTTAAACCCCCGTCATCCCTGGTCACCACCTCAGCATCTTGAGACTCTTCTTTTTCTCTTGACACCTACAAGAAGGAAAGAAGATTATTAAAATCGAAGCTAGAAGGAAAGAAGGAAGGAAGAATCAGGAGTGGCTTGGTTACCTCTGACGCAGGGTTAATTTCTTCTCCTCTTTCTCTTATGGTTAGCTGACGGTGTCTGGTCGCAACCAATTTCCGAGAACGAGAAATACCGCCAACAGCAAAAATTTTCCTGCTACGCTTTGGAGTAGGGCTAGGCGCAACGGGTGGTTGATCCCCCAACATCTCATCTGACGAAATAGGCGAGTGATCCACCTCTACGTCTGCCACCGGAAGGATAGAGTCATCTACACCATGCTCGTTGCCTTCATCATCCTCAGCAGCGGAATCCAAATCTGGCACTTCGACTCTAGTCTTTCTCTACTTAGCCCTTTGAGATCCTTTCTCCAGGCCGGTACCAACAATAAAACTGGCACCTGGGTTAAAACTGACCGGAGGTTTGTTCGCCATGACATGATACAAAGCCGCCATGTACAAGATCTCCACTGACGCCTTAATGGCAGGGACCGAAAAAATGGTACGAGTATGGAATGTATCGTAGTATTGCCAAGCCCTGATACCATCAAGAAGGCTACCTTCAAAACCCAGACAGGTGCTGGGATTGTCTAGACAAAGTTGGCTGTATCCAAACTGCCGGGCAAACCTGCTAGGCAGATAAGGCTCCAGAAAAACAGTATTGCGGTTACGATAAACCAGGTGTGCGGGGCAGATGTTACGCAGCCACAGGAGCATCTGGCCGTCCAGAAGTTGAGGGGGCACAATACCGTCAAGATGTACAGTCTCTATGTCCTTAGCAGTAAAGCGAGGGACTGATACGAATATATGGTACATATCTGCCCTCGCCAATACCATCCGGCAAGCCCGTATGGTCGCATGCTCCCAAGGCTCACCACGATAATAAAAGATAAATGCGTCATCATCAGTTACACCGTCCTCAGAGCCCGGTCTCATCAAAGACGGATAATGCATCAACAATTACCCCATCAAATAGTGATAGGACAACTCAGTCCGTTCAAAATCCTTGGTCACATCGCGAGCGATGACCTTAGAAGTGAAGGTGCGAAGGCCACGATGTATACTGCACACCATGGCTGGGAGGAGAGCTAGTCTGATTCTCAAAACTAACTTTACAGCTGGAAGGATGAAGTTACGACTGATTCTCTCGATAGAACCAGCCCCTCCAGAGACTACACAATTTCGCAGCCATATTATCAAAAACCCGCCAGGAGCGCCTTCTCTGACAGCTCTTGGGTATTCTGGTAAAAATAACCAAAAGAGTCGGTTTCACTCCCGAATCAATCACTGGTGGTGGCCACCCTCTTAGCCGACGACACCAAATCTTTAACCGCCTTCCGGGATCGAGGGCGACGGGAGGTAACTCGACCGGAGGCATCCGTTGGGAAAAGATAGTGCACCCAGTCCTTGGTGTGGGGGGCATTCCCTTCCGAGTTGCTATCCTTTCGGGCTATCTGATGACATGTGCTATAGTGGCACAATATCTTTTGGTAAAGAGCCACGAAGCCGGGATACCGCCTTTCCAAATCTTCGAACTCCTCATTCGTGGGAGTATACGCCTCGAAAGCTTCGTCCCCCCAAGGGAGCTTGGAGACCGCGTGCATTTCATGGAGTACAAGCCCCATTTCTCCTACGGGTGTATAGAAGGTTCCCGTACGGCAGTTATACATCTCCAGCAGAGACATGAACAACTTCTTGTTTATGGACAAGCCATGGCTGGTGCCTCGAATAGCATGGTAAAGGCCAATCTCACACAAAAAGGCCCCATACTTCTGCAAAATCCACATAGACAGGTTGGTCCACGAGGGAATAGGATGTATCCAACTAGGGAGCATCAACCGGCAATGGGGTAGGAGCCCTTCCGAGCAAGTTGATTTATAAAAGTGTCGACGGTAGAAAAGATGAAATTGGGGCCCGACACATTTAAGAAAGTACCTGGGACCAATCCTGTTACAGAACAGCTGGTGTACACCTTACCGGCAGTCACTGACTTCAGATTGTTGTTATAATGGATGTTTCCCACAAACATCCCACCTCGGGTAGGGGTTAAAGTTTCTCCCATCTTCCGGTCCAATGGGAGCATATTGAACCAAGATAATGGGAAGTGTCGCTCCATTTGGGGGATGCAGATCGCCACCCCATGAGAGACAAAACTCCAATTCTCCGACACCTCCAGAACATGATTGTTCTCCACAGTCAAGGCGTCTCCAAAAAAGAACGCAGGCTTCAAATATTCCCCTTCGAATTTCTCGGAGTTCATCATAGCGTTAAGGAAATGGAAAGGCTGATTCTTGATGGCATTCAGTCTAGCCGGGGGTTCGTCACTTGGAAACTGATCCGCCATATGCTGAACAATATGGTCGTACCTATAACCCAGAGCAGCTTGGGCACTACCTACTAGGAGTTCTCCAGCAGCGTTTACCGGCAGATTCACTAAAAAGAAGACAGAGAAAGTTAAGTTAAAAAGAGGGATAAAAAGAAATGATCGGGTACTTCCAAGCCTCATGCGGCTCAAGAAAACACCCATGCGGTTCCAACTTAACATAACCTCATGCGGCGCCAATGAAGCCTTATGCGGCTTAATCTCGGGAGAATGCTTATGTGGTCCTATTCAATAAAAATTCATGCGACAGTGCTCTCATAAGGCCCTTAGGGTTCGGACAAAATTTGTACTGATCGCGTGACAGACAAAATTTGTGCGAATCCATGCGGCTCAGCATAGCTCATACGGCTGCAGAGCGCGTATACGGTCACAGCAGTTATTCTTAGGCGGCTCGCAGCTCGACCATAGGCCGGACATGCGACTCACAAAGGCTCGTGCATATAGCATGCGACGTAGCCATAGCGGTTAGGGTTCTTTAGCCCTTGCAATGTCCTTACCAGCAATGGGGGGGGTGAACGTCAGGATGAGCCACGGGGACGACGATCGGTGGTGGAGCGACCGCAGTCGAAGAAGAAGCAGTCTTGCCCTTTGTCGTCGCGGTCGACGAGGACGCTGCCTTCTTCGCTGCGACGGTCTTCTTGGGAGCCATTATCAATCAAGAAGAAGATGAAGAGCGGGATAGGAGGAGATTCGAAGAGAAGTCCTCTCTCTCTCAGACTCCTCTTATTTATAGAAGGACGAGAGGGAGGAGACACGTGGAGTACTAAGACCGCCTCGTATAAACATAAAACCGACTCCTCGGATTTCGCCCCCTCTCCCATAAAGAAGATTCACCCGGGGATTAAAATCCAGAGATTTAATGAACCAATCCTCGGGATTCCCCCTAAAAGACGGCTCTAAAAGTGAATTTGAGGCAATTAAAGAAACGCACACGTGGCAAGGAGCTATGCGGCTAAGCCATTCATGCGGCCGAAACTTCCATGCGGCTAAGACATCTATGCGGCTAGAAGAGCTTCCACACGGCCATGCTTCTTATTCAAAGTATTTCAATTTTGCAAATTGAAAACTTTGAAGGGGGTCTTGTAGAAGCATGAAAAATAATAAAGAAAAAGCCATGCGGCCAGGAAACCCCATACGGTTCAGAAAGCCCATGCGGCTCAGAGGACCCATGCGGCTCAACGATCCTATACGGCTCTGTGATCTCCATGCGGCTCTGTGATCTCCATGCGGCTCAGAAGAGAGGACACATGGCATTGCAAACAGTCCTTCCCTCCGTACTATACTACATTAATTGCTTGGACGGCTGACCGCTCTGACGAAACGACAGGCCTGACACAAAGAGGCAATTATGACTCTGTCATAATGACAGAATCATAGGAAATCAAAGAAAATCCCTGGCACAACCCCCCAAGATCCAGAAAATGCCATGCAGCCTAGACACGTGGACAGTCATATACGGCTCGAGTGGAGACTCCCTATGCGGCTCAGGCTGAAGTTGTCCTATACGGCCCAGATCGAAACAACCCTATGCGGCTCAAGCAGATGCAGCCCTATGCGGCTCACAAGGACCATCTCCATGCGGCTCAGATTATCATACGGTTCAGAGATTCAGAGGCCACTCCCCAGGCAGCCCTGCTACGTGGCCAGGCGTATGCGGCCCAGCCCTTCTGCGGCTCAACCCTTTTACGGCTCTTCCCTCCTGCGGCTCAGTGACTCCCGGACACGTGTCATAAAACCAATCAATTTTCCAGATTTACTGCAATCAAAGATTGGGTCAAATCCCAATAATCTAGGATACGTGGCAGGAGAATGAATTAAATTTATTCATTCAGATTCGCAGACATCAGCAAATCATCACCACGGAGATTTATTCCAATCAGCATTAATTACTGATAGGATTTGGTGCAATCTACACTAAATGGCCCAGATTTATCACACTCAAGATTAATGGCCCAGATTGATCGATCAACAGGCCGCCGCCACTTTAAGGGGCAATCATTGTGAACCCTAATGAGGTCCCTCCATTCTTATAAATAGCAGGGTGCTATTCCCTTGCGAGAGAGATACGCACACATACATACAAAGAGGACCACTTTTCGAGATCAGAGAGAACACCAGAATACTTGGAGAGAAAAAGCAGAGAGAGAGCAAAGAGAGCATTTCTTCAACGCCAAGCAATCTTCTGGAGCCAAGGCTGCATACCGATCGTCCAAGGAGTAAGGCAGAGCTGTCGTAGCTTTCCCGAGCCTCTATCGCCACCCCCAGAATCTAAAATAAACAATTGTACTTAGACTGCTGTACCTAGGCTTTCGTCCCTAGGCTTTCTTTGTACAAGCGAGTTTGTAACGTGAAGTAAAAGTCCAGTCCTCCGATAATTGTTCTGCTCTTTTATATTTCATGGCAAACAACGGGGATCCATACATTGGAGTTTACTTCGTATGTATACTGCTGGCATGGATACGTACCTAGCCCTAAGTATTTTGGGACTGGAGCATTACATGTTTTTGTGGTGGCCTATGCAGGTCAGTTTGTCACTTCAGTTACGTTACTGTACCGATGTGAGCCTGCATATAGGATTAGGATATAGGAATCTCATCCACAAGCTTAACTTCCTCCCTTGATTCCAAATCTCAAACTCTCGTCCGATTATCTTGACTTCCTTCTGCTTGATTCCTTTCACTGTAAATCTTATCTTCTTTCATGCTGAATAGGAAGGTTAGGAGATAACTCATACGGGTATATGTGTTATATTCCTCAATTACTCTATTAGTTGACTTCATAAGTTGAGTAGTATGACTACAACCTACCATATGTATCCTTTTAACCTAGTATTAAAGTGTAACGGAGTGATAATGAGTATATGCTAGTGTAGGAGAGATGCTTACCTAGAATATAGAGATTTCGTAGCCCATACCCATTGGTCAACTAAGGCCTGATACAAGAACTAGTATGACGACTGTATACGTAAGCACACCGGATAAGACTTAGATCCTTGTGAAACTCGAACTATTTATTACTGCTTTCAACGTATTCTTCCGTACTTATACTTTAAACTACCATGAATGACGACGCTATTTATAGCCTAGTTTTGCAAGCTTATTCTTTGTCAAGTTTGTTCAGAACATATGTGTACTGGGGACGCCCACAAGCATATTGTCTAATTAGAATCAATATATTATGGTATGATCAACCATAGTGCACTTGGTTCGCTCTTCATATGATTATCACACGTGGATTGAGATATAGAGGTATCTAGGATCTCATCTGCGACTGCATTAACAATTTCTCTTGAATTACACATTCGCCTTTGAATTACGTAATTGTATTCAATGACATCTTTCTTGAACTTTTTATTTTGTATTTCACTCATTGGAAAGATGAAAGCTCGTATTTGATAGATAAATACAGAGTATCCCCATGCCCATGGTAGTTATATGCACAAGTATGGCAACCACTGGCCAAGCCATATAACTACAACCTTGCCTATAGTTGCTCGTCCTTCCCTCGATCCTAATAGTAATATCGTGACCTTCTGTCATTTGAGCTTGAGAGATGAGTAAGATCTTACCCTAGGGTAAACCACAAACCTATGAGACTATCTAATCTCTAGGAATCAATTATTGTGAGTCTCCAAATATTCATCTTGATTCTTGGCTTAACTTGTAACCCGTATGCCTTAACTCAAACCTTACTTGACTAGGCCCCCACAGTTTAGACAGAGAAGAATAGAATAAAACAAGGACAATCATTGCAAGGACCGTGGTAGACACCCATTCCAAGATTAGAGATTCAGCAAATGTTACTCTAGGTACAAAATTCTATTATCAAAGAAGTGACATAATATTAAAACAACACATTCACCAGCTTAGCAAAAATCTGTAGCATGACGCCCCATCATTATATTGTATTAGTAATCAACAAGTGATGTATGAGCACTATATTTAATACCTCTAGAACGCTTGTGACTATAGTCTGGCAGGTTTGACACAAATAAAAAAATCACGACTTAGTAGTTAGGGATCTTTCCCATGACGTGCTTTTGAGTTCGTTATTCCACCGATAGACTCTCGTATACCATGGACAAGCGGGTCATTCCATCTTATCAACTCAGGTACCATTATACGTGATCATTTCCATTTATTAGGACTTGGGGTACGATCCTCAAAACTGATTCACAACTACCCTATCATGTTATCGATCACATCGTGACTTATTATTACAAAATATCAAGGTACGATATCACGACTCAAATATTCCTAACCTCATTATTTCTAAAACCATATCCTAGTCTCTAGAGTGAATAGATTATAAGCCATTCTTACTTTTAGGAATTTGGAGATTACCGATTGATTGAGGTAAATTGGTTCTCACTAGGATGATAAATTAGTGACTCGTGAACTCCCACTTTCTTTTTAAATCTTTTGGTGTCCCTTACCGTGACTTTGATATTTGAAGTGTAATACTAGCTGTTACCTTCCAACAAAATTTATATACAAAATTTAAACGAGTCCACCTTCAAGTAGACATATTATGTCCTACACAAACACATCTCCTTGGACTCTATTATTATGATACGACTTTCAGGTCAAAAAGGACTAGCGATAACCCTTACCATAACACCGATGTACTTTCGGACTGCAGTTAGACATCCAACCTTGACTCAAATCTTTTGGCCCAATATATGGTTGTGATCTACTCGAAGCACTCTATGCACATGCCACTAGTGTGCCACTCAATAGATTCCTTGTGTGCTACTTAAACACAGAAGTCACGGAAGGCACATCTCATGACTTACAAAACCTATTCTACCAACCCGACGGAAAATTTGCCCAACCACTTGAATTTGAACCTATTTTATATTACCCTAACCTAATAGGGATGGTTTAAAATTCCATAAAATTTTGTCCAGCCACCATAGAGTAAAATCTAAAGTCCATGCAATCAAGGATTGAAGTCCAATTAGGAAACCTATTGAGACTCAGTTAAACCCATCATAGCCCATCGCCATATTGGGACTATAAAACCAAACTTGATAAAATAGGCCCTCACCCCTATTATGTAGGTCCCACCTCTTGGCTCACTAATTCTCCATCTATAGATTTCGTAACTACATCTCTTTGTAGCCTATGTTATGCATCTCTAGGTACCAACTTGCTTCCGGATATACTTGACCAAGACCTCTTATATTGTCTTGACCAAACATAATTGATATATGGGCCATATTAAATAGATAATACCTAGACTTCCTATAGAGTCTGTGACTATGATTGGAAATACCTCATACTTCTTATACCTTCTTGAAATTTGACCTTCTTAGAAGCCCTATTACTGTGCTTTCCCCGATTAACTAACTTCTTTAAGTTGGGTAGAACATTGAACTTATTATACTCTACCTCTCAGAATGGGATTACAATCGTGACCGTTCTTCTGTCTGTATGGAATTTATGAAACGATCTTTTATTTCGCATTTTATATCCCTTTGCTCGTGCGTTTAGATAACTACGGTAACAAATTGCAACCTAAATTCTTCAAGTCAATTATAGAATCATTTTTGTTTATATCAATAGCAAATTTTTTGAGGCAAATAGATCATAAGCCTCTCTAAGAAACATAAGATTTTAGAATTAGCAAGTGGTTGGAAATGATTGGTTCCAATAACACTAATAATTCAATGGTTCATAATGTCGACCCATATTCGTATCATTTGATACCCTCGACCATGGTTTTGATAATTGAAGCACAATACTAGCCTTTTCCTTTGGACAAAGTTCACACTCACGAACTAGACTAGTCATACTATAGAGACCCAAATTCGATCTATTCGATTTCACCCATGCAATATCGACCCATTCCCTAACAAAACTGAATACTCAAGATCTATGCAAGACGTAGCACACCTACGATGCATGTCTTCCAACAAGCAAGCGCATGCCTCCTACAGAACACCAAACATCAGCCTACACATATTAGTCGTTATGACTTAGAGTTTTCAAAACACTTGCCTAATCATATTCTATAGCATGGGTTCTTTAATTATCATTGATTCTCATCACTTGGCCATAAATTTTTCTTTTCTAAGTTTTCAAGCTCACTTCTCTGTTTCCCATGTTAGACGTAGAACA
The DNA here is from genome assembly GCA_029216955.1 of Iris pallida. Classification (NCBI taxonomy): domain Eukaryota; kingdom Viridiplantae; phylum Streptophyta; class Magnoliopsida; order Asparagales; family Iridaceae; genus Iris; species Iris pallida. The sequence continues at coordinate 58,144,750 of JANAVB010003400.1, forward strand.
AATCCTTCTGAACCGACACACCTTAGTATATTCAAATAAGAGGTCTCTACTAGCTTGTCAAAAGCATGACCCCTAGAGTGACAATGGTTGATTGTAGTAACGTTCTTATAGTTGTTATTGACCAAGAATGTCACGGTGTTATCGAGGCTCACTTAGAATCAAAAGACTGCGGTCAGAAGTGTCCATTATTCTCGTACCCCTCCCTAGAAATTGTCATCCTTAAAGTCTTGTAATGATGATGATCTTTACGGGTGGCCAACTTCTATAAGTTGGGTAGAGTCTGGAAGGAAGCATACCCCATCTTGTAGAATATGAGGTCAATTGGGATTTCTATGGCAACCACCCCTCCATCCTTTCAAAAAAAATGAGCTACAATTTGACGTACCTACTCTCCCACCGTACAAAATCTCGCAATTCTTGATATTATGATTATTTTTAATTTCGAGGACGAAATTGTCATAAGTTGGGTAGGATGTAAAATCCCTTATAATTTAAAGGAATATTTAAATTATTTTGGATTTAATTTAATTCTAATTTATTTTTATCTTATTTATATTGTATAAAAGGATTATAGCCATGGTTGAGTTTGAATATGCAAGACGACTAGAAAGTATGGCATGCCTAGTATAGTCAGGTGCTTTAACTAGTATGCTAGCCATGTTAGGAATGCCATGGCCATATTATAATCTCTTGCATGTTAACCATTCAAATTATGGCACAAGTTATATTTTTATTTAATTAATTAGCTAAGAAAGCCTTTATGACTTTTTAGGAGACCCGGTTGCACCAAACCTTCCCAAACCTCTTCCAAGCCAAACCCAACCCCATGTAGGCATGTTGGGCATTAATAAATATTAATAATTACATTTATTTGTATTTAATTCAAATTTTGTAGTGTAATTATATAGATAGAATTAAATAGTTCTATATTAGGAAAGACTTTTTTAAATCCTCAATCCAATCAACTTGCCAACTCACCAAACAACCAAATCATGCCAAGTGGATCCCCACCATGCAAATTTTGGCCAAACAACCCTCCATGGCCGAATGCATAAAATTAAATAGGATTTAAATCCTAGATTGCTTAAAATTTATTTAAGGATATGTTTAAATATACCAACTTATCCCAAACCTTAACCAAATCCTAATCTTTCTCTCCCTCACCTTTGGCCGACCAAAACTCCTCTCCCTTTCCATAATTTTGGCAGCAACAAACTCCCCATAGCCTCTATACATTATCTCCTCCATTGCACATCTCTCCATCCTTCATAAAAACTCATCTCCTCCACCATACATCCCCGAAACCCCTCAAAACAAACCCTAAAAACTCTATCTCCCCCATCCAATTCTATATAGCCATTATCAACTCTACCATACTCACCAAGAGAGGATTAGCAAGCGAGGATAGCGGAAAAGATTAGAGCTTTGGTGAAGAGAAGTCATCATCGTCCTTTCTAGCAAGGATCTTTGGTAAGAACCCAAATCTTTTCTTCTAAAAACCTTTGCTAAAATTCTGTAGAAAATATGTTATTAATTCTGTAGAAATCATATTTTGATGACTTTTGTTAGTTATAATCATCCATAAAGATTTCATAAAATATATGCATAATATTCATGTGTCGGTAGGATCAAAAGTAACCCCATTGTAAAGAAACTATGAGTTATTGGTGCCTATTTTCGAAACTAAATTTTAGTGTGTTCATATACATAAATTAGGATTTTTTAGTATTTTTCCACGATTTTAGCAACTCAAATCTGGTCAAAAATATTATAGGTCAAAACTAGCTAATTTCGGGTAACCGGCTGACCTAGAATGTCCCAAACATGTAGTATAACTCAACCCTTGTACCTCTGATATTATTATATGAAATAAATTATTTTATTTTTGTTTAAAAAATATTTGTGGTTATTTTAGTAATTTTGAGTCATTAACTATGTTCTGGGCGAGTTTCGGGTAGACTAGCTGATTTATTAATCAACTAGTCATAAATGTCATTAGAAATATTAATTCTAGGATTTCAGAGATAAATCTGTAAAAAATTAGTTTAAATATTATTTTTATGATTTTTATATAATTTTTAAGTATGATATTGAAGTAGGGGCATAACCGACTAATTAAAAGTTAGAAACCCTAAAACTGTTTTTCGATGTCTCGTGAAACCTGTGTGTGATTGTATGGATCTAAATGATTCTACGAGAGATTGAATATATTTTTAACATATTACTTTGACTAATTAAGTCGTATCGTAAGTTTCATAAGTAGTGACTTAATTTAGTAAATTAATTATCTAGGAGCCTCGGGTTCCGGAGGCGTGGACGCGGGAACGGCGTTTTATATTTATAGCACGAAATCAGGCAAGATACCTTGCCATTATACTATTTATATTCAGTTGCATTTTATTACATATCACTGTTCATTTATTTTCAGTTCTTACAGTTCTTGATTTACTGTCTGCTCAATGATATTAGATATACTTTGTTATTATCCTTTGATTGCATATGGACTTAGAGTTAAGAGACTATCATTGTAGTGTATTGTATATACCTTGACATAGTTGTACCACGAGGATGTGTGAGATGAGTAGCATGTAGAGGTTCTTGCGTGTGGGTTGATCCCCCATGCGCATGTGTTAGGGCTAACTGCTAATAGAGGCGTGTTAGGAGACTTAGCAGTTAGTAGAGGTACATAGTCGTAGATGCGACTTGACAGGTATATTGGGTGGGGAGAACAATACCTGACGTATGGGCTTTTTTTCCCTTCCCTGCTTACATGTGCGCTCCGTCGGAGATGCAGGCTCCAGGTGCCCTCTGACATTTTCCAGAGCGTTATGGACGTAGCCCCTTGCACATGATGCCCTCTGATGATCTTCGGACGTTACAGACGTAGGCTCCTGGTGCCCTATATGGGGACTATGCCGATCCTATTTACAGCCAAGGCTCATGCGTCAAAAGGATTATTTCTTAACTGCATGATCACTTTAGTATGGTTAGGTTACCTATTTATGTCTTGTCACTTTCTTTAATTGTGGCATAATTTATATTCAGTATTTATATGGCATGTTTATTGTATCTTGTTACGTCCCTATGAGGACCTGGTTATCTCGCCAGGCGTGTGCTTTGTGACTTTTCGCAGGTGTCCTAGCCAAGACCGTGATCTTCTCCATTCCTTCGAAGATGATTGCCCTTGGTTCGTCTTGTCATTTTTAGATATCATTTCCTTATATATTTCTTTCTTTTAAAATAGTTGGTAGTTGATTTGTCTCCGTCCAACTACATGTATAAATGACAAATTCTTGAGTTGATTATAATATTATTCTTTATTGTTGTGGATGAGATTTAGTTATCATGGTTTTACTGCATTTTACAGCTTATGTATACATACGGGGATCCATACATTGGAGTTTACTTCGTATGTATACAGCTGGCATGGATACGTACCTAGCCCAAAGTATTTTGGGACTGGGGCGTTACAGAGAATGAGGTTGGTACTGGAGATGGATTTAGGGTATCTCGTGCCTTGGAAAAAGGTAATGGTCGCTTCTAGGAAGTTTTGAGCGATGAGGTCCCAGCAAGAGCGAAAGAATTTTCCTGAGAAACCATCAGGGCCGGTAGCGCTGTGTTCATTGAGATTCCATACCGCCTCATGGACTTCTTCAGCGGTTGGAGGAATTTGGAGCTGTTCATTCTCCCTGTGGTTGACCAAGGTGGGGATCTTGGACAGGAGATCGTCATCTCTGGAGATAAGATCTTTGGAGAATAATCTGGTGTAGTAGCCGGTAGCGGCCTCCTGAATGCCCCATTGGTCTTTCAAAAGGATGTCATCTTCGTCTGTGATCTGGTGTAAGTTCAACTGCTTTCTCCATCCTCGGACGCATGAGTGGAAGAAAGCCGAGTTTCTGTCTCTTTCGCTATCCCAAGCCAGCCTAGCTTTCTGTTTCCATGATTCTGTCTCAATCTTCAGCCGAGAATGGCCCTGGTGAGGTTAAGCGTGGTACGGTTAACCTGAGATCTGTTAGAGTAGAACAGCACCTCAGCCTTGGTCACGTCGTCCTCCGCTTTTTTGATTTCCTGAAAGATGTTGCCAAAGGCGTTCTTGCTCCAGGTGGTCAGCGCATTTTTTGTGGCTTTTAGCTTGATAGCCATGCTGATAAGGGGATCAGACTCTGTGGATACCCCCCAACTGGTCGCGACGATGTTTCTGAATTACGGGTGGAAGGTCCAGAAGTCCTAGAATCAGAACGCTTTCTTGATCGGGTTGGGGTTGTTGCTGATTTCTACCAGTAGGGAGAGTGGTCCGATTCGGTTGTGTTAAGGTGGGATAAGTTGGAGGTAAGGACTGTGTCGGACCAGTTGTTGTTGACCAAAGCTCTGTCCAGGTGAGAGTACTAGCGTCTGGCGCCTTCCTGCATGTTACACCATGTAAACTCGTTGCCTGAGAATGGGAGGGGGGACATATGAGCATTGAAAATGAAGGTGTTGAAGTCGTTCATGCCCATATGATACGGGGGTCGGCCGCTAGACTTTTCCTCTCTGCGAGAAATGGTGTTGAAGTCTCCGACACATAGCCACGGGGGGTTGCTGTATTGTTAATGAATGTTCGAAAGGGTGTTCCACAAGGCTTTACGTTCATAAATATCACAGCTGTCGTGAACTGCCGATAGAATGGATCTACTCTGGAGGGTGGGGTGTTCTACCCAGCAGGATAGAGCTTGTCTAGAGTCCTGTATGGAGCCAAATTTGATGTTGGGGCCAAAGAAGATCTAGATGTCATTGTACCCGGTAATCGCATCTGGGAAGCCTAGCGATAGCGAAAGGGCTTTGAGTTTGTTTTTTTGGATCTTGGGTTCTATGATGATAAGAATATCAATGTGATGAATTTTCTTGAGGCCGATGATTCTGTTCCTCGTGGGTTTGATGGCGAGCCCACGAACATTCCATGAAAGGATGTTAAGTATTGAAGGGATTGGGGTGGGGGGTTTGTTCAACTTCGCGGCTGATCTAGTGGTCATAACCGTTGGCTTTTTGCTCGATTTTTTCTTTTTGTTGTTAGGTTTGATGTGTGCTTTTGGGGAGGCAGTAACATGTTCTGCCATTTACTGGTTCTGTTCTGGCGATGATTGAATGGAGTCCTCCATATGTGCGAGGGCCTGTAACTTGACCTCTCTTAGAGCGCAGAAGGGGTTGGAGGGGTCTAGGAAGCCAGCCTCCTTAGCTAGTTATAGCCTACGATTTGAGTCTGTGCCCAATAATGTGAGAATAACCTCTGATGGTGATGTAGGGTCTTCCTTTTCTGTTTTTGGGTGGTGTGGCTCTTACTCCTCGACAGGCCGCTTACTTGTGTTTTCTTCAGAATGGTATTGAACTGCTCTGACGACACTGGGTTCAGATGAGGTGTCTTCTGATAGGGCGATAGCAGTGAAGGAGTTGTGGAGGTGGATAGCTCTGGCTGCGAGTGAGGCCAGTCCCAGGGAGGGTTAGGAGTGGGAGGGTAGAGTATCCGATGTGGGTTTAGGGATGTTGGTGGGGCTTGGTGAAGCTTCGCTTTTGGCGAAACGGCTATGAGAGTTGGGAAGGGGAAGGATGGGCTCTGACGGATGTGATTGGTCTTTCTGATAAGATGAGGTCTTGCGTGTGACTGGTTTCTTCATTTCTAGGTGGGCTCTGTAGCAGTGTCTGGTATGATGTCCTCTGAGCTGACAGTGTTGGCAGTAGATAATGCTATTGTCATATACTAGTGTCTGGGAGTGCGTTTTGTTGCCGAGTTGGAGCTCTATTTGTTTGGGGGGATCTGATGATAAATCCAATTCCAAGCAGATTCTGGCGAAGTGACCTTTGGAGAGGCTTCGGGTCTCTTCTGTAATGGCCACTAAGGTTCCTAATGAGCTGGCTATCCTTTTGAGAGCCGGTGGAGCGAAGCAAACTAGAGGCAAGTTGGGGAGGGTGATCCATACCGACATTATGGACGAGTCGACTTTGGGGTCGAAGTTGGGAGTCCATTTGACAATTTTAACACTGTAAGAACCTATTGTGGTGGTGTCTTTTGCCCAAACTTTGGAGTAGTCTGCCGCCGAAGAGAGGTGCAGGTAACAGTATTTTGGGTCTAATGGTGCCACCTGAAAAGCCGATGTAATCCTCCAGCCGAAGATGGTCTCGCGAACAGTAGAGAGTTTAGGGCAGCCCGTCTGGAACTTCAGGACATAGGTTTTTGTGAAGCTGCTGGCGAGGGTGGAAATCTCTGTCTGGGAGAAGAAGATCTGGTTAGTCTGACCTTCAGTCGGGGTCTGGAACTCTATGTTACCTAGCTCGACGTCTTCCCATTGGGGGTCCAGATGAGCTGATCGATCTGGTCTCAGGGCGTCCGCGAAAGAAACTGGCTGAGTAACCCTGTCTACGAAAGAAGTAGGGGGTACTGTGGGTGGAACGGGTATTCGGGTGGCGGCGGCTGAGGGCACGCTGATCTGGGAGTTGGTGTCACTGCTAAGGTGCCGACATTGATGAAGGAGGGCTAGCGTATGTGCCCAAAGTACGGGGCGCATAGGTGGATGTGCGCGTAGGGGGCACATGAGTTATGGGCTGAGGGGAGGGCGCATAGTGCGGCTCCCGCTGAGCACAGGATGAAGGGCTAGGAGGCGCCTGGCCTCCCAGAGAAGGGCTGAGTCCCGAGGCCCTTGAAGCGGGCATGGAAGGCTCTGAGCCCGGACTGTGAGGCGCATGACTGCCGACAAGAAGGAGGGGCGCATGATCTAGTCTGGCTGAAGTGCCAAGGCTAGAAAGGGGAGGCGCATAGCAGTTAGAGATGGAGTGGGCGCATGCCCTGTCGACATGGACCTAGGTGCATGACCCGATCTCCGTGGATCCCGAGGAGGTGGCAAAAGACGCAGTTGCTGACTTCGAATTCGAAAAGGCAGATGGGCGGGAAACTGCGTTAGTAGGGCGGGAAGGCTTGCCTTGCTAGCAGCCTTGACAAGGCCAATGGAGGTGGAAGGCTGCTCCCTTCTCGGCCGGAGTGACCGGGGGATGGCCGGGAGGCCAGCAGAGCTTGCACGCTATCCCGACGCTAGCAACGCCAATGCCAACTAGAGCCAGTTGCTCCGTCGTCTAGACCGGGGGCGAGCGGCAGTAGTGTGGAGGACCCCGGGAGGAGTAAGGCCCGACGGAGACTGGAAGACGGTGACGTGGCCAGGGGGTACGGATGGTGGGGTGGGGCGGTGGGGGGCCCCCACTGCCGACGACTACGAGAGGAGCGGGCGGGTCTGGAGAGGGATGGACCGCTATGGGGAGGACCCGCCGCGGGAGGCGATCGCCGGAGAACTCTGGGAGGGGGAGGAGGGCGCGAGGGGGGCTTCGGGAGGGGGAGGGGCGGCGGGTGCGAGCCGACGGCGTGACTCGGGGGACGATCCGGCGGATGAGGGGGAAGCTCCTGGAGAAGGGGAGAAGGAAACATCGAGAATCATATATATATATATATATATATATATATATATATATATATATATATATATATATATATATATATATAATATATGTTAGTTATTATGTTTGGAGGCTAGCCTATTTGTTAGACTTGTATTAGTGAACCAATTAGAATGGACACTACACTAAAGCCCAATAATTAGTATGACATGACTCATGGACCAACACATTGACTAGGCCCAATTAGACCCATTTAGTCATGCCAATTAATAAAATAGAGGTTAGACTATTTATCAAAATAGGATTAGAGACTTCCATGCATTAATTAGCTCTCATGACAAGTTTAGAGGGGCATTAGACATTTTTCATTAGTATGGACAAGCCCTAGGTAGCCGACCACATATATAGGGGTCTCTCATTCTTTATTTTATTTTCTTTTCATTGTGTCATTCCATCTCAATTTGGTTTTCTTCCCCAAATTGATTCATCCCTCTACCAATTTCTCTCAATCCTACTCGAATTCTCTTCCATTACTCTTTATTCTCATCATTTGAAGGAGTCTACAAGTTGGAAGGCTAGGAGCACTAGAAGAGGCATCCAATTGCTAGGAGCTTCGTGTCCGGATCATGTCCATTTGGCTTTGTATTAGGAATCCATCTCCCAATTGGTATACAACTAACTTTTCCCTATTTCTAGACTCTAATAAATGCACTGGACCAATAGGAACCCACCCATGTACTAGGGGTACATATAGGAGCAAGAAGCAGGCTCTAATGACCCTTTGTGTAGAAGTTACATGGAGTTTTTATGCCATTTTTGGGAAAATCTGAGAATGGTTCCCAAAGTGTTTGTTATATTGTCAAGTAGGCTAAATATACTTGTAATTGTTGTGTGTGGCAAGTTACGTGTCTACAAATCGATACGAGTAGGCCGTGTCATGATATTCTAGGAGGCACAGTCAATTTGGGGGTTTTCTATTTCGAGACTTGTGGCACACATGTTTAATTTTATATGGAACTTGACACTAGCTATACAATGCTCTAATTAGGCTCTAGTATATATTTTACTCTTGCTCATGTGTTTTGGAGTGATTCAGACAAGGTTTGGTATAGGTATCTTAGACGTATCACAAGCGTATTGTTGACTAGTATGATACGGGGGTGATACACACCAAGTGTTTGGTTTTTGACTTTCATGTGAGTATCACATGTATAGATGTGTGTTGGGTGTCTAGATACCTATATAAATAATCCTTATATGTGTATATATGAGTAGGCATAGATATTGTGTGTGTTTGTATACGTGTGTGAGTGTGTGTATTTGGGATGCATACATGTCCTTGTATGTGTGTGAGAGCCTATACACATATGTGCCTATGTGTGTGATAGAGTGTGTGTCTATATATGTATCTATGTGTATATATTTATATGTGTGAGGGTGTGTTAGGCCATAGATGGATAGGTAGATATATTGATAGTTAGATAGGGAATGATAGACAAATAGGTTGATAGAACGGGGGATCATAGCACAATAGCATCAGCACCTGCTGCTCATGGCAGCAGTAATGCACTACTGTGCATTCAACAGAAGTAAGGAATGTAGCAGCAGCAACAGTATATAACTACTGTTGGTGTACAGGAGGAGAAGAAGGGGAGGCAATAGCAGGAATAGGGGTAGTAGCAGCAGTTATCCTTAAGAGTGAAGCAATACCAAGGGCTACTATCCCAAGGCAGCAGCAGCATTTGCTGCACTGCTGTGGCAGCAGGTATGCTACTGTCCAACAACAACAACAACAGGGAGTTGTGGTGTAGTGTCACGACCCGCACCCTCTTTTCGGGATGCGAATGCGTGGCCAAGTCCAGCCTATGCCATAGTATTGGCGGTAGAACGATGCCTAGCCCACAATAAATAAGTGATAATAAAATAATATCTTTATTTGCTCATTCACAACAACTAAATCATTTACAATTTTAAAGGTTACATTTAATCAAAAATATAATATCTCATAAAAAAGACAACTTATCTATCTAACTAGTTTCTATGATCGGCCTCCCACAAGACCCATATCTCTCCCAAGGATCCAACGCATAGAGTAGCAAGCGACAAATCTAAAAAATGGTTTCCAGTCAGGAATGGAACAAGTACATACATGGCAACTATTCAAGACCTAATAGAAAGTAAAAATCAAAAATAGCATATGGTATACATGACGACATGGCATGAAAAGTAAAAAAAAAAGGTAAATATGACAATCATGGCAATTAACTAGAAAAAAAAGGTAAACACGACTATCATGGCATGTCAACTAGAAGGGAACATGTAAGTACGAAAAGCAAGACATCTAACTAAGTTTTTTGAAATACTACTTTCGACATGTAAACGGCTAGGGGTAAATACGGCAACCCGTACGTAAAGTGTACGAGTGCTATCGTTCCAGAATAGACCTGAAGGAGTGGTTCTTGATTTGGAAATATTCACATGTCTACTCATATATTTCCCCGCCTGACTCATGGATTCATGTCACGACACGAAAACTATGATACACGATAATCATGAATGCAAGTCACGAAACACGGTAAATAACGTAAATAACATAAATCATGAAAAATCAATAATCATGAATATGAATTCATACTCGTATGAACAACGTGTCAAGAATCATGAGTCATGTAATGCATATCTAAAACATGTGTCATAGAAACTATTAAGAATTGAAAGTAACCAGTGTAATATACTTGCCTATATTAACTGAAGTCGATGCTTGCGACACGAACGTATCGGCACAAAATAGGTTCAGTGCTACTCTTCACAAGATGATATCAAAAGATGGGATGGACAATTCCATTTAGTTCAAAATACTCCAGTTAGCTAGGGTCGATATAAAGGAGTCCGGAGTCCAAATTGGCAAGTAAGTAGGAAGTACGATTAGTCGCGATCAAGGATTTATAATCGAAAGAATTTACGTAAATAATATTTATACTATGTTTTGGAAATTAATATATGATTTGAAAACTATTTTTATTTAGTCAAAAGCATATATCTTAGAAACTTTATTTAGAAAATATTTATACCCATTTTAAAAGCACAAAAGTATTTAATTATATATTTCAAAACCCATATACTATATGTATATACATATATACTTTCAAATTCCTTTTTAATCAAAAATACAATATTATAAAGACTTGTAGAAACTCGCTTAAATAATATATATAAATATATATATATATATATATATATATATATATATATATATATATATATATATATATATATATATATATATATAAGACTTTAAACCCAACTTAATTAGGTCCATTAAATCATATATGCCCAAAAATCTGATTTAGTTAGCTAACTAATGTGAGCCAATTCCCATATATATTAAACCCAAACTTTAAGTCCAAAAGACTAAAAGCCCACTAAAAGCCCAAAGTAAATAATAATAATATTACCAACAGTAAATAATAATAACAATAATAATAATATTAATAATAATAATAATAATAATAGAAAAACAATAATAGTAATCAAATAGTTACAACTTTGAAGCTGTTGTCGTCCTTGAAAAGATAGTGGAATCTGCTGTCGTTCTTGAAAAAAGGAGTAGTGCATTTAGAGAGAGAGAAAATAATCGAAGAGTGAGATAGAGACTGTTCGTGGGAGGTGAAGAGAGAATAGAGTGAAAGAGAGTGGAGAGAGAAGAGCAGAGAGAGGGGAGGGTCTGGGAAAAGAGAAGCCTCGAGAGCGAGAGAAAAGGGGGTTCCGATGCTCCGATCAGACGGAGGTGGCTTTGGGCACGACGATCGCTGGCCCACGTGGGAGAAGAGGCACCCTCGAGGACGGTAGGCAGCGAGGGGCATGGCACGGCGCATGAGAGCGCTGGGGACAGTTACGAGGAGGTCGAGGTTCGGTTTGCTCGGGGACGCGGGCACGACGCTAAAGAGTGGTCGGGTGGCCACGAGCTGCTGGCGAGTGAGGTGTGGTGGCATAGGGGTTAGGGTGATGGTGATTTGGGGGCTCGTCGGTCGTGGCGGTGATGGTGTATAGGTGGTGAGGCGGTAATGTTTCTAAGGCAACCATTGATGAAGGACGGTCGGAAAAGGGTGTGTCGATAGAGGCTCGTGGCGGTGGCCACACGGTGAAGGGTGGTGGTTCGAGACATAGAGGTGGAGGCTGGTGGTTAGCTAGGGTTGAGGTGGCTTGGTGTCGGGGCAGTAGGAGGAGCGGTTGCCATGGTGTGGTTCTGGCACGGTGGCGGTGACGCCGGAGTTGGCTGGAGTAGTGGAAAACTGAAGATGACAGCGGTCGGAAGTCGCCGGATCTAGGCGTTAGTGGGCTGAAAGTTTTGGTCGGGATGGAAACTGGTGGTCGTGGAGGCGTGAGGGGACGACGTCGTTGGCCGAAATATTTTTAAGGTTTGGGTTGCTGTATTTTGGGGAGGATTTGTGTCGGGTGTGTCCGACATGGCACAAAAAATGTAAATATGACACGAACACGATGCATAATGGCTGTTGGTTGGTTGTGGAATTTGCTAGAGTTATGAAAAAAAGTTATAAGTAGCTCTCCTTAAATAGGAGGTTAAACTTCTAGTTGGATAAGGACTATGTCCTAATGGATAAGTCCCCCAGGACTATATCCTAATGGATAAGTCCCACCCCCCCCCCACTTTAGTTTAAATTAAAGACAAATAAATTTAATAAAAAAATTCATTAGTAGATAATAACATTTTATTTTAAATCAATCATTTAATATTATCCAATGATTTGAATAATACGAATTCAAAGCCAAGTCAAATAAGCGAGCAACATAATAACTTTAAAATAATATTTAAGGTTTATCAAAACAATTTAAATCATAATAGATAAATCGTTTAATTTAAAAGCTAGTTTTTTATAACAAAATAATCGCAAAATATATTTCATAAAATTTTGACAAAAATTACCTTTAATCACGAAAATTAAAATAAAGTTAATAAAATAGAAAAAATTCTAAAAATTCGGAAAGAGGGTTTACATGTAGTCCACTGCAGGCAATAGCAGCACATGTAGGACAAGGCAGTAAAATAGGTGCAGCAAGTAGGCAGTGTGTGTGTGTGTGTGTATGTTCAGTATTTCCAGAGAGAGAGAGAGAGAGAGAGAGAGAGAGAGAGAGTGTGTGTGTGTGTGTGTGTGTGTGTGTGTGTGTGTATTAGCAAGAAAAAAGAACCAGTTTAGAAGGGTGTGGGGGTTATGTCATAGTGTGATGAAGTAAAATATGGATATGGTTATTAAAGAAGACACATGTAGGTAGGCATGTGGGGTAGGCACAAAATATGGAGTATCAAGGTATTGTAATATAGAAAGTAGTGTAGCTTCCCTTCCCGGAAATTTTTAAGTTATTTTCTCTAGTATTTATTTGATTTAAATGGGGATTTTTAGGATTTTATAAAAGATTATTTAGTTAATTATTACGGTAGATGATTTTAGCCATGGTTGAGATTTGGAGTACAAAGTGACTAGGAATCATGGCACAGATAGTGCAGTGGCGTGCTTTGACTAGTGTTTAGCCATGGTAGGGGAAAGCCGAGCCATAGTGATGTCCTAACTAGAAAAACCAGGCCATGTTGTGACATGACCATTATAAATAAGTTTAATTAATTATTATTAGATTTATTGACTTTGCAGGAACCCGGTCGAACTAAGTTAGTCCGAACTGGGCCGAGCAAAATCCAAGCCCATGTAGGCATGTAGTGAGACCCAATACGGCCATGTAGACATATTCTAGGTAGATGCAATATCTTTAGGAATTGGCAATTAATTTCTAATAATTGTTATATATACATTATAAGTACTATTATTATTTTAATAGTGTTTACAATATTTGTGTGATTTTTGGGAGCCAATAAAGAGTGTGCGTACTAGATTCACCAAACCTTACTACACTTGCTATTGGGTTATTTTTAGTTGTTACTGGGGTTATTAGTATTATTAATAATATTGTGTTGTATTAAAATAATTAGTTATTATTAAAGGATTATTTTCTTCATCGTCAAATATGTATTATTATATTATATTTTGCTTACACATATATCCAGAATTTATTAAATGTATATACAAATATACATGTCATATATATAGGTATATATATATATATATATATATATATATATATATATATATATATATATATATATATATATATATATATATATATATATATATATACATATATATATGTGTGTGTGTGTGTGTGTGTGTGTGTGTGTGTGTGTGGTATATGTGTTTGTGTATATAAATATATGCATATATATGTGTGTGTGTGTGTGTGTGTGTGTGTGTATATACGTATATACATAGCTTTTAATATAAGAATTAATAAAAAACCAACTAAACCATCCCTCCCCCTCAGCCCATAGGCTCAGCCCACAAACCACATCCTCAAACCCGGCCCACATGATAACAGTCCCAAACCGATCCTAAGTACCTCTCCAAACCCAGCAGCAGCTTTGGGCCAGCCCGAGCCCAAGAATTCTACAGCCTACCCAAGCCCGGCCATCCAGGCCCATGCTAAATCCAAACAAGTAGGAAACCCCACTCTCAACCGAGCTAAGAAAGCAGCAAGCCCACCCGACCCCTGGGAACCGAAGCAGAGCGGCGCATTGAGTATAAATCGAATCGAAGGAATTCACGAACCCTCACCCTATTGCAGCCCCGACCTGGCGTGCCTCCACGCCGCCGACCATGGCCATCGGGCGAGCGCCGGAGCGCCGGCCAGGGCCGCCGCAAGCCGCCCGCGTGACTCGGGACAGAGCGCACAGCAGCAGCCTCTTCGAACCCGACTTCGACGAGATAGTGCTCAACGCTCGTTCGACGTTTTTCCGATCTGATTTCTCAGGTATGCCCACAACAAATACGCCTTTGATCCTGTCAATTTGTTTTATTTTAGATGACCTAGAATCTAGGGAAATCGAGTCGAAAAGTCGACGAAAAATCCGTTCTAAATAGAGCCAAGAACAGTTCTAACACCCAACTTGGCGTCGAATTTCTCGCCAAACCATCACCAGTTTTGAATTTTTGTTTAAAGAGATTTATAGACGACTTATAGGAGATTATAACCATCTTGCAGAATTTGAAATCATCGAATGACCGATCAGAAAATAGATTTCAAAGTTAGAGAAAAATCTTTTTCAAAAATATTAAAAATATTGAAAATCCCTCGATACGACGTGCGTTCTGCTATTTCGGGCGACGTGGTCGTGAACCGAAAGCATCGAAAGGTGCGTAACGGCTTCGTGGACGTGTGGGCTTTGACGGAATTCAAATTGGTCGCGTGTGCGCGACGAATTTGATGCGTATCCGTCAAAATTTACCGTATCGGCCTCTGTGCAAATTCCTCAATTACTTTGTGCACGTCCATCAGATCGAGACGAAACTTACGCCAACAGGACCGTATCATTTTTCTGGTCTTGTATGCCAAGTTTGGTCCAATTCTGAGATAGTTGATTGGACTATCGTTTTGCGGTTCTCACGGTCCGATTCAACGGACGATTTTATGCACGGTCTGCCAGGATCCAACTTTGGACATACGGTTGGGTTCGTATCGGAAAACTGGATCCGTAGACATATTGTTTGATGACTTTAGAGACCATTGACTCTGGCATGATTTTTGGTACAAAGTGGGTCCCACGGCGAACATCATTTTTGCCCAAAATTACCGTTTTGCCTCTGTATCTAGAATTGGACTTAAGGACAGTCAATCCTAGCTAATTTGACTATTCTAAGAATGTTGGCAATGTCTGTTTCAGCTTTCAAAAATATTTGTGGATTTTGGACTTATTTGGCTTATTGGTTGACGGTTTATTGTTGGCTCTTCGTGCAACCTCCAGGCAAGTATACCTTGCCAACTTGTACAATATAATTTATATGTATGTTCATCATCTCGCTGCTATTATTTTTCTTACATTCATGATTGCTTTATTCCATGTCTAGTACACTCATATGTTATAGTTTTACTTTACATGTTTCTAGTTGTCTTCGCATCCTTGTTTCTTTCTGGTATGATGTTTCTATCTGTTACATTGTATTAGTTTTATATGTATTCCTTGATAGAGTCGTCTAGTCCTACACCACGATTACCTCGACTTGATTATAACTTGACTTGACTTGACATGACTTGAGTAGGACTTGACTTTGATATTCTATAGATTGTGAGTACTTACCTTGACTACGGTCTATAGGATTTTTATACTAGGATTGGCTACCGTCTTGGTTGTGAGTGCTTGCCTTGACTGCGATTGAGACACTATAGATTGTGAGTGCTTGCCTTGACTGCAGTCTATAGCTTTGACCAATTAGCCATTTCTAGTATGGCATGCCAGTGTCTTAGGATCCTTGTATTTAGATCTTGTGTCTTAGTTCATTTTGCCTCATTGGATATCCTTGATTGTTCCTTACTTCTTTGTATATTTGTACTGTTACATGTTAGCTTGTATATTATGTATCTTGCTAGTCCTCTGAGGACCTGATGATCTCTTCAGGTTTAGTGACTGTGTGGAGTTTAGTTAGCGGCTCATGATGGTAGTGATTACACCTGCAGGGATACAGGTATTTGCTTGTGATATTTTTTACTATCTTTCTCATGCTTTCATGATATATCCTGCTTATCAGCTTAGCTTTATAGACTCATGTTATTCTTGGAGTCTAATCGGACAATATGCTAGTGGGCTGCAGACCATGACCCATAATTGTTCATTCTTGTTTATATGATTCATGTGGATTGAGAAATAGTTTAGATTAGACATGATACCCTATTCTGGACAGCTTATACGTACTCGAGTCGGGCTGGAGTCCACTCGATACGTAGCTGGCTTGCTCACGAGCTCGCATCCGAAAAGCGGGTGCGGGTCGTGACAAGTAGGTAAGCTTGAGAAATAGAATTTAGCACATTTTTGGTATAGTATTATTAATAGGTAATGAGTATCTTCATGGATATAGGTATATATATTTATGATAAAGATATTCATCTAAGTAACATATGGATATGGGATAGGAATGTGTATATGGGTGCATGGGTATCAAGATACCAATTTAGATAGGGTAAAAGCATAGGGTAAAGGGCTTGAGTTAAGGTATAAGAAAGGTACATAAATTTACAACTAGTCGCGATCCAAAACATACATCCATTTCGTCCAAAGATGGAGGTAACAAAACCCAGATACAAGGACTAACACATTCCCTTGGCTAAACACCACCAAATGAAAGTACAAAAATGGAGTAAAAAATAAAGGTAACCCACTCGCTAAGCCATGTCAGACCTCTGACTGCGAACCATCCGGAGAAAAAGATGGTAGATCCTCGAGATGAACTATGGGGCATTCAAAACCAGTGGGGTCAGAACCCCAAATAGCAAGTACCACAAGAAAATCTCAAGGTGGACAACAAAGCCCACCAACAACACAACAACATATGGCAAATATAAATAAATGTGGGTCGAGAACAGTGTGGTACCAATACACGCATCTTAAGAATATAGATGACTGATTGAAAATATGAAACAATATAACAATAGAGAAGAATAAGTCGATGAGCAATAAGGGGATTAGGAACTACGCGAAGTCGGAGCCACAATACTTAAATCAAATAAGGACCAGAGTTGCAGATCTTTTTTTGAGCAGAACTTAGCCTTTGGCTACTCACCGACACAAAGATCATATAAAATAACGCACAACCAAAAGTGCACAGCCAATCATTGTGTAACGCACCAGTCCCAAAATGCGTAGGACCAGGTGTACATATACATGCCAACAACATATCACCAATGGGCCAATCTACTAAACAAACAAACAACACAAGCCACAGGTACAGTGCTGAACTCATCCATACAGAAAACATGACACAGAGATAATGATACTAATAATGAAACTGTCCAACAGTAAAGATTAATACAAAAATATACGAGAAAATAAACCCATCGTCACACCGTGAAAATAAAAGAGTATCCAACTACAAATCTACTTAACCAAATAGAAATATAAATAGCAATGACTAAGATAAGCATGACCTGTAAACCCCCAATATTTTTTCTAATTATTTTAGTACTTTAAAATTTTATTTTTGTTATATTATTTTTTTGAATTAAATAAGTAGTTGGTATATATGTATGTACTTATAGATATAAATATATAAATATGTATGCTTGTGTTGCAGGATATTTTAATTGCTACTAAATATAGCCTACAATTGTTATAAATTTTTTTGATACTTATTTACAATTTATAGGATTTTTCTTGTGAATGTGTGTATATATATATATATATATATATATATATATATATATATATATATATATATATGGAAGTAAAAAAAAAGTATAAAGCCGACACTGTAGCAGTGCTACAGTGCCTCCAGGAACCTTGAGCCTAGGTTCTCAGCCGAGAGGTAGAGGAAACAAAATTTTGAAGATTTGATCCCATCAAATCTTTACTCTAAAATTTTTAGAAAAATTTCCCTATATCCCTTATGGGATTCTCCACAACTTTGATCCATATCCAAGCCAAGAACAAATCGGATTGATCCTAAATTAGGATTTAAACCTTGGTATAAATTCCATCGGTCGAGTAGGGTTAACGCAAAACTTCTCATCGAAAACTCCACCCTGACGTTTGCATGCCGCTTCCTGGTCGCTTGAGCACTGCCGCCGACGGCCACACTGCCGAGGAGAGGCCGGTCGACCGCCTAGAAACAGAGGATAACTCTGTTCAGCCAACAGCAAGGTACCCCTTTCCCGATCCTCCTTTTTTCATGCACGCTCGAAGATTTCCCAATTTGTAAACTCCTGAGAGAAGCCTATATGAACCCCTCCAAACTCCTTCAAATAGAATCCTGAGAACCCCAAGGGATTGCTCAAAAAATTGAGGCAAAGTCGTCCTAAAAACTGTTTGAAAACAGAGTTTGAACCTAGTTTCAAAACCCAACTAGGAAGCAAAATTATGGATCGAATATTAGATTTCATGACAAACTAATTAGTAACAGTCAAAGACAACATAACTAATAGTAAAATGCACTTCGTAGATTTACATTTCGATTACTATTCAGGAAGTTATTCATTGTCGAACTTGCGAGGAAAACTGCTTTAAAAACAGTAAAATTTTAGAATTCTGTCCGATACGGCGTGCCACCCGATAACCCGGGCGACGTGGTCGCGTGCTATAAACATCGAAAGGCATATTGACGTTGCTGACGTGTGGGAACTGACGGGACTCAGTTTCGTCGTGTGTGTGCGACGAAATCAGTCAGTATCCGTCAAGATACCCCCGTATCGCCAATTTGCAAACTTTGCCCTAACTTTGTATACAGTCGTCAAATCGAGATGAAACTTGCGCCAACGGGTCTGAATCAAAATTCTGGTCCTGTGTGCCAAGTTTGGTTCGATTCTGAGAAGGTCAATCTGAAAACCTTTTTGGCGGGCCCGCGACCCGATCCAACGGGCGATTTTGTACGCGTCTCATCGGAATCCAAAATAGGACATACCGTTGAGTTCCTCTCCTCAAAATAAATACGTAGACTTGTAGTTTGACGACTTTAGAGATCGTAGGTTCTGGCATGCGTTTCGGAGCAAAGCGGGTCCAACGGCGGACATCGTTTTGATCCAAAATTACGATTGTGCCCCTGTTCCAGAATTAGACTTTTGGACAGGCGTTTCCTAGGTATATCTTTTTCATCGAGAACCTTTTTGATGTTTGTTTCAGCGTCCGAAGTCATCTGTGAATTGTGAGTTTTGTGTTGACGCTTGCGACATTTAGATTTGCCCTCCTCCCACCGCAGGCAAGTATACCTTGCCATAGATTTTGATTGTGCTCATTTATTTTCAGTATATTTTATTATTGCATATTTCTTTCTCTTATTTGTCATTTTGTTTATATTGGGCGTCCATGTCACACTTGGGTGCGGACGACTAGATTTAGTCGTTTACGTTATTTTTATATTTTATTATGCATGTCGACCTAGAGTTAGACGACCACCTTATGAGTATGGGATAATCTCATATCTTCTATGGCCTTGACACATGTGTATTACCGGATGAGTGAGTTCATATAGGACACGGACCTGCGTATTCGACTGGCCATCGATACGTATGGGTCGTGCGATGGATAGGAGGTAATTGCTACTAGTGTGTTGAGTTAGAAGCCATAGCAATTGCCAACTGGACAGGCTGTAGATACATCTTAGACAGGAGCATTGGGGGAAGGGCACAGCTACTAGCATAGGGGCTACATTTACTTTTTACACACTTTATGGGCCGATAGCGACTCGTATGAGCGCTACTTTCTGTCCTTGGCCGATAGCGACTCGGATGAGCGTTACCTACTGCCATTCTTTATTTACTATGCTGATCCTATAGCCCTTGAGTAGAATGTTATCCTCAAAGTGCATCTCACATAGACGGTTAGGAGATCCTGTAGAGTCATAGTTGCATATTTTACACATTCAGTTATTTTGGCATGTTTTTTGTATCTTGTTACATCCCTCTGATGACCTGGTGATCTCTCCAGGATTAGACGAGCAGGACTATCCCGAGGTGTACAGTGCAGCATTGGATCCTTCATAGATCAGTGACGAGACATCTCCTGCTCATACTTAGTTTTTATTCTTTATTATCTGAGACCATGTATTGGATATCTTTTATCATCTTTCTTGCTGTTTGAGGAGGTTGGACTCCGTTTAGTTGAGACTATTTTTCATAGTTGTTTGGAGTGGGAATGTCCACACGACTATCTTTTGACTTCGTTTATTATCATTGAGACTTATTTATTCATTTTGTGTTGAGCTGTGGATGAGATTTATTAGTACCATTGTGGCTTATCATATATTATTACTTACAGCTTATGTACAAATGCGAGGATACCATATATTAGTGTATTCCTCGTATACGTGCAGCTGGCATGCTGACGTACTTAGTTCTACGTATTATGAGACTGGGGCGTTACATATTTTTGTGGTGGCCCATGCAGGTCCTCTATTAATTTTGTTTGGTTACATGACTGTGCCCAACAAGCCTGCAATTAGGAATAGGATATAGAATCTCATCTACTTATTAATATCTTCTTTGACCTCCTCTCAACTTCTCATTTGATTGCTTGATTACATCCAGTTTAAATTTGTTCTAATCAACTCAATTCTTCGTGCCAATATAGGATGAACCTTCGTAGTGGATGCGCTACTCCCCTCACCATTACTGACGGGAACACTACTGCACAAGAAGGACCGGTGAGCCAGCCACCTATGTCCCCTACCACCCCAGCACCATCCGGATTGCAGCCTGTGTAAAATCCCAAAATTTTTGATGATTTTATTTCTTTTTAATGTATTTTTACAGTAATTGTAATTTATTTGATTTTTTATTATTTATATTTTGCGAATAATTTGGCAGCCAGTCAAATGCTACAATAGATGTAAATATAGATAAAGTTGACTTACTTAAATTATGAACAAAATAAATAGAAGTATAATTATATTAGTTTTGAATTTTTGAGGAACTTTATTTCATTTTTAATTTTGAAAACAACATTTGCATTTAAATTGTGATTTTTGTTATTATTAAAAATAGCAGTTAAGGGCTACACCATATATAAACAAATATATAGGTTGTGCCAAAACTGTACTAGAAAATATTAGAATTACTCTTGTATTTTTAAAATTTTTTACAATGTATTTAGATTTAATTAAGTGCG
The DNA here is from genome assembly GCA_029216955.1 of Iris pallida. Lineage (NCBI taxonomy): Eukaryota > Viridiplantae > Streptophyta > Magnoliopsida > Asparagales > Iridaceae > Iris > Iris pallida. The sequence goes on from JANAVB010003400.1 coordinate 58,165,874, forward strand.
TCTATATATCTATCTATATATGTATATAGATAAAAGGAAGAAATTATTGATTTTTATAAATTAAAGAAAAGATAAAGATAAAAAGAAATAAGAAAAAGAAAAGGAAAGGAAAAAAAAGAAAGAAATACCCGGGTGAACAGTAACCGCGGGGGGGGCACTGTTCACCCGAGCCCATCCCAAGCGGCAGAGAACCCGGCCATTCCCCCTGCTAATTCCGCGGACAACACAGAGACTCAGGTCTCTGAAAAGGAGAAAAAAAATTTAAACCAAATCTTCACCAACAATCCGATTCAATCCCACATGATTATGATTCATATCCTCCATAGATTACACTAAATCTAGATTTAAATCGAATCTAAATTCGATTTAAATCTCCAAATAAATAAACCCATATGACTGCAACTGTACAGAGAATCCCCGATAAGAAAGTCCTTCCAAAAACCCTTAAAGCGTCGCAACCATCTACACGCGAGGTCCCTTGAATCCCTGCGAACTTGCCTGACCCACCTGCGCCGCCAGAAGCTCGCCGGAGCACCGCCGGGGCCGCCCAAGCCGACTGCAACAGAGCATCTCTGTTTTGGAACCCAACTCCAGGTACCCTATTATCGAGCAGAATTTCTCTATGATTACTCGATCATTTTTTGAATTCGTAAATTCCTATGCATAGGAGACATAACCCCCTACTAAACCCTTCAGAGGGATTTAGTTAAAACCCATTACTTCGACCAGGAAGACGACGCAAAGTCGAGCAAAATACTGCTCAAAAACGGAGCAATGGGACTGTCCCAACCCCAACTTGGAAGTTGTTTTCGGAGCTACTTACTTAGGATTTTTCGAAAACAAATCTCCACAGTTATATTTAACATATACAAGATGAAAACCCTTCAGGTAGATCGATTTTTTATGAATTGTGCAGAAAGTTATTTGAAGTTTAAAATTCAAGAAAAACTGATTTTTCGAAACTAAAATAATTAGAAATTTTCACGAAACGACGTACGTCCCGACAAATCGGATGACGTGGTCGCGCACTATACGCATCGAAAGGCGCATATGGACGTTGCGGATGTGTGGGAACTGACGGAACTCAGTTTCGTCGCGTGTGTGCGACGAAATCAACGTGTATCCGTCGAGATACCCCCGTATCGACGTTTTGCAAACTTGCCCATAACTTCGTGTATAGTCCTCGGATCGAGACGAAACTTGCGCCAGCAGGTCCGGATTGAAATTCTGGTCTTGCATGCTAAGTCTGGTTCGATTCTGAGAAGGTCGAATCGGAACCCAATTTTGGCGGGCCCGCGACCCACTCAAACAGGCGATTTTGTACACGGCTCCTCGGAATCCAAAATTGGACATACCGTTGAGTTCGTCTCCTCAAACCGAACCCGTAGACATGTAGTTTGACAACATTAGAGACCGTAGGTACTGGCACACATTTCGGTGCAAGACGGGTCCAACGGCGGACATCGTTTTGACCCGAAATTACGATTTTGCCCCTGTTCCAGAATTTGACTTTTGGACAGGCGTTTCCTAGGCATATCTTTTATTCCAAACTCGTTCGTGATGTTTGTTTCAGCATCCGGGGCTCCTTGTGGATTTTGACTTTCGTGCTGACGATACTGATTGTTGGATTTTGCTGCTTTCTGCACCACCCTCAGGCAAGATACCTTGCCTTATTTACTGTTATACTTATATGCACCTTTATTTATTTATTTATTGCATATTTATTTTCTGTTTTCAGTTGGATCCATTACTTGCTATTTTAGTTCACTTTATTGCTTTTCAGTTATTTTTCCTTCTTGCCTTTTTGTATGCATATGGACCTAGTCTTAGCAAACTACCTTTTGTTAGTGACCTTGGAAGGGAGAAGACAGTTGAATGTATCGGCTACCCCAAATACAAAAGTCGTAGTAACTGCGTACTACGGTAGTCGAGTCGCGAGGGTCACTAGCCTCGAGCTATGTGGACTGATGGGTCACGTGGGCCGCTAGCCTCGAGTTATGCCGGCTGATAGTATTGGTATTGACATGTGCGTGTTGAGAGTTGTTATATTGTCCTGGGGGAGTCAGCCTTCACCTGCCCATACATCGATATGTCTTCTAAATTGCCTACTAGAAAGGTTAGGAGACTGTCACGACCCGATCCCAATTTCTTGGGTCGACTCTGATCATGCCCAGCCTGCACCGTTGTTGAGACGGCGGCAGTAAGCTGTAATCCATATGCAGGTACAATCAACAACAATTGATACTAATAATTGCTACAACATTTATTTAAAAGATAAAATAAAACTTGTTCATTACAAAGCTTGTCCACAATTTTAACATAACATTAAAAAGATAAACTAAAACTTCAACTAAGCGGAAGTGTCATCATCATTATCAGGAACCACCTCTGGGAGCACAGCAGGGTACAGCTCCGGGTCATAGTAAGTATTAATCAGAAGCTCGGATTCATCAATAGAACCTATTGGGGGTGGGGTATCCAGTCAGGAAAGGAGCAAGTACAATTATGAAAATAACAATTTGCATAATGATTAGAAACTTGCAATATTAAATAATTTCGAAACAACAATTTTCAATTATGAAGTAAACAATGTGATTGAGTATGCAGTATCTATGATCGGTTTAGGATGATTCAATTGTATCCTATTGATACGGTCCGGCCTAACCCCGTGTAAAAAGGGGTAAGCTCGCACATTCATTAACTATTGGGCTTTGATCATAGATAACTACGCTACTCCCCATTATCCCGATGCAATGATTCAATATGTAACTCTAGGAGAGAGTACGTGTAACAATTGTGTATTTAACATGCAAAATTCTAATATTAATTAAACTGTAATTAACCACAACCGTACTTGCCTTGGATAATGACTGGAAAAAGGATTGTTGATGGAGACTAGTACCGTCCTTGAAATCCTACAATTGAGAATCCTGACTCAGCATCAGAAAATTGAACCATTCTAAGTGTGCTAGTTACAATCTCTAGAATTGGTCCTAGTCCAGTTTTATGTTGTTACTAAATTACACGCTTATCGAGATAGTTTCTATAAATCAATTTGCGAAGGAACTAAATCATGTTAACATTTATTTGAGAAATTTTGTTTCTTTCCGACTGTTTCGCAAAACTTGTATTTTTTTGTAGTATATATATAAAATTTAGGTTTTTCTTTTAATGAGAAAGTTGTGAATTTATTGAATTACAAACTTGTACTTTTCCTAGTTATTTATTGTGAGAAAATTATTTTAATTTCTATAATAAAATAAATATTTATTTATTGTTTTACGTGTTTTACGTCAACCAATAAACCAGAAAACAAATAAATAAAAATACTAAGCTATTACAAACTTTACACACCAACAAGAATGAATGGACTTATGCCTTTACAGACCATTTACATAAATTTAAATAAGAGAAAACATTTGGTTAGTCTTTATAAATTATCCTACAACTAATAAATTAAATTAAATTGATTTCGAGTCTCAGACTCTGGTCCAAACTTCATTTTCAACTGCTCTGCCTCAACGTCCGGTCGAACCGGTGCGTTTGCATTGCGTTGGGGCCCAGTGACCGTTAAGGTCGTCGTCCAAAAATATTTAATCCGAAAAATCATTTTAAAAATCATTTAATAAATTTCCCAAAAATTTCGGCAGCACTCCCTCTGGTTTCGGTCAACCCAAAAACTGGGAGTGCTTCCGTTAACCTGCAAATTAATTCCAAACCCAATATTTATATAACCATCCATATAGAATATTTTCCCGAAAATTCCAGAATTCCGAATTCAAGTCGGAAATCCGATTTCACAACAGAACCCAAATGAATCCAATAAACCATTCTGAAATATTCACCCAAACTAAGAAGACATCCAAGAATCAACAAGAAACCATTCTCAAACCACAGAACTAGAATTGAACTCAACAAAACCGAATTCTTGGGTATAAATTAAGAATTAAAATTGTAATCTCCAGAAAACTTCTGAGATATTATCGGAAATCCGAGAAATTTTTCCAAAGCACAGAACTCTTCTGGAAAGTTTCTCGGAAACCCCAAGAATTCTCAGAACATTGTTCTGTCAGGAATATCCAGCAAAAACAGTTCCGACAATTTTCGGAAAAATAGCAACGTAACTTTTACGTTACCGAAATCCGAAATCCCGAAGGATTCGGGGACCAGAAATTCATCATCTACAAATATAGAATATTGGGTCAGAGTGTACCGAAACCGAAATTGAAGCTCGGAACGGGAACGGGTCAGCACTGAAAATGGACGGGGCAGTCACCGGCGGTCAGCGGGTCGCCGGAGGGTCGGGCGCCGGCCAGGGAGCGGCGACAGGGCGCGGGCGACGGTGACGCGGGGACGCGCGGGTCGGCGGGAGGCCCGGGATCGGGTGTCGGGCCACGGAAAGCGGCGCCGGGGAGGTGCGCCGACTAGGGGGCGGCCCGGGAACTCCGAAAAAGGGGTGGATCGGCTCAAGTTTGCCGGAAAAGTAGATCTAGGAATTTCTCAGAAACTGGGGAAATGGTGGTGTAGGGAAGAATGGTTGAGATGAAGGGTTTATATAGGAAAATAAAGTTGGAAGTTACCAACTTTGGGGAGGGGAGGAGTCCCCCAGCCTTTATGGCCGGGCGGCGTGGAGGGAGGCAGTGAGTCGAGCGTTGGGGAGAGGAAGAAGAAGAGTTCTTCCGTTAAGAAAAATCAACAGAGAACCCAACTCTCCAACATAAAGGAAAGTTATTCCTTTAGCTAAGAAACAAACCATTATGAATGAATGGTTCAGCAAACATAGATTTCAACTAATGTATTATTAGTTGTGATCTAAAGGTTAACTATGGCTCTAAAATAAATGAGCCAATAAAAATTATTAATTTTAAGACTTTGGGCCAAACATAAATTTATTTTTTTTTTAAAATATAATGTATATTTTATAATTCAATAATTTTGTTTAAAATTTTATTTTTTTGAGTACAAATCAGGTTCGGGTCTGGTTAACACTCAAAAATCCAAGTTTAGACTTTTCAGAAATTAATTTACACTAAATTGATTGTTTAACTATTAATTAATAACTTTTTAAAAAAATAATTCTACACTTTTATTAATTATCAATATTAACAAATTATCTAACATTATTCTAAAAATTTAATTTAGCAATAAAAAAAAAATTAGAGAAAAATGCAATTTAAAATTATGGGTTTCACAACCTTCCCTCCTTAAGAAAATTTCGTCCTCGAAATTTAAAGAGTTAGGTTAGGAAATACCTCAGGTCTCAAACAAGTACGGGTATTTCTCCCGCATCTCATCCTCTCGCTTCCAGGTAGATTCGCCTGGGGAATCATGCCTCCACATCACTCGAACTATGGGAGTTACCGAGGTTCTGGTCCTCTTCTCACCTCTGTCCAAGATTGCCACTGGCTTCTCTGGTATAGTGAGGCTTGGTCCGATCTCCAACTCTGAATGGTCCAAGACGTGGTTCTCATCAGGTACATACTCTCTGAGCTGTGAAACGTGGAAGACGTTATGCACGCCTTCTAGATTAGCTGGTAGAGCTAACCTATACGCCACTTCTCCAATCCGGCTCAGAACTTCGAACGGGCCAATGTATCTGGGACTCAGCTTCCCAGCTCTACCAAATCTGATTGTCCCTCTGGTAGGAGAAATCTTCACGAAGACCTTATCTCCTTCTTCAAATGCCATTGGTCGACGACCGCTGTCTGCCCAGTGCTTTTGTCTGTCTTGAGCAATCCTAAGCTTGTCTCTGATTATCTTCACCTTCTCTGCTGCGTCAGTCACCATCTCTGGACCCAGCAGTACTCTTTCACTAACGTCATCCCATGCCAGTGGTGTACGGCAACGATGTCCATAAAGAGCTTCGAACGGGGTCATACCAATACTGGCTTGGTAGCTGTTATTGTAAAAAAACTCTACCAAGTAAAGATGGTCTTCCCACGATCCTCCAAACTCCAAGACACAAGCTCGCAGCATATCTTCAAGTGTCTGAATAGTCCTCTCAGATTGCCCATCAGTCTGAGGATGATAAGCCGTGCTGAACTTCAACTGAGTCCCCAAGCTGTCATGCAAGCTCTTCCAAAAATGTGAGGTAAAACGAGTGTCTCGGTCAGAAATAATACTTACCGGTACGCCATGAATCCGGTAGATGTGCCGCATGTACAATGCTGCCAACTTCTCAGTGGATAAACCAACTTTAAAGGGGATAAAGTGAGCTGACTTGGTTAGTCGGTCCACAATTACCCAGATGGCATCCTTCCCTCCTTGGGAACGAGGCAGTCCTGACACGAAATCCATCGTGATGTGCTCCCACTTCCATTCTGGAATGTCCAGCGGTTGTAGAAGTCCTGCAGGTCTCTGTCTACTAGCCTTCACTTGTTAACAAATCAAGCATCTAGCAACATACCTGGTGACATCTTTCTTTATTCCACTCCACCAGACAATAGTGCGCATATCCCGATACATCTTATTGGCTCCAGGATGTATGGAATATTGAGACTGATGCGCTTCCTTCATCAACTCGTTCCTCAGTTCGCCAGACGGTACGCAAAGCCTCGTACCATTCTTCAGGGCTCCATTGCTGGCGATTGAGAAACCCTCCAGTGTTCCTGCTAACACTTGATCTCTCAGCTTGCAAAGTGCCTCGTCTTGAAACTGCGTCTCCTTGACCTTGTCCATCAGGTACGAGCTCACTTGCAACTTCATCAATACAGAATCAGCATCCAATTCCTTCCGTCCAGGCAGTACAATCTCCAGTTCAAGCTTCTCGATATCCTCCAACAGGTGCCTCTCCTTGGTTAAGAACATCGCCACTGGGTATCTACTAAGTGCATCAGCGACCACATTAGCCTTACCCGGGTGGTATTGCAAGTCGATGTCAAAATCCTTCATTAACTCCAGCCATCTCCTTTGCCTCATGTTTAACTCTTTCTGAGTGAAAACATACTTCAGACTTTTATGATCTGTGTATATTTCTACTCTCTCTCCATAGAGATAATGTTTCCAAAGCTTCAACGCAAAGATCACTGCAGCAAGCTCCAGATCATGAGTGGGATAGTTCTTTTCATGAGTCTGTAATTGCCTAGATGCATAAGCAATCACTTTCCCATGTTGTTGAAGAACACAACCCAGTCCTTTGCCTGAGGCGTCACTATAGATTGTGAAACCACCAGATCCTGCGGGTAGCGCAAGGATTGGTGCAGTGGTGAGCCTCCTCTTCAACTCCTCGAACGCTGCTTGACAGTCCTCCGTCCAGATGAACTCCTCATTCTTCCGAGTCAACTTGGTCATTGGTTCAGCAATTCTAGCAAAATCCTTTACGAACTTCCGATAGTAGCCCGCCAAGCCCAAGAAACTTCTGATGTCAGCAACTGAGCTTGGGGTAGGCCACTTCTCCACAGCAGCTATCTTCTTAGGATCCACAGAAATTCCTTCTCCTGTGACAACATGGCCAAGAAAATCCACTTTGTCTAGAAAGAATTCACACTTGGATAGCTTACCGTACAGCTTCTCTTTTCTCAAAGTTTCCAGAACTTTTCTGAGGTGCTCTTCGTGCTCCTCCTTCGTCTTTGAATAGATCAGTATGTCATCAATGAAGACGACGACAAACTGGTCTAAGTATTCATGGAAAACCTTGTTCATAAGGTTCATGAACACCGCAGGAGCATTCGTCAAACCAAACGGCATGACCAAGAATTCAAACTGCCCATACTTGGTGTTGAATGCCGTTTTGGGAATGTCTTCCTTCCTGACCTTGATCTGATGATAGCCAGACCTGAGATCAATCTTGGAAAACACCTTGGCTCCACTCAACTGGTCAAATAAGTCATCGATCCGGGGCAGAGGGTACTTGTTCTTGATTGTGACATTGTTCAGCGCCCGGTAGTCGATGCACATCCTCACCGTTCCATCCTTCTTGGGCACAAACAAAACAGGTGCTCCCCAGGGTGAAGCCTCGTCTCGAATGAATCCCAGAGACTTCAGTTCGTTGATCTGCTCCTTCATCTCTTTGGCCTCCTTCGGGTTAACTCTATAACATCCCTTAGAAATCGGGGAAGAGCCAGGGACTAGATCAATAGTGAATTCTATGTCCCGATCTGGGGGTAGCCCAGGAAGACTATCATGGAAAACATCCATGAATTCTGCTATGATAGGATGGGGTGGTCCAGGTTCTTCAGTAATAGAGTAGACAATACTCTCCATAACCTCCGGAGCTCTAGAGACTTCAAACTCTGGCCCTCCAGGTGGGCTGAAGATTACACATCCTCTGTGACAATCTATCAGCGCATGCTGCTTGCTCAACCAGTCCATTCCAAGGACTATGTCATAGTTGGGCAAGGGCATTACCAGTAAAGGTGCTACAAACTTATGGCCAGATATTGAAATGGGCAATTACAGGTTTCTGTTATAGGTAGGGGTCCACCTCCAGTCATAACCCTACAAATCCTCTTGCTAAGGCCCGTAACTATGTGATGTGCAGAGATAAACTTTGTTGCTATGAAACTGTGTGTTGCACCAGAGTCGAATAAAACTAATGCAGGATGAGAATGTACATAGATGTAACCTGATATGACATCCGCATTAGGTTCCTGCTCCTGCTCTGGTTCCTCTGCAGTTAGGGCAAAAGCTCGTCCAATCCTCTGTTGATGCTGCCCAAATTGTTGCTGCTGAGTGGGCAGAGGTCCCCTCTGTTGATTTCTTCCAGCTCTGTTGGTCGCTGAGGGGCAGTCCTTCACTTGGTGGGTGGTAGACCCACAGATCAGACATTGTCCAAGCCTCTTCCGACAGATGTTCACCTGATGACCTGGCCTTTTGCAATAGCTACAGATAGGGATCTGCTTCTGGGGTGCTACATCATTATTCCTTGCTTGCTGATGATGCTGAGGCCTGTTGTTGTTGTTGTTGGGCTTCTTCTGATTTCCTTGGAAGTTGCTAGTTCCAGGATAATCTCTCTTTGAACGGACAGGTTGGCTCTTCTCTATATCTTGTGCTCTCTCCAGAATCTTCTCATAAGTCTTAGCTCCGCCAGAGATCACATAAGTGCGAATCTCCTCTCGAAGTCCATACTTGAATCGTTCAGCACGATCAACAGGATCAGCCACCATGTTCTTGGCAAATCGGCTGAGCTGGCCGAATTCTGCCGTATACTCTCCCACAGTCATATTGCCCTGCTTCAAGTTCTGGAATTGTCGCTCCATCTCCCGCATCTCAGAAGTTGGGAAGAATTTCCTCTGAAACAACTTCTTGAAGGTGTCCCAGTCAACCTGTCTATCCTGGAGTCGGGGTTCATTCCGATACCAGGTGCTAGCTACATTCTGCAGTTGAAGTCCCACTGCTTCGGCCTTGAGGTCTTCTGGAAGTCGAGCGACGCTCAGAAGACGCTCCATATTGTCAAGCCATTCATCAGCATAGACAATTCCCTCGGTACCCTTGAAAGGTCGAGGGTTCTGCTTCTTAAAGCTCTCAATATCGCCCACCTTGGCAATATGATTTCCATTAATTAAATGGCCTTATTATTACATAAATTAATCTTTTAAATTTATGTTTACCTTGGCAGGCCTTGGTTCCTGTTGAGCTGCTTCTCCTCTTTCCAATGTAGCCATTGCCACGCTATGGGCATTTTCCATGCCTTCTCTCATAATGGCCGTTTGCTCACGATGAGCTTCAGCTTGAGTTCTCTGAGCTTCTAGCACTCCTCTAAGCAGACTGATGAGGTCAGTGGGGTCCACAGGTAACGGTGGGGCAGCTGGAGTAGGCGTAACTACTGGGGGTTGCATCTCCGTCCGAGAAGATGATGGATCCATTGTTGTATTGTGGGGACGGTCAGCCAGCTGTCGAGGTGTAGGATCCGGACTTGATTGGGGAGGTGGGGTGTGGTCAGGTGTTGACATCCTATCGCCAGCAGGGTTCGTATTGTCAGTGGTCATTCTCTGGAAGTTTTAGGATAGAAACATAAGCAAGGTAGCCTATCCATAGTCAAACAAAAATATTTAATAATAATATGTATGTATATATCGGTCCTATATTGTGGCAATTTGATGTTCTTGTGTTCTAACTGTTTCCTAGGTTTTCCTAAGTTGTTGACAGAGACCTGCATGGGCCACCACTAAAAACATGTCACGACCCGATCCCAATTTCTTGGGTCGACTCGGATCATGCCCAGCCTGCACCGTTGTTGAGACGGCGGCAGTAAGCTGTAATCCATATGCAGGTACAATCAACAACAATTGATACTAATAATTGCCACAACATTTATTTAAAAGATAAAATAAAACTTGTTCATTACAAAGCTTGTCCACAATTTTAACATAACATTAAAAAGATAAACTAAAACTTCAACTAAGCGGAAGTGTCATCATCATCATCAGGAACCACCTCTGGGAGCACAGCAGGGTACAGCTCCGGGTCATAGTAAGTATTAATCAGAAGCTCGGATTCATCAATAGAACCTATTGGGGGTGGGGTATCCAGTCAGGAAAGGAGCAAGTACAATTATGAAAATAACAATTTGCATAATGATTAGAAACTTGCAATATTAAATAATTTCGAAACAACAATTTTCAATTATGAAGTAAACAATGTGATTGAGTATGCAGTATCTATGATCGGTTTAGGATGATTCAATTGTATCCTATTGATACGGTCCGGCCTAACCCCGTGTAAAAAGGGGTAAGCTCGCACATTCATTAACTATTGGGCTTTGATCATAGATAACTACGCTACTCCCCATTATCCCGATGTAATGATTCAATATGTAACTCTAGGAGAGAGTACGTGTAACAATTGTGTATTTAACATGCAAAATTCTAATATTAATTAAACTGTAATTAACCACAACCGTACTTGCCTTGGATTATGACTGGAAAAAGGATTGTTGATGGAGACTAGTACCGTCCTTGAAATCCTACAATTGAGAATCCTGACTCAGCATCAGAAAATTGAACCATTCTAAGTGTGCTAGTTACAATCTCTAGAATTGGTCCTAGTCCAGTTTTATGTTGTTACTAAATTACACGCTTATCGAGATAGTTTCTATAAATCAATTTGCGAAGGAACTAAATCATGTTAACATTTATTTGAGAAAATTTGTTTCTTTCCGACTGTTTCGCAAAACTTGTATTTTTTTGTAGTATATATATAAAATTTACGTTTTTCTTTTAATGAGAAAGTTGTGAATTTGTTGAATTACAAACTTGTACTTTTCCTAGTTATTTATTGTGAGAAAATTATTTTAATTTCTATAATAAAATAAATATTTATTTATTGTTTTACGTGTTTTACGTCAACCAATAAACCAGAAAACAAATAAATAAAAATACTAAGCTATTACAAACTTTACACACCAACAAGAATGAATGGACTTATGCCTTTACAGACCATTTACATAAATTTAAATAAGAGAAAACATTTGGTTAGTCTTTATAAATTATCCTACAACTAATAAATTAAATTAAATTGATTTCGAGTCTCAGACTCTGGTCCAAACTTCATTTTCAACTGCTCTGCCTCAACGTCCGGTCGAAACGGTGCGTTTGCATTGCGTTGGGGCCCAGTGACCGTTAAGGTCGTCGCCCAAAAATATTTAATCCGAAAAATCATTTTAAAAATCATTTAATAAATTTCCCAAAAATTTTGGCAGCACTCCCTCTGGTTTCGGTCAACCCAAAAACTGGGAGTGCTTCCGTTAACCTGCAAATTAATTCCAAACCCGATATTTATATAACCATCCATATAGAATATTTTCCCGAAAATTCCAGAATTCCGAATTCAAGTCGGAAATCCGATTTCACAACAGAACCCAAATGAATCCAATAAACCATTCTGAAATATTCACCCAAACTAAGAAGACATCCAAGAATCAACCAGAAACCATTCTCAAACCACAGAACTAGAATTGAACTCAACAAAACCGAATTCTTGGGTATAAATTAAGAATTAAAATTGTAATCTCTAGAACACTTCCGAGATATTATCGGAAATCCGAGAAATTTTTCCAAAGCACAGAACTCTTCCGGAAAGTTTCTCGGAAACCCCAAGAATTCTCAGAACATTGTTCTGTCAGGAATATCCAGCAAAAACAGTTCCGACAATTTTCGAAAAAATAGCAACGTAACTTTTACGTTGCTGAAATCCGAAATCCCGAAGGATTCGGGGACCAGAAATTCATCATCGACAAATATAGAATATTGGGTCAGAGTGTACCGAAACCGAAATTGAAGCTCGGAACGGGAACGGGTCAGCGCTGAAAACGGACGGGGCAGTCACCGGCGGTCAGCGGGTCGCCGGAGGGTCGGGCGCCGGCCAGGGAGCGGCGACAGGGCGCGGGCGACGGTGACGCGGGGACGCGCGGGTCGGCGGGAGGCCCGGGATCGGGTGTCGGGCCACGGAAAGCGGCGCCGGGGAGGTGCGCCGAGTAGGGGGCGGCCCGGGAACTCCGAAAAAGGGGTGGATCGGCTCAAGTTCGTCGGAAAAGTAGATCTAGGAATTTCTCAGAAACTGGGGAAATGGTGGTGTAGGGAAGAATGGTTGAGATGAAGGGTTTATATAGGAAAATAAAGTTGGAAGTTACCAACTTTGGGGAGGGGAGGAGTCCCCCAGCCTTTATGGCCGGGCGGCGTGGAGGGAGGCAGTGAGTCGAGCGTTGGGGAGAGGAAGAAGAAGAGTTCTTCCGTTAAGAAAAATCAACAGAGAACCCAACTCTCCAACATAAAGGAAAGTTATTCCTTTAGCTAAGAAACAAACCATTATGAATGAATGGTTCAGCAAACATAGGTTTCAACTAATGTATTATTAGTTGTGATCTAAAGGTTAACTATGGCTCTAAAATAAATGAGCCAATAAAAATTATTAATTTTAAGACTTTGGGCCAAACATAAATTCATTTTTTTTTTTAAAAATATAATGTATATTTTATAATTCAATAATTTTGTTTAAAAATTTATTTTTTGAGTACAAATCAGGTTCGGGTCTGGTTAACACTCAAAAATCCAAGTTTAGACTTTTCAGAAATTAATTTACACTAAATTGATTGTTTAACTATTAATTAATAACTTTTTAAAAAAATAATTCTATACTTTTATTAATTATCAATATTAACAAACTATCTAACATTATTCTAAAAATTTAATTTAGCAATAAAAAAAATTAGAGAAAAATGTAATTTAAAATTATGGGTTTCACAGAGACCTTAGCAAATTTCATGTTCCAATCATGGCACGGAAAAATGTCACATCGTGGAATAGTAAGTTATCCCTTGTCCTTGTTTGGTTGTAGGGGTAGCCTACTGTTTCGATGATGGGATATTGACGATTTCCCACAGGAGTATGGCTCGACACTGGATCCTTCCTACCTTGATGACGAGGCATCTCCCGCTGACATCTAGATTCATGTTATTCTATGAGACTCATAGTGGACATATACTGTATTTGAGATTATTTTCATAGCTGTTTGGTGTGGGCATGTCCACCCGGCTATCTTTTGACTCACTCATTTATTCTATTTTGGACTTATTATACCTTCTGTGTGTGCTGTGGATGAGATATAGCTTTATGATTACTGGCCTGCAAATTTCTATTATTACAGCTTATGTATATATATACGAAGATTCCATATATTGGAGTATTCTTTGTATATATGTGCAGCTGGCATGCTACGTTCCTAGTCCTACGTATTTTGGGACTGGGGCGTTACATGTTTTTGTGGTGGCCCATGCAGGTCAGAAAATATTATTGGGTTACATTATTGTGCCCAACAAGCCTGCAGAATAGGAATAGTATCTCATCCATGATTATTGCCTCCTTTGACCCCCAAACTTTTCGAACACTCCTTGATTACCTATATTGCCTCATATCTGACCCTCCATACTATCAGACAAAGTCATGCTTGGTAGAGGTTAGGACGATGACTCGTACTAGGTAGACATGTCCATCATTCCCACAGTACTAGTCTAACTTTTATAAGTTGGGTAGAATGCCTCAGACCGGAAGACAGTAGAACGACTGTATAGGCACGAACCCCGAACAAAACTTCGAATAATTAAAGGACAGCATTTTTACTTTCATCATTATCTCGCGTACTTATGTTTTACCATCTTGATCAATGCTGCTATTATAGCCTAGATTTGCAAGCCTATTCATTTTTCGAGCTTGTTCACGACATATATGTTATTGGAGGTACCCCACTAACATATTGTTTATCAGAGCCGGTACATGATGGTCTGATCAACCTAGTGCACTTGGTTCGCTCTTCATAAAATTATTCATTGAGATATAGTTAACTTGTTTCTCCAAAATCTCATCCGTAACTTCGTTGACAACTCTTCCTCAACTGCTTGACCTGTAACTTGCTTGAATCTATTCTAACATTATTCTATTTTTTGTCAGTAAGGATGAATCTTCGAAGCGGACACGTTCCTACCTCGGCGATCACACTTGGTGATGCAGCCACTCAGGAGAGAGAGCTCCTAACAATGACCCCGGTGACCCCGTATCAGCCAGGACAGTCGCAGGCCGCCATGACCCCATCGATGGTACAACAGGGAACTCAAGTGCCACCAGTCATCCAGACTAGACATACTACCGAGGCACCAACCGAAGAGAATGTACCGCCACCTCCACTACCATTCACTCAACAGTATCCATCTCAGTGCGGACCACAGATACCTCCACCACCAAAGGATGGAAACCCTACTACACAGTTCATGTATGCCATAATACATACTCAGTGGCAACAAGCTGAATTGATGAGACAGAGCATGACGGAAGCACTAACTAGGACCCCACCTCCGACACCGGTACCAGCACCAGCTCTACATCCATATGAGGGCTCTATCAATGACTTCATAGATATGAATCCCAAGCCTTTCAGAGGTACCGAGGAACCCCTAGAGGTCACCGCGTGGCTTATCAGTACGGAAAAGCTATTGAGGGCGTCCCAGTTGCCAACAAATGATTGGATGACCGCAGTAGACTTGCTATTAGAAGATAATGCCCATCAGTGGTGGGAACCCGAAGAAAGACGCTTGGGAGCCAATCAGACTTGGGAAGAGTTCTACAAACTCTTCAATGAGAGGTTCTTTCCTATCCATGTACGCGATGCCCTCTATGATCAGTTCCTACACCTCAAGCAAGGGAACATGACCGTAGATGAGTATGATGCAGAATTCAGTCGACTGAGCAGATTCGGTGAGACACTGATTCCTACTGAGCAGGAAAAGGCCAGGAGATTTCACCAAGGATTGACACCAGAGCTCAAGAAGCATACTACAGTGCAGTCTAGGGTTTCTCATGCTGCAGTGTTAGAAGAAGCTAGAAGCCAGGAACTCCTTGACAAGGAAATACAACAGGCTCAAAGACGTCATATTCCAGCAATTGGGCCAAGTACCCTTATCCATGGTGGACCAATCAGACATTCTATGACACCACAACCACCAACAAGAGCATCACCCTATCCAATTAATGAGCTTCTTACCTGTCGCTTCTGTCATAGGAAAGGTCATGTCATGAAGGATTGTCGTCGCAGATTAGGACAATGCATGATTTATGGCTCCAATCATCACAAGGCCCGAGACTGTACAGAACAACTAAAAGCAGCACAACAGCGGATACAAGGACCCGTAGCACCAAGAACAATAGTAGAGCCCAGTCAACTATCACATAGAGGTTATCCTAGAGGATCACACTTAGCTGACCAATCTATACAAGTTAGGCAGGATGGACAAGAGGCAAATAGACAAAGGTATGGACAAGCATTTAGCATGGCCATGATAGAAACCCATCATGAGGTGGAAGATTTAGCAGGTATTACTTTAGATACACCATTTATTTGTTTTAGACATGGCTTAGCATTAGAACAACACATTCATTAGCTTGGTCAACATGCGTAGCATAACACTTGTCATAGTATAAATTACTAGTACCAGCGGCAATACATATGTAGTGCCTGTGACACCATTAGAAATCTATTGACTATATTCTAGCAACCGTATTACAGAGATTATGACTTAGTAGTTAGAGATCCTTGCATGACATACCTTATAATTTAGTACACCATCAGTAATCATCTTGTGCTATAGAAGAGTAAATCATCCAACACCCTCGGTACGTGTGTCATCCTGGCATCCCTCACCAACGAGGAAGCGTAAAGATGATATGGGTAATCGTTTCACTATTGTCCAAATTTGAAGAACAAACTTTGACTTGACCCGGTTCCTCCAACTGAGCAAATAACTCCGTAGTTCACAACGTCCACTTCTATCCGCAACACTATGGATACTCATATTGTGACTTTGAAATTTGAAGCACAACACTAACATTTTCTTCCAAACAAATTCCACCCTCATGAACTAGACAAGCCACTCTACACCTATGACATACCTGTCCCAAGCAAACATGCCATCCTATGCTCCATTTCAATTACACCACATGTATAACACAATTTCTTTGTAGCAAACCATGTATGTCCATTCTCGTCCCAATTATTTCTTACCATGCTATTTTGTCACAATCCCTTAAACGACTGGATACCCATGAACCATGCCAGACTAAGAAATTCCTACCTTATAGAATATGTTGTCGGATGGATTCCCTCTATAACTACCCCATCCATATTTTTGAAAACTAAGTTATGATTGGATATTTGATATAATTACTCTTCCTTCGTATTCAACCTCATTATATTTTTATATTAAGTCTATTTTTAATTTCGAGGACGAAATTCTTATAAGTTGGGTAGGATGTAAAATCCCAAAAATTTTGATGATTTTATTTCTTTTTAATGTATTTTTACAGTAATTGTAATTTATTTGATTTTTTATTATTTATATTTTACGAATAATTTGGCAGCCAGTCAAATGATACAATAGATGTAAATATAGATAAAGTTGACTTACTTAAATTATGAACAAAATAAATAGAAGTATAATTACATTAGTTTTGAATTTTTGAGGAACTTTATTTCATTTTTAATTTTGAAAACAACATTTGCATTTAAATTGTGATTTTTGTTATTATTAAAAATAGCAGTTAAGGGCTACACCATATATAAACAAATATATAGGTTGTGCCAAAACTGTACTAGAAAATATTAGAATTACTCTTGTATTTTTAAAAAATTTTACAATGTATTTAGATTTAATTAAGTATGTCTATATATCTATTTATATATGTATATAGATAAAAGGAAGAAATAATTGATTTTTATAAATTAAAGAAAAGAAAAAGATAAAAAGAAATAAGAAAAAGAAAAGGAAAGGAAAAAAAATACCCGGGTGAACAGTAACCGCGGGGGGGCACTGTTCACCGAGCCCATCCCAAGCGACAGAGAACCCGGCCATTCCCCCTGCTAATTCCGCGGACAACACAGAGACTCAGGTCTCTGAAAAGGAGAAAAAAAATAAATTTAAACCAAATCTTCACCAACAATCCGATTCAATCCCACATGATTCTGATTCATAACCTCCATAGATTACACTAAATCTAGATTTAAATCGAATCTAAATTCGATTTAAATCTCCAAATAAATAAACCCATATGACTGCAACTGTACAGAGAATCCCCAATAAGAAAGTCCTTCCAAAAACCCTTAAAGCGTCGCAACCATCTATACGCGAGCTCCTTCGACTCCCTGCGAACTTGCCTGACCCACCTGCGCCGCCAGAAGCTCGCCGGAGCACCGCCGGGGCCGCCCAAGCCGACTGCAATAGAGCATCTCTGTTTTGGAATCCAACTCCAGGTACCCTATTATCGAGCAGAATTTCTCTATGATTACTCGATCATTTTTCGAATTCGTAAATTCCTACGCATAGGACACATAACCCCCTACTAAACCCTTCAGAGGGATTTAGTTAAAACCCATTACTTCGACCAGGAAGACGGCGCAAAGTCGAGCAAAATACTGCTCAAAAACAGAGCAATGGGACTGTCCCAACCCCAACTT
This sequence comes from Iris pallida, assembly GCA_029216955.1. Classification (NCBI taxonomy): domain Eukaryota; kingdom Viridiplantae; phylum Streptophyta; class Magnoliopsida; order Asparagales; family Iridaceae; genus Iris; species Iris pallida. The sequence continues at coordinate 58,183,808 of JANAVB010003400.1, forward strand.
GGAAGTTGTTTTCGGAGCTACCTACTTAGGATTTTTCGAAAACAAATCTCCATAGTTATAGTTAACATATACAAGATGAAAACCCTTCAGGTAGATCAATTTTTTTATGAATTGTGCAGAAAGTTATTTGAAGTTTAAAATTCAAGAAAAACTGATTTTTCGAAACTAAAATAATTAGAAATTTTCACGATACGACGTACGCCCCGACAAACCGGATGACGTGTTCACACGCTATACGCATCGAAAGGCGCATATGGACGTTGCGGACGTGTGGGAACAGACGGAACTCAGTTTCGTCGCGTGTGTACGACGAAATCAACGTGTATCCGTCGATATACCCCTGTATCGACGTTTTGCAAACTTGCCCATAACTTCGTGTACAGTCGTCGGATCGAGAGAAACTTGCGCCAACAGGTCCGGATTGAAATTCTGGTCCTGCATGCCAAGTTTGGTTCGATTCTGAGAAGGTCGAATCGGAACCCAATTTTGGCAGGCCCGCGACCCACTCAAACAGGCAATTTTGTACACGGCTCCTCAGAATCCAAAATTGGACATACCGTTGAGTTCGTCTCCTCAAATCAGACCCGTAGACATGTAGTTTGACGACTTTAGAGACCGTAGGTACTGGCACACATTTCGGTACAAGACGGGTCCAACGGCGGACATCGTTTTGACCCGAAATTACGATTTTGCCCCTGTTCCAGAATTTGACTTTTGCACAGGTGTTTCCTAGACATATCTTTTATTTCAAACTCGTTCGTGATGTTTGTTTCAGCATCCGGGGCTCCTTGTGGATTTTGACTTTCGTGCTGACGATACTGATTGTTGGATTTTGCTGCTTTCCGCACCACCCTCAGGCAGGATACCTTGCCTTATTTACTGTTATACTTATATGCACCTTTATTTATTTATTTTTTGCATATTTATTTTTTGTTTTCAGTTGGATCCATTACTTGCTATTTTAGTTCACTTTATTGCTTTTCAGTTATTTTTCCTTCTTGCCTTTTTGTATGCATATGGACCTAGTCTTAGCGAACTACCTTTTGTTAGTGACCTTGGGAGGGAGAAGACAGTTGAATGTATGGGCTACCCCAAATCCAAAGTTCGTAGTAACTGCATACTACAGTAGTCGAGTCGCGAGGGTCACTAGCCTCGAGCTATGTGGACTGATGGGGCACGTGGGCCGCTAGCCTCGAGTTATGCCGGCTGATAGTATTGGTATTGACGTGTGCATGTTGAGAGTTGTTACATTGTCCTGGGGGAGTCAGCCTTCACCTGCCCATACATCGATATATCTTCTAAATTGCCTACTAGAAAGGTTAGGAGACCTTAGCAAATTTCATGTTCCAATCATGGCACGAAAAAATGTCACATCGTGGAATAGTAAGTTATCTTTTGTCCTTGTTTGGTTGTAGGGGTAGCCTACTGTTTCGATGATGGAATATTGAGCCGTGTTATGGTTTGGACACTTTTACTTTATCTTTATTTTATGGTGCATTTATATTCAGTTCATATGGCATGTTCTTCTTGTATCTTGTTACGTCCCTCTGAGGACCTGGTGATCTCTCCAGGTATAGACAATTTTCCACAGGAGTATGGCTCGACACTGGATCCTTCCTACCTTGATGACGAGGCATCTCCCGCTGATATCTAGATTCATGTTATTCTATGAGACTCATAGTGCACATCTACTGTATTTGAGATTATTTTCATAGCTGTTTGGTGTGGGCATGTCCACCCGGCTATCTTTTGACTCACTCATTTATTCTATTTTGGACTTATTATACCTTCTGTGTGTGTTGTGGATGAGATATAGCTTTATGATTACTGGCCTGCAAATTTCTATTATTACAGCTTATGTATATATATACGAAGATTCCATATATTGGAGTATTCTTTGTATATATGTGCAGCTGGCATGCTACGTTCCTAGTCCTACGTATTTTGGGACTGGGACGTTACAGCCTGTGATGACACCCCCCACTGCTCAGCAGCAAGCCCCGACACCCCAAGTGGGGAGACAGACCCCGGAAACCCTGTAACTCAAGAGAAGTACCTAGCGCCTCTGCCACTCTATCCACCCCAGCTCCTACCACAGATTCTATCCCTATATCCACCATCATCGTATCCATCACAACTGCCTCCACAGTATCCACCATCTTATCCACTCCAGCAGCCTCCACCATATCCATCACCATATCCACCATCATATCTACCCCAGTATCCTCCACAGAATCCACCTCAGTATCCACCCACATATCCCCCACAGTATCCCTTTTCATACCCTTCATATCCTCCACAGTACGGGCCACAGGGTGCCCCACCGATCATGCCCCAGATGCCATACATGCCACCACAGCAGCCCATGCCTCAGGCTGGTGGGAGTACTACAGAGCAGAACCTCCAGAGCTTAGTACAGGCTCAGATGCAGCAGAGCGAGGCTATTAGGAGGAGTTTAGAGACAACACTGACCCGAGCACCCCAAGCCTCTGTGGGTACTATCGAAGGGTTCCGCAATATGAATTCTCCACACTTCAAGGGCACTAAAGACGTCATCGTGTTCACCAATTAGCTGGTTAAGACAAAAAATCTCCTGAAGGCTTCAGATTTATCTGCAGATCTATGGATGATGGCAGTAAAGTTACAGTTGGAAGGAAATGCTCATGATTGGTGGGCCGCAGAGGAGAGGCGGCTAGGAGTTGATCATACATGGGAGAAATTCAAAAGACTGTTCAATAATAAAAAATTTCCGACACTGCCAAGGATGCTCTATATGACCAGTTTCTACACTTGGAGCAGGGGAATATGACAGTTGATGAGTACGACGTCGAGTTTAGTCAACTGAGTCATTTTGCACCGGGGTTGGTTATGACAGAGCTAGAGAAAGCCAAAAGATTTTATAGAGGCTTGAGTATAGAGTTGTAGAGGTACACCAGCTCCGAGTCGAGGGTCTCCCAAGCAGCTGTTCTGGCAGAGGCTAGGACTCAGGAGGCCACAAGCAAGAAGGCAAATCGACAAATTACATCGACTATAGGATCAGCTAAGACCACTACAGGAGGGCCAGAGAGACGTCCTCCCACACATCAGCATCAGCAGAGGACAGGGCCATACCAGGCACAGGAGAAGGCCACTTGCCATTACTGTGGCAAAGTTGGACATATTCAGAGAGATTGTAGACATCGGCTTGGACACTGTTTAGCTTGTGGATCGACCAGATAAAGGATTGTCCCTCGGCACCCCCACTTGGTGGAGCACAGGGTCGGAGAGAGGAAACTAGGCCACCTATAGCACAGCATCATACCCAACACCAGAGGGGTAGAGTTTTTGTACTGAGGGACGAGGAGACCGATGCCGCAGGTGATGGGTTAGCAGGTCTGTCTTTTCTATCCTTCTTCTCCCTTCTTGTTGTGTGATTTCATTAGTACCTGTCAGGATAATCTTGTGATGTGCTAGATATATAGTAACCCTGTTAAAGACTGTGAATTACGACCAGTAGGACCATGTTTTGCATGTTTTAGATATAATTTTCTTGACCTTGATTGTCGAGGGTTTAACCTAGAAGAAATGCAACCATCTTAAATTTCGAGGATAAAATTTTTCTAAGGGGGGTAGATTTGTAACCACCACATTTTTTAATTTAGGGATATTTTGGTCATTTTATAATTATTATGTTATTTATTAATTTATTGAATTCATGTAATGATAGGTGGTTTCGTTTGATGTTTGTGTAGCATAAATGGGTTTAACTTAGCAAACATTGACTAGAAGCCTAATAGTAATAATTAGAATTAATTTGACCTTGTAGGAATTATTTTAGAATTAATTAGTTATTTTAGAATGTTTTAAATTAATTTTTAGTCATTTTAGTCTTTTAGCCATTTTGGCCTTTTTGTGATTTTCTAGATATGTCGACTTATGTTGTGCTAGCAACTGGTTTAGCCTTAGAGGACATTGTATAGGAGCCTAACCATGCCTTGGAATTATTATTTTTATTTTTAGAATTTATTTTAGGCTTTAGTTTATTTTTAAAGGCTTTATTTGATTTTTTTAGCCTTTTTCATGCTAGCCTTTTAGTCTTTTTGACTTGGGCCCATTTCTACTTGAGAAAGAGTTGGCCCAAGTGAAACCCTAACCCTAGAGAACCCCCTTGGACGCCCAAACAGCAGAACCCCTCCCCCTTGCATTCATTTGTGAAGTTTTGAGCCTCCACTAGGAAACCCTAATAGATCCCCTTCTCCAAAACACATATTTCCTTCATCCGGAGTCCGTTTCTTCCCAAACGAACTCCGTTGCACTCGTCGAAGAGAGGAGGATCTGCTGGAGCATTTCTAGCAAGGAGGCGAAGGCTTTTTCTTGAGGGAAATCGATCGACACGACAACCGAGGAGCCCCGTTCATTGAGTTTTTCACACTCAATAGGTAAATCCTGATCTACCTTTGTTTCTCTTGAATTTTTTTCATTATTGCATCCATATAGGCACCCTTGATCTGTGTACGAAGTTTGGTTGGGTTTTGACTTCGTTTGATAGCGGTATCGGACACGTATCGGTCTCACGTTGCACGTGTTCGGCAAAATGCCACTTATAATTGAAAAGTGTTAATTTTCGATTATGTTTTCACGGAATCCTTCCTTATTTAATTTTTAACAACTTTCGCGAAGACGGATCGGAAATTGACACGATTTCGGCATCCGAACGAACACGGACACGCGTGCACGAGATTCCGTGCACGGTCTACAGTCTGTGCATCATAACTCGACGCACAGAGCTCCGTCTTTCATGAAATTTTACAAGCACGTAGGGGCAACCTCTGCCCACATGCCCGTAAAATTTCATGACATTTCGTCGAGCGAGCGCGGAGTAATCGTGCGTGCACTGTTCAGCCATTCTGTGCACCCGACTGAAATTCGGGACTGAAACGGACTTCGTGCGCGCACACGATGCTGCGAAGACCCGTTCCAGGACCTGGAAAAGGTTGACCTATACCTAGACTACCTGGGGAATGAACCCCGAGTCACGGCGTGGCCCGACGAGCGAGCCACGAGGGCGGAACCGCGTGCACGAGGGCGCGCGGGCGCGCACGCACACGCAGCAGGCCGTGCAAGTGCGGGGGCTGCGTGCGCTGCTTCGGGCGGCGTGTCGCTGCGTGGCCATGTCCTAGACCTACCCCAGGACCCCCCCCAGCTACGTGCACAAGCACGGGGCATTTCGTTGTGTGTGTGGCGCTCAAACGAGCGAGAACGCACACGTATCACGCGGTATCGGGAATTTTCGATACGCATTCTGTGGACACGACACAGATATGATTTCGAACCCGAGAGTATACGAGCACATCACATGGGTCGAGACCAATGTGTATGCCAAGTTTTGCGGGTTCGTTTGGTGTATTTTGTATTTTGGGTCGTCGTGTGAAATCGGGTTGTTTTCTTTAATTTTGATTTTTGAGTTAAATGCGATATTTTGATTTCCAGCTTCTTAGCTTATAAAATCTGAGTTTTCAGGACTTATATGAGGTTTTGGATTTTTGGGAACCAACTTTTGGTTTTGTTTCATAATTTTTCATCAATTATGAGTATATATGCTTTCTATATAGCTATGTATACATATATTTAATTATATATATATAACCCCGTTGAAACCCATTGCTAATGCATACATATTGAGAATGGGTCGAGGGGGATTTAATTCCAGATTTAGACTCTTTAAATTATCTTGCACCATTGCGAATCTTTCCATTTAAGAGTTTGTATATATATATATATATATATATATATATATATATATATATATATATATATATTATATATATGTGTGTGTGTGTGTGTGTGTGTGTGTGTGTGTGTGTGTGTGTGTGTGTGTGTGTGTGTGTGTAGTTTTCTTACTTTGTATATATATGTAGATAATAGTATATTAAATTGTGGTATACCATAGTTGTGTTTTCTATTTTTAATCTCAGATTTTCCCCATTTCATAAGCATTAGGACACACACACACACACCATCTTTTGTTAGATTTAAGGTTGACTTGTATTGTATATACACATGTGTGTGTATATACCTATATGTATATAGATATTATGCTTGGAAACCCTCTTAGAATAGATTATAGTTGTGAATATAACTATAGGAGTCCTAGGACAGATTTGGTTTGTCACTTTGAGCCTAGTTTAGTCGAATTGGCCGACAAGTTGACCAAATTGACAAAAGTCAACTTTGGGTCAAACTTGATCCAATTCAACTCAAACGAATTCCAAATGACCTAGAATTTTGTGTATGACCTAAAAATTAGTAGACGGACTAGTTGACCCAGGTTTGACCATCATTGACCGGGTTTGACCAGAGTTGACCAAGGGTTGACTTTGACCAAAAGGGACGTAGAAGCATGTAGTCTTGTATTATAGCTATTTCCTTTGATATTTTAGACTTGGTTGTGACATGTGGATACTTAAAATAGGTTTATATCACTCCAGTTCAGTTATACATCCTTATCAGCAGCTCAGATTGTCAGGCGAGTACATTCTCTGAAAGTTCTTTCATTTACTTGTCGAATTCTATATTTCAGTTTTAGTCAATTCTATTTGATTCTCGGTTACAAACACGAATTAATATTTTTCTGGAATCTATGTATACGACACACATACCTTACTTGTCTAGCCTCTATTACAAGAACTATTACAAGAATCACCTACAAGCACCTTCATGTTATGGCTAGATTTATTCTCGATTTATGTGTCGTGTTATGGATTCATTCATATTTGTCGGGCGGGAAAATACTTGAGTAGACATGTAAACATTCTTAAATACTCGAACTACCTCCCTGTGAATTATACAAGAACGATAGTCGTCCCACACTTGGCCAGTGTGTGATGTGCCGGATTACCCCTAGCCGTTTATATGTCAATCTCAGTATTTTAAAACACATTGTGAGTAGTGTCTAGAATCTTTACTATAATCATCACAAGAACCATTACAAGAATTACCCTACTTGGATCATTGAATGGAATCACACTTGACATACATTGTACCACTGGACTCATATCACCTTATTCTAGTTCAGCTAGCTTTATTTACAGTCTTCATTGACATGATATTATGTTTCACATTTTTTACTTTTCTTGTTCTTTTACTATAGTTTTACATCTTAAACTGTCTCGAATTCCTATGCTTCATCAATGAAATTGTCTATAATTGTTTTATGGTTTTCGTCATTTACTTGGATTTACTTGATAAGATGTATTCGTTCCTGTCCTGACTGGACCTGTTGAAATATTACAGATGTCAGCCCTGAGGATGTTTGTCCTACTCACTATGGATCTGGAGAGGGATTAGCTACCTTTGGCCCCGACTCTCAGGAGTGATCGGGAGACTAGTTTAGTAGACTATTTTAGATTTCTTTACTGGAACTTGAATTGTAATAATTTGAGAGTTGTCTTATTTTGAGTTGTTTTGAGTTAATATATTTTAGTAATTTTTTATTGTTTTCTTTTAGTTATAGAATTCTGTGATATCCTATCGTGCTTAGACTGTGATTGAGTTATATTATTTTTGTACTTGCCCTCTATTTGGAGTTGAGTTTTAAGACAAGTACATTATACAATTGTGTGAGTTGGTTTAGATAGTGACCTAGAATAGCGTTCTACCGCCGATTCTGTGGCGTAGGCTGGGCGTAGTTACGTACTTGTATCCTTACACTGGGTGCGGGTTATGACAGATCGACCCAGCACCAGACCAGAGATTGCCTATTTCAGAGGAACGCTCCACAAAATCAACAACAGAGACCATCGATTGTGGGACCAGGAGCACTACGACCACCTTTACCCCCTCAGGCAGCCCAATTTCAGCAGGCTAGAGCACAGACGGGCAATCAGAGAGTTGGGAAGGCTTTTGCACTAACTACAGAGGAGGCAAAATCGGAGGTGGACGTCATAGCAGGTATGGTTTTAGTTGTATCATTTCCTGCCATCATATTATTTGACACTGGATCCATCCATTCATTCATAGCCACTAGCTTCGCCACTAGACATAGTATACCCATGTCATCTTTATCTAAGAATATTAGAATCCTCACTGGAGGAGGAGTGGTACCCGTTAGTGGTGTTTGTAGAGATTGTCCTGTAGTGATAAATGGTAGAGAGATGAAGGCACGACTTCTTGTATTTCCTATGCTGACGTTCGATGTGGTTCTCGGAATTGACTGGTTGAGCTAGCATTTCGCTCTCATTGACTGCCATAGGGGCAGTATCGTCTTTAGCCCTCGAGTGATACGGAGTTCGAGTTCACCAAAGAGAAAGCCATGAGGAGTGATGCACCTGCATTGGGGACTCACATGATGATGCAGGATACCCCTCAGCACCCTATCATCACCGAGTTCGAGGATGTATTCCCTGAGGAATTGCTAAGACTGACACCTGACCGAGACATTGAGTTTTCTATTGAGCTTATTTCGGGAGCCGAGCCTATTTCATCTCGAGTTTATCGACTAGCGCCCAAAGATTTGGTAGAGATGAAGACACAGATTGATGACTTATTGGAAAAGGGCTTTATTCGTGCCAGTACGTCACCGTAGGGAGCACCCATTCTTTTTGTGCATAAGAAAGACGGGACCGTACACATGTGCATTGACTACAGAGCATTGAATGCAGTGACAGTGAAGAACAAGTATCCATTGCCGCGTATAGACGATCTATTTGATCAACTGAATGGAGAAAAAGTATTCTCCAAGATTGACCTACGATGAGGCTATCACCAATTGAAGGTTCGGAAGGAAGATATTGCAAAGACGACATTTCGATCAAGGTATGAACACTACGAGTTCTTAGTCATGCCTTTCGGTTTGACCAACGCTCCCGCAGTCTTCATGAATTTAATGAACAAGATCTTTCACCAGTACTTGGACAAATTTGTAGTAGTCTTTATAGATGATATCTTGATTTACTCCAAGAGTCAATGTAATGCATGTGGTTCGTATTACGTATTTCTGGAATACGTGTGCGTATTTATTCTTGTATTGCATGATTTCCTTGCTTAATTTCCTCCTTGGGCTTGGTTTATTCTTGGTTCGGGTTGGCTTGGTTCGGTTTGGGATTTCTTGGGTTCATGATGAACCCATGGGTGAACCCCCTACCTACCACCACCACTCATATTTATTACCTATTCTTCTTCTCTCTCTTCATTAATCTCTTATTCTTCTTCCATTTACTCCCTTCACCTACCAAAGAGAGGGAGAGAGAGGTCTAGGCAAGTGTAACTTGCTTCCACAAGAGAGCTCATTTTATTGTTCCATTAGCTTCTCCTCATGTTTCTAAGACACATTAGAACTTGTCATTTTCTATTTTGAGGCTTTAATTTTTGTAGATCTAGAAATTAGTTATTTTCAGATTTTGGTGGTTTTGATCTATCAAACTTCTTTGTTTTCAAGTTTTGATGGTTCCATATTGTAGAGAATTTTATTCTACCCAATTTTGACCTTTGAAAAGTTGGATTTGGACTTATTTTGACCAAGTTATAGACTTTTGAAGCTTTGGGTTCAACCATGGAGTTCTTGCTGATTTGGAGAAGACAGAGAGCAGTGTGCACGAGCTTTTTAGCCTGTGCCACTGAGCTGCGTGCGCTCTTTAGTACAGCGTAGTCTACCTCATACGCTGCCTTGATGAGGAGTCATATGGACCTCTTACGCTGCCTTGATGAGGAGTCGTATGGAGTACATACGTTGTCTTGATGAGGAGTCGTATGGAGTACATACGCTGCCTTTTGGAAGCGTATGTCTTGCATAGCTTGACCTGAGCGTAGCTTGACCTGAGCGTAGCTTGACCTGAGCGTAGCTGACCTGAGCGTAGCTTGACCTGAGCGTAGCTTGACCTGAACGTAGCTTGACTTTAGCGTAGCTTGACCTGAGCATAGCTTGACCTGAGCTTAGCTTGACCTGAGCGTAGCTGACCTGAGCGTAGCTTGACCTGAGCGTAGCTTGACCTGAGCGTAGCCTGACCTGAGCGTAGCTTGACTTGAGCGTAGCTTGACTTGAGCGTAGCTTGACTTGAGCGTAGCCTGACATGAGCGTAGCCTGACCTGAGCGTAGCCGGACCCTACTTACCCTAGAACTTCTATACCCCTGTATATTTATATTTTATTAGATATTTAACGTCCATTTACTTGATACGCCTTTTGTCCTGAACTTGATAATCACGAATTTACTTGATATGTTTGGAATTGATAATTGAGCATGACGTGATAGTGATCCGTAGTGGTGCACTCCTGACATAATAACCTGACATGACCTGATAGTGGCCCGTCGTGGCGCACTCCTGACAAGTATACTTGGCATGATAACCTGGCATAATTATCTCGAATAGCTGTTGCGACGGCTACCTGATATGACGTGACCTGTATAATTAATCTGGACACCGTGGGCGATTGTATTTGTATAAATAAACCAGTCCTGTCTTGTATCATGTCTAGGACAGGGACTCCTGAGTACCACGGTCAGGAGTACCTACTAAAATGGACTAAGGCTAATAACTAGATTAATATATTAGTCATGACGAGATTTTCCAGCTACAGGCAATCCCGTTACCTGGGCACGCCTTGGGATCTGTAGCCTGCCGTCGAGTAGGGCACATTTCCAGCACACTGTCATGTGTTGCACCCTTCAAGCTACCTAAGGGTATATTCGTTTCCTGGACGATGTACCCACCTGAATTCAACTCTAATCTTTTAATCCGGGTAACCTGGATGGTCTGCAGGGCTTGTGGCTGTGGAACAATCTCACTGCATTTTGTTAGTAATTAGGCTTGTGACAACCCTAGTTAGTTAAAGTATCAAGCCGTAATTCTTGCTTGGCCGTGAAGTGATTGGATGGAGTCTAACCAATCTAGTCTTGCCCTGATCCTGTTCCAGATTATTGAATGACCAGAATGCTTGTATTTATTTTACCGATAAATGGTGAGAATTCTAAGTTCTGTTCAGACGAAGGGTTACAACCCCGGTCCTTGTTTGGTTTACGGGTTGTAACCTGGTTATCTGAATAGTTTTATGGTTATCTCGTCGTATATCATCCTGGTGTATTTTCTTTATTTCCAGTTCTTACTTTTATTTATATCTTGTGCTGATTGCTGGTTTTAGTTCTTAAGTGAAGCCTCATTTGTGGCACTTGCTCTTTCTGGGTCTGACCCAGCTGGTTTTGTGTGGCCAGATTTCGGAGCAGCTCCAGAGGATCTACCGACCTTCCAGCCAGATGGTGGCCACTAGACGGAACCCTGGCAACGAGTGGGTTATTTTTGGCTCTCCCACTCTATTGTAAAAATATTCTTTTGAGGCGTTTAGCCGACGAGCACCTGTTTAGCTCGATTGTACTTACTTACTGTCTGCCTACGGGCTGTAACATGATTACCAGATCCTAGGGTTGATCATGTATGACTAAACTCTTGCTAGTCCTGGCATTTTGTAACGACTAGCTTCATGATCAACTGAATATGTAATGTTTGGGACGCCTTACTATTGTATATTTAATGATCATACATCTTGTGACTTTACTTACTTGCTTGTGATTGAGACACTAGGCTTGTTCATGACCTTAAAAGACTGTTGGCTTGTAGATAAACCCTCATGTATCTAGACAGCCGTGACCGTATAGCGAGATGGATTCCATTTTATATACGTAGCTGGCTATGTCTACCCCCGCTCTCCAGTATTCTGGTTATGGGGCGTGACATGGTTTAAGTGGTGGCCCATGCAGGTCTTGTAAATCAAGATATGTGAGGGTTTACCGAATAGATGTCTCAATCTGTATTCGTCATTGATCTCTGCTCGTATCTTCTGAATCCCTGGATTCTTGTCCTGATCATATGCTTGTATCGTTGATCTGTCCTGGTCTTTCCTTATTGTTCCCTATGTCGTCTTCTTCAGCGGCATTATTCGTGGTCCTACCGACCAGCAAGGCGGAGTACCTCCCGCGGACCATCAGCAACCTGGAGATCAAGCCCAGCATTCTGGAGTAGCCTCCAGAGTCGTGCCTTCTGGAGGAGAGCCACCAGTTCAGCCAGTTCAACCTATAGAACATGATGACGGCACTTTGGTAGGACTCGTCAGGACCTTGATAGCTTCCCAAGACCGGCGTGGAGATGCCTTGCACCAGGCAGTGACGGATGCTTTGACCCGGGGTGGTCATCAGGGTAACAGCGCGGCCAACAGCTTCAAGCGCTTGAACCCTCCATTCTTCGACGGTAGTGAAGATGCTATCGCGGCAGATGCATGACTTCAGGACACAGAGGTGATTCTAGAAGCAGCCAGGACCCCAGAGAATGAGAAGGTGGCCATTGTGCGCCTGTAGTTGTTAGATCTTGCCCGCAGCCGGTGGGCAGTGCAGGCCGTTGGATTAGCAGCACCCATTGCTTGGACAGTATTCAGAGAGAGATTCCAGACCAAGTATTTCGATGCCGTGGCTCGGTATGATCAGCAGACGAGGTTTACCAATCTGAAGCAAGGAGGCAGGACGGTCGACGGTTATACGACCGAGTTTTCCAGACTCAGTCGGCTTGCTCCCACTTTGGTGGCAACCGAGTATGATAGAGCCCAACGGTTCCAGCAGGGACTTCACCTGGAGATCTTGTTGGCAGTTGAGCAGTTTGAGCATCAGACTTTTGATGCAGTCTTGAGAGCAGCCCGGAGGCATGATTATACCTCCTAGAGGATTGTGGATAGGGCCGGAGGTCGGAAGAGATCTCACGGCCAGATGAATCAGTCTTCAGCACCGGCCCCGGCAGCCAGGGCTTTGACTATTGGAGCTCCGAGGCGAGCGGCCTCAGTAACATCGGTTCAGCATTCAACTCCGACGCACCCTCAGCAGCAGAAGCAGAAGCAATCTTCCGTAGTGGGTTGTTCTCATTGTGGAAAACCAGGCCATGTGGTGGCAGAATGTCACAGGGCACAGGGATTGTGTCTGGCTTGTGGAGCACCAGACCATAGGGTTGGATCCTGCCCGAATAGGGGTGGTTCATCATCGTCCAACCTTTCTAGCTCTTCGGTGAGAGGACCAGCTCCGGTCCAGCAGCAGCAGCAGTATCCATTATCGAGGCCCTTGCCGCCTCAGACCCAAGTGTTCCAGCAGCAGAACCCCCAGCAATATACACAAGTCCAAGCCCAGAGTCAGAGCAGGCAGCGAGGATTTCAGCAGAGGGGACCAGCACCCCGAGGGCACGGTCAGGCTATGGTGATGACCGTGGAAGAAGGATTGGCACCAGAAGAGGTAGTGGCAGGTACTATTCCTGTCAACTCCTTTCCAGCTTCAGCTTTATTTGATTCTGGTGCATCGCATTCATTTATGTCTGTACGATTCGCTACACGGGTAGGATTGGAGCCCGAGTCATTATCAGTAAGGCTTAATATACTTACTGGTAACGGACTTGGGGGTGTAGATAGGGTGTTTTCCTCGTGTCGAATCGTAGTTAGCGGTAGAGAATTCCCCGCTAGATTGATAGAGTTCCCGATGGCCGATTATGATGTGGTCCTAGGGATGAATTGGTTGAGGAACCAGTATGCTAGGATAGACTGCCACATTGGCAGGGTTGTTTTTAGCATTCCAGGCGAGCCGGAGTTTTCTTTCTCCCGAGGCGAAGTTGAGTCATCTCCTCCAGTATTGCGGATGGCAGTAGCAGCAGTTCAGTTGCCCAGGATAGTCGAGGAGTTTCCAGATGTTTTCCCAGAAGAACTTCCAGGTATGCCTCGGGAGCGGGAGATCGAGTTCACTATAGACTTGATTCCCAGGACAGCCCCAGTATCAGAGAGAGTCTACAGGATGGCACCGTCAGAGTTGGAGATATTGTACAAGATGATTGAAGAACTCAGAACCAAGGGATTCATTCGTGCTAGTGGATCGCCTTGGGGAGCCCCGATGCTTCTTGTGAAAAAGAAGGATGGTACGTCCCGGTTATGTGTTGATTATCGTACCTTGAACTCAGTGACAATCAAGAACAGATACCCTCTTCCGAGGATAGATGACTTGTTTGATCAACTCAAGGGGGCTTCAGTATTCTCGAAGATTGATTTGCACTCAGGTTATCATCAGATCAGAGTCAGAGAGCAGGACATCCCGAAGACAGCTTTTAGATCGAGATATGGGCATTGGGAATTCCTTGTTATGCCTTTTGGAGCAACCAATGCACCGGCAGTATTCATGGACCTCATGAATCGCATCTTCATGCCTTACTTGGGCCAGTTTGTGATTGTGTTCTTGGATGACATTCTGGTCTACAGCAAGAGTGAGGCGGAGCATGAGCAGCATCTCCATATAGTTCTTCAGATCCTCAAAGAGCACCAGTTATATGCCAAGTTCAGTTAATGCGAGTTTTGGCTCGATCGCATTTCGTACTTGGGTCATATTATCACTCGAGGAGGAGTAGAAGTGGATCCCCATAAGATTGTGGCTATTGAGTCATGGCCAGTGCCCAGCACAGTTGCAGAGGTTCGTAGTTTTTTTGGATTGGTCGGCTACTACCGGCGGTTTGTTTCAGATTTTGCTCAAATTTCAGCGCCATTGACGCAGTTGACCCGCAAGGATGCGCAGTTTGCTTGGACAGCAGAGTGCCAGAGTTCTTTTGAGCAGTTGAAGCGAGGCCTGATAACAGCTCCTATTCTCACGCTTCCAGATGGGACCGAAGGATTCTCAGTGTACTGTGATGCTTCAGGCAGAGGTTTAGGATGTGTTCTGATGTAGCATGGGAAGGTAATAGCTTATGCGTCACGACAACTTCGTGATCATGAGAGGAATTACCCAACCCATGACTTGGAGATGGCAGCAGTGGTGTTTGCACTTAAGTTGTGGAGGCACTACTTGTATGGAGACAGGGTGGAGATTTTCACCGACCACAAGAGCCTGAAGTATGTTTTCATCCAGAAGGATCTTAACATGCGTCAGAGAAGGTGGCTGGAGCTTCTTGTGGATTATGATGTCAACCTGCAGTATCATTCTGGAAAGGCCAATGTTGTTGCGGATGCATTGAGCAGGAGAGTGGGAGTTTATTTTCTAACAGCGCAACCAGAGCTGTTAGCAGATCTTCAGAAGATGGGTATTGAAGTTGTTCTCCCTTCCAGTGTGGCCTTGATGGCCAGTATGCAAGTTCAGTCCACTATAGTCGAGAGGATCCGGATGGCACAGTCGGCAGATTCTAAGCTTCAGCGACTTAGAGCAGAGTGTGAGACAGGATAAAGACCAGAGTTATGCATTCATGAGGATGGTACACTTCGACATGGTAAGCGTCTTTGTGTACCCAACGGAGATATCCGACAGGAGATCATGTCAGAAGCGCACAGTTCGCAGTATTCCATCCATCCCGGCAGTACGAAGATGTACCGTGATATCCAGCAGCATTTTTGGTGGAATGGCATGAAGCGGGAGATAGCTCGGTTTGTCTCTCGGTGTTTGGTTTGCCAACAAGTTAAAACCGAACATCAGAGACCGGCTGGACTTCTTCAGTCCTTACCGATTCTAGAATGGAAGTGGGAGCATGTGACCATAGATTTTGTGACTGGACTACCTAGATCCCCAGCTGGTAGAGATGCTATCTGGGTTATAGTTGACAGGCTCACGAAAGTGGCTCACTGTCTTCCATTCAGAGTTGGTCAGTCGACGGCTCAGTTAGCAGAGATGTACCTCAGGCAGATTGTCAGATTGCACGGTGTGCCAGTCAGTATTACCTCGGACCGAGATTCAAGATTTACGTCGCACTTTTGGCGTAGCTTGCAAGAGAGTTTGGAAACTCATCTCCAGTTCAGTTCAGCATATCACCCGCAGAAAGATGGCCAGTCGGAGCGCACGATCCAGACTCTTGAAGACATGTTGCGGTCTTGCACACTTGACTTCGGTGGTTCATGGGAAGATCACTTGCACCTGGTGGAATTCTCGTACAACAACAGTTTCCAGGCCAATATCCAGATGGCACCGTTCGAGGCACTGTATGGTAGGAAGTGCAGATCCCCGCTAGCTTGGGATGATGTTGGAGAGAGACAGATGCTCGGTCCAGAAATGATTGCCCAGACAGTTGAAGTGGTCAGGTGAGTCAGAGATCATCTTCGAGTTGCCCAAGATCGCCAGCGCCATTGGGCCGATTCTCATCGACGCCCTCTCGAGTTTTCGGTCGGCGATCATGTATTCCTGAGAATTTTGCCTAACCGTGGCGTCATTCGTTTCGGCGTACGGGGCAAGCTTAGTCCTAGGTATATAGGACCGTTTGACATTCTGGAGCGAGTAGGAGATGTATCCTATCGTCTCGCTCTTCCACCGTCGCTAAGCGAGGTGCATGACGTGTTCCATGTATCCCAATTACGACGGTATATCCCGGACCCGAGCCACATCCTGGATCATTCAGAATTAGTTGTTGGTACCAACCTTTCGTATGAGGAGAGGTCCGTGTCTATATTGGACCAGAGAGAGAAGATCCTCAAGAACAAGACTATCAAGTTAGTCCGAGTTGCTTGGGGTCATCACTCTTTGGGGGAGTCAACGTGGGAGCGTGAGGATAATATCCGATCGCGATATCCCGACTTGTTTGACTCGTGAGGTATAATATCTTCTTATGCCTCATGTCTTCGATTCCTTGCTTGAATGAGTGATTGTCTGCCTAGTTATAGCTTGCATGTGATTAATGCAGCTTGTCATTGCTCCTCTAGCCTCTTGATTAAATTCGAGGACAGAATTCTTTTAAGGTGGGTAGAGTTGTAATGCCTGTGGTTCCTATTACGTATTTCTGGAATACGTGTACGTATTTATTCTTGTATTGCATGATTTCCTTGCTTAATTTCCTCCCTGGGCTTGGTTTATTCTTGGTTCGAGTTGGCTTGGTTCGGTTTGGGATTTCTTGGGTTCATGATGAACCCATGGGTGAACCCCCTACCTACCACCACCACTCATATTTATTACCTATTCTTCTTCTCTCTCTTCATTAATCTCTTATTCTTCTTCCATTTACTTCCTTCACCTACCAAAGAGAGGAAGAGAGAGGTCTAGGCAAGTGCAACTTGCTTCCACAAGAGAGCTCATTTTATTGTTCCATTAGCTTCTCCTCATGTTTCTAAGACACATTAGAACTTGTCATTTTCCATTTTGAGGCTTTAATTTTTGTAGATCTAGAATTTAGTTATTTTCAGATTTTGGTGGTTTTGATCTATCAAACTTCTTTGTTTTCAAGTATTGATGGTTCCATGTTGTAGAGAATTTTATTCTACACAATTTTGACCTTTGAAAAGTTGGATTTGGACTTATTTTGACCAAGTTATGGACTTTTGAAGCTTTGGGTTCAACTATGGAGTTCTTGCTGATTTGGAGAAGACAGTGAGCAGTGTGCACGAGCTTTTTAGCCTGCGCCACTGAGCTGCGCGCGCTCTTTAGCGCAGCGCAGTCTACCTCATACGCTGCCTTGATGAGGAGTCGTATGGACCTCTTACGCTGCCTTGATGAGGAGTCGTATGGAGTACATACGCTGCCTTGATGAGGAGTCGTATGGAGTACATACGCTTCCCTTTTGGAAGCGTATGTCTTGCATAGCTTGACTTGAGCGTAGCTTGACCTGAGCGTAGCTTGACCTGAGCGTAGCTGACCTGAGCGTAGCTGACCTGAGCGTAGCTTGACTTGAGCGTAGCTTGACCTGAGCGTAGCTTGACTTGAGCGTAGATTGACCTGAGCGTAGCTTGACCTGAGCGTAGCTGACCTGAGCGTAGCTTGACCTGAGCGTAGCTTGACTTGAGCGTAGCCTGACCTGAGCATAGCCTGACCTGAGCGTAGCTTGACCTGAGCGTAGCTTGACTTGAGCGTAGCCTGACCTGAGCGTAGCCTGACCTGAGCGTAGCCTGACCCTACTTACCCTAGACATTCTATAGCCCTGTATAATGATATTTTATTAGATATTTAACGTCCATTTTATATCCTTACGCTTTTTGTCCTGAACTTGATAATCACGAATTTACTTGATATGTTTGGAATTGATAATTGAGCATGACGTGATAGTGACCCGTAATGGTGCACTCCTGACATAATAACCTGACATGACCTGATAGTGGCCCGTCGTGGCGCACTCCTGACAAGTACACTTGGCATGATAACCTGGCATGATTATCTCGAATAGCTGTTGCGACGGCTACCTGACATGACGTGACCTGTATAATTAATCTGGACATCGTAGGCGATTGTGTTTGTATAAATAAACCAGTCCTGTCTTGTATCAGGTCTAGGACAGGGACTCCTGAGTACCACGGTCAGGAGTACCTACTAAAATGGACTAAGTCTAATAACTAGATTAATACATTAGTCATGACGAGATTTCCCAGCTACAGGCAATCCCGTTACCTGGGCACGCCTTGGGATCTGTAGCCTGCCGTCGAGTAGGGCACATTTCCAGCACACTGTCATGTGTTGCACCCTTCAAGCTACCTAAGGGTACATTCGTTTCCTGGACGATGTACCCACCTGAATTCAACTCTAATCTTTTAACCCGGGTAACCTGGATGGTCTGCAGGGCTTGTGGCTGTGGAACAATCTCACTGCATTTTGTTAGTAATTAGGCTTGTGACAACCCTAGTTAGTTAAAGTATCAAGCCGTAATTCTTGCTTGGCCGTGAAGTGATTGGATAGAGTCTAACCAGTCTAGTCTTGCCCTGATCCTGTTCCAGATTATTGAATGACCAGAATGCTTGTATATATTTTACCGATAAATGGTGAGAATTCCAAGTTCTGTTCAGACGAAGGGTTACAACCCCGGTCCTTGTTTGGTTTACGGGTTGTAACCTGGTTATCTGAATAGTTCTATGGTTATCTCGTCGTATATCATCCTGGTGTATTTTTTTTATTTCCAGTTCTTACTTTTATTTATATCTTGTGCTGATTGCTGGTTTTAGTTCTTAAGTGAAGCCTCCTTTGTGGCACTTGCTCTTTCTGGGTCTGACCCAGCTGGTTTTGTGTGGCCAGATTTCGGAGCAGCTCCAGAGGATCTACCGACCTTCCAGCCAGATGGTGGCCACTAGACGGAACCCTGGCAACGAGTGGGTTATTTTTAGCTCTCCCACTCTATTGTAAAAATATTCTTTTGAGGCGTTTAGCCGACGAGCACCTGTTTAGCTCGATTGCACTTACTTACTGTCTGCCTACGGGCTGTAACATGATTACCAGATCCTAGGGTTGATCATGTATGACTAAACTCTTGCTAGTCCTGGCATTTTGTAACGACTAGCTTCATGATCAACTGAATATGTAATGTTTGGGGCGCCTTACTATTGTATATTTAATGATCATACATCTTGTGACTTTTACTTACTTGCTTGTGATTGAGACACTAGGCTTGTTCATGACCTTAAGAGACTGTTGGCTTGTAGATAAACCCTCATGTATCTAGACAGCCATGACCGTATAGCGAGATGGATTCCATTTCATATACGTAGCTGGCTATGTCTGCCCCCGCTCTCCAGTATTCTGGTTATGGGGCGTGACAGTCAAGAGGAGCATGAGCAGCATCTACGGAAGTTTCGGGAACATTGAGGAATGAGTGACTCTTCGCGAAGCTTAGCAAGTGTGATTTCTTTCTCAAAGAGGTATAATTTCTTGGTCATGTTGTTACGGGTGATGGTATATCAGAAGACCCAGAGAAGATCCCAGCAGTCAAATCATGGCCCGCTCCCACATTAGCTTCTGAGGTGAGAAGTTTCCTCGGACTTGCGGGTTACTTTCGGTAGTTCGTAGAAGATTTCTCTCGAATAGCAGGGCCTATGACTCGATTAACTTGCAAGGACCAGGAGTATGTATGGACAGATGAGTGTCAAGCCGCATTTGATGAGTTGAAGAAGCGATTGACCACAGCACCGATCTTGACACTACCATCGAGCCCGGAAGGATTTGTGATCTACAGTGACGCGTCCGAGAAAGGATTAGGATGCATATTGATGCAGCATGGTCGTATAGTAGCGTATGCATCGCGACAGTTGAGGGTGCACTGAGAAGAATTATCTAACCCACGATCTAGAGCTTGCAGCGGTTATCTTTGCTTTGAAGTTATGGAGACACTACTTGTACGGCGAGAAGGTTGATATCTACATTGATCATAAGAGCCTCAAGTATGTGTTCACACAAAAGGAGTTGAATATGTGACAGCGACGTTGGTTGGAGTTGATGAAGGATTACGAGATCGAGCTACATTATCATCCGGGCAAGGCTAATGTCGTGGCAGACGCATTAAGCCGTATGCCCATGGCACACATTTTGACTACGCAGAAGGAGTTGATTAGAGACTTGCAGCAGCTTGGTATTGAGGTAGTATTGCATGGAGCAGATGGCGTATTAGCCAACCTCCAAGTGCAATCATCATTGGTAGAGCGCATCAAGGCAGCATTGCCCACTGGTGCTAGATTTCGATGGCTCAGAGAGAGGACTGAAGCAGAAGAGCAGACGAGAATGAAGATCCATCCCGATGGGACATTACGATGTGGTGATCGTATTTATGTTCCTAATGGAGAGCTACGGCAGGAGCTGATGGTAGAGGCTCATAGTTCGACTTACTCTATTCATCCCGGAGGGACCAAGATGTACCGCGACTTACGACAGTATTATTGGTGGCACGAAATGAAGTGAGAGATAGCTCGTTTCGTTGCCAAGTGCTTGGTATGTCAACAAGTGAAGGCGGAGCACGAGAGGACAGCTGGTCTGTTGCAACCGCTATCCATTCCTGAGTGGAAGTGGGAGCACATTACTATGGATTTTGTCATAAGTTTTCCTCGGAGTCCTAGGGGTGTGACGCAGTGTGGGTGATTGTTGATAGACTTACAAAGTCAGCACATTTCTTACCTTTTAGAGTGGGCCAGTCGACAGAGGTATTGGCAGAGATGTATATGGAGCAGATTATGAGATTACATGGTGTGCCTGTTAGTATTGTGTCGGACAGCGTACCATCCGCAGACAGACGGCCAGTCAGAGCGTACCATTCTGACGCTAGAGGATATGTTGAGAGCGTGCATACTTGACTTTGGCGGATCATGGAAGGACCATCTTCATCTTGTTGAGTTTTCCTGGAACAATAGCTATCAAGCGAGCATTCAAATGGCCCCGTTTGAAGCATTGTATGGTAGGAAGTGTCGATCTCCTGTTTGTTGGAGCGACATCGGAGAGCGACAGCTATTGGGTCCCGAATTAGTCTTGAGCACGGTGGAGATAGTGAAGAAAATTCAGATCCACCTGCGAGGAGGGCAGGATCGTCAGAAGCAGTGGGCAGATAATCATCGTCGTCTCTTGGAGTTCAAAGAGACGACCATGTGTGTTGGCCCATTGGTCATATGGTCAACCTGATTTTAATAATTGATCAAACTCTGTCTCGATATGTGAAGCTAGTCAGGATGTATCCGACTCTTGGACATGAACAAGAACAACTATTTACACAGTTCAAGACCGAAGCTATGTTTGCCTGTTCGAGTCTGTATTTCCTTTGAGCAATGTATTTTTCATTTTACTGAGTCTAGGAATACGTTGTACACCGAGTCGTACTGGCAAATAGGCTATTCCAAAATGTTTTCAAAAATACTTTTAAAATATCTTTTGTTTTGAAAAACATTCATTTAAACAAAAGTTTTAAAAAAGGTTTTCAAAAAGGTTTTAAAAAATTATCAAAAACTAATTTTTAAAACCTAACCTAACCCTGACAGAACTCGGCCAGAGTTCGGCCAGAGTTCGGTTGGTGGCCGTTTGATTTTTGAATTTTTCTGAACTTGGTCCTCTTGCAGTTGCGGATTTGACCGAGATTTTCTCATAGAGTTCTGTCCGAATTTTGCCCGAATTCTGCCAAAATTATGTCTTTGGAAATCCTATAAATAGAGAAGGATTTTGATCATTTCAACTCACTCATTCACTTTCAATCTTCTCTCTATCTAAAGCTTTCAGTCTTGCAAAGAGTTTTCTTGAGCTTTAAATTTCATATCCCAAGCCAATTACAATCCTCTAGTCGATTTGCCAGTGCGGTACGGTCTAGAAGTTCCTGAGAGATTGTAATCAGAAGGCTTGATTGAAGAATACCTCTTCACATTTGAAGTTGGACGAGTTCTTCGTATCAAAGCTCGCGTTGTAGAAGTTGCAAGGACTTCGTAAGAAAACTTGCGGTTTTGCCAATAGTGGATTCAACTGGTAGCAAGAGTTCTACCGACTGGATTAGTCCTCAACAGAGGGAAACCAGTATACATCGCTGACTTTGCGTTTGCTTTCTTATCTCTGCCTTTACTTTACTTAGTTGTGATTATTATTCTATGATCTTGCTGCTAACATTTTTTAATTAGCATTATTCCGCTGCCAACTCTATTCACCCCTCCTCTAGAGTATTGTGCTTTACGATTTCGTTCCTACAATTGGTATCAGAGCGGGTGTTACAGGTAAAGCAAAGGTAACAGTGCAATTATTTATTCATTTAATTAATTGTTATATAGATCACAGCACAACACATGGCAACTGTGAAATTTACAAGTAAAGGCCAGGCCACAAACAGACCTCCACTGTTTGATGGTACGAACTATACCTATTGGAAAATACGGATGAGTTTCTTCTTGAAATCTCTTGACTTTGATTTATGGTCTATTGTTATTGATGGCTATCAAAAGCCACCTCGTATAAATGTTGATAGAGTTTTAGTTGAAAAACCCCATAGCAGATATACAGAGAAGGAAAAGAAAAAGGCCAGTCTTGACGCACGTGCTATTAACGCTCTATTTTGTGCTTTAGACAGAACTGAATTTAACAGGGTGTCTATCTGCACAACGGCTAATGAAGTGTGGAAGCTACTTGAAGTCACACATGAAGGCACGACTCAAGTCAAAGAATCAAAAGTCAGCAGACTTACTCAAGAGTATGAGGTGTTCAAGATGAAGCCCAACGAAATAGTTACTCAGATGTTCGAAAGATTCTTGGATATTATAAATCCTTTGTCCTTCCTAGGCAAAGAGTATAGTAACCATGAAAAGATTCGCAAACTCCTGCGAGCACTTACCAAGAACTGGATTCCAAAGGCTACTGCAATCATTGAAGGGAACGACCTCACAACTATGTCCCTCGAAGTACTCATGGGTAAGCTACTCACTCATGAACTGGAGCTACAAGATTTTGAAGAGCCTGCACCAAAGGAGAAGACGATCGCCTTCAAGGCTCAGCACAGAAAAGCTGTTGAAGGTGACTCAGACAGCAGTGAATCTGATGCTGAAGATCAAGCACTCCTAGCAAGAAAATTCAAGAGATTCATGAGACATGAGAAGAGAGCCAAAGAAAACAACAGCAACAACTGGTATCAAGATGATTCTGTCTGCTATGGCTGCAAAAAGAAGGGACACATGAAGAAAGATTGTCCTACAAACTCATCATCAAGCAAGAAGAGCAACAGGTATGAAAAAGGGAACCTGAAGAGATCGACATCACGGAAGTATGCCAATACCAGCATATGGCATGAAAGTGAAGCCAGCGACTCAGAAGACGAACAATCAGAAGATGCTGCAAACGTATGCTTTATGGCATCCGATCAGGTACCTACTGAACCTGTAGTTGATACATATGATGACTTCACCTTTGAGCAATTAGGAGATGCCTTCAGTGAACTGATGACTGATTACAGGAAATTGCGTAGCAAGTATCAGACCACTAAGAAGGTACTCAAAGAGTACAAAGGTGAAATAGGTAGACTTACCGACCTACTAGCTAAGGTTAGAAATAATGTTAGTGAGTCTGGTGAGCTTTCTTCAATAAAGCTCTTATTACACGAGACTACCAAGTCATCTGAAGAGAAAGACAAAGTTATTGACCAACTCAAAGAAGAACTTTCTATGGAGAAGAAAAGTCTTCAAAGTGCACAAATCAGAATGGAAACACTCACTTCTGATTATACTAAGTTGTATGACACTTCTAAAAGATTGGAAATTAGGTTAGGAAAACAGCCTGAGACTGCTGCTTCCTTCCCTAACACGTGTCACTTACTGAAAAATTAGAACATTCCCAAGCCTAAACACTGTCAGACCTAACCCTATCAAACCTTTACCCCAAAAAGTTAAGCCCAAACAGGATTATAGGTATGCTTTCTTCTATACTAGAAAACCTAAACCTACCAACTATGCACACCACTCAGCTTTCAACACTCGACATGCAAAATGTCATTATTGTGGCCTCATTGGTCATATTTCATCTGCATGTAGAATCAGAAAGCTTGTTGATTTAAATATTTATGCTTGGATACCAAAGGCTAACATTTCAGGACCCTACAAGAAATGGGTACCAAAAGTTTCATCTGTAAACTGTTTTGTAGGTGGAACACCTTTCACATGCTAGAAGCAAATGGATCCTCGACAGCGGTTGCTCACGACATATGACCGGTGACGCTACACTATTTACAATACTGTCGAAGAAAAAGAAGGAAGGCTATGTCTCCTTCGATAATAACTTGAAAGGGTATATTATTGGTATCGGTGATGTTGGTAAGTCTTCCTATCCTGTTATCAAAGATGTCTGTCTGGTTACCGAGTTGAAACATAATCTACTCAGCATAAGTCATTTGGCTGATCATGGTTATGGCATCAACTTTGGCAAAAACAAATGTATTATAGTTGATAGCTTAACTGGTAGTACTATCTTTGAAGGTATCAGGGAAGACAACATATATGTTTTCTATTTGTTGGAAGAAACTAACATTTCAGGTAGATGCTTAATGGCTAAAAGTGATGAGAGTCATCTGTGGCATATGAGACTCGGTCACGCAAATATGGACACAATCTCAAGATTATCCACAAAGAAGCTTGTACAAAGTTTACCGGACATAACATTCAAGAAGGATTCGGTATGCAGCCAATGTGAAAAGAACAAAGCTACCAGATCCACATTCAAGTCAGTAAACGCAGTATGTACTACTAGACCTCTACAATTGCTTCATATGGACTTATTTGGTCCAAGCAGAGTTGCTAGCCTCAGAGGTAAGCTTTATGCTTTCATAATTGTAGATGATTTCTCTAGATACACGTGGGTATACTTCTTGACACGCAAGAATGATGCATTATCCGAATTTGTCGCCTTTTGCAAGAAAGTTCAGAATAAAAAAGGTTACATGATCACTCGTATAAGAAGCGATCATGGAGGCGAATTCGAGAATGCAGAGTTTGAGCATTTTTGTGACACATACGGTTTTGTATACGAGTTCTCCTGCCCTAGGACTCTACAACAAAATGGAGTTGTGGAACGTAAGAACAGAACTCTATCCGAAATGGCTAGAGTAATGTTAAACCAGTTTAGTCTACCCAAATATTTCTGGACTGAAGCTGTCAATACAGCTTGTTTTGTTCTCGATA
This sequence comes from Iris pallida, assembly GCA_029216955.1. Lineage (NCBI taxonomy): Eukaryota > Viridiplantae > Streptophyta > Magnoliopsida > Asparagales > Iridaceae > Iris > Iris pallida. The sequence continues at coordinate 58,209,131 of JANAVB010003400.1, forward strand.
GAGTTCTAATTCGACCCAAATCGAAGAAGACTCCATTTAAGTTATGGTTTGATAGAATTCCATCAGTTTCTTATTTTAGAATATTTGGTTGTAAATGCTTTATTCTTAATACAAAAGACAATTTGGGAAAGTTTGACGAAAAGGCCGATGAAGGTATATTTTTAGCTTATGCGGCCAAGAGCAAAGGATACAGAGTCTTCAACAAATGAACCATGATCATCGAAGAGTCAATCAACGTCACTTTTGATGAACTGAATCAAATGACTATCGATGACAATGACGAAGATCCAACTGTACCAAGCTCAACAACAGCTGATTCTCAACCAAGCTCGGCACTAGCTGATCCTCCTAGAGAAGATCCAGGAACCAGCTACCTTCAGAGTCTGCCGAAAAGATTAAAATTTTCGGCTGATCATCCAAAGGATTTGGTAATTGGTGACATTACCAAAGGTGTAAGTACTCGTACATCCAGTAGAGATATTGTTTCTAGCGTTACATTTATTTCACAGCTTGAACCAAAAACTATTGATGAAGCATGTAGTGATAATTTTTGGATAGATGCTATACAAGAGGAATTAAACCAATTTGAACGAAATCAAGTTTGGGAACTTGTTCCCAAGCCTATTGATCATCCGGTCATTGGCACCCGTTGGGTATTCCGAAATAAACTTAATGAGAATGGTTTAGTGACTCGTAATAAGGCTCGACTCGTAGCTCAAGGATACAATCAAGAAGAAGGTATCGACTACGATGAGACTTATGCCCCAGTTGCGAGATTAGAATCCATTCGCATGTTATATGCATTTGCATATTTTCATAATTTTAAATTATTTCAAATGGATGTCAAAAGTGCTTTTTTAAACAGTTTTATAAAAGAAGAAGTTTTTGTAGCACAACCTCCAGGTTTCACAGATTTTAAAAACCCTGATCATGTTTTTAAGTTGAAGAAAGCTTTTTACGGTTTGAAACAAGCCCCTCGTGCTTGGTATGATCGTCTAAGCTCTTTTCTACTTGATAACGGTTTTTCAAAAGGCAAGGTTGACACTACACTTTTTATTAAGTCCTTTAATGGTAAGCTTCTTTTAATACAAGTCTATGTAGATGATATCATATTTGGATCTACTGATGAATCTCTGTGTCAAGAATTTTCTAAGTGTATGCATAATGAGTTTGAGATGAGCATGATGGGAGAGCTGAAATTCTTTCTCGGACTGCAAATCAAACAAACTGACAATGGGACGTTCATAAATCAAGCCAAGTACACAAAAGATTTGCTAAATAAGTTTGACCTGGACAATGTCAAACCTATTGGCACTCCGATGGCAACTTCAACAAAGCTTGATATTAATGAACAAGGCAAGCCGGTCGATACACGTAAGTATCGAGGTATGATCGGTAGTTTACTTTATTTAACTGCTAGTCGTCCAGATATAATGTTTAGTGTTTGCATGTGTGCACGTTTTTAAGCTAATCCAAAGGTATCACATCTGTGCGCAGTTAAGCGTATCTTTCGATACCTTAAGGGCACTTCTTCTGTTGGCTTGTGGTATCCCAAAACTAAGTCCTTTGACCTTACTGGTTATTCGGATGCAGATTTTGCTGGATGCAAAGTTGATAGAAAAAGTACCAGTGGCACATGTCATTTCTTAGGTAAGGCTTTAGCCTCATGGTTTAGTAAAAAGCAAAATTCTGTAGCCCTATCAACAACAGAGGCTGAGTATATTGCCGCAGGACGTTGTTGTGCTCAGATTTTATGGATGAAACAAACCTTGGAAGACTATGATTTATTTTATACACATATTCCTATTTTCTGTGATAACACGAGCACTATCAATTTGACTAAGAATCCTGTATGTCATTCTCGTACTAAACATATCGAGATTAGACATCATTTTCTTAGAGATCATCATCAAAATGGAGATATTAACCTTGTATACATAGATACTAGAATCAATTAGCTGACATTTTCACAAAACCTCTAGCAGAAGATCGTTTCAATTATTTACGTCGAGAATTAGGAATTTTGGACGTCAATAATATTAATTGATTTTATTTTATGATTTTATTTCAATATGCAAAAACTGTGTTAGAGACAAGCCAATAAAGAGTCTGTCTGTCACCACAACTACGGTTGAAGCGAAGCGGTACTTAAGAGTTCCCCGGTGAACCTCCGCCAGCTAGGACAGTACTCCTACAGCTAATCTGAAACAGTCACTGTGTAATGATATTTAATCTATAAAATAATATTAATTATGTTAATTGAAAGTTGAAATTACTAATCTTTGAATTAAATACTTGAAATGAGCCAATGAAAAAAGAAAGTGTTCCAAACCAAACCCAGGTGAATTCGGCCAGACTTCGGACCGAATTCGGCCCGAGTTCGGTTGAAGGTGTCAGGTTATATAACCAGAACCCGAGAGCCTTTCTTCTTATTGCTTCCAAACCACATCAAACAGAACCAGCAGCCGCACGAGGAGAACCCCAAACCCTAGTCCTTCATCACTCCCTCTTTTCCAATCCAAGTGGTGAAACCAATCCAAACTTTGGATTCGTGCGGAGTTCTTCATTCTCTACAACATACTCCAATCTCGGGAGGTATAACTCCTTGTTTCCTCTCTATTCAATTTTGTGCTATTTCCTTTTATTTTCACAAATGGCACCTAAGGGGTTCAACCCCATTAAGAGGAAGACAACCAACCCAAGTGAGGAAGGTTCCTCTTCGAATCCACCCACGAATTTCCTATTTTTGCCAGTCCAATCTAGCGACGGCGCGTTCGATGGGTTTTACTTTCAAACCCTAGACCAAGCCTTACAGTGGTATAGAGATTTTTCCATGAGATCCATATGCACAAGCGCTCCCATCAAGTGGACTGTATTTTCTGATCACCGCCATTTCTTTGAGGCATTAGAGTTACAACATTTTGTTAAACTCTGTTTTTCCGTAGCAACTAATGTCGTTAGACTGTTTTACTGCAATATCATATTAAACACTTTTGATGTAAGCACACGTGTTGGAGGATTAGATATCAATTTCAATAATGTTCTCTTAGCGGAGATCCTTGGTATTCCCAATGAAGGTGAACCGCTTGTTGACATCACTGAGTTTGATTTCCACGAAGGCACGACACTTACCAGTTTCAAAGCTGAACTTTATGCACCTGATAGAGTTTGCTCTGGAAAGTTCAAGGCAAACAACTTGAACTTGTTTCATTATGAATTGCACTGTATCATTTACTCCACTCTCCTTCCGAAATCTACTTCGAAGGATAATGTCACGTCTCTTGAATTATCTGCTATGTATCACATTCTTAAGGGGATTCCATTTTCTGCCCCTAAGACCATTATTCAGATGATGGGACGTTGTCGTGCAAGAGATAGAAATCTCTCTTATGCGATGATTCTTCCACGCATCTTTCAGCGTTTCGACATTGACTTATCTACTTGTGCTTAAGACCCTGAGCCCAAGGTTCTCAAGTTATCTCGTCGCAGTATGACTGCATCTGCTCCTCCTACTGCTCCTGCTACTGCTCTACCTCCTCCACCTCCTCAGCAGTAGGCTATGACTTTTGAGGGCATACACCAGCACCTTTCAGATTTGCACGTCTCTATGACAGATATGGCCCACGAACGTGAGTTTCGCGACGTCACCCGTTATCAGGCGATTACAAATTCATTAGCTGATCTTCGTTTCGCCCAGACTGGACATTCAGTCGGTTCCATTCCTAGAGATCCAGCTTTCTCTGGTTACCGCTGTGAGGATGAGGCTGTTCATGCCTACTTCCAGCCCGGTAACGCATATAATTGGTACCGTTCTGACCGTGCTCCTCGAGATTATGTCGGTGAGTTTTACACTGGCGCTCCTCCTCACCCTTCTGGCACGGGTACCTCTGGAGCTGGTCCTTCAGGACATGCTCATCATACTGATGATGATGATGAGGAGGAGGAGTTGTGATATGTTAGTTGATATGAGACTTAGACATTATCTCCTGTATACTTGGAAATGCTCCGACATTCCAAGTTTTTCTATTTTCAGACTTTATTATCAGTATTTCTTTTTGAGGACTTGTACTGGATTTATTTTTTTTATGTCATCTGGACATCTTTTCATGTTTATGAGATTCATAGTTTATGATTCACATCAGTTTATTTACTTAGCATTTCTTTATTTGCTTCTCAACTATAAACTGCCTGTGATATAATTCTTTGTTTATTATAAACTGCCTGAGTACAAATACATGTCTGTGATGTTATTCAAATGCTTTATTATTTCTATCATTTATCATGATTATTTTCTTGTATTTCTTCACTATTTGTTATTTATGCATTGATTGCGGGGGAGTTTTTACTCTTTTGTAATTATTTTGCTAAGTGACAACGGGGAAAAAAAATAAAGATCTAACATTCTTTTGAGAAAAATGCAGGACATGAACAATTTTTGATTTTATTCCAAGCTTAAATGTTATATCATTCATAGTTTGTCAATTATCAAAATGGGAGAGATTGTTGGCCCATTGGTCATATGGTCAACCTGATTTTAATAATTGATCAAACTCTGTCTTGATATGTGAAGCTAGTCAGGATGTATCGGACTCTTGGACATGAACAAGAACAGCTATCTACACAGTTCAAGACCGAAGCTATGTTTGCCTGTTCGAGTCTGTATTTCCTTTGAGAAATGTATTTTCTATTTTATTGAGTCTAGGAATACGTTATACACCGAGTCGTACTGGCAAATAGGCTATTCCAAAATGTTTTCAAAAATACTTTTAAAATATCCTTTGTTTTGAAAAATATTCATTTAAACAAAAGTTTTCAAAAAGGTTATCAAAAAGGTTTTCAAAAATCATCAAAAACTAATTTTTAAAACCTAACCTAACCCTGACAGAACTCGGCCAGAGTTCGGCCAGAGTTCGGTTGGTGGTCGTTTGATTTTTGAATTCTTCTGAACTTGGTCCTCCTGCAGTTGCGAATTTAACCGAGATTTTCTCATAGAGTTCTGTCCGAATTCTGCCCGAATTCTGCCAGAATTCTGTCTTTGGAACTCCTATAAATAGAGAAGGATTTCGATCATTTCAACTCACTCATTCACTTTCAATCTTCTCTCTATCTAAAGCTTTCAGTCTTCCAAAGAGTTTTCTTGAGCTTTAAATTTCAGATCCCAAGCCAATTACAATCCTCTAGTCGATTTGCCAGTGCGGTACGGTCTAGAAGTTCCTGAGAGATTGTAATCCGAAGGCTTGATTGAAGAATACCTCTTCACATTTGAAGTTAGACGAGTTCTTCGTATCAAAGCTCGCGTTGTAGAAGTTGCAAGGACTTCGTAAGAAAACTTGCAGTTTTGCCAATAGTGGATTCAACTGGTAGCAAGAGTTCTACCGACTGGATTAGTCCTCAACAGAGGAAAACCAGCATACATCGCTGTCTTTGCGTTTGCTTTCTTATCTCTGCCTTTACTTTACAAAGTTGTGATTATTATTCTGTGATCTTGCTGCTAACATTTTTTAATTAGCATTATTCCGCTGCCAACTCTATTCACCCCCCTCTACGTGCTTTACGATTTCGTTCCTACAATGTGTTCTTGAAGATATCCCCCACAAGAGGCACGATTCGATTTGGAGGACGTGGCAAATTGAGTCCAAGGTACATCGGGCCTTTCGATGTCTTGGAACGTGTTGGAGAGGTTGCCTATAGATTGGCTTTGCCACCGTCGCTAGAGGGAGTGCATGACGTATTCCATGTATCTCAGCTGAGGAGGTACGTGGCAGACGACAATCATGTGCTTGATGACTCCGAGATCACAGTTGGACTGAGTTTGTCGTACGAAGAGCAACCAGTAGGTATCCTCGATCGCCGAGTGAAGGTGTTGCAGAATCAATCTATACCATTGGTTCGCGTGGCATGGAAGCATCACTCTCTAGGGGAGTCTACTTGGGAGCGTGAGGACGACATTCGTAATCGCTACTCGCAATTGTTCGAAGACGAAGGTATGTCTTGCATTTTAAGCTCTTAAATTATTATCATTTCCTTGCATTGCATTGATCCCCCGACCTTAGTTTAATTTTGAGGACGAAATTTTCTTTAAGTTGGGTAGGATGTAAACCCCCAATATTTTTCCTAATTATTTTAGTACTTTAAAAATTTATTTTTGCTATATTATTTTCTTTTTGAATTAAATAAGTAGTTGGTATATATGTATGTACCTATAGATGTAAATATATAAATATGTATGCTTGTGTTGTAGGATATTTTAATTGCTACTAAATATAGCCTACAATTGTTATAAAAATTTTGATACTTATTTACAATATATATATATATATATATATATATATATATATTTTTGGAGGAACACTAAGATTTTATTAATATTTCAAGATGAGTACCAACTCAGGTTACAACCAAAAATCAGTTTGAAGATACAATCAACCGAACAAAAGAGAGCTAGTACCCAGTTTGCAAAAACGGATGAACAGGGTTCACATGCTTGCATCTTTGAAGAGCTTTCAAAGTCTGCCTTCGAATTTCCCCAACTAACTGATCCCCTGAATACCTGTAAGATTCATATCTCCATTTGTTCCTATTTTTCCATATCACCCAACAAGCAGCCGCAACAACGATTTCCCGAAGATGAAGCAAAGGCCTTGACCACCAGCGATTGAGTCTATTTCTAAAATTACCAGTACAGCGAATACGGAAAAAATTTTGAAGCTGTTGCCACACCAACTTAGCAAGATCCCCTTCATGAAATATATGCTTAATGGATTCCTGATGAGGTTGCATACAACAATGGCATTGTGAGGCGAGGTGATATCCCAGTTTTTGCACATTATCATCGGTTGGAAGACGATCTTGTAATATTCTCCATTCCAGAACAGACCACTTGATAGGAATACATGAATTCCAAATGTGGCCGAAGTTCGTATCTCGAGGATAAGGTACCCTAGTATGACGCCAAGCCGAGGCCAAGGTGAACTCCCCCGAATGCGAAGGAGACCACAGCCATAATTGTTGGTTCACAGGATTGGGAACAATCAAGTGATTAGAAATATCTCTCCCATGAAGGATACGTTTCCAAATTTGAGAGGCATTAGAGTTAATACGGACTTCGTCAATGTCAGTGAACTTACAGTAATGATTCTTGATGAAAGAAGACCAAAGCCCATCTTGAGTCTTTATCTTCCACCATAGTTTAGTAGAAAAGGAGTCAATAACTTCCTCAAGACTGCGAAGCCCGAGCCCCTTCTCGTCTGTAGGTCTAGCCATAGAAGACCAACTAAGCCATGAACGTTTATAATGTCCTTCCTTAGAGCCCCAGAAAAATTTAGAGAACATGGTTTCAAGTTGAGTAATAACCGCCTTCGGGGGACTGCATGCCGCAAGAGTATACATCGGAATAGATGTTAAGACAGATTTAAGAAGAACCAATTTACCTCCATATGATAGAAGTCGCTGCTGCCATCCATCAATACGAATTCTTATTTTAGCAATTAATTCTTCGAACATACCCACATTCTTCCTACCTGACATGAGAGGACAACCAAGGTAGGTTAAAGGAGGGTTAGAGGATCTGAAGCCCGTGATATCCTTTAGTTCCTCCTCTCTCTCTGCAGGAAAAGAAGGATGTACATAAATGGAGGACTTCCGTCTATTGATTAGTTGGCCAGAAACAGCTTCGTATTTGGTGAGAACAGATCGCAAGGCTCTAATAGAAGAAACATCCCCCGCTGAAAAAATCAAAACATCATCTGCATAGGCAAGATGAGTCACCGCCGGACAGCCACTCGGAGCATAGAAGTGATAGAATGCAGGCATATAGATTAATTTCTGAAGGTTGCGTGATAGAGCTTCTGCCGCTATGATGAAAAGAGCAGGAGAAATGGGATCACCTTGACGGACGCCGCGAAAACCATGGAAGAACCCCGACGATTCACCGTTAATGATGGTAGAGTACCATACATTACTGATCAGACGATAAATAAGATTGATCCAAATTTCATCAAACCCAAATTTACGCATAACCTTCATCAAGAAACTCCATTCCACTCTGTCATAGGCCTTGGCCATATCTAATTTAATAGCCACATTACCTCCTCTATTTGATTTTCATTAAGCTCATCATGTCCTGAGCAAGGACAACATTATCAATGATTTCCCTGCCTTTCACAAATCCAGATTGTTCCGGGGATATAATTTTAGGGAGAAGAATTGCCAGCCTAGTAGCCAAAAGCTTAGATATAATTTTATTCATGACAGTGCATAGGCTAATCGGTCTATACTCAGACCAAGACGAAGGTTCTTGACCTTAGGAATAAGCACAAGGGAAGTACTCGAGATAGTTCTGGGGAGAGAGAATCCGTCCATGAATAGCTGACAAGCTTCAAGAATATCATCTTCGATAATAGGCCAAGCAGATTTAAAGAATTTAGCATTGAAACCATCAGGCCCCCCTGCACTGCCGGAGTCAAGACTCCGAATAACAGAAGAAATCTCCTCTTTGGTAGGTTGAGAAATCAAAGCCTGATTATCCTCTTCAGAAATAAGCATAGGAATTGCATCAAGAAAGCTGTTGTCATCTACAATATCTGTATTTTTGAATTGCTCCTCAAAGTAAGCATTAGCCGAAGCCTGGATGTCCTTGAGATCAGTGATAAGACCTCCATTGTCCTTTATAGAGTGAATTCGGAGTCTACGCTGCTTACTGTTGACACACTCATGGAAATAGGACGTATTACGATCACCATCAAGGTCCCATCTAAGTCTAGCCTTCTGCTTCCAATAGGAATCCTCATAGGTGAGCCGTTGTTTTAACAGAGCACGAGCCTTAAGAAGAGCTGATCTAGTGATGTCAGAATGATGAAGCTCGTGATCAATTTCAGCAGCCAGAACAGAGTCTTCAGCAACCTTCACCTGTTGAAAAATATCCCCATAAGTAGCCCGACTTCAAGTAGATAAAGCTTTACGACATGCAGTCAATCGCTCAGACACACGAACAAGAGCATTGGGGTGTTGAGTAGAATTCCATGCAGTTTGAACAACCTGAAGGAATTCCTCATGAGAAGTCCAGAAGTTCAGAAAGCAAAATGGCTTACGAACTCGAGCATTAGCTGATTTAAAAGTGATAAGTAAAGGAGAATGGTCTGATTCATTTCTGTTTAAGTGATCTTCTATAGACAATGGAAGCAGAGAAAGCCAATCTTTATCCAGCAGCATACGGTCAAGCCGAGAGCCCTGTTTTTCCCCTTCGGATTTCATCCAGGTGAACATACTGCCTGTGTAAGGGAGTTCCGTTAACCCTGTAGCCATCAGGAAATTGTTAAAATCATTCATGGCATTGAAGTTAGGAGAAAGGCCCCCTGTTTTCTCTTCCCTAGTCCTGACAACGTTAAAGTCTCCGCCTACGGCCCAAGGGATTTTGTACTGGGTTTGGAGATGTTGGAGTCTCTCCCACAATATAATGCGGCCTTCCTTAGTGTTATCACCATGAACGATTGAAATAAGGGTTTCAGAAGGTAAGAAATCAATATTGAAACGAATAGAAACAGCTTGATCGAAAGAATCCACCAAATGCATGGATGAGCCTCCTCTAGTGAAAATCCAAATGTTCCCTTTCTCGTTGGAAATGCCTTGAGAACAACCTAACTTAAGTTGGAAGGATGTCAGTTGACAAGGAGCAACTTTGGGCTCGATGATAGCAATGAGGTGAACTTTGTTAATCCTGGCTAGATTCTTGATTCGTTTGAGAGTCATCTTATTAGCAATGCCCCTAACGTTCCAGATCAAGAACTTAAATATTAAGATTTTGGCTGGAAGAGGAGCTTGTGATACCAGACCGGAGTACTCTGTCCGACGGGGGAGGAGGAGGTTTTTTCTTTCGAACGGAGTCGGAGGGTTTAATGATTTTCGCTTCTTTTTCCTGCCCATAATGCACACCCAGATTGCGAGCGTCTTCCTCTTCGGCTATATCCGCCCAAGGACGTCCACGAATCTCCCCATCTTCTAAAACATCTGTGTCGTCTTCCCGCTGAAGGGATTCCTCTTCCAGTTGAATATGCTCTTCCCCTGGTTCAACAGGGCCCGGCGTATTTGGAGGAGATGTCTCATGAGTATGGAATGGTTTGGGACTTAAAGATGGATTATTGATTTGATCGTACTCTGCATGGGGCGAAGTAATCTCCTTTTGACGGTTGGCTGCATTGATGGGGTCAACTAATAACTGCTGCTGAGTTGTCAGATCCTGGTTGGCCGGAGGAGTTACAACTGGAAGAGCACTGGAAGATGGCTCTACCTGAGTAGAATTATTGCCAGTAGCACTGGTGGATGGAACTCCCCGAATAGAGATAACCTTATTAGGAACCTGAGTCTCACCTCGTTGTTTGTCTGGCTCTCCTCTCGCCAGGATTCTGGTCACCGTAGGCTGTTGTTCCTTTTCTATAATGACCGCCTTTCCTTTTTTCTGGGCTTTGGATTTGCATGATTCAGCAATGTGACCCTGATGACGGCATGCATTACAATAAGACGGAATAGTTTCATATTCAATATGTTGCCAAAAACTCCTGTTTCGAGGTAGATTAATCCTTATCTTCTGAGGAAGAGATTTAGAGGCATCAATCTCAATGAAAACACGGGCAAGACTAGGGCGAGAAAGATCTGCCGTAGCTTTGTCGATTTTGAGGGGGGTGCCGATGGCTCCAGTGATGGCAAAAAGAGCGTCATTAGCATAAAAATGATGAGGCAGATTCGGAAGATTAATCCATACCGGAGTGATAGAGGATTCATGATTAGAAGAGAAATCTGGGTCCCATTTGAAGATCCTTATCGGAGCACGCACAATGTACCATGTGTCCTTTGATCGAAGTCGCAGAAAATCCGATTCGCACGAGGGGCGAATGAGTATGTGCTTTGAGTCAATGAGACCCACGTTGATAGATCCGTCAAAGACAAACTCCGCAAGAGCCTTACGGATCTTGTCGATGGACGGACGATAGTGTGAGAACTTCCCCACCAAAGCGAACCGTAGTGGGAGGCTAGCGCTTCCTCCTCCTCCACAGAGAAGGAGATGGATGGAGCCCCCTTGAACGTGGATATCAGTCTGGGGGGGATGGGAGGCGCAGACGGGGTTGCCTTGCCTCCCACAACTTCGGCAAACGACCTGGCCGCCATGGAAACCGCAGGGCACGAAACAAGCAGAGGGGCGGTGTTGCCACCCAAGTGGTGTGGCAACCCCAGAAGGGGTACCGGCACGGCCGCAAGGCCACACCGGGATTCGTGGAAGAAGGAGGCGCCCTAGGGTTTCCCGAGCGCAAGATATATATATATATATATATATATATATATATATATATATATATATATATATATGGAAGTAAAAAAAGTATAAAGCCGATACTGTAGCAGTGCTACAGTGGCCTCCAGGAACCCGAGCCTGGGTTCTCAGCCGAGAGGTAGAGGAAACGAAATTTTAAAGATTTGATCCCATCAAATCTTTACTCTAAAATTTTTAGAAAAATTTCCCTATATCCCCTAGGGGATTCTCCACAACTTTGACCCATATCCAAGCCAAAAACAAATCGGATTGATCCTAAATTAGGATTTAAACCTTGGTATAAATTCCATCGGTCGACTAGGGTTAATGCAAAACTTCTCATCGAAAACTCTACCCCGACATTCGTGCGCCGCTTCCTGGTCGCCTGAGCACTGCCGTCGACGGCCACACCGCCGAGGAGAGGCCGGCCGACCGCCTAGAAACAGAGGATAACTATGTTCAGCCAACAGTAAGGTACCCCTTTCCCGATCCTCCTTTCTTCATGCACGCTCGAAGATTTCCCGATTTGTAAACTCCTGAGAGAAGCCTATATGAACCCGTCCAAACTCCTTCAAATAGAATCCTGAGAACCCCAAGGGATAGCTCAAAAAAATGAGGCAAAGTCGCCCCAAAAAATGTTTGAAAACAGAGTTTGAACCTAGTTTCAAAACCCAACTAGGAAGCCAAATTATGGATCGAATATTAGATTTCATGAAAAACTAATTAGTAACAGTCAAAGACAACATAACTAATAGTAAAATGCACTTCGTAGATTTACATTTCGATTACTATTCAGGAAGTTATTCATTGTCAAACTTGCGAGAAAAACTGCTTTTAAAATAGTAAAATTTTAGAATTCTGTCTGATACGACGTGCGCCCCGACAACCCGGGCGACGTGGTCGCACGCTATATGCATCGAAAGGCGCGTATGGACGTTGCTGGCATGTGGGAACTGACGGGACTCAGTTTCGTCCCGTGTGTGCGACAAAATCAGTCCGTATCCGTCAAGATACCCCTGTATCGCCAATTTGCAAACTTTGCCCTAACATCGTGTATAGTCATCAAATCGAGACGAAACTTGCGCCAACAGGTCCGAATTGAAATTCTGGTCCTGTATGCCAAGTTTGGTTCGATTCTGAGAAGGTCGATCGGAAATCCTTTTTGGCGGGCCCGCGACCCGATCCAACGGGCAATTTTGTACGCGTCTCATCAGAATCCAAAACTGGACATACCGTTGAGTTCCTCTCCCCAAACTAAATTTGTAGACATGTAGTTTGACGACTTTAGAGACCGTAGGTTCTGGCACGCGTTTCGGTGCAAAGCGGGTCCAACGGCGGATATTGTTTTAACTTGAAATTACAATTTTGTCCCTGTTCCAGAATTAAACTTTTGGACAGGCATTTCCAAGGTATATTTTTTCACCGAGACCTTTTTTGATGTTTGTATCAGCGTCCGAAGTCATCTGTGAATTGTGAGTTTTGTGTTGACGCTTGCGACATTTGGATTTGCCCTCCTCGCACCGCAGGCAAGTATACCTTGCCATAGATTCTGATTGTGCTCATTTATTTTCAGTATATTTTATTATTGCATATTTCTTTCTTTTATTTGTCATTTTGTTTATATTGGGCATCCAAGTCACACTTGGGTGCGGACGACTAGATTTAGTCGTTTACGTTATTTTTATATTTTATTATGCATGTCGACCTAGAGTTAGACGACCACCTTATAAGTGTGGGATAATCTCATATCTCCTATGGCCTTGACACATGGGTATCACGGGATGAGTGAGTTCATATAGGACACGAACCTGCGTATTCGACTGGCCATCGATACGTATGGATCGTACGACGGATAGGAGGTAATTGCTACTAGTGTGTTGAGTTAGAAGTCGTAGCAGTTGCCAACTGGACAGGCTGTGGATACATCTTAGACAGGAGCATTGGGGGGAGGGGACAGCTACTAGCATAGGGGCTATATTTACTTTTTACACACATTGTGGGCCGATAACGACTCGTATGAGAGCTACTTTCTGCCCCTGGCCGATAGCGACTCGGATGAGCGTTACCTACTGCCATTCTTTATTTACTCTGCTGATCCTACAGCCCTTGCGTAGAACGTTGTCCTCAAAGTGCATCTCACATAGACGGTTAGGAGATCCTGTAGAGTCATAGTTGCATATTTTACACATTCAGTTATTTTGGCATGTTTTTTGTATCTTGTTACGTCCCTCTGAGGACCTGGTGATCTCTCTAGGTTTAGACGAGCAGGACTATCCCGAGGAGTACGGTGCAGCATTAGATCCTTCATACATCGGTGATGAGGCATCTCCTGCTCATACTTAGTTTTTATTCTTTATTATCTGAGACCATGTATTGGACATATTTTATCATCTTTCTTGCTATTTGAGGAGGTTGGACTCTATTTAGTTGAAACTATTTTTCATAGTTGTTTGGAGTGGAAATATCCACCAGGCTATCTTTTGACTTCTTTATTATCATTGAGACTTATTTATTTATTTTATGTTGAGCTGTGGATGAGATTTATTAGTACCATTGTGGCTTATCATATATTATTACTTACAGCTTATGTACAAATGCGAGGATACCACATATTGGTGTATTCCTCGTATACGTGCAGCTGGCATGCTGACGTACTTAGTCCTACGTATTATGGGACTGGGGCGTTACATGACCTGAATCAAGAAAATTCCTCTGAAACTATTTCATCGTCCTGCGTTGGTTAGGCTCCAATATCAGCTCATGATCTGTAAACCTCAGGATAAATCTTCTCGTATTTACCTGGAAAATAACCAGGTCCTCAGGGGACATAGCAAGACACATAATATACAAACCTACTTTGACAGTAATAACATGCATGAAAAGACAGGAAATGATACAAGAAATAAAGAAAAATATACAGTACAAAAGTAAAAACGTAAAGAATGTGGCATGCTGTCGAGAATCGTGTGCTAGTAAATGTGAATACGAGTATTCAGGGTAAACCGCAACCCGGTGGTGGCTAACAGTCCTATAGATTATAGCTCGGTGGTTGCAAATAACCTATAGTAAATATCTATCGCAGCTCGGTGGTTGCTAACGATTGAGAGTGGTCAAGTATAGTCACGTCTATAATAAGGTTCTCGCCTAAAATATGAGTCAAGTCGATCAAGTCATCTCAGGCTAAGTCAAGTCCAAATGATACATGGAACATAGGCAATTCAATGTCAATGAACATGGCATATGATAAAACTATTCTATCACGAGACGCTCACATAAACAAGAAAGTAAATATGACAAATAAGGATATAAAATAGAAACAATCCACGTGCACGTAAAACTAGGAAAGGAAGTAAGCAACATGAGCATGAACAATATAATGAAGGAAACAACAAAGAAATAAGTAGCATGCATAAAATAAACTGTACAGTTCGGCAAGGTGTACTTGCCTGCAAGTTGCTTAAGTCCGCTCCCAAGTCTTAATCAAGGCCTAATGAAGAACACGCATATATAAACACAAAATTAATATCCTATAATATATATATTTATATATAAAATATATTTTACTAGATCCAACCATCCTATGGTAGTAATTTGATCTAATTTAATCCAACCTACTTTCTCGTAGTCTAAATAATCAAATCTAATAACTACTTAATCCAATTAACTACTTATTCAATATTCCTTAAAGGGTGGGTTATTTAAAAATAAAAGTAAAAGATAGGGGCTAGAGAAAATCTTTATACTAATGCCATCATGTTGCCTCAGAAAGAGAGAGCATTATCATATATGTGTCTATATGTTGAAAACCCCCTCTTAAATAAAGAATTGGTTTTATATGTTTAAGTGAAAGATGAGGTGGTTAAGTGCAAACGTTGCACTTCTTTACTACTTTGGGTTTTGGGTGGAGATAAAAAATGTGAGTCAGCAGCTTACTTCTTAGAATCGTATGAAAAGACAAAAATAGGGGTGTATGTATAAATTGCATACTCAATTAAAGTTGTGTTGGAAAGAGAGAATTACTTTTCTCCTTCTCCTTCCTATACGGTACATATGTAGATGGTGTATGGGAAAAAGACAACAGGAATATCAATACGCTATTCATCTTCTTCTCCTATATTATATTAACTATAAATAGTTCTTTACCAAGCTAGCTTGATATATATGAACTAGGAAAAAGAAGGAAAAAGAATAGAATCCTAACTTACTGTACATCACCTTATTTTCTTCCTACCAGTATAACATACGCCTATGGTGTCTACAGACATGAATAAATATTTAGTAGGATGCGTTACCAGAGTGTCAGCGTACGTGGCTAGAACGGAGGCGTCCGCGTGTCAGCGGGTCGACGAGTACGGCATGGCTCACTGGGTTGCTCCAAAGGAGGAAGATGCTAATGCTTAAGTTTTTGTTTTAACATTTCTTTTTTTATAGATAAATGAAGGGATGTTATGGAATGGAAGGGTCAGGGGTTATGAAATGGAAGGGTCGGAGGTTATGGAATAGAAGGGTCAGGGGTTATAGAATTGAAGAGGTTGGGGGTTATGGAACGGAAGAGGTTGGGGTTTATGGAAGAGGTTGGGGGTTATCTAAATATAAATGTGAAGAGAGGGTGGATTTAGTTAAGTTGGGCTTGGTATTTAAGAGCAAAGAAATGAGCATTGGGATGGACCTAGGCTAATGTTAGAGGAAATATATAAAAATATTTAGGCTAAAAATAAATAGGAAACTTGCTGTTTTAGAATTGAGTCATGGAAAAAAATAATTCTTAGGTGGGTGTTTAGATTTGACTTGGCCAAGCATATGGTCAGTAGTTTGGCTGAAGGAAATATTTATTTAGGAATATGAAAGGAGGCAAATATATATATATATATATATATATATATATATATATATATATATATATATATATATATATATATATATATAAAATATATATATATATATATATATATATATAATACATAAAAATATATATATATATATATATATATATATATATATAAAATATATATATATATATAAAAAATATATATATATATATATATATATATATATATGATAAAAAAAACTCTCTCCTTAGTGCTCCCCATGGTGGCGACCAAGGGGGCTTGACCTCCGGCTGCGGACCAGCGGCAGGGTGGCCCAGTGGCGACCTACTCAGCCCGCTGCTCCGTTCTGTTCGTATCTCCCTCTCTTCCTCCTCCTCCCTCCTTTGGTCCGGTGCCTCCGAGTACTGTAGGCTCCATGGTTGTCCTCCTCCCTGTTGGAACGGTCGCCGCAGTACGTCCCTCGCCGGACAGCTCCCGCCTCGCCCCGCGGCCCCTGGCCCGTCGACCTCCTTTTTCTGTTCGGTTCGTCAAGCCCCCCGATCTACACCTTCCCCCGCTCTCCCCCTCCTCCTCCGACCGTTCCCTCGACTGCGACTTCCCATCGGTTGCAGGCGCTCTGTCCTCCGGTGGCATTATGGTCCCCTCCGGTGGAGACGTGGCCCCCGTTACACCCTGTGGGCGTGTCAGGCACTCTCCCGACCTCCCCCACTCGGGGCCCGTGCCATGTTTTTCTCGCCTGTGACCTAGTATTTCAATTTTAAATTTAAATCCTCTTCTGCGCCAATGCCATGCTCAGCAAACATTTTTGGTGGCGCGGGACACCTGGCACAAGTGACATCTGTTGGTGTCTTGACCAGCACGTAACCTGGCTTTGGTCTGTTCAGCACTCTTTCTAGCGCTGTGCCACCTTCTTCTCTTTTGGCGCATGCCCCTCCTGGTGTGGCCTTCAACGGCGCTTTTTCTCAGTCGGGCGTGCCACCTGGTGGTGCCCCATCTCCTGGCATGCTCTCTAGTGATTCTCTATTCAACCTCCAGCCGGGCGTGCCACCTAGGGTCTCCCTTTCCACTGATGCGCTCTCCGGTACTTCACCGCGCCACTTGGTCATCACCCCCAGCGCGTCCCTATCTGTGCCCCCTCCCGTTTCCCCGGTTCTGGCGACCGACACACATCTCTCTGTCTCATCGGCCAGCGTTAGCTTCCTATTCCCTGGGTGCACTGTTCCTTCCCCATCCGGTATGCCACCCTCCCCCACCCCGAATGCTGTAGCAGGTCACTCTCTCGTGGACCCGTCGCAGCTAGACAGTGCTGCTCTTCGCCAACCCCAGTCGGCTCCATCTTTCGCTGACTTGGTCAGACGAGACCGTCTCAAGAAGATCATCCCATCCCCGATCTTTTTGGATGTTGATTTATCGGTCTTCGAGCACCCCTCCTCGTCAGTAGTGACTGACATCCACGTCCCATTCTCGCACAAGGACATATCAGCCCTCTCTGCCCAATTCGCTCTCACCTTCGCCCTCAAGTTCCCTTCCGGTTGCCCGAAACTCCCGCGTGTCCAGGTCGAGATAGCTTCATGGGGTCTCACCTCCGATTACAGGATTGGTCCCTTGGACCCTAAGCACATCCTCCTTGTCCTGACGTCGGAACAAGATTACAGGAACGTCTGGTCTAGAGGCCCGAGCAGGGTCGATTCCCATCTCATAAAAATTTCCAAATGGTCTCAAGAGTTCAACACCAAGATCGACTCAACAATCGTAGCGATCTGGGTCACCCTCCCCAAACTACTACTGATATGCTTCATACCGGCGGCCAATGAATTGCTAAGTCATTTGGGACCTTCGTTGTGCTGGCCGACGAAACCTGAAACCTTACCAAAGCCAATTACACAAAAAATTTCGTAGAAGTCGACCTATCGAAGGAGCTCCCCAAATCTATTCAAATTTTGCTTGGCGACAAAATGCACACACAATCTATTAAGTATGGTAACAATATCACATTCTGCAAGCACTGCCTCATGCGAGGTCATACCTCCGAGTTATGTTTTTGCGCTCACCCTGGTATAATGAACAGAGGGAATCAGAAGGCTGTCCCGTTGCCACCTCTACTCCCACTCCCTAATCCCCACCATCCCTTCGAAGCTAGTGCTGAATTTTCTCGCTCCTAGGAACATACTTGTGCCTTTATGGGCAGTAAGGTGGCAGTTGTTACTAGTTCTGGCAGCGCTGCCACTCCCGTCGAGGCGGACCATTAGGCTAACCCAACAGCGGTGATGGCCAGCTCGAGAAGACCCGTCGCCACCAAGAATTATGATAACATAATTATAATCAACAAATTTGATCTACTCGCCGTGGAACCCTCCGACGACATACAGGAGACCCAACACTCCCGCTCGGATACGTCCGATGTGGAGGTGGAAATAGCCGATAATGTACTAGAAGTTAGAAAAGAGGCCGAAGAAGTAGAAGTTATAGTGGAAGACGTCCGGTGAATGCTTCGAGGCTATCTACACTGAAGCCTCATCGGAGGCAGACGAGAGCGGAGAAGAAGTCATTGCAGCTGCCGAGGATGATGATGTCGAAGAGGAGGAAGGGGTCGTTCCACCTGGCGCCAGCTCCTCTTTCATATAGATTGTCGACCCTCAATTGCCATCCCAATTGGACACGCTAGCGTCGCCACCAGTAGGAACCCAATCTGATTGGATCATTGGTATTCTGGCTACTTCGACTGCTTTTTAGACTTCTGCTAGGGAAACTAAGACAAAACTTGTGGAATTCTTGGGCAGAGTTGTAGGCTCTTACCCAATTGGTGAGGACGTGACAGAGATTAGCATTTTAACGGTGCTTGCATTTTACCCTAAGTACCATCATGCTTTTCTCGAGAGGTTCAAGTAGAGAGATGCAGCTCTGGCAACCCTTCCTTACCTGCATCAAGTTTTTGTCGACTTTGTAAGGAAACGTGTAATGCAAACCCCCAATGACGCACCCTTCGATCGGATAGTAGAAGCCAGCCTTCCTAGTTCGCTTGGGCCTCTTACCCTAGTGTTTCGAGGTTCCTCCCCTCACCTTTCTGAGCTCAGGCTTCCCCCGTAGGAGCAAGGGCTATCTCCCTACTCCATTTCTTGCTTTTTGATTTCAATGAAGGCCTCAGCCACCATGGATAACGTGGATTAATATATATATATATATATATATATATATATATATATATATATATATATATATATATATATATATAACGTGGATTAATATATATATATATATATATATATATATATATATATATATATATATATATATATATATATATTTGGGGATTAAGGTCGATTTGGAAAAGTTCAATAAGAATGGGAGTGGGCTAGGCTTAGTTTAATAAAGATTAAAATAGGACATTATATGTAACATGGGATGGTCTTGGGCGGGAGGAAATGGTCCAAAAAATACATACAGCCTTGAAGACCCATCAAAATATATATAGCCAATAAATACATATGGGCTTCAGGCCCACCAATAAATCTGTTAAGGTCATGATAGTCCATAGGCCTGTTATAACAATTAAAAATATATATAAATAAAAAGTATCCAAAAATTATTATTCAAGCCAAAATAAATGTAAAAATATTTAAAAAAAATTGGGGTCTTACATTCTACACACCTTAAAATAATTTTGTCCTTGAAATTAAAAATAACTCACAAGAATAAAGGGTCTGCTAATGTTTCTAAGGTTACTCAAGGGGTGTGCTACGTTCCTATGGTTACTCCTAATCAAGAAAGTATCAATCGATCAAAAATTAATTTCCTATTCCATATTCCTATCATCACACTTATAATTTGTTACCTTCAATCGCTCCTTATGTTGCTACTCCATCTTCAACAATCATGGCAAAGGCCTGTTCCGGTCGATGTGCTCCTGCCTGCTGTCTAGCTTGAGCAAACTGTGTCGTCTGGTCGGGAAGCGGTCCACTCGGATATCTTTCTTTTGTTGCCGATGGAGTTGTTAATGGTGGTGTTGGTCCTTCAATGCGCTTTTTGCGGCAATTTTGAATCTGGGGTTGATCGGAGCCATAACACAAATAAAGCCTTAATCTTCGACGACAATCCCTTGGTGTATGGAGTGGCAAAAGGGAAGTTCTGAAACCGGGTATGGGGCAGTTCTCAGTTGTTGGTGTATGGAGTGTCTCTCCGGTCCTCATGGAAGTGCTCTAGCTGACGGTGATGTTGCATATGGACGCTTTTGGCTGGCCTCCTTTCGGTGGACTCGCTCCAAGCGTCGTGCTGCTGTAAGTACTCCTAAGTAGGTGGTTGGTTCATGTCACTCCCGTTTCCCGTTATACGTATTTTCGTATGCGTATACGAGATTTTTGGCATTTATTAGGTGGACCGTAGTTAGGCTTGTTTTCTTTAGCCTAGTCTTGGTTTAATCTTGACTTGGTTTATTTGATCGGTTCGGTTCAATTCGACTTGGTTTGGCTTGGCTTGGCTTGGTTTGAGATGGAGAGGGTTAATATATAACCCAACTCCTTCTCTCTCTCTTCATTCACTTCTTCATTTATTTTCTTCATCTTCTTCATTTACTCCTCCCACCTACCAAGTCCTAGGCAAGTGCAACTTGTTTCACGATGGATCTCAAGTTTTATTGTTCCATTCTCTTCCATACTTGATTTTAAGCCACTTTAGAACTTGACATTTTTCATTTTGGTGGATGGATTCATGTAGATCTAAGTGTATATTATTTTTGGTTTTCTTCGATTTTGATCTATTAAACTTTATTATTTTCATGTTTTGATTGTTCCATGTTGTTGAAAATTCGATTTTACCCAAAATGGACCTTTAAAAAGTTAGATTTTGACTTGTTTTGAGGAAGTTATGGCCAAAAGTATTTTTGGCCATTTCTATGTTCATCTGTCCTGATTTTGGCAGTACCGATGAATAGTGCTGCAGCCGCATAGATGAATAGTACCGCAGTCGCAGGAATGAATAGTATCGTATGAATAGTGCCGCAGCTGCATGAGCATGAATAGTGCCATAGCCACAAGAATGAATAGTATCGCATGAATAGTGCCGCAGCCGCATGAATAAATAGTGCCGCATAAATAGTACCGCAGCAGCATGAGATGAATAGTGCCACAGCCGCATGAGATGAATAGTACCACAACCACAGGAATGAATAGTGCCACATGAATAGTGCCGCAGCCGCATGGATGAATAGTGCCACAATCGTAGGAATGAATAGTGCCGTATGAATAGTACCGCAGCCGCATGAGCCTGAATAGTGCCGCAGCCGCAGAAATGAATAGTGTCGCAGCCGTATGAGCATGAATAGTGTCGTAGCCGCAGAAATGAATAGTGCCACAGCCGCATGAGCATAAATAGTGCCGCATGGAATGAATAGTGCCGCAGAATGCCGCATAGGACCTATTTTGGTTATTTTTGGCTGTTTTAAGTCCTATTTTGCTGAATTGTGGCCAGAATTTCCTCCAACTTCCAACATGAAAGTTGTAGATCTTTTTCTTGGCTTCAAGAATATGTTATTAGCTATTTTATGCAAGTTTCTCTCATTCATGATAATGTAAGGATAGAACACGATAATGGCCTGTTAAGGCACACTCTTAGCCAGTAACATGACATGATAGTCGCCCATCGTGGCACACTCTTGATAAGTAAACCTAACATGATAATCTTGATATGCTGTTGTGACAGCTATCTTGACTTGATAAGTAACTCTTATCTTGACACCGTGGGTGTTTGTGCTTGTATAAGCTACATGTCTCGTCTTGCATCATGTTAGGACATGAATTCCTGGTTACCACGGTCAGGGATTCATATTGAATCTGACTAGAATAATAACTAGATTGATCATGTAGTTCATGAAGAGATTTTCCAGCTACAGGCAGTCCCGTTATCTGGGCGCTCTAATTGGACTTGTAGCCTGCCCTCGAGTAGGGCACATTTCCAGCACACTGTCATGTGTTGCACCTCTAAGTCACCTAATCCAACTCTCTCAACTTGTGACCGGATAACCTGTATTAAGTCTGCAGGGCTTATGGCTGTTGAAACATCTCATTGCATCTTGCTAGTAACTAGGCTTGTGATAACCCTAGTTAGTTAAAGTATCAAGTCGTACTCATTGTTTGGCCATGAATGATGAATGGAGTCCAGTCTAGTCTTATCTAAGCAAGAGTGCTACATGGTTATTACTGCACATTACTTTATGCTTTACTCTTGTCGATAATTGGTTAGAGACTAAGCTCTGTTCAGGTGAAGGGTTACAACCCCGGTCCTTGTTTGGTTTACGGGTTGTAACTTGGCTACCGGAATAGTCCCTTAGTTGTCTTATCGTTTATCATCTTGTTTTATCTAACTCATGTCTTTTATTATCCTTTATGTCTTATGTACTAATATGTTGGTTTTAGTTCTTAAGTGACGCCTCCTTTGTGGCACTTGCTCTTTCTGGGGTCTGATCCAGCTGGTTTTGTATGGCCAGATTTCAGAGTAGCACCCGAAGATCTTCCAGCCTTCCAGCCAGATGGTGCACACTAGACGCAACCCTGGCAACGAGTGGGTTTTATTTTGCTCTCCCGCTCTATTATAAATTATTCTTTTGAGGCATTTAGCCGCCGATTAAGTATTAGCTCGTGTTAAATAAACATTTTTGTCTGCCTAATGGCTGTAACATGATTGACAGATCCTAGGGTTGATCATGTATGACTTAAACTCTTGCTAGTCTTCGCATTTTATATGACTAGCTTCATGATCATCTGAATATATAATGTTTGGGACGCCTTACTTTGTATGTCTGATGATCTACCATCTTGTTAATTTTACTTGCTTGCTTGAGATTGAGACACTAGGCTTGTTCTTGACCCTAAGAGACTAATGGCTTGTAGTAAACCCTCATGCATCTAGACAGCCGTGACCGTATTGTGAGGTAGAATTTACTTCAATGTACGTAGCTGGCTGTGTCTGTCCCCCGCTCTCCAGTATTCTGGTTCTGGGGCGTGACACGATTTAAGTGGTGGCCCATGCAGGTCTTGTAAATCAAGATGTGTGAGGGTTTTACTGAATAGATGTCTCAATCAGCACTTGCCCTTGATCTCTACTCGTGTCATCTAATCTTTCTGAAATCTTGACCTGATCACATATTTCTATTCTCGATTTATCATGGTCCTTCCTTATTGCTCCCCATGTCGTTTCTTCAGCGGCATTGTTCCTGGTCCTGCCGATCAGCAAGGCGGAGCACCTCTAGTGGACCAGCAGCAACCTGGAGACCAAGCCCAGCATTCAGGAGTAGTCTCTAGAGTCATGCCTACTGGGGGTCAAGAGCCACCAGTTTAGCCCGTCCAGCCTGCGAAGCCTGACAATGGAACCCTGGTGGGTCTCATCAGGAAAATGCTTGCATCTAAAAATCGTCAAGGCGATGTCCTACACCAGACAGTACAAGATGCCATGGACAGAGTTGGTTACCAAGGGAACAACGCGGCCAACAACTTCAAGCGTCTGAACCCTCCTTTCTTTGACGGCACTGAAGATGCTATTGCTGCTGATGCATGGCTTCAGGACACAGAGGTTATCCCGGAAGCAGCTAGGATTCCTGAGAATGAGAAGGTGGCCGTTGTGCGCCTACAGTTATTGGACTTAGCCCGCGGCTGGTGGACGATGCTAGCAGTTGGATTACCGATGCCTGTCTCATGGACGGTATTCAGCAACAAATTCCAGACCAAGTACTTCGACACAGTAGCTCGGTATGATCTGCAGATGAGATTCACCAACCTTAAGCAGATGGGCAGGACGGTCAATGGATATGCGGCCGAGTTTTCTAGACTCGGTCGGTTTGCTCCCACCTTGGTGGCAACCGAATTGGATCGAGCCCAGCGATTCCTGCAGGGGCTCCACCTAGAGATTATCATATCAGTGGAGCAGTTTGAGCACCAGACGTTTGATGCCGTCTTGCTGGCAGCTTAGAGGCATGAGTATACTTCGCAGAGGATTGTAGATAGAAGCGGAGGACGGAAGAGGTCTCATGGGCAGATGTCCCAGTCTTCAGCACCAGTCCCGGCAGCTAGGGCTTTGACTATTGGAGCTCCTAGGCGGACGACCACAGTCTTGTCGGTTCAGCACTCGACGCTGACGTATCCTCAGCAACAGAAGCAGAAGCAGTCTTCCGCAATAGGCTGCACTCATTGTGGGAAGCCAGGACATGTATTATCAGAGTGTCGCAGAGCACAGGGATTATGCTTGGCTTGTGGGGCACCTGATCACAAGATAGGGTCCTGTCCGAATAGAGCAAGTTCGTCGTCATCAAACCTAACCAGTCCATCGGTTAGTGGTCCAGCACCAGTGCAGCAGCAGTATCAGCCTCCGAGGCCATTGCCGCCTCAGGATCAACAGTATACCCAAGTTCAGATTCAGAACCAGCAGAGAGGTCACAAGCAGAGGGGACCAGCACCAAGAAGGCAAGGTCGGGCTATGGCTTTGTCCGTGGAGGAAGAGTTAGCTTCAGGTGAGGTGGTGGCAGGTACCATTCTCGTCAACTCTTTTCCAGCATTAGTATTATTTGATTCGGGTGCATCGCATTCATTTATGTCTGTAAGATTCGCTACACGGATAGGACTGGAGCCCGAGTTATTATCAATAAGGCTCAATATACTTACTGGTAACGGTCTTGTAGGAGTAGATAGAGTGTTTTCCTCGTGTCAAATCGTAGTTAGCGGTAGAGAGTTTCCCGCTAGGTTGATAGAATTTTGATGGCCGATTATGATGTGGTCCTAGGAATGGATTGGTTGAAGGAGCAATACGCAAGTATAGACTGCCATATTGGCCGGATTATTTTTGGTATTCCAGGTGAACCGAAGTTTTCATTTTCTAGAGGCGAAGTAGAACCTTCTCCTCTAGTATTGCGGATGGCAGTAGCAGTGGCAGTTCAGTTTTCCAGAGTCGTAGAAGAGTACCCAGACGTGTTCCCCGAAGAGCTTCCAGGGATGCCCCCAGAGAGAGAGAGAGAGAGTTCACCATTGATTTGCTTCCAGGGACTGCACCGGTGTCAGGGGGAGTCTACAGGATGGCGCCTTCAGAGTTAGAGATCTTGTACAAGATGATTGAAGAACTCAGAACCAAGGGATTCATTCGTGCTAGTGGATCACCTTGGGGAGCCCCGATACTTCTTGTAAAAAAAAGGATGGTACATCAAGATTATGTGTTGATTATCGTACCTTGAACTCTGTAACAATCAAAAATAGATACCCTCTACCAAGGATAGATGATTTATTTGATCAACTCAGAGGAGTGACAGGATACCATCAGATCAGAGTTAGAGAACAAGACATCCCGAAGACAGCATTCAGATCCAGATATGGGCATTGGGAGTTCATTGTTATGCCAGTTGGAGCGACCAATGCGCCAGCCGTATTCATGGCCCTCATGAATCGTATCTTCATGCCCTATTTGGACCAGTTTGTGATAGTGTTTATAGATGACATTTTAGTTTATAGCAAGAATGAGGCAGATCATGAGCAGCATCTTCGTGTAGTTCTTCAGATTCTCAGAGAGCACCAGTTGTACGTGAAGTTTAGTAAGTGCGAGTTTTGGCTAGATCGTATCTCGTACTTAGGTCACATTATCACCAGAGGTGGAGTAGAAGTGGACCCCCAGAAGATAGTGGCTATAGAGTCATGGCCTGTTCCCAGTACCGTCGTAGAAGTTCAGAGTTTCCTAGGATTGGCTGGCTATTACCGACGGTTTGTCTCAGACTTCGCTCGAATTTCAGCACCACTGACACAGTTGACCCGCAAGGATGTGCAGTTTGCTTGGACAGCAGAGTATCAGAGTTCATTTGAGAATTTGAAGCAGAGATTGATGACGGCTCCCATTCTTACGCTTCCAGATGGGACTGGAGGATTTTCGTTTATTGTGATACTTCTGGAAGAGGATTGGGATGTGTCTTGATGCAGCATGGTAAGGTAGTAGCTTATGCATCACGTCAGCTTCGTGATCATAAGAGAAATTACCTAACCCATGACTTGGAGTTAGCAGCGGTGGTTTTCGCACTTAAGCTTTGGAGGCATTATTTATATAGAGATCGGGTGGAGATTTTCATCGACCACAAGAGTCTGATGTATGTGTTTACCCAGAAGGATCTTAACATGCGTCAGAGAAGATGGCTATAACTACTTGTCGATTATGACATCAACTTGCAGTATCATCCTGGGAAGGCCAACGTAGTAGCAGATGCATTGAGCAGGAGAGCTGGAGTTTATTTTCTAACAGCACAGCCAAAGTTATTAGCAGATCTTCAGAAGATGGGTATTGAGATAGTTCTCCCTACCAATGTAGCATTGATGGCCAGCATGCAAGTTCAGTCCAGCATTGTCGAGAGGATTAAATTAGCTCAGTCAACGAATTCTAAGCTTCAGCGGCTTAGGGCAGAATGTGTAGCAGGACGGAGAGTAGAGTTATGTATTCATGAGGATGGTACACTTTGACATAGGAGGCGTCTTTGTGTACCCAATGGTGATATCAGACAGGAGATCATGGCAGAGGCTCACAGTTCTCAGTATTCAATTCATCCCGGTGGTACGAAGATGTACCGAGGCATCCGTCAGCATTTCTGGTGGAATGACATGAAGAGGGAGATAGCCCGATTTATCTCTCATTGTTTAGTTTGTCAACAAGTTAAGGCTGAACATCAGAGATCAGCTGGACTTCTTCAACCTTTACTGATCCCAGAATGGAAATGGGAGCACATTACCATGGATTTTGTAACTGGGTTACCTAAATCCCCAGCTGGAAGAGATGCTATCTGGGTTATAGTTGACAGGCTCACCAAGGTAGCTCATTTTCTTTCCTTCAGAATTGGTCAGTCGACGGATCAGCTAGCAGAGATGTACCTCAGGCAGATTGTCAGATTGCATGGAGTGCCAGTTAGTATCGTATCAGACAGAGATTCAAGATTCACATCACACTTTTGGCGGAGTCTTCAAGGGAGCTTGGGGACTCGTCTCAAGTTCAATTCAGCTTATCATCCACAGACAGATGGTCAGTCAGAACGCACGATCCAGACTCTTGAAGATATGTTGCGGTCGTGTACTCTAGACTTCGATGGTTCATGGAAAGATCACCAGCATCTCGTGGAGTTCTCCTATAACAACAGTTTCCAGGCTAGTATCCAGATGGCACCCTTTGAAGCACTGTATGGCAGGAAGTGCAGATCACCTTTAGCTTGGGATGATGTCGACGAGAGACAGATGCTTGGTCCAGAGATGATTACGCAGACAATCGAGGTGGTCAGACAAGTCAGAGATCATCTTCGAGTTGCCCAAGATCGCCAGCGCCATTGGGCCGATTCTTATCGGCGTCCCCTTGAGTTTTCAGTCGGCGACCACGTAATCCTTAGGATCTCGCCTACCCGTGGCATCATTCGATTCGGCGTACGGGGAAAGCTTAGTCCTAGGTACATAGGGGACGTTCGATATCCTTGAGCGAGTAGGTGATGTGTCCTATCGTCTCGCTCTTCCACCATCGTTATGTGAGGTACATGACGTATTCTTTGTATCCCAATTGCGACGGTATATTTCGGATCCGAGTCATGTCCTTGATCATTCAGAATTGGTTGTTGGTACCAACCTTTCGTATGAGGAAAGACCCGTATCCATTTTGGATCGAAGAGAGAAGGTGCTCAAGAATAAGACTATTAGTTTAGTCCGTATTTCTTGGGGTCATCACTCTTTGGGTGAGTCAACATGGGAGCGAGAGGATGATATTCGTTCACGATATCCATACCTGTTTGACTCATAAGGTATAATGTCTTCCTTATGCCTTATGCTTTTAATTCCTTGCTTGCATGAATGATTGCTCGATTGATTGCTAGTCGTAGCTGCTTATGATTAATATAGCTTTCCCTGACATCTCTAGCCTCTTGATTAAATTTCGAGGACAGAATTCTTTTAAGGTGGGTAGAGTTGTCACTCCCGTTTCCCGTTATACGTATTTTCGTATGCGTATTCGAGATTTCTGGCATTTATTAGGTGGACCGTAGTTAGGCTTGTTTTCTTTAGCCTAGTTTTGGTTTAATCTTGACTTGGTTTATTTGATCGGTTCGGTTCAATTCGACTTGGTTTGGCTTGGCTTGGCTTGGTTTGAGATGGAGAGGGTTAATATATAACCCAACTCCTTCTCTCCCTCTCTTCATTCACTTCTTCATTTATTTTCTTCATCTTCTTCATTTACTCCTCCCACCTACCAAGTCCTAGGCAAGTGCAACTTGCTTCACGATGGATCTCAAGTTTTATTGTTCCATTCTCTTCCATACTTGATTTTAAGCCACTTTAGAACTTGACATTTTTTATTTTGGTGGATGGATTCATGTAGATCTAAGTGTGTATTATTTTCATTTTTTTTGGGTTTTGATCTATTAAACTTTATTATTTTCATGTTTTGATTGTTCCATATTGCAGAGAATTCGATTTTATCCAAAATGGACCTTTAAAAAGTTAGATTTCGACTTGTTTTGAGGAAGTTATGGCCAAAAGCATTTTTGTCCATTTCTTTGTTCATCTGTCCTGATTTTGGCAGAGACGATGAATAGTGCCGCATGAATAGTGTCATAGCCGCATGGATGAATAGAACTGCAGCCGTAGGAATGAATAGTGTCGCATGAATAGTGCCGTAGCCGCATGAGCATGAATAATGTCGCAGCCGCAAGAATGAATAGTGTCGCATGAATAGTGCCGCAGCCGCATAAGATGAATAGTACCGCAGTCACAGGAATAAATAGTGCCGCATGAATAGTACCACAGCCGCATAAGATGAATAGTGTCATAGCCGCATGAGATGAATAGTACCGCAGCCGGAGGAATGAATAGTGTCGCATGAATAGTGCCGCAGGCGCATAGATGAATAGTACCGCAGCCACATGAGCATGAATAGTACCGCAGCCGTAGGAATGAATAGTATCGCAACCGCATGAGCATGAATAGTATCGCAGCCACAGGAATGAATAGTGCCGCAGCCGTATGAGCATGAATAGTGCTGCATGGAATGAATAGTGCCGCAGAATGCCGCATAGGGCCTATTTTGGCTGTTTTTGGCTATTTTAAGTCCTTTGGCTGAATTGTGGCCAGAATTTCCTCCATCTTCCAACATGAAAGTTGTAGATCTTTTCTTGGCTTCAAGAATATGTTATTAGCTATTTTATGCAAGTTTCTCTCATTCATGATAATGTGAGGATAGAACACGATAATGGCCTGTTAAGGCACACTCTTAGCCAGTAACAAGTAACAAGTAACATGACATGATAGTGGCCCATCGTGGTGCACTCTTGATAAGTAAACCTAACTTTATAATCTTGATATGCTGTTGTGATGGCTATCTTGACTTGCTAAGTAACTCTTGTCTTGACACCGTGGGTGTTTGTGCTTGTATAAGCTACATGTCTCGTCATGCATCATGTCTAGGACATGAATTCCTGGTTACCACGGTCAGGGATTCATATTGAATCTGACTAGAATAATGACTAGATTGATCATGTAGTTCATGAAGATATTTTCCAGCTACAGGCAGTCTCGTTATCTGGGCGCTCTAATTGGACTTGTAGCCTGCCGTCGAGTAGGGCACATTTCCAGCAAACTGTCATGTGTTGCACCTCTAAGTCACCTAATCCAACTCTCTCAACTTGTGACCGGATAACCTGGATTAAGTCTACAGGCCTTGTGGCTGTTGGAACATCTCATTGCATCTTGCTAGTAATTAGGCTTGTGATAACCCTAGTTAGTTAAAGTATCAAGCCGTACTCATTGTTTGCCCGTGAATGATGAATGGAGTCCAGTCTAGTCTTATCTAAGCAAGACTGCTACATGGTTATTACTGCACATTACTTTATGTTTTACTCTTGTCGATAATTGGTTGGAGACTAAGCTCTGTTCAGGTGAAGGGTTACAACCCCGGTCCTTGTTTGGTTTACGGGTTGTAACTTGGCTACCGGAATAGTCCCTTAGTTGTCTTATCGTTTATCATCTTGTTTTCTCTAACTCATGTCTTTTATTATCCTTTATGTCTCATGTGCTAATATGCTGGTTTTAGTTCTTAAGTGAAGCCTCCTTTGTGGCACTTGCTCTTTCTGGGGTCTGACCCAGCTGATTTTGTATGGCCAGATTTCAGAGTAGCACCCGAGGAACTTCCAGCCTTCCAGCCAGATGGTGCACACTAGACGCAACCCTGGCAACGAGTGGGTTTTATTTTGCTCTTCCACTCTATTGTAAATTATTCTTTTGAGACGTTTAGCCGCCGAGCAAGTGTTAGCTCGTGTTAAATTTATATTCCTGTCTGCCTAATGGCTGTAACATGATTGACAGATCCTAGGGTTGATCATGTATGACTTAAACTCTTGCTAGTCTTCACATTTTGTATGACTAGCTTCATAATCATCTGAATATGTAATGTTTGGGATGCCTTACTTTGTATGTCTGATGATCTACCATCTTGTTACTTTTACTTGCTTGCTTGAGATTGAGACACTAGGCTTGTTCTTGACCCTAAGAGACTAATGGCTTGTAGTAAACCCTCATGCATCTAGACAGCCGTGACCGTATTGCGAGATAGGATTTACTTCAATGTACGTAGCTGGATGTGTCTGTCCCCCGCTCTCCAGTATTCTGGTTCTGGGGCGTGACAGTGCAGCGGCTCCGATAAGCTCTTGTAATCTATAACTCAGCCCATCGTAGAATTTTTCCACCTTTTTCTCCTATGTTTGGATCAGTGTAGGTGCGAAGCGGCTCAACCGTAAAAACTCGACATTGTATTCTTCTACAGTCATGTTGCCTTGGACAAGGTGAAGGAACTGGCTTCAAAATTCTGCTCTGAAGGTAGCCGGGATATACATCTCTTGGAAGAGTTTGGAGAACTCTTCCCAAGTGACATTATCTGAGCCAAGCCGTCTTTCTTTAGTGAGCCACCAGTGGTACGCATTGCCATTCAGTTGCACCCTGATGGCAATCATCAAAGCTCCTTCGGTAAATCGGTTGCCTCCAACTGGTGTTGGATGTTGGTGAGCTATTCATGAACTTCTGTGGACCCCTCCTTGCCCGAGAATTTGGTTGGCTTTAGCTGGCAAAAGTCTACAAGTGTCCCCATCGCTGGCTGACGAGCTGGTGGAGTCGTCCTCTCTAAAGCTGCCACAATACAATCCTCCATGTTCTCCGCCTGTCTCTGCTGACTCCATCTGGATCTGTTGTTGTGCTTGTATTATCACATAAAAGGTCTGGAACAGCTGCTACGGGCCCATCTGCTGTCCAAGGTTTGGGAATGACACAGGTGGCATTTGTGGCATAGGTGACAACGTTGGGATATCATCTCTCCTGAACCTCGATGGGTGTGAAGTAGCTGGGTCATCTGGTTGAGTAGAAGAACCTCCAACCGGTGGTGTAATCGCGTCGACATGAGTCTCTACTGCTTTATGCGGAGTAACCGCGGGATTCTTGTCGTCAGCTTGCGAGTCCTTGGCACTGTGCATAAATGAAACTTATAAGCTAAGAACAGATGATATCAAGCAGGATGCAAGTCAAGAAAATATATTTCAAAATTGATATAGAGATCAAGGACGTGTAATATATGTGGATGAGATCTTGTGGATCTTTCCTATCCTATTAGCAGGCTCACGTCGGTATAGTAACGTAACCGAAGTGATTTAAAATCGGACCTACATGGGCTACCACAAAAATATGTAACACCCTAGTCCCAAAATACGTAGGACTAAGTATATGTATACATGCCAACAGCCTATCACCAATGGGCCAATCTACTTAACAAGTCCAGTAGCGAATACTTAAGCTGTAAATCATGATAGAAAAACCATAACAAACAACACAGGCCATAGGTACAGTGCTATACTCATCCATACTGAAAACATGACACAGAGATAATGATACTAATAATGAAACTGTCCAACAGTAGAGATTAATAAAGAAATATACGAGAAAAATAACCCATCGTCACACCATGAAAATAAAAGAGTATCCAACTACAAGTCTGCTGAACTAAATAGAAATATAAATAGCAATGACTAAGATAAGCATGACATAAATCAAGAAAAGTACTCCAGAATATCTCGTCATCCTGCGTTGGTAAGGCTCCAATATCAGCTCCTGACCCATAAACCTCACGGTAAATCTTCTCGTCATTACCTGGAAAATAACCAGGTCCTCAAGAGACATAGCAAGACACATAATATACAAGCCTACTTTGACAGTAATAACATGCATAAAAAGACAGAAAATGGTACACGAAATAAAGACTAAGAAATACACAGTACAAGAGTGAAAACGTAAAGAAAGTGGCATGATGTCGAGAATCGTTTGCTAGCAAACTTGACTACAAGTAAATCGGGGTAAACCGTAACCTAGTGGTAGCTAACGGTCATATAGATTACAGTCCGATGGTTGCTAACAACCTATAGTAAATCTCTATCGCAGTCCGGTGGTTGCTAACAATTGAGAGTGGTCAAGTATAGTCACGTCTATAACAAAGTGCTCGCCTAAAACTATGAGTCAAGTCAATCAAGTCATCTCAGGCTAAGTCAAGTCCAAATGATACATGGAACATAGTCAATTCAATGTCATGGAACATGGCATATGATTAAACTATTCTATCACGAGACGCTAACATAAACAAGAAAGTACATAGACGAGTAATGATATAAAATAGAAACAATCCACGTGCACGTAAAACTAGAAAAAGAAGTAAGCAACATGAGCATGAACAATATAATAAAGAAAACAATAGAGAAATAAGGAACATGCATAAAATATATTGTAGAGTTAGGCAAGGTGTACTTGCCTGTAAGCTGCTTAACTCCGCTCCCAAGTCTTAATCAAGGCCTAATGAAGAATACACATATTTAAACACAAAATTAATATCCTATAATATATATTTTTATATATAATAATATATTTTACTAGATCCAACCATCCTATAGTAGTTATTTGATATAATTTAATCCAACCTACTTTCTAGTAGTCTAAATAATCAAATCTAATTAACTACTTAATCCAATTAACTACTTATTAAATATTCCTTAAAGAATGGGTTATTTTGAAATAAAAGTAAAAGATACGGGCTAAGTGAAAATATTTATACTATGCCATCATGTTGCCTCGGAAAGATAGAGCATTATCATATATGTGTATATATGTTGAAAAACCCCTCGTAAATAAAGAATTGGTTTTATATGTTTAAGTGAAAGATGAGGGGGTTAAGTGCAAACTTTGCACTTCTTTACTACTTTGAGTTTTGGGTGGAGATGAAAAAGTGAGTCAGCAGCTTACTCCTTAGGATTGTATGAAAAGACAAAAATAGGGATGTATGTATAAATTACCTACTTAATTAAAGTTGTGTGGAAAAAGAGAATTACTTTTCTCCTTCTCCTTCCTATACAGTATATGTGTAGATGGTGTATGGGAAAAAGACAACAGGAATATCAATAAGCTATTCATCTTCTTCTCCTATATTTTATTAACAGCAAATAGTTCTTTACCACGCTAGCTTGATATATATGAACTAAGAAAGAAAAGAAAAAAGAATAGAATCCTAACTTACTATATATCACCTTATTTTCTTCATACCAGTATAACATACGCCTATGGTGTCTATAGCCATGAATAAATATTTAGGAGGATGCTTACCAAAGAGTTGGCGTACGCGGCTAGAATGGAGGCGTCGGAGTGTTAGCGAGTCGACGAGAGCGGCACGGGTCGCCGGGTTGATCCAAAGGAGGAAGATGGTATTGCTTATGTTTTTGTTTTAACATTTCTCTTTTTGTAGAAAAATGAAAGAAAGTTATGGAATTTAAGGGTCGGGAGTTATGGAATGGAAGGGTCGATGGTTATGGAATGGAAGAGGCTGGGGGTTATGAAATGTAAGGGTCGAGGGATATTAAATGGAAGGAGGTTGGGGGTTATTGAATGGAAGAGGTTGGAGGTTACAGAATGGAAGATGTTGGGGTTATCTAAATATGAATGGGAAGAGAGGGTGGATTTTAGTTAAGTTGAGCTTGGTATTAAAGAGCAAGGAAATAAGCATTGGGCTGGACCTAAGCTAATGTAAGAGGAAATATATAAAAAATATATAAGCTAAAAATAAATATAAAACTGTCTGTTTTAGAATTGGGTCATAGAAAAGAAATAATTCTTAGGTGGGTGTTTAGATTGGACTTGGCCAAGCATATGGTCAGTAGTTTGACTGAAGGAAATATTTATTTAGGAATATGAAAAGAGGAATATATATATATATATATATTTATATATATATATATATATATATATATATATATATATATATATATATATATATATATATATATGGGGATTGGGTCTATTTGGAAAAGTTCAATAAGAATGAGAGTTGGCTAGGCATAGTTTAATAAAGATTAAAATAGGACATTATATATAACATGGGATGGTCTTGGGCAGAAGAAAATGGTCCAAACAAATACATATAGCCTTGAAGACCCATCAATGTATGTGTAGCCAATAAATACAATTTATCACCTATATGGGCCTCAGGCCCACCAATAAATATGTTTAATATCATGATAGTCCATAGGCCCGTTATAACTATATATATATATATATATATATATATATATATATATATATATATATATATATATATATCATGATAGTCCATAGGCCCGTTATAACTATATATATATATATATATATATATATATATATATATATATATATATATATATATATATATATATATATATGTTTTTTTTATATAATATATATATATATATATATATATATATATATAAATATATATATTTTTTTTTAATAAATATATATATTATATATATATATATATATATATATATATATATATATATATATATATATATATATATATATATATATATATATAAAATATATATATAAAATATATATATAAAAAAAAATATATATATATATATATATAATATATATATATATATATATATATATAAATATATATATATATATATATATATATATATATATATATATATAAATAATAAATATTGTTTTAAAAATATCCAAAGATTATTATTCAAGCCAAAATAAAATATAAAAAAAAATTAATCTGGGCTCTTACACATTGCATGCAGCTATCATTAACTATCTAGGGTTATCACAAACCTAATTTTTAGAAAGAAAGAAATACAATCAACCAATAATCTCTATCAATAGTAGATAAACATCTACTTAAAAATATATCAATAGTGTTATCAACACTCAATCAATAGAGGTCAGGGGCCCATGCCATTTAGGATTATCCCTACCACTGTGAGGGCCCATAGCGACCCGAGTCATAGTAGCATTAAGTGTCCTCCCCTTCTAATGATTATATGAGTTTACTTGTCAATTATTTATAATATTCATTTTCAATTCTCAAGTCGTGGACACTCGAGAATCGTCCTAAAATGACGAGTCATGGGTATGGGTCATTTGCGAGATATCTCTAGCAAATTTTCTTAATACACATTACACGCGATACAATGGACAATACTCACACTAGGTTGTCCATTGCGAAGATGCAATAGATTAGACATATAACAAGTTAAATCTATGGTGTCAATAAAGAACATGCATAAAATCTGAATCTAGAAGTCAATGAGGAAATCAGTACAGGAGTGCGGTACTACGAGCCACTATCTAGAATCTAGACATAGAACAATACATGAATATAAGCATGTGTCATGTATAAAGGGTGTACAATCACTTTCTAACTATACAAAAACACTATACATGATAAGGCATCATTTCATTCGAAGAAAATAGCAAAAACAGATGAAAACAGATGAAAACGGACAAAAAAGCTCAAATAAGCCAAAAATAACCAAAATCGGTATAACGGTAGTATTTCGGCAAAATACCAAGAGTTTTCGGGGTATAAAACTGGTATACCGTCGGTATACCATTTTGTAACAGCAGTAGAAGCTTAGAAAAATGACAAAACTTGTTTCGGCCATAAAAATATCATTATAAATTAAAATTCGGATTTCAAAAGTCAAAATCGCATAGAATTGAATTTCCTACAATAAGGAAGTATTAGTTTTTACTTATTTAAAAATTTAATAGATGAATACCTCAAAATACTCAAAAACCCTATCTAGAAACTCAGATCTACTTAATACCACCGATCAAAACGAAAAGTTGTATATACTAAAGATGTTAACAATTTAAAGAAGCATATTATAGAGCAATAAAACTTTAGTTTTTATAGAAAAAAATAAAGCATAGGCATGTCACTTTTGAGCAAGATATACTTGCCTAGAGTCTCTAATAACCAAGCATAGGCTTCTTCCTAAGGGGTTTAGACACCACACCCAAGACCTCAAGGTCGGATCCCATGCATAGCCCAAGGGGAAAGAAGAGAAGAAGAATGAAGAGAGAGAGTGAAAAGAATGAAAAGAGAGAGGAGAGAGAAAATCAAAGGGTATATATAGATATGGGAATTAATCGTGACCGTCGGATCACGATCCGCGACTAGATCTAAATTGATCTCGACCGTCGAAAGAAAACCAATTATCCAATAGATAATAGGGTGATTCAGAACCAAGAAATTAATGGACAATGGGATGCATCGATACTATTCACGAAAATATCTAAACACTATTCACGAAAATGTCAAAACACTATTCATGAAAATATTAAAACACTATTTATGAAAATATCTAGATATTACACACAAAAATATCCTGAATGGTATGCTGGCCGAAAGTCTAAATTCCTAATTTTAGAAATTTAAATACTCACAATTCAAAAATACAAAAATTGGTAACGAATGTTGCACCACCTATGCATATATTCCTTATACTAGTCGTTTCTTTATCATTTCTAAGTCATTCATCCTAGAATCTCATTATCTTCTCTTCTCTTTCCAGAATGGCTAAAGGAAAGAGAGTGACTCAAAAGTGTAATTTGTACGTTGTTGGTTCCGGAGGATCATCTTCATCTTGTCATGTGACTTCTAAAGGGAGCAAGACTCCTTCACCACTTTTACCTCCATCTCTTCCAACCCAAGAATCTACCCCGACCATTCCTATTTCTGGGGGTTTGCCTATGAGTGGAGAGTGAATATTTGAGATTTTTAAAGGGATGAAGGAGGCAATATGATTCATGCCGAAGCCCAGCGAGAGCAGATAGCTGCAATAATAGAAGGAATGTAGAATATTCAGCTAGCAACCTTAGCAACAATAGATAAAGTAGCCAGTCAGGGGATCTCTGCACCTAAGGAGGGAACTATTCAAGAATTTAGAAAAAAGAGAGTTTTGTGGCACTAAAGGGATATTGTATGTTGACAAGTGGCTAGAAGACATAAAAAGGGTTCTGCAAGTTGCACGGCTTCCCGACGATTTGAAGATAGAACCCGCTGGACTCCAACTTCATGACCTAGCGAGAACTTGGTTTAGGAATGAACCTAAGCTTGCAAACCCTAATCTGACTTGGGAGAAGTCTAGAAAGCAATTCAAGAGAAAATTCTTTTCGGCCGTTGCCAAGGAGATATTAGAAAGAAAGTTTCAGAATCTAGAGCAAGGCGACCAAACAGTTGATGAGTATGCAGCTGAGTTTAGTAGGCTTAGTAGATTTGCTGAACATGGTAAAAGATCCTAAAGATAGGGGGTTTCGTCAGGGCTTAACTAAAGAGATTAGAATCCATGTCATAGCTAATGGTGCCAAGACCAATGCTAATATAGTATCTATAGCTTAGAGAATGGAAGTTGCTTTTGGATCTGAAACCCAAAAGAGATTGTGATAAAGGCAAGAATCCTAATCCTAGACCCGCAAAGCACCATCATTCCGAGGCAACAGTTATTCTAAGAGCCAGCTCATGTTCAGAAGCAGCGCGAGGTTGTTTACAATTTCTGTAAGAGATAGGGTCACAAGTAAAATGAATACAGAGTGAGATTGGGACAACGCCTCCATTGTGGATCAAATGACCATAAAGTCGGGGACTATTTATGCAGGAGATTCTAGAGCTTGATTTTCATGGAGTGATGGTTTTATGATTCTATTAGTCGTATTTCTAGATTTGTAAATAGAAGTATGATTAGAGAATAATGGTTTGTGAGACCTCGTAGTAGTTGTCGTAGTGTGGGATGGTTACCTTGTTTTTTTTTCTATCCTATCGTGTAATCATTATTTTCTTTTAGTAGTCGTTTGATTTTTCTATCCTCGTAACCATTTGATTTTCAATAAAACCAAATGTCAATTTTTCTCTAAATCATGATTATACCTAGATTCTAATTTTTGCTAGTTTTAGACTCTAGCTTGAATCATAACTAGATTCAAATTCTTATTTGACTCATTACTAGATTTCTTCGATTCTATTATTTTTATACCTAATTAATTTCAACCATGATTATATTTTGATTACATTTATTATAGTGCCTGACTTTTACTCTTCAATTGTGCGTAAATGAAACTGACTATTGACTTTGATTCTATTGACCAATCATTCTATGCCTATATTTTGATCATATCAAATGATTTTGATTATGCTTAGATCGTACCTAGACGATTTTTATCAGTCATGACTAAATCGTTTTAAAATTATTTTGACCATATTTTGATTCCATCATTAGTCATGCTTAAAAGATTTAGGATGTCATCATTGATCGTTCCTAAGTGATTTCAATTTTATTTTAATCGTGCCTAAATGAATTTGATCGTAACTAAAGGATTCCAATCGTAATCGTGATTTTGACTATCCTTAGTCATTCCCAATAGTGATCATGTCTAGGTATTCTGATTTGACCATGCTATACCGTTTCAGCTCTAGATTCTGACCGTTCCAAAAATTTTAATTTTTATCATGCCGAAATGATTTTCCATGACTAAGTGATTTTGATTCAATTGATCGTAACTAGAAGCCTTCTTGATCGTGCTTAAATTCTGATTCTTGATTGTATATATATGACTTTGATTCTGTAATTGATCATAGATGATTTGGACTAATCTTAGTCATGACTAGGTAATTTTGCTCACCATGACTATATAATCGTGCCTAAATAGTTTTGACCTTGATCAAAATGATTTTGATCGTGAATAGATTATGGTCGTGTTTATACGATTATATCGTCGTACATAAACCACTAATGGTTCATGGATGATTTTGACTCCATTAGCCACGATTAGATCCTTGATCGTGCTTAGTCATGCTAAATCATTTCAAATCCATATATATGATAATCGTGTCTAGTCGTAACTAAATTTTGTTTCCCCTTCGTGTCTAATTAATTCTGGTCATCATTAGTCGTGCTATTTTCAAATTTCTGTATTCGATTATTTTTTTATCGTGCCTAGTTGTGCCAAATAGGTTCTTTCTTAAATATCGATTCTATTCACAATCGTGCCTAACTGATTTTAATAATTCATGCCATTTTTGTATTCATAATGAGGCCTAATCGTACTATTTGAATTTTTGAGTAGAAAATTTTTCTAAAGTGGACATATGTGTAACCCCTTGTTTCTGAATTTTCCTAATTTTTCTAATTTTCCCAACTCCCAAGTTTTGGATTTTATTTTCTTGTTATTATTTAAAGATTATTTGGTGATTATGGAAAAGGGAATGGCGAAGTCGTAAATAATTAAGGTGGAGTGGCAATTTGGTAAATTACTAGAAGTGGAGTGGTATTTTAGTTATATGTTCTATGTCATGATTAGCTAGGTTATTAGGGGAACCTTCTAGATCATCCCTATTAGTGTCAATGAATCCTAAGAATATTCTCTAGGATCTAGATTCTTTATAGGAATATTCTTTGGAAAATTCTCTGGAATATTCTAGGAATATTCCTTAGAGCCATGTGATAAATGCATCTAGATTATTCCTAATGTCTCCTATAAATACCCCTAAGGGGGCGTTTGGTATTTTTTTATTCCTAGGAAAATTTAGGGTGGGAATCTACTACCATGTTTGTTTGGGCTATAAAAAATTATTTCCGGAAATTAGAAATATCCGAGTAAATAATTTACCCATAAAACATGAAAATCATATCCCTTAAGAATATGTGTATTTTTCTTTTGCCCGGAAAAAAAAATTTGTTTAAACTTTTTTTTCTACTGTTTTGATCATTTTGAAGGGGTTTTTTCGTTTTTTGTTGTTTTTTGGTCATTTTTGTCGTTTTTATCGGTTTTTTGTTTTTTTTTCGTTTTTAGTCTTTTTTGTCATTTTTATCGGTTTTTGTTATTTTTGTCCTTTTTCTCTTTTTTCTCGTTTTTACCGATTTTTGTCGTTTTTTTGTTGTATTTGTCGTTTTTAGTAGTTTTTTTTGTTGTTTTTGTCTTTTTTGCTGATTTTTTTCGTTTTTGTCGTTTTTTGTTGCTTTTTGTAATTTTTTTGTCGTTTGTTTTTGTCATTTTTTGTCTTTTTGTCGCTTTGTAGCGATTTTTGTTATTTTTTGTCGTTTTTAGTAGAATTTTGTCCTTTTTGCTTTTTGTCATTTTTGTTGTTTTTTATCGTTTCTCTTTTTTGTCGTTTTTTTGTTGCTTTTTGTCTTTTTTTTTTTGTCTCTTTGGTTGTTTTTTGCTCTCTTTTTTCGCTTTTTTACCGATTTTTGTCGTTTTTTATCGTTTTGTCATTTTTATCTCTTTTTTGTCGTTTCTTACCGATTTTTGTCTTTTTTGTTGTTTTGTCGTTTTTGTCTCTTTTTTGTCGTTTTTTATTTTTTTAGTCATTTTTGTAATAGTTTTTTTTGTCGTTTTTAGTAAAAAAAAATTATCATTTGTCCTTTTTTTTTGTTTTTGTCATATTTGGTCCTTTTTTATCGTTTTACGTTATTTTTTGTCATTTTTGTTGCCTTTTATCGTTTTTGTTGTTTTTTGATCTTTTTGTCGTTTATGTCGTTTTTTTATCGTTTTTTGTTGTTTTCTGGTTTTTTGTTTTTTTTCATTTGTCATTTTGGTCTTTTTGACTTTTTTGTCTTTTTTGTATTTTGGTCCTTTTCTTGTTTTTTTTTTTTCATTTTTGATTTTTTTTTCGATTTTTATCCTTTTTCGTTTTTTTACTTTTTTTTCCCTTTCTTTTTTTGATGTTTTTCGTTTTTTTTTTCATTTTTTATCATTGTTTAGTTTTTTTTACAGGAATATTTATATAGTCACCAAACATGGAAATGTAATATTCCGCATACCAAACGTCCCCTAATTGTCATTAGTATTAGTCATTCCAACTTTCCTAAAATTCCTACTTATCTATATTGTGTCTTTGTCCATCCAATTCCCGTGTCAAGCCGTGTCGGCCTCGGATCCGACCCCGGGTGTCCATCATAATTCATGGTTCCTAGGATTTTATTACACTTACAAACCTTTCTCATGTCCAACACGACACATTTTTCATTTTCAACCCATCTGTGTCTGTGTCCTACGACACAGACACATTCATTATTGCCAAATCCCTGTCGTGTCTGTGTCCCATGACACGTAGACACCCGTACAACCAACACACCCATTCATGTGTCATATATCCCACGGACACAACTGTTCCAGAACACTAACCCTAATCTTGTTGTCGCCATGTAAGGCCGCGCCACCACCAGGAGTCACCATGTCTCCAATGATCAAATCGCCGCTCGGATCCCGATCGTCTTAGTTTTGGCCGGCCGAGCATCCACCGGAGCTTAGCCGCGATCGTCGGCGTCAGATCTCAATGGAGCACCACCAACCGCCGTAGCCACCATGTAGTCGCCTCTGCTAACCGCCTCGAGACCGTCACCTGGGGTCACGAGGCAAGCCACCGCCTCTGTCCTCGCCGCCGTCGGTCGACCCCTGACTGAAGCTCCGTAGCTGCCAGAACGGTACTCCACCACCACACCATCATCATCCTCGTCGACGCTCCACCGCCGGCTGACCGAGCGCCATCGCCTAGATCCTCCACAACTCCTCCGCCTCTGGCCGGATCTCCCTCCACCGAGATCCTCCCTTATCGTTCGCCTCTAGCAGGCCGCACTCCTCCGCCACTCTTCGGTGTCGCTGCCCCACCTCTCTGAACCCATGAATGTCGGTGTCCATCTCCTCTGGACCACCGACCGGATCCAGCTACTCTGGACCGTCGATCCCTTCGGATCTGTGGACTGGACACCAGATCGGGCTCTGTAGTGCCGCGTCTCTCGCAAAGCACCCCCGCCGAAGGGCCACGACCATGCCTCGGAGCTCCTCTCTAGATGGAACCACCGCAGTGCCGCCAGCCACGGTGAGTTATACACTCTACTTCTTCCTCCTCTTCTTCTTTCATTTTTTTCATTCTTTCCTCTCTGATCATTCGAGAATGATCTCTCACTCTCTCGTACAGAGACTGTATGTAGGCAGGGAGAGACTGGTCGGGCCGAGCCGGTCAACTGGCCAGGCCAGTGGAAAAAATAAAAGAAAGAATAAGCAGCAGTATTTTGGGCCGAGCCCGAGGGCTTTGAGCCAGGCCAAGGAAATAAAAGAAAATTAAAAATAAAATAAAATGGTGGATTGATGAGTATTGGGCTGCTTCTTTGAGCCACTATTGGGCCTATTTACTTTGAATAAATAAATGGGTTCTCTTGGACTTTTGGGCTTTAGGTATTTATGAGTTTTAATAGTTTGTGGTGGAGAAAAGAAATGAGTTTGTGATTTGGGCTTTGATTTATTTTCTAATGGACTTTGAGGAATAAATGGTTTTGGGCCTTATAAACATATGTTGGCTTAAGGATATTTAGGCCTTTAAGGGTCATTTAGAAATTCTAGGACTTGAATGGTTTTATAGGATCATATTCATGAGGGTTTATTTTTATGGTAGGTGTTGGACTAGGAGCATCATTTGCAAACTAAATTGAGGCAAGTACACTCCTTGCTCATGTTTCTCAATACATTATAAATGCTATTATCTTATCATGACATGTTTCATATTGTGAGGCAGTTTGGCAAGTGATTGTGTTTCTTGATCATGATCGTGTTTCTTGATAGTGATTCATGTTTATTGTTTATGATCGTGATCGTAACTTGTTAATCGTATATTGATCATGACTAGTTGTCACGACCCACACCCGAGTATCGGACACGAGTACGTGGGCCACCTCCAGCCTATGCCGCAGTATCGGTGGTAGAGCGCTGTTAAGTACCAACAAAATCTCAACATCTAAATGAACTATAATAACTATACGTACTCAAATCACAAATAGCTAAGGAAGATATGAAATATGAAAGATTGCAATACAATGAATCAACTAGAGTCCACAATGATCACATAAGACAAGAATGTATCAGAGACAAATCCGATAAGGAAAACACAAATCTAGATAAGGAAATAATGGCCTAGAGCTCTCAAGAGTCAACTCACGATCAATAGAACATCGAGATTTGTCTCAGCTAGCATCGCCTTGTAGTCTAAGAATGTGGATCATAACAACTCCTAAAATATGGTTATCCAGTCAGGATTGGAGCGAAGTATATAAACTAACAGCAGTTCCATTAAATTGACAAAAACTATAAATAACAGCAAGCAATGAAATACATGATGGATAAGTAGAACTGAACAGTGGAAAAGTAGGAAAAATCATGTGAGCATGTCATGGTAACAATGTACTGTAAGTAATCAGGAGTACAGTGTAACAGCAAGTAATAATCTGGAATAGAACATGTACTACTACTAGACAGTGCCTTGAGATATTAGTTTATTATGTGATCGGCTTGGAACTAGGATCAGGCTATCCATATGACCGTCTATGCACAAGAACAAGCATAGGTAAACCTGGAAATCAGGTCGGCCATACATGGAAGCTATGCACAAGTACAAGTAAGGTCAGGCTACCCCCTATGAGTGGCGAGGGTGAGTTATGCACAAGTCAGTAGGGGTATGATCACATAATCTCCTAATATCTCCTTATCCCCCGACTAGTATAATGGATCCAACCATGGCACATTACGACACGGGATTCTCTAAGAGGCTAGCAAATCCCCTTAGAAATCGGTGTCTATGAAAGTACAAGAACAATAATCAAGAACAAGTCATGTACCAGTATACCAGGATAATCAGGAATAACATCTCATGACGGGATCCAAGCTATACCAATCCGTGTACTCTCGTGTCAGGAATCAAGCATAACACTACAAACTGATATCATAGAGACTATCAAGGTAATGAAAAGTATCAGAGAATGTACTCGTCTCAATTTAGTTGGAGTCGACGTGCATGACATGAACGTGTCGACACGGAATAGGTACGATGCTATGTTCCACAAGGTGGTCCCAAACTATGGCTTAGACTGTTCCATTGAGTCCAGAATAGTCCAAATAGCCTAGTTTGGTATATAGAAGCCAAAATTAGAGTTTGGCACGATAATCGAACAAAGAAACATGAAACGACTATAATAGTCGTGATTTG
Organism: Iris pallida; assembly: GCA_029216955.1. Classification (NCBI taxonomy): domain Eukaryota; kingdom Viridiplantae; phylum Streptophyta; class Magnoliopsida; order Asparagales; family Iridaceae; genus Iris; species Iris pallida. Next base: position 58,253,630 of record JANAVB010003400.1, read on the forward strand.
ATTTCGAAGGGAAAAAGCGTATCTAATACATATAACTAATTTTGGAAATTATTTACAACATATATATATATATATATATATATATATATATATATATATATATATATATATATATATATATATATATATATATCAAAATATAGGAAATCATTCTAGTACTAAAATCCACAATTTGTCAAATACGAATTTTGGCCAAAACTCAATAATAATATTTTAGAAATATTATCATATACTTCCAAATACTAATGCCATTAGTAACAATAATCACAACAAAATATTAATAATAGAATGCATATATATTTATATACATATAATATATTTGTACACCATACTCAAATATATAAAAAAATATGTACTCAAATATACATATGTATACACTAATATCCTTTATACAAGTATTACAGCCCAGCAATACCAAAAGCCCATCTATATAAAATTATGTTCAGAAATATATATTATTCATGTATATATTACTTATTTATATTTATACAAAATATTATGCATATACATATACTATTACGTATATACATATATATAAATACGAAATATGCATAGGTTAAAAGCCCAGCCCAACCAACTAAGATCAGCCCAATCAGCCCAAACAAATATACCATTTTAGAGATATTAACTATATATTTATTTTTTAAAACATTATATAATAATTCAACTATTTTTATAATAAATATAATATTAATAATAGTAATGATGATTGGTAATTAATGTCCATATATATATATTAAAAGGGGGGTCGGTTCAGCTATGTGCTGATTCATTCCTAATCCCTAACTACAAAAGCAATCGGAGAGAGAAATGGGAGAGTTGTCTCCATAACTTCCAAAACCTAAATCCCTAATTAAGGGATTGCTGCTCTCTCTTCTTGTAATAAACAACAAAGAGGGAAGAGAGACATAGAGGTCGAGAAGAGGGGAAAGCTTACCACGAGGGTATCCCGGTCGCCGAGGCGCGGCGCATGTAGGTACGGTGGTGCGGTCTCGATGACCGCTGGAGGAGAAGTGGCGACGTTGGGAAGGCAGATCTGGAGGTGGCACCGAGCACGGAGGCGGCGAAAGGGTGCGCATGGATCTGGAGTTCGCACTGCTGGAAGCAGCCGGAGATCTAGGCGACGGAGAGAGCGTGAGCCAGGGTGAATGTCCCAAGCGACACCGGTGGCTAGGCCGGATCTGGCCAAGAACGGGTTTGGCGACGAAAGATAGGTGAGGGATCACTCTCTCTCTCTCTCACTATCTCTCTATCGTGGTTGGATTTCTAGTGGCGTGTGAAAGTTTTGATCGCGGAGATGATGCTTGTCACGCCCCGCTTCCGTAGGAGCGATCGTCCTCGCTAAGGTCGTGATGCCGCACGGGCCTAGGTTGCGCCCGTACAAGGCCAAGTCCAAAAACGGCCGATTTGAGCTAGGCCACAGAGTCGCACAGAGTGTCCCCATTGCAGCGGAAAGTAAATAAACACAAGTAGAAGCGAATTCGAACTCTTTATTGATATTCAAGAAGGTTACAAGCGGCGCTAGGCCGATATTACAAGTCGCTCAAGCTCTCTCTCTCTGAAACATAAAAGGCGTGCCAAGTGGCTTACAAGATGGAATGATTCATGGAGATGTTTCGATACATTATGTCCTGTGTAGGGTGCTTCAGCTTCTTGCAACGTCCCAAGGCCCCGGAGTTGGCTCCGCGCCTTAACACGTTCGATGGAAGCTCCGCACCCGCCGGCGTCTCCTGCATCCTGCAAGCAGACTGTGGGGTTATCAGTACATTGTTATGCACTGGTGGGGAGGCTAGCTCGCCCACAATGCAATCATTACCAAACACGTTATATTTACTTTTGTGCACCGTCTATCATTCATTGTCTTTTAAATCTTGCCTTAGGATCATTTTTATGGCATATCTCATAGCCTATCTCGTGTTGCCGAATACAAGTGTCGCATGGAAATACATGCACGACTTACCCATACTTACCGTCCGGCCTTCCCTGTCCAAAGTAAACCAAGTTAGTCAACAATTCATAAGGAATAACTTAACGTGTCTCATGTAAACTTTCAATATCAAGAGCGTGTCCCTGCCTCGGGTCCTAGCGCGTCGTAGGCACGTTCTCTAACTCATTTGCATGAAGCACTCTTTGTTATTTGGTGTGATACATTTCAAGCCGTTCAGTAGGTGCTTGTTCATTTAACTTAGACTACTTTGATTTCAATACAAGGACTTGCACGTGGATAGCCACCAGCAAAGTCCACTTAATCTATATGCACCGGTCGCTGGCATGACAAGCCATTTTGGACATTTCCCCTTGGTATTTCTCAACTTAGCGTACGGTGATGGCTGGTACACCCCGTCAAGTCTCTTGAAATACCCTGCACTTACGTCTCCCGGTGCCCAAGCCCGCACCCAGGCAGTCCGTAAGCCCCGTTTTGATTCTGCCTAGGCCGGCCACGGTATACTCCACACAACACCCGTGCCGCAGAATCCTTCCACTACACGGCCACGGTATCCCCCCCCATCGCCCGTGCCGTTTGTCCACGACCATTTCGTATTATCTTGTCATTTAAACTTAGCAGCTATCTCCGAGCCGTAGGCTAACCCTTAGCCATAATGCGTTATCGACCAGGTTGGCATCCGTGCAGCGCGGGTAGTGAGCCCTGTTGCACGTGCCCGTCACACCGGTCGCTAACCATTCTTTTCTTTCTTATCTTTCATGTATTCTTTCTTTTCTTTCTTTCTTTCACTTGTTCGTTCGTTCATCGATTCATTCACGTATTCATTCGTTGATTCATTCATTCACGCATTATGCAACTCCCAGTGCGGGAGTCGCCTTGGCGACCCATCAGTCCCATAGTCTTTCAATGTTGCTATACTCTACTCGGAACGACTATATTGATAGTCTTCCCGTTTTATTGTTGTAAACCATTCATTGTTTCATTGTTTGAACGCATAAGGGACTTGAACGTAAGCTTGTGCCTTAGCACGAGCGTGGAGCGCAGTGCGAGAGTTCACATTTTCCAAGTTCCTTTCCATATTCTATACAATCATACAAGATGGGATTATTCCCTTAGCTAGGTGCGTTGAGTCATTTATTAGCATGCACGGTGTTATCGCCTAGCGATTCTCGTGATAGTGTCCGTATTGTTATGTGTCTAGGCTAAGCAAAGACGGGCTCATCGGAGCCACCCACCTTAGCGATGTTCGTATCGGCCGAGCGATACTCCGAGCGCGCCTTTGAAAGTCTAAGTCTGGATTCATCTTGTCGGGCCAATGTAAGCCTTGCATCGATTCTTCATCAGGTCGATGCTAACTCTTCGGGTCGACGGCTCGTTTGAGTCGTTGCACTTGCCGTTTGAATCGGCGTTCCGCTAGGGCGGAGCAGGTCATTACATAATACACCACTCAAAATAAGTCTCGTCCTCGAGACTTCCTGAGTGCAGGTCATCCTACCATTCCTTAACTCGTGTCGTCGTGTTTCTCACACAATCCCTATCGAATGGCTTTACCGCTCGATGGCACCGAACTATACTCGATACCTTTCCAAGTCCCGTGTCTGTATACGTTTTGGTCGATTTTTATTGAATGGCTTTTCATTCATTTAGAGTTGATGGCACTTATTCAATTGTCTTGTTTCTTCGATTCGGTTGCTATTTCGACGTGTCATGGGACTGAAATGGTCGCACGAGGCACGTTGTAGTTCGTCAAATGCGAGGGTCGTAGGCTGAGGCAAACTCACTTTCGTTTATCTCGGTCATCGAGATGACCCGATTCGCTTCTCAAGCGTTCTTGTCCACGAAATCAGTATGATTTCTTCTTAGCGGGGTCGACCAAGTCTAAGCAATTTTTGTCCGATTCAAGACTAAGTATTGCACTATCCTCGAGCATATCTTCCTATCAATGGTCCAATTCGTTATACCAACTTTTACTTGCACGATATCGATTCCATACCACTCACTTGTTTAGGGCTAATCTCGTCGTCGTTCACGCACACTCTGCCTACACGTTTCTTCGATTCCGAGCCACGCTCGTACTTGTATCATTCCTTTCTTTTTAACACGATTCCAAGTTCTCAACACTCTTCCATTCCTCAAGTCTCGTTTGGAATTCAATGTGTCACTTGGTTAGATCGTGCACCCATTCCAGGCATCCCCAAAATACATTCATTTACCAAACCGCGTGATAGAGAATTCATCATTCTCACTCGAGTCGCATCGTGCACATACTCTGGCATCCCTGAAATATATGTATGCCAGCCGAGTCTCGTGAGCAGGGTTTCCTATATTCGTGATTCATGCTATCCATCCATGCCAATCCTCAAGATCAATCTTTCGATTGCTAACAATTGAAACAGGGCGTCTTGGCTAACCGCTAGGCTATTTCTTTTCGATGCTAAGTCAATGTCAGGATTGGAATCATAGTTCCCCAATAATAATGCCAACACTGACCCCAATCCTAGGTCAAACCAAAGTCGGTAGTACGGGGGGGTTTTCTACCCAAGCACGCGTCACTCAAATTTTTAAACATCGAGCAGGAACACCTATTCGCATCAATGTATTCGTTGCGCATATTCGAATCCATTCAAATCACCCAATCGACATACTTTACATATCCATTCTAACCAATTCATGTATTCGATCACGAGGTCATCCAGCTCGACAATACATTACGTCCCAATCTCACGCGAGTCCGATCATCCACGGTGGTTCATGAATCACCATGCAACACTCTCGTGAAATAATCATTCTCATCGGGGGCGTAACTCTTGTTTGAGTTTAGACTAACTCATTCTCGATACGCGGATTGGACCTACTCAATCCTCAAGTTCAATCATCAAACACACTGATTCATTCTCGAGTTTACCTTCGCGTCAAACCACAAGTCGATGCAATCAAATTGCCACGCCATCCAAGTTCAATCACTCCCGCTGTATGAATCACCATATCGGCGCTCACGCAGAGTGATCGTCCTAATCCGGTGCGACGCATGTGCGAGGCTGGAGTTGCGCTCGCATAAGACAAGCATGTCGACGTTGGGGTTATCGTCGAAGTAAATCCAAGCATTTCATTTTCATCCAAGCCAAGATCGATAGTCCATTCGTCATTTCGTTCAACTAGAGAATCCTCGAGCCAAGTCTATCTTTTCCTCGACACATTTTTAACATCCCAAGTATAGCATCCAACGGAACAATGACATTTGCACGATCATCATTCGTCGAGTCAGAGTACCCCCGAGTTATCGCATATCGATCTTTGATACGCCTCAATACCATCGACGATATGCGTAACCTGACGATCTTCCTTTGCAACCGATTTCGAGTCGTGCGTCGATGCTGTTGTCCGAGTTGGATATTCCACAATTTCCTTTAATATTCAAGATCAAGTTCAACTGCTATTCCTCAAGCTAGTTTCAAGATCGTTATTCAAACTCAAGTCACAATTCATTTGAATCAATCCGAAATCGTACGCGCGATCCTCTAAGTTTCCTCGATCAAGACCATTCATTTTCATTCATCGTTCCGAACCATTTTCTAATTCGCGTTGCCCATTGACAAGTTGTCCAGCGACATCTCATTCGGAACTTTTGAAGCCACGGCCAACTAAGCGTGACACGTTCTAAGGCTTTGCGCGATCGCATCGCTTGCCGACATACTCGTACGATCCGTAAATCCTTTAGTCTCGCTCAAACAATTTCTATGACGTCCATACACCACTCAGGGTTCGAGCCACTCGACTAGTCATCGACACTCATTCTTATTCTTCTCCGAACCTATCACATACACCACTCGGATTCAAGCCATATGATCTAGTCCTCAATCACGTTCGCGTCATGCGCTAAGATATTCTTCAGATTCGTTCGACGAATCTCTAGCGTAATCACTCACGTCGCCTAGACATACTAAGTCATTCGCACTAATCCTCAAAATCCAAGCCAATCTTTCGTGCACGCCTAAGCGTTAGTTTGACAGCTTTCCTATCGATATACACTCTAAGTGTATCTCCGTTCCCGACCGAGCGGTACTTGATATCGCTCGCAACTCAATTGCACCAGAAGTCAAGATGCGGGACTCACGGCACAACTTAGCCAAAAGGCCGTGTGCATAGCTATCCCGTGCGGACTATATTCGAGTTCGCATGCTCACTTATTCTCGTTCGAGCGATAATCGATCTCACCGCAACTCGTTTGCACCAGAAGGTCTAGGTGCGCGATACTCTGCACAACTTAGCCAAAAGGCTGCGTGCATAACCATCCCGTTCGAACTATACTTTGGTCTCGTGTACTTGTTTGCTGTCAGCGTAAGCTCATTCAAGCACGTACTGCGTTTTGCTAACTCTTAGCATCGGTTCCTTCCAACTCAAGTCCGTCGTGGTGGCGCAAAGGCCTTCGCCTATCGATCCCGTCCAACCGAGTACTCGTACGAGCTTTTGAAAATATTTAGACTTATTGTATGGAACATCCCAAGGCACAATGAGAGAGAGCGTACACTTCTTTTGTTTCCAACCGAGCTTTCAAAACTGAGAAAATCGAAATAAAGTCCAAGGACGTAAAGCCGTGCTCTGATACCAATCTGTCACGCCCCGCTCCCGTAGGAGCGATCGTCCTCGCTAAGGTCGTGATGCCGCACGGGCCTAGGTTGCGCCCGTGCAAGGCCAAGTCCAAAAACGGCCGATTTGAACTAAGCCACAAAGTCGCACAGAGTGTCCCCATTGCAGCGGAAAGTAAATAAACACAAGTAGAAGCGAATTCGAACTCTTTATTGATATTCAAGAAGGTTACAAGCGGCACTAGGCCGATATTACAAGTCGCTCAAGCTCTCTCTCTCTTTGAAACATAAAAGACGTGCCAAGTGGCTTACAAGATGGAATGATTCATGGCGATGTTCCGATACATTATGTCCTGTATAGGGTGCTTCAGCTTCTTGCAATGTCCCAAGGCCTCGGAGTTGGCTCCGCGCCTTAACACGTTCGATGGAAGCTCCGCACCCGCCGGCGTCTCCTGCATCCTGCAAGCAGACTGTGGGGTTATCAGTACATTGTTATGCACTGGTGGGGAGGCTAGCTCGCCCACAATGCTATCATTACCAAATACGTTATATTTACTTTTGTGCACCGTCTATCATTCATTGTCTTTCAAATCTTGCCTTAGGATCATTTTCATGGCATATCTCATAGCCTATCTCATGTTGCCGAATACAAGTGTCGCATGGAAATACATGCACGACTTACCCATACTTACCGTCCGGCCTTCCCTGTCCAAAGTAAACCAAGTTAGTCAACAATTCATAAGGAATAACTTAACGTGTCTCATGTAAACTTTCAATATCAAGAGCGTGTCCCTGCCTCGGGTCCTAGCGCGTCGTAGACATGTTCTCTAACTCATTTGCATGAAGCACTCTTTGTTATTTGGTGTGATACATTTCAAGCCGTTCAGTAGGCGCTTGTTCGTTTAACTTAGACTACTTTGATTTCAATGCAAGGACTTGCACGTGGATAGCCACCAGCAAAGTCCACTTAATCTATATGCACCGGTAGCTGGCATGACAAGCCATTTTGGACATTTCCCCTTGGTATTTCTCAACTTAGTGTAGGGTGATGGCTGGTACACCCCGTTAAGTCTCTTGAAATATCCTGCACTTACGTCTTCCGGTGCCCAAGCCTGCACCCAGGCAGCCCGTAAGTCCCGTTTTGATTCCGCCTAGGCCGGCCACGGTATACTCCACACAACTCCCGTGCCGCAGAATCCTTCCACTACACGGCCACGGTATTCCTCCCCATCGCCCGTGCCGTTTGTCCACAACCATTTCGTATTATCTTGTCATTTAAACTTAGCGGCTATCTCCGAGCCGTAGGCTAACCCTTAGCCATAATGCGTTATCGACCAGGTTGGCGTCCGTGCAGCACGGGTAGCGAGCCCCGTTGCACGTGTCCGTCACACCTGTCGCTAACCATTCTTTTCTTTCTTATCTTTCATGTATTCTTTCTTTTCTTTCTTTCTTTCACTTGTTCGTTCGTTCATCGATTCATTCACGTATTCATTCGTTCATTCATTCGTTGATTCATTCATTCACGCATTACGCAACTCCCAGTGCGGGAGTCGCCTTGGCGACCCATCAGTCCCATAGTCTTTCAATGTTGCTATACTCTACTCGGAACGACTATGTTGATAGTCTTCCCGTTTCATTGTTGTAAACCATTCATTGTTTCATTGTTTGAACGCATAAGGGACTTGAACGTAAGCTTGTGCCTTAGCACGAGCGTGGAGCGCAGTGCGAGAGTTCACATTTTCCAAGTTCCTTTCCATATTCTATACAAGCATGCAAGATGGGATTGTTCCCTTAGCTAGGTGCGTTGAGTCATTTATTAGCATGCACGGTGTTATCGCCTAGCGATTCTCGTGATAGTGTCCGTATTGTTATGTGTCTAGGCTAAGCAAAGACGGGTTCATCGGAGCCACCCACCTTAGCGATGTTCGTATCGGCCGAGCGATACTCCGAGCGCGACTTTGAAAGTCTTAGTCTGGATTCATCTTGTCGGGCGATTGTAAGCCTTGCATCGATTCTTCATCAGGTCGATGCCAACTCTTCAGGTCGACGGCTCGTTTGAGTCGTTGCACTTGCCGTTTGAATCGGCGTTCCGCTAGGGCGGAGCGGGTCATTACAATGATGGTGGTGGTGTTTGGGGTCGGGTGTGCTGGTGGCGAGGGGAATGGTGATGGTAGTCGCAGTGGTGTGGTGACGGCGTCTGGCCGGTTGGTTGCGATGGCGCCGGGTTGGCGTTGGCGAATCTGGGAAGTGGCAGCGGCGGTTGTGTGCCGGTGGTAGGGAATGGTGGCGGTGGTCGGATTGGCACCAGTGGTGGTGTAAGGGAGGTAGGGTGATGGCCAGGGGGAGAAGGCTGTGGAGGTGGCGTTCTGGTGTTTGGAGACGGGTCGGGAAGATGGATGGGAAGAGACGGGGAGGCGACGGTGGTGTCGAGAAGCCAGAGAGGGGGAAGTCAGTGGCCAGACTGGGAATGGAGTATAGGAAGAAGAGGAAGGAGAGCACAGGAAGAGACGGCTGTAGGAAATTTTAGGGATTAGGAATTTTTGTTATGATGTAAAATATTGGAGTGTCCAAAATTTATAGGGTAGGAAAGAAAACCCTAAAAGCTAAGTGTAAATGTAATAGAATTATGGGAAAAATAGTGGAACACTAACTACTAACACTAATTGCAAACCATAACCTTTATTGGTATCCATTTAATTTAATTAGTTATATATATTTACATATTTTGGCAAGCATAAATTTACTTAAAACAATATTCATAATGTATGTATATATTCAAGAAAATGAGCTAAAATCTCTTCTCACGTATAAAAGTAATTACTTACTATTTTATAGAAATTCAATAAATGATAGAAATTTATTTAGGACAAAATCTCGTAAAATATAGTTTTCTCAAAACCAAGACCAAACAAGCACCGATAGCATAATATGATCGAAATAAACTTCATTATATGATTTCGAAGATTTAGTAAAAGTTAGAAAAATAGAAATTTTAAACATTCGAAAAAAAATCTAGAAATTCAGTAAACGAATGTTACAAATCTACCCTACTTAAAGAAATTTCGTACTCGAAATTTAAGTTGGCAGAGGGATCAAAATATGATAGAGGATTTAGTCAATACTTTAGGCATAATCAAAGAACGACGACTTTGGCATGATCCAAGATAATCAATTTGAACCACTTAGGCACGACTAATGATTTGGCACAATAGAATCGAAGTACAGATAATATTATTTAGGCACGATCAGAAATAAATACAAATTATTTTCAAGTACGATCTCAGTCATGGCTAGTAAACCGAAGGTAGAATCGTAATTTAAAGTTCGAAATGATGAGTAGTCTAGGCTTGCTGAAAATCATATTTAAGGTCACATAGGCATGATCAAGGTTAAACCTAGTTATGACCGAAAATAAAGTTTTGGCATGATCGAGATTTGGAGTCACAGTCTTATAGGCACGATTTAGAAATAAATTCAAGTTATTTAAGCGCGAGGTCGCAACTAGAAAAATCAAAATCGTTCAGTTACAATTAAGTTAGAATCAGATCTTAAGTATAGAATGATCAATATGATCTAGGCTCGATAAAGTTAGATTTAAGGTTATATTGGCACGATCAAATACAGAAATGATGCGATTGGGCATCGTTAGGAATAATCAATGTTTGGCACGATCAATTTTCGAGGATCAAAAGCACTTGATCATGAGTGAAATCAAGGCTCAGACATACTTAAGAATTTTTGGAGTGACTAAAATCACTTAGGCACGATTTAGGATAGAGCGACGAAAAATTTAAAACATAGTCATGATTAGGAACGAAATTTGAGCACGAGTGACTATAGAATCAACTTTTAGGCATGACATAAAAATTTATTCTGACATGATCACGCCCAAATCCGACACGACTAAGTTCGTAGTCGAATCAGATAGTCATGATCGAAGATTAGAACTTTCTTAGGCATAATTTTAGAGTTCAAATTAATACGTATTGTCAAGATTATTGTAATCATGATCGTTGGAATCAAAGTCGTCTTGCCATGCCATGTCATCTTGGCATGAGCAGACATGGAAATTTGGTATAGTCAAGAATAGTATGAAATCAAATCATGGTTAGAAAGAATTTAGGCATTATTTAGAATTAAATCGAAGTTTTTCGCACGAGCGATAATGACATCAAAAACACGATCAGAATTTTAAATTCTGACACGATCGGAGATTACGTCAAATCTAATCCTGATTAAGACACGATGAGGAACAAAATCGAACTCTGAGCACGAGCAACGAAGGATTGAAATCCAAGTCACGACCGAATTTAAAGTCATTTGAGTAAAGTCAGTAATCAAGGATGTTGGTGCGATAAAGAAGATGACCAAAATCGATTGGCCGCGATCAAAGTAGTTCGAACTTTTAGCGATATTTGAAATTTAAAAAGCGATTCAAGAGTAGAAAAAAAATAAATCTCTTCCACTAGGATAAGAAAATCAAATGATTCGATTTGCAGAAGGAAGTCAAGGTAATCATCTCACTATGCTTCGTCTACAGTCAGGATTATCCGATCGTCATTTCCCGTTTATACCTTTCTCTCACAAGTTCAGATATACCACTACGAAGATCATAGTCTTCAATCATGAAGATCAACTCTCCTATAACCACTATAGGCTTGACCTTTATTCCATTAGTTATAACTCCTCGATTCTTTTACTCCCCTTGATTCTCTAGTCCTTTATTGTCTTAGTCGTCTTAAAGTCAATTTTTTTTTTCTTCACAATCAATCAATCAAGAAACCTTTAGGCTTGACCTTTCAATCAAGAACCTAATTAGGGTTTCTAAAATCCTTGAATATTGTTCAAATCATACTCCTCATGATGCTCAAATCTAATGCCTACTCAAATCCAATGCAACTACCATATAAAATTCATTCCTCACTATTCAAAATCAGCCTTCACATATCCTTATACCTTTAATATTGTCCTTCTAAAAATTTAGAAGTCTCACAAAGTCTCTAAAAAAATTCCTATAACTCAAAAATCTTATTTCCTACCAGTTCTTAATCATTTTCATACCGATCCTTTACTCAATTTAGTATCCTTACTACATGCAATCATAATCTTCTTCCCCTGTATTTTGGATCCCTAAATCCGGTATCCTAGTCTTAATTCAAATATGAAATATCTCAAGAATCAGTAACTTAAAAATATCCAAGTTCTCAAAATTAAATCGCCCTCAAATATCCTTATTAATTTTTTTTAATACAACTCTGGTATTTTACAGTCCTCGCCATTATCGTATATTTCAATGTCCTTCTTTCTCGAAATCCTCCTACGTTCTTTTTAAAGAAATCCATACTCAAAATAATTCTCTAAGTGTAATCATTTCTAAGTTCATACTACCGGTCTCTTGATTGGTTTCAAATCTTTGTCATACATTTCTTCTGTTAATTCTTTCTCAATGTTCAACATCCCATGTTCCTACAATTACCACATGATAAAAAATTTCGTTCCTTCCGAGCTAGATAATTACAATACTTCCTCGACCTTTTCCAAGTAAAGAGACACGAGAATTCAAGAGATTTCAAAGTGTAGCGAACAGATTTAGATATAAGATAGTTTGATCGATGTAAATAAGATAGAGTTAATTAAGATATAGAAATGATGATAAGACGAGAAAATGATGATAGGGGTTTGTTCTTGCTCATCAAAGTCATTTCCTTCCTTTTTCTTTCACTTGTCAATAATTAACAAAAGCATAATTTCAACCTCCAAGGTGTTCACCTTTGTCTAAAATCAAACTCTCCCTCTCTCTATATCCTCTTCGTGACTCCAAGTCACTATTGATAAACTACTGATAAACCTTGTCAAATCTCCATACCTATGGTCATTTATCTACTTGTTATTCATAAAAAAAAAATTTAGACTTTCACGTCTAATTTGTCGGGGTCTTCTAATATCATTTTTTATTACTCGTATTATCCATAATGTTAACTCCATGTCATTGGAACTTTCTAAAAACGAGGTCGTAGAAGTCTACTCCAAAAATCTATCATTTACCCTATTTATGCAACCTCAATGATTGTTCATAATCAAAAATAAATTTGTTGACAATTTTATGGAAATCATAATTCCTGTATAGGTAATCGTTCTTAAAATTCCATGTGTCAATAACCGATCCAGTTGTATGGCTCTCTGGTCTTATCCAATCCTCTAAATAAATTGTAAACCCTAAGTATCCCAAATCCAATTCTCAGTCATCACTCATGAAAATTCATTCTAATCCTTCTACTATTTCTGTCTTGGTAATTCCTTGAAATTTTGGAATTACATTCCTTATAGAACGACCACATCTTGTGCCACTTTCTTGACTACCCAAGCAAGAAAGATAATCCCACATTTTCTTCGATGGCTCTTACCACTGTAAATGATATAAGACTTCTCTTTAATATATTTTCCCTCTGTCGCAAGTACCAACAATACTATCCTCTAATCTTCAAATTATAACCCATGTTTATATATCATTCTCGGCCTGACCATATAATCCATGCTTCTATAAATTTATCTGTTATCTTTCGTTTATTTCTCAAACCTTTTTCATCAAACTCCCATGCCTCTGATGTACTATCTTGGTTAAAATTTAAAATTCCTCGAACATAACCTAAAAATAATTCTCGACCTTCATGTATATGATTTGACTAATCATTTTTCTCTTCTCAACCCGAATAGTTATAAGTTCAACTTCTACTCTTTTGTTCCTTCTAGAGTCCATAAAACTCATCTTAATGTAAGAATAGGGTTCGGCAACGGATATGTATTCAAAATCTGGATGAGCAAAAGCAAGTAAAATTAGACTCAACAAAGTTTCAAAGTAAGATACTCAGGGGTCATCCCCGAAATCTATCAGGAGATCATAATATGTGATTGAGCACCAAAACTCCTAGAATATTATATGATTCAAATCCAAATCCTAGGACAGGCTCACAGTAGTACAGGTACGCCTAAGTACTACCACGACTTCGCATTAGTTGCGAAAACTGACCTGCATGGGCCACCATAAAAACGTATCATGACCCGCACCCGAATATCGGGCACGAGTACGTAGGTCACGCCCAGACTACGCTGCAGTATCGACGGTAGAGCGCCGTTAAATACCCAGCAAAATCTAACCATCTAAATGAACTATAATAACTATACGTACTCAAACCACAAACAACTAAGGAAGATATGAAATATGAAAGATAGCAATATACTGAATCAACTAGAGTCTACAATGATCACATAAGACAAAAATGTATCGGAGACAAATCCGATAAGGAAAAACACAAATCTAGATAAGAAAATAATGGCTTAGAGCTCTCAGGAGTCAACTTAAGGTCAATGGAACATCAAGATCTGTCTCAGCTAGCATCGTCTTGTAGTCCAAGAATGTGGGGCATAACAACTCCTAAAAATATGGTTATCCAGTCATGATTTGAACGAAGTACATAAACTAACAACAGTTCCATTAAATCACTACAAAAATACTGTATTTTATCGATTGATCTTACTGATGGAAATAAAATGGTCGCTATTTATCGACGAATTACCGACTAACTAGTTTATTATGTAAAATACAGTATAAATAAACGCTGCTAGTTCCGTCAGTAGTTCGTCGCTAATGTTCTAGCGACCACTTAGCGACAAAAAATTCTGTCGCTGAGCTACTGTAAAAGTTAAACAGCAGCCTCCCTCTTCATTCTCAAATTTTCACCCAATCGAAAATTTCTCCCCATCCTTCTCCTCCTTCCGACCCCATCTCGTCCTCCGGCGTCCTCCTCCCGACCCCCTCCTCTACAGTCCCCCCCTCTGCCCCCTTCTACAGCCCCCCCTCCGCCCCCCTACAGCCCCCTCCTCTCCGCCGACCCTCCTCTCCGCTGACCCCCAACCTCCGCCCCTCTCCCTACGGCCCCCCTTTGTCCCCTACAGCCCCTCTCCTCTCGGTAGAAGCATAAAAAATACAAGACTATGAATCCCACAAGAAGAAGAATTCTATGCGCCTACATAATCAAAGGGGGGCTATGCACCCACATAACCAAAGGGAGGCTATGTGCCCACATGATCGAAGAGGGGCTATGCGCCCACATTGTAAATCAACCATGCACCCAAGTGTGGGCGCATAAACTTACTCCCATACTATGCGCCCAAGGTAGCAGATCCCTACGACTTGGTCAACATCCACGATCAGTCGTGCACCGAAGCATGTAGCCACGTCAGTCTCTACGAGCAATCGTGCACCGAAGCATGCGGCTACGTCAACTCCACGTCAACCCCACGATCTACCCACGATCATCCAGTATCCATGCGCCTACACCCTATGTGCCCAAAGGGGTGTTATGAGCCCATAGTGAAATTAGTGTATTTTCCACCTGTGGACGCATAACAGTCGTTTCAGTGCCAAACGACTATATAGAGGGCGTCCCCCTCTACAAAAACAGACAGAACGAAGAGCATTTCAAGAGCAAAATTGCTGTCCTTCTTGCCAGTGAGCTGAGAGTTAGCAATTTTCTTAGGTTTTCTCCCATTTTTGTAAATCGGAGTGTCAACGGAGTAAAGGAGCAACTGTCGCTCGATCTCCATCGTCCCATTCCCCATAATTCTTTTTGTACTCGGGGATCCTCAGTACAGGATCTCTCAGGCGTACTCGATTTGTGGTGCCTTGCGCCAATAAGAAAAGACAGCGTTTCTTTTTTTTTTGTCCACAACTACAACGTCGGATGTACGAGGGCAATTTTTACCTTGCCAGAAGATTAGCCTGAAACCCATATGCTCTTTGCTGCTGCCAAGTTCTATATTCAGGTCAATACCCTTCATCCTTGGTATGACCGTGAGCAGAGTTTAATATCAGGGACTAGGCTTGCCCCCACTCTTGCCGATATAGGACAAGTGCGTGCAATGAGGGGTCACAGAAGGGAAGGTGCCGCACCCTCAGCTAAGCCGGCTGCAACGCCACGACAGAGAGTCACTCTTGAGGAGCCGGTTGTTACATTACTTCAGAGAGAGGATACTGGAGATCCTCTTCCTGATATTTCTCACATGAGGAAAGCTTCCACTGAGCTGGCTCAACGTTCCAATTTGGCTCTTAAAATGCATGTGACATGGGTTTTAAGGCAAAACTCCCTTCCGCTGATTTACGCGACATAATAAATCATAAGCATAAAACGAGGGAGGATACTGCAATTCATGGCGTACATCTGTGCACCAGTATTGTCATCAACTGTTGCTGCTGCAAAGCAACGAAAGTACCTCCGAGGCAGTCTGTGTTTTGACGACTGTAGCACTCTGATGACGAAAAGCCGCTATGTGTTTCATCCAATATGGCTTCATGGGGTCCTCCTTACGGGAGCCCCAATCAAATAAGATGTACCACTAACCCAACTTTTTCTTTCAGTTCTGCGAACAGAAGAAGAAGAAGCCTGCCAACAAACAGCCAGCGAGCTGTTACATCTGAAGGAGTCTATATGGGTACTCGGTCAAGGACGAGATTCCTTATAGATAACTTGGACTCCCAAGCTGGGGGTGATGATCCTTTAGCTGGAGGTAGCCTTCCAGATGATGGGGGTAGCCTTCCAGATGACGATGATCTCTTTGAGTCTGACGGTGATTATCTACCTTCCCTACCTGAAGACGAAGGTATTTTCAACTCAGAGACAGACTGTATCAGCACCAGTTGTACTGTCTCCTCTATTCATCCTCGCATATTATCTGCATACATGGCGAATGAAGAAAGACCTGAAGAAGCCAGTGATCAGACCAACAAGCGGCTAGAGAGTCTTGAAACGACATTTGCCAAGATCACTGATATGCTTACCAGTATCATGGCAGTCCAAACTGCTGGGGCTGTTCCTCCATAACCGAACGTCTCAGCACATGCTAGTCTGGATCATAGCAACAACCCTCCTTCACTACAAAAGGAGTATCATTCCGTTGCACCTCCTCCAAATCCCGTAAATGCTGGGGGTGGTCCTTCGCCAACGATGCTTGACAACCGTACAGTAGCCATTTCTCAACATCTGCTTAATCAGCAGGATGCAATTAATTCCCTTGTTGCCCGTCTCGATACCATCTCACACAAAGATGAGCTTCAGAAGATGGGGATATCTCAATCTTATCCTCCTGAATGGAAGAATGCTACTTGCCCTCCTAACTATAAGCCACTGACGCTCAATTCATTTGACGGGATGACTTCTCATCGCCAACACATGACATACTTCAACACGCAGACTCTGCACTTACCAAGGGATGATCCGTTCTTGTCAAAGCTATTTATCAGCGCCTTGCAGGGGGTAGCTTTTGAATGGTTCTGTAGTCTGCCTGACGGTTGCATTAATTCCTTTAAAGACTTGGAGAGGTTATTCCTCAATAGGTTTTATGAGAGTGGCATGCATGTTAGTATGTCCACCCTCATCGAGACCAAGCAAAGGAGGAGTGAGTCTGTTATTGCTTTCATCGAACGCTTCAGGCGACTAGCATTGAAGATGCCCTTCGGTATACCAGACTCAGAGCTTATGGATACTTGTCGACATAACTTCCTTCCTACAGTAAAGTTATGTCTGGGTATACATAAGTATGATACATGGCCCGCTTTTATCGGGGCTGCTGATGCTGCTGAAATTGATATCCCTAATCTGAAATTACTGGGGTTGAAGAAACCCAAATCTGAAGACAAAAACAAGCACCCTCAAACTATCCCTGTCCGTGGGGGTAAAGGGAAAGAAGTCTTGAAGGTCGACACTTCCAAGGGAGCTTCCAATTCTCAGAGCGCTCCTGACAAATCCAAGGAGACTTTCTCCTTTGACGAAGATGATGTTATTACCATTTTTCACACATTGATAAAGGGTAATAAACTGACATTGCCTCCACCACGACGTCCTGCGAAGGCGAACCAACTCAACGATCCCAAGTACTGTCTTTATCATCAGTACGTGCACCACTCTACAAAGGATTGCATCATCTTGAAGAAGAAGATACAACAGCTTATCGACAGCCAAGTTATCAACCTCGAAGCTGAAGACAAGGTCATATCTTCTAACATGATCTCTGTTTAATCTGGTGACTTTCCTCCCACAGAAGTCCCAGACTGCGTAGTCCCAATCCCCAAGGCTGTAATGGAAGTCGTCACCCTGCCGTCGGCTCATAACTCAACACCAACGTTGGTGTCACTCACGACAGAACATGGTGAGATCATGTGGGTCCATCCAGACCTTGTGCAAGAAATGATGCAGGGGGTGGTGTCTTCCAAAGCAAAGAGGGGCAAGAAATAAAAATCATGCCATATGGTGTCTTCTCTCATTTACGAAGTTCTATCTGGTGAGACGCGATCCGAGAAGACTTACCTACGGACTTATGACCCCGCACAAGAAGATGTAGTACCTTCTCAAGCTCCTGCTGCCCCCACAAGTTCAGAAGCTGGTCTATCTAAGTCCTCAACTACCGACAAAGCTAAACAGAAGGAGACGCAATTTGACAAGCCTCTTAAGGCACCAACTCCCGAAGGCATGGATCGGCCTTACAACTTTGATATACTGGCGCAGCTGGCCAATACACCTGCCAGGTTATCTTTGTTCGATCTACTGTGACTCTCCAAAGAGACGCGAAAAGCTTTAAGTAAGGTATTACTACATAACGACTCTTATCTCGCTGAAGTCAAAGCCTCCGCTGAAGATCTCGTCTCCTGTCCGTACTGTCATAGCACTATGGAAGTGGTGCCCAACATCACCTTTTCATAAGAGGACATGCTACTCAAAAATAATCGTCATGATAGACCTATGTACTATACATGATATATCGGGGCGATTAAGGTGGATTAGATGCATATCGATCCCTCTACACAAGCTGTCTGCAGCCAATACAACTATCATGGCTTTCAATGCTGGGAGAAGCTATCCGCTGAGCAAGATCCGCCTCAAGTGCCAGATTGGTGATCTCCGAACAGAGGTTTCTTGCTACGTAATCGACGCCAATGTGTCTTACAACGTCTTGTTGGGACGTCCGTGGATACACGAGAATATGATCGTTCCTTCTATCCTTCACTAGTGCTTCAAGTACGTCAACGGTGATGGCGTCGTGAAGACGGAGTTTGCCGATGTCGATCCTTTTAAGGGTATTGAAGCCTACTATGGAGATTCGGTACTTTATCAATCTCAGCCTCCCAAGGATGACGGCAATGAAGCTGACGATGAAGCTGAAGTCAATTCATCCGCCAGTGACGGTCCCGTGGTTATCCGAGTCAAAGGACGTACTACTCCAAAAAGTACTCCAATGCCTCTCACAATCTGGGTCAAAAAGAAGAATCCTAATATTGTCAAACCATTGACCATCACTCTCCGCAAAACAACTCGGGTGGAGCCTGCTGAAATCCGTCCTCCCAATCCTGATGAGTTACCCTACATAGTGAACTTGACCAAGTCAGTGGCTCATGTTCCAGACAACGATCCCCTTAATGAGTATATCAATACTCAAAATAATGTACCTTCAGTGGATGATGTTATCCTGAAGAAGAACTTGCACATTTTCTAAGTAAAGGTTTATCTTTGAATTACTCCGATGTACCAATCTGTAAACCAGTATATAGATAAGATATACGCCCTAGAGCATGGCATAGGTCCATATCTCTGCATGTCGGTCACGATGCCTCATCTACGGAAAAAAGTCTGGCCAGAAGATATCCACTACTTCATCATTCCAGCAAGAAAGAAGGGTGAAGAATTGATCATCTTCGGTCGAATAATTGGCGAAAGAAAGTTCGTTCTGGACTTTACTACTCCCAATCACAACACTGAAGCTGACTATGATTCTGGAAAAATGTAACTTTGTCGACATAGTTGGCAGGCCAAGAATATCATCCAGAATATGGGATATGATATAAAAAGCGACCAGGGACTAAACTACGGTCAAGGGCGAAGATTGCCAATACGTTACTTTGCTCCTCCTAGCAAACCTGAGAACTATTATTAACAAAACGGTATTGGTTTGGGTTACGTTACTCCTCCAACAACTCCTGAAGGATCAGACGTCGAAGTGGATCGTTGTTCTCATTCTTCTGATTCCTGCCTCTGGGATTCAGACTCCAACATTGGAGACATGTTCAATGCAACTTTGTCCGTCAACATGGTGTCAGTTGACCAAATTACAGAAGATATCCAATCAATCGAGCTCAAACAATGGGCTCAAAAGATGGATACCAAGTGGCAGTTACATTTCGAACAACGTGAACCACCTACTGAAGACGAAATCGTCCAAGTCAACTTGGGAGATGAATCATCTCCTAAACCAATCTTTATCAGCAAAAGTCTGTCTGGTGAAGAACGACAATCTCTTATACAGCTTATTAAGAGAATATATTGACGTCTTTGCATGGAGCTATGAAGACATGCCAGGCTTGGACCCTAAAGTTGCTATGCACCGCCTAAATATATTGTCTAAAGGTAAGGCAGTAAAGCAGCAGCAACGGCGGTTCCGACCAGATATCATGGAAGCCATCGAGAGTAAAGTCAAGAAGCTTATTTCAAGTGGGTTCATTCACGAAGAATAACACCCTGACTGGGTCGTTATCATTATTCCAGTCATGAAAAAGAACGGTAAAGTTCGAGTCTGTATCGATTACCGTAATATGAACTCTGTACCGTAATATGAACTCTGTATGCCCGAAAGATGAGTTCCATCTACCGATCACCGACGTAATGATCGACAATACTTACGGCTTCGAGCGGATGTCCTTCATGGATGGGTTATCAGGCTACAACCAGATCAAGATGTTTCCCGATGATGAGAAACACACATCTTTTCGAACACCGTTGGGGGTATACTGCTATACGGTGATGCCCTTCGGATTGAAAAATACAGGGGCAACATACCAGCGAGCTATGAACACAATTGTTTGTGATCATTTGCGCAAAACAGTGGAATGCTACGTAGAAGATATCGCAGTTAAAAGTCATCTCAAGGGCAACCACCTCCAAGATTTGAGAACGGTGTTTGAACTAATGCGTGCACACCAACTCAAGAAGAATCCAACCAAGTCTTTTCTGGGAGTCTCCAGCGGCAAGTTCCTTGGTTTTGTTATCACTTCAAAGGGTATACATCTTGACCCGAAAAAAGTGAAAGCGATCCTCGATATGCGTCCTCTAAGAAATCTTAAAGAGCTACGCGGACTTCAAGGAAGGCTAGCCTACATCAGACGATTCATTTCAAATCTTTCTGGAAGGTGTCAACCGTTTACTCAGCTCATGAAAAAAGGAGTATCTTTCGTCTGGACTAAACAATGTCAACTCGCATTTGACGACATCAAGAAGTATCTCACAAGCCCTCCAGTATTGGTGGCTCTGATAATTGGAAAGCCTTTCTTGTTATATGTCAGCGCTATGAATCATTCCCTTGGTGCCCTATTAGCTCAGAAGAATGAAGACGGCCATGAACAGGCAATCTACTACCTCAGCCGCACGATGGTGGGTGCTGAGCACAGATACACACCTGTGGAAAAGGAATGTCTCGCACTGGTATTTGCTATCCAGAAGACACGTCACTATGTGTCTGGACAGACTATCCATATCATATCTAGAGTCAATCCTCTCAGAATACTCATGACTAAATCGGGTTCTCTTAATTTTCGTTTAGCTACATGGGCAATACTGTTGACTCCATACGATATGCTGTTCGTCCCTCAGAAGGCAGTAAAAGGCCAAGCATTAGCTGATTTCTTAGCAGCTCATTCGGTGCCAGAATCTTCGAAACTCTACGATGAAATCCCAGATGAAGTAGTGGAGTCTAACATCGCAACTGAGAAAATCCCCATTTGGCGAATGTTCTTTGACGGTGCGTCAAGAACGGGACCTAAAGGAAATATTGTGGCCGGAGTAGGCATCGTGCTTGTGTCACCTGACCATTTGGTTATACACCGTGCATATTCTCTCGTAGAACCTTGCACTAACAACGTGGCCGAATATAACGCCCTACTGATCGGCCTTCAATTGGTAAAACAACTGGGAATTGACTATCTAGAAGCTTACGGCCAGGTCCGAAGGGATTATGAAGTTCGTCACGAAGATCTCATCCCATATCACAAAGTGACAATCAAATTGGCTTCTACCTTCGCTGGATTCTTCATCGAGCACGTGCCTCGATTACAGAATATAGAAGCAGATGCTTTAGCCGGTCTTGTTGCTTCCCTGACCGTTCCTATCAACACTCAGCATTCGATCACAGTGTCTGGTCGAGAGTTATTCTGTGTGAAAGATGTCTTGCATATTCATCACAATTACGCAACAAAAATAAACGTCGACGTTAAAGACTGGAGATTTCCTTTCATAGACTACGCTGTCTACGGAATCCTCCCCGAGGACCCAAAGGAAGCAGTGTCTGTCCAAAGGCGATCCCTCAGATTTTACTATGGTACAGCTACCAAAATGTTGTACCGACGCTCTTACGACGGGCTACTGTTACGATGTTTATCAGACACAGAAGCCAAACATGCACTCCGTGAGGCTCACGACGAAATTTGTGGTGCACATCAACCAGGCCCCAAATTACAAGATCGCCTCAGACGAATGGTTTATTATTGGCCCACGATGATAGCAGATGCTGTTGAATATGCAAAGAAGTGTAGGGCTTGTCAGTTCCACGCCGATTTCATTTATCAACCTTCGGAGTTTCTACACCCGACGGCGGCATCTTGGCCTTTTGAAGCCTGGGGTATGGACGTCATCGGCCTAATCAGCCCGCCATCCTTCAGAGGACATCAGTTTATCCTAGCTATAACCGATTACTTCTCCAAATGGACGGAAGCTATACCGCTCATCGAAGTAAAGACGTCAAACGTGATCAGTTTTATCAAACATCACGTTATCTACTACTTCGGCCTGCCTCGCAGGATCATCCATGATAATGGTCCACAATTCGCGAGCCATGCATTCTATCGGTTCTGCAATAAGAATCAAATTTAGAATGTAGCCACTACTGCTTACAATCCAGCGGATAATGGATTAGCAAAAGCCTTCAATAAGACTATCATCAAACTTCTCAAGAAGTTTGTGTCTTCAAACAAGCGCAATTGGAATGAGAAGCTCGACGAATGTCTCTGGGCCTATCGTACAATGGTCCGGACTCCAACATGTAGTACGCCATTCTCTCTGGTTTATGGGAGTGAAGCAGTCCTTTCCCTAGAAATCTAGATTCCCTTTCTTCGAGTAGCCTTAGCCAGTGAGTTGACTGTCGAAGAAAGTTACCGTCTGCAACTACAAGAGCTGGAAGCGCTAGACGAAAAATGCTTATTAGCTCAACAGCGTATTGTGCTATACCAAGTACGCCTTTCCAGAGCCTTTAATAAAAAGGTAAAGGAAAGAATCTTTCAAGTTGGGGATCTGGTCTTAGCAGTGAGAAGACCAATGGTCATGACGCACAAGACAAAAGGAAAATTCCAGCCTAAATGGGAAGGTCCTTTCATTATAGAATCAGTGTATTCTAACGGTGCGTATCAACTAACCAAGCCTGATGGTGACTTGCTCATGATGCCGATCAACGGTAAGTTCCTGAAAAAATATTATGTGTAACCTTCATGTACAGCGTTCACATATACCCTGTTTTAATCATGTAAATATCAGTGCAATATTTATGTGATTCAAAAAATCATCTAACTATTATCCGTATTTCAAGAGTCTTGAATACGCCATGGATAATAGGTCCTCTAAAAAAAGATTTTCCAGTGGAATTATCTTCGTTTTGGACTCTTCCCAAACTTGGTCTTACGAAAACAGTCACGTTCATATTATCTCTGAACTGTTTTTCGATAATTATTTCCCCAGTGGGATAATTAAGAAATGTTTTGCCACGTCCATATAACCTCTGAGCAAAACATTCGTCAAAGATAATCACGTCCATATTACCTCTAAATTATCCACTCCTACCTAATGTCATATATCTGTCCACGTCCATATTACCTCTAGTCAGATATAGAACATTCTCTGCTATTACGTCCATATTACCTCTATTAGCAGCTTCTTTCAACTTATTATCTATATTCAAGAACCTTGAATATAAAACGGATAATAAGTCCAGATCAAATTCTCCAGCGGAATACCTACCGAAAATATCCCTTCATCAAAGATAATCATGTCAAAGAAGACCTCTGAATTATTTACTGACTCCTATTTTATATACCCGTCTACGTCCATATTACCTCTGGTCGAGGAATTAAACATTCTATGCTATTACGTCCATATTACCTCTATTAGCAGCTTCTTTCAACTTATTATCTATATTCAAGAACCTTGAATATAAGACGAGTAATGAGTCCACATCCAATTCTCCAGCGGAATACCCACCAGAAATATTCTTACTAAGTCCACATTACCTCTAGTTCTGATATTTCACAAACTTCATTCATGAATTTTGAAAGCCAAAAGATTCTTTATTAAAAACGTCTATCAAAAGACAGAGAAAAGAAAAAAATACAAAAGCCTTGACGGTTAAAAGAGCCAATTACAAACAAAAGACTTAAGGGATACACAATCGATTGATGCTATCCCTCAGAGCCTTGATTTCAGCTTGAGATTTGACAGTGGCACGACGACGTGCTTCTTTCTGCCGAACAGCTTCATCCTCGAAAGGAGTCAATTTCATATGCTCCTCTTCCAACTTTACCAGCTGAGCCTTCAATTGGTCTGATGTTGTGGCAGTCGCAGCAGCCTGAACCACGTAATCTTCCTGATCAGACGTAACTGTTCGCAAGTCGGCCTCAAGGTGGGCAATCTCTTTGCGAAGCTGCACAATCTGATTGTACTTTTCAGCGATATGGATGGCCAGCTTATTCTTTGAGAAAATACGACCCCTACCTGCAGCATCAAACTGTTCATTCTGATCAGCCAGCTCACTGATCTCTTTAGCCAGCGCCTCCTTCCTCGCCTGAAAAGTAGCTTCCTCCTCCTCAAGAGCCGCAATCAGAGCCACGTCCTCCTCAAGAAATAATGATGTTGGGCTTCGCTGACTGACCTCTCGGAGTTTGGCCACTTGATTTTTCAGGTCAACTATGACCTTCCTTAAAGCATTAGCTCGCTCTTCATAGCCAGCAATGCTTTCAAGGACTGTCATCTGGCATTCAATAACAGCCTTCACAGGCCCGAAGGCGGCATTTCGGTTCAAAACTCCAGGAAGCTTTACTTTCAAAATGGAGTAGAAAGCTCTTATGACTTCCTGAGCCATCTCATCATCTTCAGAAGAGGTCGTTGGAGATGAAGCTTGATAGGGATCTTCTGTCCCAGGAAAAGCTACTTGGGAGGAAGCCGAACCTGACAAATAAAGCAATATACATATCAGTAACAAAAAACTTAAAGAGTATGAAGGAGTTGTAATTTCATACCTCCTGTCGGCTCAGTATCAACTGGAGCTGGGGAAATGAGAGCAGACCCAGGTCACTCACTATCAACATCAGCCAAAGCAGCATCAGGCTGCTTGCCTTCCATGGTCCCAGCTGGACCCAAAGCAGATTCAATAATGGCCGTCTCAAAGGGCCGATCAAAGACTTCTTCAGTAACCGATGCCGGTTTACTGGAAGAACCAAGGACAGCTTCCTGTCTAGCCCCGGTATCTGGAGCAACCTCCGTGCTTTGTTCCCTCTCCTTGTCTACAAGAAAATATACAACGGAAGTCAGCCTCACAAGTTGTACACAAAATTGAAGTCAAAAAATCTCATCCGAAGAAAAGTGCAAGAATGACATACCCAGAGGAGGGTGAGCTGATTAGACTTGATTTTCATCCAAATCTTTCATCATAGCTCCTATCGCAGACATATCCCCCAAAGAAATGTCATAGGAGGGACTGCTTTCTGATCGCCATCATAGTTTGGGCCTTCACCCTGGTCATCCCTTTGCTCAAACCTTACAACTGAAGAAGACCCACCTTCATCCATCGGTTGAGGACGAGCAGGGGACACCGTTGTTATGTCCACCTCTTCAGACGAAGAAGCACCTGCCGTGGTCGTGACTTCAACATCCAGTGTAAAGGACAAACGCAAGAATAAGAGAGCGTTATTTATAGATAGAACGGATACTGGTTCTACCAAAACGGCTATGGAATCCAGAAAGGGGTCTACCTCCGAGATAATAACGGCCTGTGACGCCGTTTCACTCCTCTGAATCTGACGAGAAGATCTTCTGGGAGGAGGCAAGCCGGCACTCACATCCGTGACCTTCTTTCTCCCTCTGGAGACAACAACCTTCTTCCTTTTGGACCGTTGAACCAGCTCAGTGGAAGCTTTCATTTTGTGAGGAATATCAGGAAGAGGATCTTCAGTATCCTCTCTCTGAGATACTGTAACAACCGGCTCCTCAAGAGCGACTCTCTGCCGTGGCACTGCAGCCGGCTCAGCTGAGGGTGTGGCACCTTCCCTTCTGTGACCCCCCATTGTGCGTACTCGTCCTATATCGGCAAGAGTGGGGCCAAGCCTAGTCCCTGATATTAAACTCTGCTCATGGTCATACCGAGGATGAAGGGTATTGACCTGAATATAGAACTTGGTAGCAGCAAAGAGCATATGGGTTTCAGGCTTATCTTCTAGCAAGGTAAAAATTGCTCCCGTACATCCGACGTTGTAGTAACCCCATGCACGTGCACTGTCGATCAGGCTTCCTATCGACTGTAGATGAGGGCTGGGGTTGCCCAAAAGAAGCTGGTTGTAGCCGAACTGCCGTGCAAAGCGACTCGGCAGATAAGGTTCCAGGAAAGTGTGGTTCCTATTCCTGAGCACCAGATGGGAAGGCCTGATGGACTGGAGCCAACTGAACGCCCCAATAGGAAGGCTAGTAGTGAGTTCTCCCTCATCTACTAAAGTGTCTCATGCATGGCCACTACCAAACGGAGGCGACACTCTGAAGAATTCATAATTCTATAAGAAACTCAAAGCCTTCCTGCAAACAGGCACCCCTGCGACGATCCAGTCTGCATCTTTGAATCCCTGAAGAAAGGAATCTCCCGTCAAAGAGTCTACCATCAGTCCGACATTCATTAATCTGGGACAGTGCAGCACCAGCCATCCCATCAGGTAATGAAAAGGAAATTCAGTCATGACAAAGTCATTTCTACCATAAGGCGTTACCGCGTTAACAAGAAAGTGTCGCAAGCCTCGTTGGTTGGCGCAGACCATCGCAGGAAGCAGGGCAAGCTGGTATCTGAATGCCAGCTTTACAGTCGGAAGTATCATACCTCGGCTTATCCTTTCAATAGACCCTGAACCACCACGGACTACACAATCGCGGAGCCATGTCATCAGAAAGGTGACTAGCACAACCTTTTCCGACAGCTTAAACTCAGCCTGCCAGAAGAAATGATAAACCGGGAAGTTTCCCTCGGGATCATCACTATCTTCAGTGTCTACTGCCCTGTGATCTGTCATCAGTTGCTCTATCTCAGATTTTGTCGAGGGCTTGCGAGTCGAGAAAAGGACTGGGTCGTCTCCTTCATCTCTGATGAAGATGTAGTTGGTCCAAGCTCTAGTATGGGGAAGGGACCCCTCAATCTTACCCTTCTTTGTGACCTGGTGACAAATGAAGAGGTGACAGAGTAACTCTTTGTACACCTCCATCATCTCGGAGTTCTCTCTCTCCAAATCGAAGAGCTCCTCATCATAGGGGACGTATTCTTCGTATGGCTCGGTCCCCCAGGAAAGTTTTGATATCGCCTGCATCTCGTGAAGAGCCAGACCCATCTCCCCACCTGAAGTGAAGAAGGTACATGTGTGATAGTTATACAACTCCACCAACGAGATAAACATTGGCCAATTAACCTTTTCCATATTGGGTGGCTCTAACAGCATAAAAAAGGCCGGTAGCTTTTAGGGTGGCATCGTAAGTCGAGAGCACCCATTCAGTAAGGTCGCTCCAGAATGGGACATAGTATCTCCAACTTTCCATCCGCAGCTTCCCTCCCGGATACGACTCCTTCTTTGACAACATCAGGTTGGAGAGAGTCTCAGCAGCCTAAGGGTAAAGATCAGTCCGGACATCGTTTATTATGGCCCCAGGATGTAGCTCTCTCATGGAGTAGGACGTGGATCACTTGACACACTTGAAAGTGTCCTTCTTTCGGTCACCAGATGTAAACCTCATTTCCGAAATATTTAAATTTTAATTTATTTTAATTTACTTTTGTTTATTTAAAATTTTATAGTGTGTTAGAAATGAATTGTCTTTGGATTTGTATACAACAAATACATAAGTATTTTTATCAAATAAATATTTAAGGAGGACTGTTGCTAAATTAATTCATTAGGATTTTTGGATTTATGGAAAACATATGGTCTATCACCAAGTAATAACTTTTAAGATTGAAATTTATAGAAATATGTTTTAATTAGTATTTAGTTATATTTTAAACTATTATTGGATTAGGGTTTGAACATATACATAAATTAATTTATTTGATAATATCAAACAAAGGTTTAAATAATATTGTAAATTATTTATTGGTGTAGGGTAGAATTCGTGCAATATGAACAGAATAATATTTGTATAGCAATCACATATAGTCGCGATTAGATTACTTCGTATTCAAATCCTATTCAAGATTATGCGCGAAATTATCCAATAGAATTTAAATCGCTTAATAATACTAAGTTTTAAGTAATTGATATTATTGAATATGCACTTTAGATATTATTATGTTTAAATGATAACGATTAGATTGGATTTGTTTCTCTACTTTGGATTTTATTAGGTGAATGTTGGATTAATAGGTTATTATTGACTAGGGAGTTTTGATTTTAAATTTATCAAATTGATTTAAATAAAAACGGGGACTATCTATTGGACCAAGCACTTATCCATTTTCTCTTCCAACCCAAATAGTTGTTCTCTCAACTCAAAACTTTTGAGCCTAACCTCTCGACCTAAATGTAAGCCAAACTCGGCCGACGCCGACCTGTCAAAACCTGTCATGACCCGCACCCGCTTTTCGGACGCGAGCTCGTGAGCAAGCCAGCTACGCATCAAGCGGACTCTAGCCCGACTCGTATACGTAAACGCTGTCACGGCTAGGGTAGGTTGCCAAATCATGGCAAACAAATCTATATCTCAATCCACAATAAGGATAATAAACATGAATGAACACTATGGGTCGTGGTCTGCAGCCCACTAGCATAAATGTCCGATAAGACTCCAAGGAATATAACAAAAGTCTATAAACTGAATCAATAAATAGGATATCTCATGAAAATGAAAGGAAAGCACGAGAGGATAATAATGTAATATCACTGACAAATACCTGAATCTCACAAGCAATATCGTAATCATCTGAAACCCACAAGCGTCATGATCCTCCGCCATCCAGAACTGCTAACTAACTCCACGCAATAACTAACCTGAAGAGATCATCAGGTCCTCAGAGGACATAGCAAGATACATAATATACATGTCTATCTAACAGTTTTATCATGCGTAAGAAAATAAACAAGAAGAACAAGAACACGACAAATGACTACGAACACGAACACGAACACACGAACACACGAACACTAGAACAACTACGTGTAAATGAACTGCCGAGCAAACAATGAATCACGAGATCAATGAGAAACCAAACCCTCGCCCCGAGTGGACTCGCAGGTTTGAACTAATCACTAACCCTCGTCCCGAGTGTGGACTCTCTGGTTAGTTCTAATCACTAACCCTCGTCCCGAGTGTGGACTCTCTGGTTAGTTCACGGCAAGGCACCTTCGTCCCGAGTGTGGACTCTCTGGTGCAAGTATAACATCCTCGTCCCGAGTGTGGACTCTCTGATGTAAACACCCTCATCCCGAGTGGACTCTCTGGTGCAAGTCAAGTCAACACCCTCGTCCTGAGTGTGGACTCTCTGGTGCAAATAATCGACATCCTCGTCCCGAGTGTGGACTCACGGATGTAAACAGATCAAGGCAAACACCTTCATCCCGAGTGGACTCTCTGGTGCCAAGGAAACAATAACAAGGATTTAGCAGTTCAATTACACGTACTCGTTCTATGACACGACTCAAGCAAGGTACTGACGAGAAACTCCAAGTATGATCCACAAGACCAAACATGAACAAGGCTATATGCAATAAAAAC
Organism: Iris pallida; assembly: GCA_029216955.1. Lineage (NCBI taxonomy): Eukaryota > Viridiplantae > Streptophyta > Magnoliopsida > Asparagales > Iridaceae > Iris > Iris pallida. The sequence goes on from JANAVB010003400.1 coordinate 58,283,254, forward strand.
AACTCAAAAGAATATAATACGAAAAGCACATGTCCATAAACAATCAAAACTGGAAAATGAAATACAATGCTTGTAAATAAAACTGTAGAGAAAGGCAAGGTATACTTGCCTGTGGTCCTTGCACAAACCGTAGTCACAAGTCGAGGATGTGGGGATGCCGATCTAGGAGCTGTCAACCTATAACACATATCGCACCATGATCCGTGTACGAAAACTATAAATCAATTCTAATGTTCTAGTTCTAAATTCATGGAATAGTGGCTAGTTGGGTTACTAATCTAATAATAATTAATTCTGAAATAATTCACTTAAAAACCTAATTTAACATAATAATAATCTGAATATAATCTAGACATGCAAGTTTGGCCATCAAAAATCATGTTTCTAATTTTGGAAACTATGGCACGCAAATCGAGGCGTATCGTTGACTATCTAGTCAAACGCTGTGAACTTTAGATTTTGAAAGTGCACCTTGGTAGATTTCAGCACCACGAGTGCGCTGGAATCAACCGTGCCACAAAATAACGCTTTGGTCAAAAGATATCGCCGTTATGGCTGACCGTGACCAAAACGGTAATCAATCGATCAATTCTGAATTCAACAGAATAACTAAAATACTAGATGAACGAATTAATTTCTGCAAAAAATATATGTCGTAGATCTCTGTGTTTGCTTTCCGAAACTTCAAACGCTTTGTGATTTCGATTTCTGGTTCTCCCGGAATCTCGAAAACACCGAAACGTGTCAAGTTTCGGACAATCGACACTCTACGAATTTTCCAGAAATTTAGGAATAATTTATACGAAAACAAATTATATATTCAGAAAGTTTATCTCGATACGAATCCAAAAAAAAAATGGTACGCAAAAGCACGTCGGAGTTGATGGAAATCGCTTCGGGAAGTCGAGATCTCTATTAGAACTCTCTCTAAAAAAGGCGGCTGAAATTTTATTAGGATTTCGAATATAATAGTATATATATAGGAGAGAGAGAGGCGGTTCAGCTTGGGCGCCGACAGGTGGACCCCCCTGGGTGAATTTCTGGATAATTAATTATTTTAATCCAGAAAATCATTTAAAAATTATTTTAAGTCCAAATAAATCAAAATAAATTGCAGAAAAATCCAAAAAAATTCTGGAAAATATTTCTAAGTGTCTAGAATCTAAATAAAAATATTTTAACACAAAATATCATCATGTAACCTCACAGTAAATTCCCAAAGCCTATAAAAATATAATTTCTATAGGTTTTAATTATATAAAAATTTCCAAAAATTCTAAAAAAATCCAGAAAAATTCTAGAAAATTCTAAAAAATATTTCTAACCTCATAGAACCTAAATAAAATAACTTGTCTCAAAATAGTCCCAAATGACCTTATAGTAATTCATGAAAGTCAATAAAATAAATATATCTTTAATAAATAAATATCTAAAAATGTCTAAAAATTATAGAAAAATATAATATAGCTATAGCATGCTTATAAACCCTATCTAGAGATCATGTGACCACAAGATGGTCATAAATCACCTGTGGGCTTAGTCAAAACTCCTATGATCATAGAAAAATTAAATATAAACTAATCAAATAAAAATAAAAAAATATATCACAAAATTTTGGGAAGAGGAGTTACAAAACCCTAAACCTAATACCTTTCCACCTTATCATTTCATTATATAAATAGAAACTTTCCCTGCAAATTGTAAATATCCACGCCATAAACTCTTGTCACCCCATCTTCTGTAGATCACTACTTCCTTTCCTTCTCCATAGAAACAAACCAAGGGGATCTCCATGGTTGACCTTCAAACACTATCCATGCCCCGTCTCCTTGTATGACCATTGCCGAAGGGCATCGTACGCATTCTTGTCCAGCATTCCCTGCGGATGTGCACGAGTCGAGCGGAGGCATCGCAGACCCCTACTCCTACTCCCTGAGTAGCCCGACCCGCCATTGACAACTGCCACGAGACCATCGACCCCACGCCTCCTTCTCGGAGTCACTCTTCGCCGCGCTCGAGGACGCCCGTCGTCGACCACGCGTGCAAGTCTCCGCCTCCCGCCGTACCGAAAATTCGAGCGGCCGTCCCTCCACCAGCGTACGACGACTCCAACCGTCGTGTCTCGCTGGCGAGGCCTGCGTGAGCCTCCCTTGACGTCGCATCGTGTGCCGTAGTCACCTCGACCGTCGAAGTTGGTCCTCCTCTTGATCCCACCGCCTCGTCCGCAGCGCAAAAGCTCGGGCACCACGAGTGGCTCCCAGCCCGAGCCACCTCGTCGGAACTGTTTCCGCACGTCGTCGCCCAGACCATCCTTCGGACGCGCGCGCCCTGGACTTGTGGAGCACTGCCGATCTCGTGCTACTCCGGGCACCGCAGTGATCGTGCCGACGCCGCACCCCTCGCTGTCTGCGGTGCTCGACTCTGGTAGCATCGGCTCTGCCGGTGATCCTACTGTAAGCCTCTCGATCGTCCCCCTCTCTCTCTGACTTCCTTTCCTGTTGGTTTGGGTCATTTGTGTATATGGTTTTGTTTTGTTAATCTTTACATGAATGAGGAGGAGAGCTGTAGACAGTTTTCAACTTCTTGTTTAAATGCCTCTGTTGGGAAATGAGAAAGAGAGAGTAATTAATGATTTATGGCTTTTTTTATTATATTCATTATTTTGTATATTAGTTATAATATCAGTACATTGTATATAGGTAGTATAATAATTGATTATTATTGTAGTAGTATCTGCTAATATTATTTTAATTATTACTATTATTATTGTTGTTATTATTAGGTATTAAATGAATACTAATTTCAGACGCATGAGTTATTATGATTTTATTTTGATTATTACTAATACTACTGGACATGTTGAGGTATATTGTTATGTACAAGTATTTCAAAATAATATACATAATATATTTTTGAAGGGTGTAGTAGTATCTTCTAAGTTATATTATTATCGGTATTTTAATTATGATTCTCGTCTTAGAAAATATTTTATACTATTACTAGCTATTTTCCAAACATGGTTTTGACCTAACATTTTATATTTGACAAATTAAGTTTTATCTTTAAATGACTATTTAGATTTTTCAAGTATTTGTTTAAAATATTTTTGACTAGCAAATATAGTTCTCTGGTATTATAAGTATTTTCTAAAGTTATATCTTAATGGATTCTACTCAATAGTGTTATAAATAAATATTTCTTAAAAAGAGTTAGTACCTATTAGGTTACAAATATTTTCCTAATACATATATAATACTTGTGGAATTTTAAAAGGGCATAAAATACTTTCTAAAGTTATGGTTCGACTAAGGATTAATTTCTCTTAAAATCATATTCCTTAGATTAGAAATCTAGATCATGGCTAATCGTGTTCATATATTTACTTTGCCACTTTGGGACTTCTTCGTGTCTACTCGAGACAAATGAACTACTCTGGACCCAACTGGAGTATCGGTTTCACCAGCGCAGGACCTCAAGCAAGTACACTTTCTGATTGCTTTCGATTCATAGTAGTCTTTCCATTTCATGTTTATACATATGTCTTGTTGCTTGTTGACACGCTCGTCACACAGAGATTAGTATCATGGATTTATTGTACTTCTTGACTGTCATCTACATGGTTACCATGCTTGCGACATGATTCCATGAGTACTAGCTGGACGGAGAAATATCTTAGTAGATATGTGGACTACCCAGAAATATTCTCAAAATATTTATTCTTGACTGATAGCAGCTGCACACGATATGTGCAGGGTGCTGAATTTACCCCTTAGCTGTTCACATGTCGAACATGATATTTCAAAACACATAGATCGTTGTCTTTTGCCTGTTTTGTCTTGTTTATTCGCATCTTGCCATGACATAAGTTACTTTCTAGTTTCGTTTCACATATGCTATTTTCATGTCTTGTGAATTCTATTGTATTTTCGATTTATCGTCGATTTGTGTGCTTGTTCCCTTCCTGACTGAAAATTAACATTTTTTAGGTTAGCCGTGACTTCTCTTAGCATTGGGAGATACGGGTGTACTTGCAGGCCAGACCTAGAGATTAGATAGATGTTGTAGTCATTTTCAATATATACAAGAACCTTGTACTTTTTTTTGAATATAAATCTTGTAAATGTTGTAATTAATTTAGCAATGTGACTGAGCAACAAAGATCCTTATTTATGAGCATTTATTTATTGCGGGCTTGACAACGTACTACCGTCGACACTGCGGCGTAGGCTGGCTTGGGCACGCACTCGTATCCCGAAAAGCGGGCGCGGGTCATGACAAGTTTTTGTGGTGGCCCATGCAGGTCAGTCTTCGCAAAGTGTACGAACTTGTGGTAGTACCTATATTAGTCGTACTACTGTAAGCCTGCGACTAGGAAATGCTTATTCACAAGTTAGGATTAACTTGATTTTAGAAGAATGACTAGGACTAGGAGTCCCTTACACAATTTATCGTGGGGTAGTTAAGGTTGTTATATGTAGGCCCTGCAATTTAGGTAAGGATTTACTGAGATTTAGATAATTTTAGAAATTCCATAGATACACTATAACGTTTGATACGACGATAGGACATAAGTGGGTAGACTATTTACTCATCAACTTAGGCCTTCCTGGAATCCAATTCTTAACCATAATTCCTTTTCCCGAAGTTTTAATATATATTTTTTAAAATTATGATTTTTGGAATTTTATTAATATTCATTTATAATTATAGAATGGTTTAGTCGTGGTTAAGATTTAGAGTACAAGATGACTAGAAATCATGGCACGGATAGTGTGGTCGTATGCCTTGATTAATGTTCTAGCCATGGTAGAGAAGGTCGAGCCATTTGTGTATCCTAACTAGGAAAACCAGGCTAAGCTGCGACCTGACCTCTATAAAAATTTAATTAATTATTTAATATTATGATTATTTAGGAAATCTGGTTGTACCAATTTAGTCTGGACTGAACCCGAACCCAACTTGAGCCCTAATAGTCATGTATTGCGACCAGCGATGTCCATGTGGATATATAGATGTGTATGTATATTGGTAATCCATTTGTCTCGTGAATAATTCCCATAAATGTATATTGAATCTAATATATGTATTATTGCTATTTACATTTTTACTTGTAAATAAGATAACCCTCTCTTAGAATGATGTAACACCCAGTTTTCTAGATGAGGATAATTTTGAAATTTAGTAATTATAATTATTATTTATTGATATTTATTACATATTATAATTTTTGGTGATTTTTAATCATTTTAAACTATTTTAAGTCATGACTTATGATTTTGGTGTTTTGCTAGTGTAACCTTAGAGACTGTTGACCTAGAGTCTAGCCATGTGATTAGGATGTTTAATTAGTACATTTTAGCCTAGAGGGTATTTTGGTCATTTTAGGATTTATTTGAATTTATTATGATTTATGGGAATTTGTGTGAATTTAATATTAATTAAATATTGCTATGTGTTATGTTAGTCTTGACTAGTTGAGACTTTGTAGACTAACCTAGAAGTTGACCCTAGCTATTGGTGACTTGGTTAGCAAGGTAGGACCCTAGTCTAACTTTAGTCAAACCAATTCTAGTCATTAAGAATCTAGTTTGAAATAGGAGGAATAGTGAATAGGTTCATGACTTATGACTTAGGAATTTAATTTCATGACTTATGCAACTTGGCCCATAGGCCCATGCCATGAAGCCCTAACCCTAGAATCCCTTTATGGCTAGCCACATAAACCCTAAGAGACCCCTATAAAGTCTCTCATTGAGTGTTCTTGCCTCTTTTCATCCAAGTTTAAAGAAAGAAAGGTATAGCCATCTTCCCCAATCCATAACTTTTCCATTTTAGGTCCTTTTTAGCTCAAATCTTTTGCACTAGGTTCTAATCCATCCCTTCTTGCTGCTCATGGAGAGTATTCTCAGGTTTGGTGCAATTTGGAGAGATTAGCTAGCAAGGAGAAACCCCTCTTTTGGAGCTTTTCAAGGAGCTTTGAAACCTATAGGTAAACCCTTCATAAACCCATTCAAATTTTGATTTCTTTGCATTAGTGCATAGCCCTAGGAGTTCCCTAGCTGCTAGCATAGGTCTGGTGTCGAATGGTGTCCATTTCGTGTCCGTAACGGACACGTATCAGTGCATAACAGTAGGTGTTTGATGAAATGCTTGTGAGAACTTTTTGATATTATTTTTCAAAACTAATTTCAAGGTTGTGAAAAGCGCTAGGCGCTAGTCGGACGGGCTCCTGCCCCCTAGCGCCTAGCCCGCCTAGGCGGTTACCTAGGCGGTCGTTTAGATCTAGGCTGATCAAAAATAAATAAAAATATCCAAAAAATCTGCTGAAAATTGCATAAAAAGTCAATAAAAACCCAAACATGCATAGTCGGGAGTCAGGGGGTCTAGACGGACGCCTAGGCGGGCATTGGACGGCTACTAGGGGCATAGCGCCTAGGCACCGCCTAGACCGCCTTTTAGAACATTGACTAATTTCATGTTTTCGTAGCCTTATATGTGTACTTTGGATCCCTCACTGACTGAGCACACTTCGTGTCCTTTTTCGTGTCCAAATCTAGATACGTATCGCAGCATGAGGCTGTGTGCAGCTCCCCTGCTACTCGAGCCTTAGTTCTCCACTTGTTGGACACTTGGACACCTAATATTTGACACAAACCTGGGGGCAACCACTGACAGCATGTCCCCAAAGTTTGGGGACATCTGGTCGAGTGTCCAGAGAGTAATCGACCATGCACTGGTTTTAGCCTACACTTCACACAAATTTTTTTTAGTCTCTGATACGGTTTCGAATCTGAGACACGACCTCACGTGGACACATTTCAGGTGGTTGGACACGAAGCCCTAGACCTAATCTAACTTAGGACTCGACCACAACACTCGTGGTTAGACACACGTGTCCCTATCTAGCCCGACACATGCCCACGAGGCTGTCTGTAGCCTGTGTTCTGACACAGTGAATTTTGTTGTTTTGGATACGTTTGTGTCCACTAGATGGACACGTTTGACCAAGGTCGACACGTACACATACCCTAGTATGTTTACCAACCACTGCTTTGATATTTACTTTAGTTTTTATGATAATTTGGGTTTGAAATGATTTTAACTGATACATGTTTCCAGTTTGAAATTTCTGAAATAGATTCCCTGTTTTAACTAAAAATTGGTGTTTAAATTTACATGTTATATTCATGTGCATATGTATTAGTTGTTGCTAGGTTGGAGTTGCATGTTAGGATAAGGTTTGCACTCAAGAATTGATTTTCATTATGGTTGAATTGATGTGTGAATTTTTAGATTAATAGTACACAGGTTTGATCTGTACACAGGTTTGAACTGTTAGATTAATATTACACAGGTGATCCTACACACACTCAGCTGTCTTGCCTCTCGTTTACTGCTATATACATCCTCCAATGCACATTTTACTTCCCATATTGATCTGTACATTCATCATTCCCTGTTTTGGAATTTCTGAGAACAATTGTATTGACACACACACACAGGATTAACTTCTAGAGACACACACAAGCACCTAACTATCACATAGCTAAGAATGACACAAATCTGAGAACTGAATTCTTTTCTCCATTGAACTGTCTTCTTATTAAACTGAATGTGTTTTTGGTTCTGAATTTGATTTCAGTTTTTTTTCTATTTCTATCGATGATTCAATGTGCAAATTAATTACCTACATATTGAAGAGTGTTGTATATGTTCACCTTGATTTGTACTAGTGCTAAAGATTCTTGAATTTGGTTTTTGCAATTTGAGTTGGGGGTTATTACCTGTCAAGTTTCAGGAAACTGAAACTGAGATAATTTCCTGTTTTCTCACATTGCCTCCACATGTTACACACACACATTACTGATTTTTCCAGGTTCACTTCTCTCACACTATCACATACACATACACACATTCTGAATTCCTGATTTCACTCACACACAAACACACATCTGTCACTTTCCCTTACACTCACTCACATTGCAATCACACTCTTACATATTGTTAATTGCCAACTGTTATTCATTCCTTAATAACCTGAGATTGAAAGTTAATCCTCCTACATTGTATTGCTTCATTGATTTTTAGAATATATGGATGTTCAAATTCGAATTGTATCGGGGTTGATAGGATGATAACTGTCAATTGAGTTATATATGGAACTGTCATTTGGTTTTAGTTCTCATCAAAACCTGAGTTTGATTCCTTCCTTAAACCAAATACCTGAAATGATTTCCTTCCCTTTAATACTGTCTTCATGATTTAATACCATGTTGAATGTTATCCCTATACATGGTTTTGATTCACACTAGAGTAGTTCACTGATTTCCTAAAAACCTTCACTGTTTTCCTAATTCCAAGATTATACTACTCTACTGTTTTCAGGAAACCTACACACACATTCATATCATTCACTAACACCCCCATTGACACTCTAGGCATGCTCTCTTGTACTCTCCACACACATGAACACAAATACATGTGCCCATTTCCTATCTTATATATATATATATATATATATATATATATATATATATATATATATATATATATATATATATATATATATATATATATACCAATGTGCACATGTATTAAAAAAAAAAATATATATATATACCAATGTGATATAAGTAATATAATATAAACATTGCTTTTGCCTATATAAATAGTATGTATATAGACATGTAGGGATTGGTATGTATATATGTGGGTACAAAGATATATGTCCTAGTGTTGATTTCTCTTTTCATATACACCTCCATGTTCACACACACACATAGCTTACATGTTAGTTCCTTCCTTTTATATATATATATACAATGTTGAATTTCCGTGAATATGATGTGCCCTTGATGTGTGCTTGTGTTGGCTTGTATAGCCTTGTGATTGGTGGGTGATTGCTAGACTAGGCTTGGTTAGGCCTAGTGAGACTTATCAGACTTGTTTGGGTTAAGTTTGACCTAGTTGACCAAGCCTTGACAAGTATAGTTGACTGGAGTTGACCAAGGGTTGACTTTAGTCTAGTTTGACCTAGACAGCATACAGGTGCATTGTAGATTTCAATTATCATCTCCTGTATACATCTTGACTTGTGTTGCTCTAACTAGGAGTCAGGTACCTCATCTCGGACAGTACATTCACTTCAGACATTCAGATACCAGGCGAGTACATTCTCTGATCATTTCATAACTTGCTTAGAATTATATTCCTGCTCTAGTTTACCTTATTTGATGCTATCACGATATTATCACGGATTGGTATTATATGGATCCCTACATTAAGATGTTATCCCCTCGGGAGCATCAGATACATCATGTCATGTGTTTCGTGTACATCATGTATTCCTCGCTCTCATGTTATTCATGTTTCTCATGTGCTTCATGCTCGTTCATGCATGCCCGTGTACTCTCATGTGCTCTCATGATCGGTCATGTTTCCCATGTATCTCATGTATAACCTATACTTCATGTGCACTCATTTATGAGCCTTCATGTGAATTTCATGTGCACCCATTTATGGGCCCCCATGTGAACTTCATGTGCACTCATGTATGAGCTCTCATGTATACTTCATGTGCACCCATTTATAGGCTTCATGTGAAAACCATGTACGTAACATAACTTATCTGGATCCTTGTGTATTGATTGGGGTATGGGGGAGTATAAATAGTCATGTGAACAATTCCAAAGTAGAATAGCCATGCACGTCTCTTTAGTATAGCTATGTGCAAATCAAGCCGTTCACATGTCGACTTTGTACTCTAAATCACTAGTCACTGGTAGCTCTCTACTTATAGTAGATATTTCTATTACAGTTCTCTATCTGTTTCTTGTACTTTCTTTCAGTTCATGTATCGTACTCTCTTGCATGTTTATATTTTCTAACCTGTTATGATCTGCGTGAGATGTATTGTGCTCGCTCCCGTCCTGACTGGACCTGTTGAAAATTTTATAGAGGATGATGAGGAACCCTGTACCCCTTACCTTGGAGCTGGCCTAGATGACAGTCACGACCTGGAACCCTGGGAAGGTTCAGGCAGCTGCTGAGGATGATACCCAGGCTTAGTGTAGATAGCTTAGACTCTAACTTGTCTTTCTCATTGATACATTATTGTATATTTTGGGAGTTGTTTCATTTAGATATTTATGGAGATGTTATCATAGACATTTAGTCTTTATCTGGATTGTACCTCTGTGGATTTCTTCTGTTCATATCTATCTATCTTTATCGTATTCCACCTTAGATGTTATTGAGACTGTATTGCTATGTCACCTCCATTCGGAGTGTATATACTGTACATGTACCTTATATATTATTAGATGATTGACCTAGGACAGCGTTCTACCGCCGACACTGCGACGTAGGCTGGGCGCTGTTACGTACTCGTACCCTCACAGTGGGTGCGGGTCGTGACACATTTTTAGTGGTGGCCCATGCAGGTCGAGTTTATGTAGTGGTATTCGAACTAGAATATCACTGTAGCCTGCAGTAGGATTAGGATATTTTGAGGTACTCAATCACACTAGGAAAACTCTTAATCAGATTCCTTTATCTAAATTGTTGCTTATTGACTTCCCTTGAATATAAACTGTCCTCCTTTGAATTTTTCGCTTCATTCTCAGAAATTGCTTTTTGTTTTGATCTAGTCTTCATGATGGTTATGAAGACACGATCTCATCGCTTCGGTTCGGTGGATACTATCGAGAGGCTGGCCACCTCTCGTCCTGTTCATCAGGGCCTCGAGACCGCAGCTCCTGTTGTGTCGACTCAGGTTGGCGTTTCTGCTATATTGGAGGTGCACCTCTGTCTGTACAGAGACTTTCTTCCGTCATTCCCGATTTCTCTCAGCAGCAACGGTTCATGCAGCAGCAGCAGCTGACCAGGGGAAACCAGCAGGGGCGAGCTATCGTCAGGACAGTCGATGATGCACAGACCATTGGAGATCTTGCTGCAAGTTCCGTTCTTCTCGATTCCATTCCCGTAATTGTCTTTTGTAACTACCCTGAAATTCGATTCCATCTGTTCCTTGTTGATTGATCTATTTTGTCATGTTGTTCTTTTGTTATGTTTATTTTTTTTCTTCTGAGAAAATCATATGGGCTAGGTCACCTCAGTTATGGGATCTAGAATCTTCGATAGTCGTGTTATCTGGCATAGTGAGGACATATAGTCAGATTTTAGGTCGTATTTCTCGGGTGTAGGAATTTAAGGTTTTTGCCGTCGCATGCTGCAATGCGAAAATTTTAAATACCATGAACTTAGAGGTATGTACCTTAGTCAAGGACTCTGTGATTATCGTAGCCTTGCTCACTAGCATGATGAAGACTCCGAGTAACATGATTTTGGACAGACGCATATGATTATCAGATTGTATCTTGAAGGTTTTTGAACATCATACCCTTCTGTTGTTGTAAATAACTTAGGAGTAGGGATATTTAGTTTTGTAGAGCTTATTAATAGGTAGTTCCTTCATAGTATAATGATATGATGACTTGTAGAGAGTCTGTACCCTAGAGGTGATAGTTAGCATTGGTGTTAGAATAGTAACCCATTGCAGATAATTCTCCTGTTATCTATAATACCAACCAGTTTACATATAGGATGTTAGTATGCCTTACAGCCTTGATGATTGTTATTATCCTTACCTTTTTCCAGTGAGGCACCCATGACCAGTGCCTGTCCTTGAGTATAGTTATAGTTCACCTAAGACTGAGAGGCCTATATACATATAGATTGCAGATGATATACTTAGGATATATGTGATGGGTTGTTATTCTTGAGCGTATATATATGTGGTATTTGGGATTGGTGTGCTCAGCTTGGAGGTACTTAGTTATGGGTGACTTGATAGGATTGGAAAGTTAAGAGCTAGCCTATTATAGAGTTTCTCTTTTTGCTAAATTCTTAGTTGCCAACACTTAGGTAGCTAGTATAGGTAAAATCCTAAGAAGTTGACCAGCTGATGACCAAGTACTAGGATGTTGAGAAAATTGACTAGTGATTGACCCTTGACTATGTTTGACCTAGAAGGGGGTGTGATCATCTTAATTTCGAGGACGAAATTTTTATAAGGTGGGTAGGATTGTAACACCCAGTTTTCTAGATGAGAGGTAATTTTGAAATTTTATAATTATAATTATTATTTATTGATATTTATTACATATTATGATTTTTGGTGATTTTTAATCATTTTAAACTATTTTAAGTCATGACTTATGATTTTGGTATTTTGCTAGTGTAACCTTAGAGACTGTTGACCTAGAGCCTAGCCATGTGATTAGGATGTTTAATTAGTACATTTTAGCCTGCAGGGTATTTTGGTCATTTTAGGATTTATTTGAATTTATTATGATTTATGGGAATTTGTGTGAATTTAATATTAATTAAATATTGTTATGTGTTATGTTAGTCTTGACTAGTTGAGACTTTGTAGACTAACCTAGAAGTTGACCCTAGCTATGGTGACTTGGTTAGCAAGGTAGAACCCTAGTCTAACTTAAGTCAAACCAATTCTAGTCATTAAGAATCTAGTTTGAAATAGGAGGAATAGTGAATAGGTTCATGACTTATGACTTAGGAATTTAATTCCATGACTTATGCAACTTGGACCATAGGCCCATGCCATGAAACCCTAACCGTAGAATCCCTTTATGGCTGGCCACATAAACCCTAAGAGCCCCCTATAAAGTCTCTCATTGAGTGTTCTTGCCTCATTTTCATCCAAGTTTCCAAGTTTAAAGAAAGAAAGGTATAGCCATCTTCCCCAATCCATAACTTTCCCATTTTAGGTCCTTTTTAGCTCAAATCTTTTGCACTAGGTTCTAATCCATCCCTTCTTGCTGCTCATGGAGAGTATTCTCAGGTTTGGTGCAATTTGGAGAGATTAGCTAGCAAGGAGAAACCCCTCTTTTGGAGCTTTTCAAGGAGCTTTGAAACCTATAGGTAAAACCTTCATAAACCCATTCAAATTTCGATTTCTTTGCATGAGTGCATAGCCCTAGGAGTCCCCTAGCTGCTAGCATAGGTTTGGTGTCGAGTGGTATCCATTTCGTGTCCGTAACGGACACGTATCAGTGCATAACAGTAGGTGTTTGATGAAATGCTTGTGAGAACTTTTTGATATTATTTTTCAAAACTAATTTCATGTTTTCGTAGCCTTATATATGTACTTTGGATCCCTCACTGACCTGAGCACACTTCGTGTCCTTTTTCGTGTCCAAATCTGGATACGCATCGCAGCACGAGGCTGTGTGCAGCTCCCCTGCTACTCGAGCCTTAGTTCTCCACTTGTAGGACACTTGGACTACCTAATATTTGACACGAACCTGGAGGCAACCACTGACAACATGTCCCCAAAGTTTGGGGACATCTGGTCGAGTGTCCAGAGAGTAATCGACCATGCACTGGTTTTAGCCTACACTTCACACAAATTTTTTTAGTCTCTGATACGGTTTCGAATCTGAGACACGTCCTCACGTGGACACATTTCAGGTGGTTGGACACGAAGCCCTAGACCTAATCTAACTTAGGACTCGACCACAACACTCGTGGTTAGACACACGTGTCCCTATCTAGCCCGACACATGCCCACGAGGCTGTCTGTAGCCTGTGTTCTGACACAGTGAATTTTGTTGTTTTGGACACGTTTGTGTCCACTAGATGGACATGTTTGACCAAGGTCGACACGTACACATACCCATGGTATGTTTACCAACAACTGCTTTGATATTTACTTTAGTTTTTATGATAATTTGGGTTCGAAATGATTTTAACTGATACATGTTTCCAGTTTGAAATTTCTGAATTAGATTCCCTGTTTTAACTAAAAATTGGTGTTTAAATTTACATGTTATATTCATGTGCATATGTATTAGTTGTTGCTAGGTTAGAGTTGCATGTTAGGATAGGTTTGCACTCAAGAATTGATTTTCATTATGGTTGAATTGATGTGTGAACTGCTAGATTAATAGTACACAGGTTTGATCTGTACACAGGTCTGAACTGTTAGATTAATATTACACAGGTGATCCTACACACACTCAGCTGTCTTGCCTCTCGTTCACTGCTATATACATCCTCCAATGCACATTTTACTTCCTATATTGATCTGTACATTCATCATTCCCTGTTTTGGCATTTCTGAGAACAATTGCATTGACACACACACAGGATTAACTTCTAAAGACACACACAAGCACCTAACTATCACATAGCTAAGAATGACACAAATCTGAGAACTGAATTCTTATCTCCATTGAACTGTCTTCCTATTAAATTGAATGTGTTTTTGGTTCTGAGTTTGATTTCAATTTTTTTTCTAGTTTCTATCGATGATTCAATGAGCAAATTAGTTACCTACATATTGAAGAGTGTTGTATATGTTCACCTTGATTTGTACTAGTGCTAAAGATTCTTGAATTTGGTTTTTGAAATTTGAGTTGGGGGTTATTACCTGTCAAGTTTCAGGAAACTGAAACTGAGATAATTTCCTGTTTTCTTCCATTGCCTCCACAATTTACACACACACACATTACTGATTTTTCCAGGTTCACTTCTCTCACACTATCACATACACACACATATGAATTCCCACCTACTTTCCCTTAACTGTCACTGTTTTATTCACATTGCCTATCGCCCACACATACACACATTCTGAATTCTGATTTCACTCACACACAAACACACATCTGTCACTTTCCTTACACTCACTCACATTGCAATCACACTCTTACATATTGTTAACTGCCAACTGTTATTCATTCCTTAATAACCTGAGATTGAAAGTTAATCCTCCTACATTGTATTACTTCATTGATTTTTAGAATATATGGATGTTCAAATTCGAATTGTGTTGGGGTTGATAGGATGATAACTGTCAATTGAGTTATATATGGAACTGTCATTTGGTTTTAGTTCTCATCAAAACCTGAGTTTGATTCCTTCCTTAAACCAAATACCTGAAATGATTTCCTTCCCTTTAATACTGTCTTCATGATTTAATACCATGTTGAATGTTATCCCTATACATGGTATTGATTCACACTAGAGTAGTTCACTGATTTCCTATAAACCTTCACTGTTTTCCTAATTCCAAGATTATACTACTCTACTGTTTTCAGGAAACCTACACACACATTCATATCATTCACTAACACCCCCATTGACAATCTAGGCATGCTCTCTTGTACTCTCCACACACATGAACACAAATACATGTGCCCATTTCCTATCTTCTATATAATATATATATATATACATATATATATATATATATATATATATATATATATATATATATACAGCAATGTGATATATGTAATATAATATAAATATTGCTTTTGCCTATATAAGTAGTATGTATATAGACATGTAGGGATTGGTATGTATATATGTGGGTACAAAGATATATGTCCTAGTATTGATTTCTCTTTTCATGTACACCTCCATGTTCACACACACACATAGCTTACATGTTAGTTCCTTCCCTTTATATATATATACAATGTTGAATATGCATGAATATGATGTGCCCTTGATGTGCTTGTGTTGGCTTGTATAGCCTTGTGATTGGTGTATGATTGCTAGACTAGGCTTGGTTAGGCCTAGTTAGACTTATCAGACTTGTTTGGGTTAAGTTTGACCTAGTTGACCTAGCCTTGACTAGTATAGTTGACTGGAGTTGACCAAGGGTTGACTTTAGTCTAGTTTGACCTAGACAGCATGCAGGTGCATTGTAGATTTCAATTATCATCCCCTGTATACATCTTGACTTGTGTTGCTCTAACTAGGAGTCAGGTACCTCATCTCGAACAGTACATTTACTTCAGACATTTAGATACCAGGCGAGTACATTCTATGATCATTTCATAGCTTGCGTAGAATTATATTCCTGCTCTAGTTTACCTTATTTGATGCTGTCACGATATTATCACGGATTGGTACTATATGGATCCCTACATTGAGATGTTATCCCCTCGGGAGCATCGGATACATCATGTCATGTGTTTCGTGTACATCATGTATTCCTCGCTCTCATGTTATTCATGTTTCTCATGTGCTTCATGCTCGTTCATGCATGCTCGTGTACTCTCATGTGCCTCTCATGATCGGTCATGTTTCCCATGTATCTCATGTATAACCTATACTTCATGTGCACTCATTTATGAGCCTTCATGTGAATTTCATGTGCACCCATTTATGGGCCCCCATGTGAACTTCATGTGCACTCATGTATGAGCTCTCATGTATACTTCATGTGTACCCATTTATGGGCTTCATGTGAAAACCATGTACGTAACATTACTTGTCTGGATCCTTGTGTATTGATTGGGGTATGGGGGAGTATAAATAGTCATGTGAACAATTCCAAAGTAGAATAGCCATGTACGCCTCTTTAGTATAGCCATGTGCAAATCAAGCCAGTTCACATGTCGACTTTGTACTACTAAATCACTAGTCACTGGTAGCTCTCTACTTATAGTAGATATTTCTATTACAGTTCTCTCTCTGTTTACATCTTGTACTTTCTTTCAGTTCATGTATCGTACTCTCTTGCATGTTTATATTTTCTAACCTGTTATGATCTGCGTGAGATGTATTGTGCTCGCTCCCATCCTGACTGGACCTGTTGAAAATTTTACAGAGGATGATGAGGAACCCTGCACCCCTTACCTTGGAGCTTGCCTAGATGACACTCGCGACCTGGACCCCTGGGTAGGTTCAGGCAGCTGCTGAGGATGAATACCATGCTTAGTGTAGATAGCTTAGAGTCTTACTTGTCTTTCTCATTGATACATTATTGTATATATTGGGAGTTGTTTCATTTGGATATTTGTGGAGATGTTATCATAGACATTTAGTCTTTATCTGGATTGTACCTCTGTGGATTTCTTCTGTTCATATCTATCTATCTTTATCGTATTCTACCTTAGATGTGATTGAGACTGTATTGCTATGTCACCTCCATTCGGAGGGCATATACTGTACAGGTACCTTATATATTGTTAGATGATTGACCTAGGACAACGTTCTACCGCCGACACTGCGGCGTAGGCTGGGCGCTGTTACGTACTCGTACCCTCACAGTGGGTGCGGGTCGTGACACGTTTTTAGTGGTGGCCCATGCAGGTCGAGTTTATGTAGTGGTATTCGAACTAGAATGTCACTGCAGCTTGCAGTAGGATTAGGATATTTTGAGGTACTCAATCACACTAGGAAAACTCTTAATCAGATTCCTTTATCTAAATTGTTGCTTATTGACTTCCCTTGAATATAAACTGTCCTCCTTTGAATTTTCGCTTCATTCTCAGAAATTGTTTCTTGTTTTAATCTGTCTTCATGATGGTTATGAAGACACGATCTCATCGCTTCGGTTCGGTGGATACTATCGAGAGGCTGGCCACCTCTCGTCCTGTTCATCAGGGCCTCGAGACCGCAGCTCCTGTTGTGCCGACTCAGGTTGGCGTTTCTGCTACATTGGAGGTGCATCTCTGTCTGTACAGAGACTTTCTTCCGTCATTCCCGATTTCTCTCAGCAGCATCGGTTCATGCAGCATCAGCAGCATACCAGGGAAAACCAGCAGGGGCGAAGCTATCGTCAGGACAGTCGATGATGCACAGACCATTGGAGATCTTGCTGCAAGTTCTGTTCTTCTCGATTCCATTCTCGCAATTGTCTTTTGTAACTACCTTGAAATCCGATTCCATCTGTTCCTTGTTGATTGATTTATTTTGTCATGTTGCTATTTTGTTATGTTTGTTTTTTTTCTTCCGAAAAAATCATATGGGCTAGGTCACCTCAGTTATGGGATCTAGAATCTTCGATAGTCGTGTTAGATGGCATAGTGAGGACATATAATCAGATTTTGGGACGTATTTCTCGGGTGTAGGAATTTAAGGTTTTCGTCGTCGCATGCGGCAATGCAGAAATTTTAAATACCATGAACTTAGAGGTATGTACCTTAGTCAAGGACTCTGTGATTATCGTAGCCTTGCTCACTAGCATGACAAAGACTCTGAGTAACATGATTTTGGACAGACACATATGATTATCAGATTGTATCTTGAAGGTTTTTGAACATCATACCCTTCTGTTGTTGTTAATAACTTAGGAGTAGGGATATTTAGTTTTGTAGAGATTATTTTTTTGAAAAACTGATATTTACATTTTTGAAAAACTGATATTTTTTTGAATATCAAATTGTATCTTGAAGGTTTTTGAACATCATACCCCTCTGTGAATATCAGTTTTTCTTGTCTTCGGTCATTTTTTCTTCTTCTTTTCAATCGTCTGAAGATTACAAAAACTGATACCTCACTTCAATAACGGATACTTGCACTTTTTCTATCTTTATCAACTTATATGATATTTTTGAAACTCCTTTGATATTTGTGGGGATATAGTTGGAATAATTTTGAAGACTTGCGATGGCAAGACAGCAGCGCATTGTCGTTACATATTTGAATTATCGAGACTGCGGATTCACTGCAGCCAGCAGCGCACTGGCGTGGCATGACCCCTAAGTTGAAATAATTTGGGGTAAGCGTGAGTATCGAATATCATTAAAACTATGTCTTGATTGTCCTATTTCATCTTTGAGTTATTATGTCAATATTGGATAGAGTGATAAGGTATTTGATATCGTATCCTTACTTGAGTCGTGGAACCAAGAGTTGATTGCAGCCAGAAGTACACTGGCGAGGCATAAATTCGTGGTAAAGTGACTTTGGATAGGCTTCGATTATCGAATACCATAAATGATATATCTTTATTTTCACATGACTATTAGCTCTCCTAAATTGATTTGATGTCTTGTTTCGTATTGCCATCTTCTCCTAAATTGGTAATTCCTCCATCATTTCTTATATTTTATATTCGTGAATCGTCATTTAATTTCCTTCTTCCTAGTAATCATTTAGAATTGATTACAATATTCCACTAGATTCATAATCGCACCTAGAATATGATTCTATGATCATGCCTATATAATCGAATCATGCTAAAACAATTATGTTTTAAATCGTCCTTAACGACTCTTGATCACGACTAGACCATTTTGAAATGTATTTCGATCATGTCAGTTCACCCCTCATTCCAGACTTATGCCCAAATAAATGTTGCCCAAATAGTTAATCGAGATAATTAATCGTACCAAACCATTTCAATCTTGATTGTTCTCAAAGCATTTTGGTCGTCGACTAGACGTTTTGACCCCAAAAAAATTGATCATGCCAAATCACAATTTTCTTTTGTTTATTATTATTTTTCTTTCCTTTCCCTTTTTACTATTTTTTATTCTATTCACAAGTACGCGAGACCAATTTGATCATAGCATCCTCTTGATTATATTAATCGTCGTTCTTAATAATATCGAATGAAGTTTTCGTTTCTTAATTAATTTTTAGTCGTATCGTGCCCTTTGAAATTTCGAGGACGAAATTTTTTTAGGTGGATAGATTTGTAAACCACCATTCTGAAATATTTAAATTTTAATTTATTTTAATTTATTTTTGTTTATTTAAGATTTTATAGTGTGTTAGAAATGAATTTTCTTTGGATTTGTATAAAACAAATACATAAGTATTTTTATCAAATAAATATTTAAGGAGGACTGTTGCTAAATTAATTCATTAGGATTTTTGGATTTATGGAAAACATATGGTCTATCACCAAGTGATAACTTTTAAGATTGAAATTTATAGAAATATGTTTTAACTAGTATTTAATTATATTTTAAACTATTATTGGATTAGGATTTGAACATATACATAAATTAATTTATTTGATAATATCAAACAAAGGTTTAAATAATATTGTAAATCATTTATTGGTGTAGGGTTGAATTCATGCAATATAAACAGAATAATATTTGTATAGCAATCGTATATGGTTCATGATTAGATTACTTCGTATTCAAATCCTATTCAAGATTATGCGCAGAATTATCCAATAGAATTTAAATCGCTTAATAATACTAAGTTTTACGTAATTGATATTATTGAATATGCACTTTAGATATTATTATGTTTAAATGATAACGATTAGATTGGATTCGTTTATCTACTTTGGATTTTATTAGGTGAATGTTGGATTAATAGGTTATTATTGACTAGGGAGTTTTGATTTTAAATTTATCAAATTGATTTAAATAAAAACTGGGGACTATCTACTCGACCAAGCTCTTATCCATTTTCTCTTCCAACACAAATAGTTGTTCTCTCAGCTCAAAACATTTGAGCCTAACCTCTCGACCTAAATATAAGCCAAACCCGGCCGACGCAGACCTATCAAAACCCTAAACCTAATACCTTTCCACCTTATCATTTCGTTATATAAGTAGAAACTTTTCCTGCAAATTGTAAATATCCACGCCACAAACTCTTCTCACCCCATCTTCTGTAGATCACAACTTCCTTTCCCTCTCCTTATAAACAAACCAAGGGGATCACCATGGTCGACCTTCAAACACCTTCCATGCCCCGCCTCCTTGTATGACCATTGCCGAAGGGCATCGTACGAGTTCTTGTCGAGCATTCCCTGCGGATGTGCACGAGTCGAGCGAAGCCATCGTAGACCCCTACTCCTACTCCCTGAGTAGCCCGACCCGCCATTGACAACTGCCACGAGACCATCGACCCCACGCCTCCTTCTCGGAGTCACTCTCCGTCGTGCTCGAGGACGCCCGTCGTCGACCGCGCGTGCAAGTCTCAGCCTCCCGTCGCACCGACAACTCCAGCAGCCGTACCTCCACCAGCGCACGATGATGCCAACCGTCGTGTCTCATTAACGAGGCCTGCATGAGCTCCCTAGACGTCGCATCGTGTGCCGTAGTCATCTCGACCGTCGAAGTTGGTCCTCCTCTTGATCCCACCGCCTCCTCCGCGCGCAGAAGCTCGGGCACCACGAGTGGCTCCCAGCCCGAGCCGTCTCGTCGAAACTGTTTTCCGCACGTCGTCGCCCAGACCATCCTTCGACCGTGTGCGCCCTGGACTGGTGGAGCACTGCCGATCTCGTGCTACTCCGGGCACCGCAGTGATCGTGCCGGCGCCGCACCCATCGCTGTCCGCGGTGCTCGACTCTGGTAGCATCGGCTCTGCCGGTGATCCTACTGTAAGCCTCTCGATCGTCCCCCTCTCTTCTCGACTTCCTTCCCTGTTGGTTTGGGTCATTTGTGTATTTGGTTTTGTTTTGTTAATCTTTACATGAATGAGGAGGAGAGCTGTAGACAGTTTTCAACTTCTTGTTTAAATGCCTCTGTTGGGAAACGAGAAAAAGAGAGTAATTAATGTTTTATGGCTTTTTTATTATATTCATTATTTTGTATATTAGTTATAATATCAGTACATTGTATATAGGTAGTATAGTAATTGATTATTATTGTAGTAGTATCTGCTAATATTATTTTAATTATTACTATTATTATTGTTGTTATTATTAGGTATTAAATGAATACTAATTTCAGACGCATGAGTTATTATGAGTTTATTTTGATTATTACTAATACTACTGGACATGTTGAGGTATATTTTTATGTACAAGTATTTCAAAATAGTATACATAATATACTTTGGAAAGGTGTAGTAGTATTTCTAAGTTATATTATTATCGGTATTTTAATTATGATTCTCGGCTTAGAAAATATTGTTATACTATTACTAGCTATTTTACAAACATGGTTTTGACCTAACATTTTATATTTGACAAATTAAGTTTTATCTTTAAATGACTATTTAGATTTTTCAAGTATTTGTTTAAAATATTTTTGACTAGCAAATATAGTTCTCTAGCATTATAAGTATTTACTAAATTTATATCTTAATGGATTCTACTCAATAGCGTTATAAATAAATATTTCTTAAAAAGAGTTAGTACCTATTAGGTTACAAATATTTTCCTAATACATATATATAATACTTGTGGAATTTTAAAATGGCATAAAATACTTTCTAAAGTTATGGTTCGACTAAGGCATTAATTTCTCTTAAAATCATATTCCTTAGATTAGAAATCTAGATCATGGCTAATCGTGTTCATTTATTTTCTTTGCCACTTTGGGACATCTTCGTTTCTACTCGAGACAAACGAACTACTCTGGACCCAACGGGAGTATCGGTTTTACCAGCGCAGGACCCCAGGCAAGTACACTTTCTGATTGCTTTCGATTCATAGTAGTCTTTCCATTTCATGTTTATACATATGTCATGCTGCTTGTTGACACGCTCGTCACACGAAGATTAGTATCATGGATTTATTGTACTTCTTGACTGTCATTTACATGGTTACCATACTTGCGACTTGATTCCATGAGTACTAGCTGGGCGGGTAAAATATCTTAGTAGACATGTGGACTACCCAAAAATATCTCCAAAATGTCTATTCTTGACTGGTAGCAGCTGCACACGACACGTGAAGGGTGCCGACTTTACCCCTTAGCCGTTCACATGTCGAACAGGATATTTCAAAACAGCATAGATAGTTGTCTTTTGCCTATTTTGTCTTGTTTATTCGCATCTTGCCATGACATCAGTTACTTTCTAGTTTCGTTTCACATATGCTATTTTCATGTCTTGTGAATTCTATTGTGTTTTCGACTTGTCGTTGGTTTGTATGATTATTCCATTCCTAACTAAAAACCAACATTTTTCAGGTTAGCCGTGGCTTCTCTTAGCATTAGGGGATACGGGTGTACATTGCAGGCCAGACCTAGAGATTAGATAGATGTTGTAGTCATTTTCAATATATACAAGAATCTTATACTTTTCTTTGAATATAAATCTTGTAAATGTTGTAATTAATTTAGCAATATGAATGAGCAACAGAGATCCTTATTTATGAGCATTTATTTATTGTGGGCTTGACAGCGTACTACCGCCAATAATGCGGCGTAGGCTGGCTTGGACACACACTCGTATCCCGAAAAGCGGGCACGGGTCGTGACACCAGAGTTAAATTAGATCCTGCCAAAAATGACCCCATGCAGTTCAGGGGTCAGGTCCCAGTTTCATTTGCCTCCGCACAGCTAGATCAGTAAACGACGATAGATGGTATTGGCGCTTCATCGATGGTAACCATATCCTTTAGTTATTTAACCTGACCACCAGAGGGTCTTCTAGACATATCGTCTCTTCGTCCTCAAATCCCAGGCTGTCACCAAACTAGACGTACGGTCTCTTGAAGCTCCGCGCCCCTCCGAGCATGAACTTCTCATCATTCATCATTTGCTTCAAGAACATTTTGTCCTGTTCAAGCATAGCGATCACCCGCACCGAAGGCTGGTCAAGGCTGATCTTCACCTGAGCATTTTTGACCATTGCGGTGACGAGGCTTGAATCCAGAGCATGGCGGGCGGAGCCGAGAGGAATCCCACCAAGAGCTGGGACAACCATGTCAACTAGTAAAGACAGAAAATGTCAGACTTAGAATCTACAGAAAAAAGAGCTAAGTGCTGGAGAAATTCTATGTGCTCTTATGTTATGCGCCCAAAGGGCCCGTGGACGCATAAGCATCTTCAAAGCACATGCTCTATGTGGGTGCATGACACAACAAAGTGTGTGGGTGCATGCATCTGTGAGCGCATAAGAGTGCTCACAAAAGAGGAGTGTTTGCTTTGGGCGCATATCGATGGTTATGCGCCCAAGCAGAGAAAAGTCAGAGCGTCACAAATTAACGCTCGAGACTTCATTTTTGAGACATTGCCTCACCCAGGATGGGATCTTGAATCAGATGAGACGCTGCCGAAGGAGGAGAACTAGCTGATGCAGCCTTTTTTCCCTTCGCAGACTTTTTGGGAGTCGAAGCAGCCTTGGAAGACATGATTGCTTGAAAGAGAATAAAAGAAAAAACTCTTTGAAATTTTTGAAGAAAAAGAAGAGAGAATGAACTTTCTCTCTCCTCAAGGCCTATTTATAGGCACGAACGGGGACTTATGCGCCCACATAGCCTATGCGTCCACACGATCTATGCGCCCATATGGTCTATGTGCCTACGCAGAGACTCAGACTTTTACAGATTATGCACCTGCTATTTGCTGATGCAGACTACGCATAGACATCGCATAAAGAGCAGACCTTTTCAAATTTTGTTTCAAAACGAGTCTATCGTTTCAGATTTCCAAGGAAGATCTCAACAGCCATATTTCGACAGCCTGGCAAACATCTATGCGCCCAAAGCAGTTATACCCATCATGCGCCCATGAAGCTAGTGAAGATAGTTTTTCCCATGCTTCTTTCAAAGTATTCCGACACTCGTTCGAGTCTCAAAAACTTTGAAGGAGGTCTTATAGAAGCATGAAAAATAGAAGACTATGAACCCCACATGAAGAAGAATACTATACGCCCACATAACCAAAGGGGGGCTATGCGCCCACATGATCGAAGAGGGACTATGCGCCCACATGATCGAAGAGGGGCTATGCGTCCACATTGCAAATCAACCATGCACCCAAGTATGGGCACATAAACTTACTCCCACACTATGTGCCCAAGGCAGCAGATCCCTACGACTCAGTCAACATCCACGATCAGTCGTGCACCGAAGCATGCAGCCACGTCAGTCTCCATGAGCAATCGTACACCGAAGCATACGGCGAAGTCAACCCCACGATCATCCAGTGTCCATGCGCCTACACTCTAGGCGCCCAAAGGGGTGTTATGCGCCCACAGTAAAATCAGTATATTTTCCACCTATGGGCGTATAACAGTCGTTTCAGTGCCAAACGACTATAAATAGAGGGCGTCCCCCTCTACAAAAACAGACAGAACGGAGAGCATTTCAAGAGCCAAATTGCTGCCCTTCTTGCCAGTGAGCCAAGATTTAGCAATTTTCTTAGGTTTTCTCCCACTTTTGTAAATCGGAGTGTCAACGGAGTAAAGGAGCAACTGCCGCTCGATCTCCATCGTCCCATTCCCCAGAATTATTTTTGTACTCGGGGATCCTCAGTGCAGGATCTCTCAGGCGTACTCGATTTGTGGTGCCTTGCGCCAATAAGAAAAGACAACGTTTCTTTTTCTTTTTTATGTGTGTCCACACTATCGTCCTCCGGCCTCCTCCTTCCGACCCCCTCCTCTACAGCCTCCCCGCTCCGCCCCCCTACAACCCTCCTGTCCGTCGACCCTCATCTCCACCCCCCTCCTCTACAACGAACAAATGCCCCCTCCTCCTTCTACATCGAGTAGACGCCCCCTCCTCTTACTCCGATCAGACCCTTTTCATCCGTCGAAAGTAAACCCTATCCCATATTGCTATTTTATTTAAGTTATTGTATTTGTGATTTGGGGGGGGGAGGGTAATATAAATTTAGATTTTGGTGTTGGATACGTATAGACAAGATACATTGAACTTGAACACTAAGCACATTATATATTAGTATCGAACACGATATAATGGACTTGGACACGAGCACGTTGGACTTGGACATTGGACTTGGACATGATACATTGGTCGACTTGGACACGAGCATATGTTGTTTACATGAATTTGGTATCGCTATTTTTGTAGTGAATAGGCATATGTTGTTTACATGAATTAGGTTCATGTATGTATTCCTTTTCTCCTAACATATACTTTATAGGAATGGTATGATACCGATTTTGATATCGATACTCATAGGAATGGTCTGATACCAATTTCGATATCGATACTCGTAGGAATGGTCTGATACCAATTTCGATATTGATACTCATAGGAATGGTTTGATACCGATTTTAATATTGAAACTCATAGGAATGCTATGATACCGATTTCAATATTGATAATTAGGCTAACTTCGATAATTAGGCCTAATGACGTTATGATACGTGATGTTTTAGGTTTTTCGTCCTGGCACACAATTGACCAACGAAAGACTTCGAGCACTAGCTATCGTACCAAGCAAGAGGGCGAAATGTTGGGATGGATATACCATCAATGGCTTCAAATTTAGAACCACTGATAAGCCTATCAATCACTCATTTGTCAATGAGGAGGCTAATTACACAAAGAATTCTGGAGTTTGTGTAAGGGGTTAATCTATGATGCTGATCCAGAATTTGACTATTACGATGTTCTAAGCGATATTGTAGAGCTGGATTACTCTTGTGATATCAAAATCGTGCGAGTTATCCTTGTCGACAACGCACTACTCGTGATTGGTGGACTGTATGCAAAACTAAAGCAAAAAAAATACATATAATATTAGAGATCAAGCATACCAGTAGGATGAGGTAGTCATGTCTCAACCAACATATATGAGTTTAGCCGGCGTTGACGACATGGAGGTTGACGTTACTGTAGAGGATGATATAGTTGACGAAGAGCTTGACATAGAGGACTTACCTCATGTATAGGAGGAGTCTAAAATGGACGTATCGGATGAGGAGGAAGAATTTGAAGATGAAGGTGAAAGTGGAAGTGATAGTGAAAATGAAGAAGATTCGGATTACAAAGAAGATAAAGAAGATTAGTACGTATTACCTACTTATGAGTATCATCACACCATTTTTTATTTCTATCAGATTGGCATTAATTACTTGTATCAACACATCTTTTTTTAATTTCTATTAGATTTGCATTGATTATTTGTATCATCATACCATTCTTTTATCTCTTTCAGATTTGCATATGGCTGGTCGAGGCCATACACGACGTCAAGGATGTTCAGCTCACCCTCCTGCTCCTTCAAATACTCTAGCTGCAAAGCGCAGAGGAGTTAGCGAAGACGATTTGGTTGATGAGGAGGATGGCTTGTCTCTGCCGTTCACTCGTTCATCGGTCGGCGGAGCTAGCCCTGATATTCCTTCAATATCTACTCCTACCGGTGCTGGTGCCCCGTCTTCTACGCTGGAGACTACACCTGTCGCTCCTACTGGAGCTAACCAATATCCTAGGCCTTTTGATGGACCGTAGAGTATACATACGTCAACCAGGATTTACAGATCCTCCTACTCTACCTAGAGCGGCCAGCCAACATCACTCTTCCAGAGCTGTGGGCCGATGGAGCGACGTAAGTATATAATTGTTATTATACACATTTATTCATACTTTCTTTATTTTATAATGGTACATTATTTTGTTAATTCTAGGTTTTTTTCGCTCCAGGCTGGTAGAGATTTGGACGACTTGATGCGTCGTCAATTCCATGGTCCTCTATCAGAACTTTGGGGACATCCAACTTGATAGATGATTCATTTGGCTCGAGAAGCTTAGGGTATGCCTAAACAATACCGTCATTGTTTACAATATTTCTTAAATATTTGCTCATTTATTTTTATTTGTTCTTATTTGCAGAAGTTGTACTGGTGGCCGGCGCACAGAGATCAGGCGATCCGGAAGTGCTACAAGTCCATCGCCAGCAAGAGGTTGAGGGATATGGTCAACGATCAGAAGGCGTTGGCTTTACTAAATATTGCTCTTCGCAAGGAGTGGTTGAAGGAGAAATTCTGGGAGGCGATGAAGAAGAAGATGGACACTCTGGCCTATAAGGCCAAGTGTGAGAAGGCAAAGGCTGCCCGTGCTAAGGGTGGTCACCACACAGGTGGATCCATCCCAATTTCAGAGCATTATCGACGGCTGGTGAGTATTCTTATTTGTTATTTCTTCAATTATTTAAATTTAATGTTTAGTTATAAATTGATGTTTAATTATTACAGTACGAGAAGGTCGCTAGGGCAGACAGAGACCCGAACGTCATCGACTTTCCTAAAGTTTTCGAGCATACCCATAAGCGAAAGAAGGATGGGAAGCTCGTAGATAATCGGGCGACCAAAGCCTATGTAAGTTTTCCGAGTCCTATATCTAATTTCATTTCTTCTTTGTCTTTACATACTTAACTATATTTAGTTTACCTAAATAGTTAGTCCGAACTCTAATATGAATATTAATACTAAATCATAACCCTAAGTAGCATTATAAATCAAAGAAAAATTTAAGAGACGTATGAGAACATAACCATAATAATACTTAATAGTAACTAAAATATGAATATTAACTCTAAATCTATTAACTTATATAAATATAGGAGACATATGAGACTTTAGAGAGTCGAGTCGGTGAGGAAGAGACTACCGATGGGGGAGCTGGGACTAGTCAGCCACCTGACGCCGGCTGTGAGGAACGAATTGTGGATACAAGCCGTCGGTAGAGGGAAAAGGGGGCAGCATGTATGGTACAGATCGTTGGCATCCCAGTCGTCCGTTTATTCCAGAGCTCCTATATTTCCACCACCTCCACCTGTAGATGCACATACCGACGATACTGTCGACACTTACACTTTACGGCAGATTACACAGATTTTGGTAGACCTACAGGGTCAGGTGACCCAGATGACTGGAGTTCTAAGCACAGCAGGTCTGATTCCTACTGCCACTGCACCGGCTCCTGCGTCGGCTTCAGCGCCTTCGGCAACGGCTCCTCCTCCAACCACAACACCTACTACATCGGCTCCTCCGACAACCACAGCACCTCTTGTCATGCCGTCGACTCTTGTAGATGTCCAGGACGTACAACGGATCGTCACTATGGTCCTGGGGTAGTTATATACATGCGGACGACCGACTATGCCTCCGCCACCTCCTCCACCATCAGTTTGATTTTTGTTTGATTATTGGTTGTATTTGATCGATGAGTTTGTATGAACTTTAGGGAGTTTGTATTTGATTGATGAGTTTATGTATTATTGAAAAAATTTGTGTAAATGTACTATATTGCAACTTCTTGACGAGTTTGTATGCATTTGAGTTGTTTGGATATTTATTGGAGTTCAATTTAATGTATATATTGGTGCTTGGGTTAATTTTTGTATATATTGGTGTTATATTTAATGTATATCATTTGACTGTCATGTATATATATATTGACAGGTTTGAGCAAAGCTGGAATAATTTAGTCTGGCAATAATGAGAAGCTTAGCGAATAACCAGCGACGGAATAGCGACGGAAACCTAAAAAATTTGTAGACTAGCAACGGACTACCGACGGAATAGCGACGAATTCCTGTACGATAGCGACGAACTAGCGACGAAAATTATAAAACCCCTCAAAACTTAAAGGAACATTTAAATTTATTTATTTTTTGGATTTTATTTAATTCTAATTTATTGTTATCTTATTTATATTATATAAAAGGACTATAGTCATTGTAGAGTTTGAATATGCAAGACGACTAGAAAGTATGGCATGCCTAGCGTAGTGGAGTGCTTTAACTTGCATGCTAGCTATGTTAGGAATGCCATGGCCATACAGTAATCTCTTGTATATTAACCATTCAAATTATGGCACAAGTTATATTTTATTTAATTAATTGGTTAAGAAAGCCTTTATGACTTTTTAGGAGATCCGCTTGCACCAAACCTTCCCAAACCTCTTCCAAGCCAAACCCAACCCTATGTAGGCACGTTGGGCATTAATAAATATTAATAATTATATATATTTGTATTTAATTCAGATTTAGATTGTATTTCATAGATAGAATTAATTAGTTCTATATTAGGAAAGACCATTTTAAATCCTCAATCCAATCAATTAGCCAACTCACCAAACAACCAAATCATGCCAAGTGGACCCCCACCATAGATTATTCGGCCAAGCAAAACCCCCCTATGGCCGAACACCTCATAGGAATAGGTTTCCCATACCTTTTCATGCATGCAACCCAATAAAGCCCATATATATACATCAACTTAGCCCAAACCCTAACCCTAACTTAATTCTTCCATTTTTTCCATCTCCATAGCCGACCACCCCTCTCCCTCTCCATATTTTCTGCAGCACCTTTCCCCCATAGCCTCCATACATCATCTCCTCCATTGCACATCTCTCCATCCTTCACAAAAACTAATCTCCTCCACTATATATCCACCCAATCCCTCAAAACAAACCCTAAAAACTCCATCCAACCATCTATAGCCATTGCCAACCCTTCGATACTCACCAAAAGAGGATTAGCAAGCAAGGATAGCGAGAAAGGTTGGAGCTTTGGCGAGGAGAAGTCGTCACAAACTCTCTAGCAAGGACCTTTGGTAAGAAATCCTAATCTTTCCATCTCAAACCCTCACTACAATTCTGTAGAAAATATGTTATTAAATCTGTAGAAATTATATTTGTTGGCTTTTGTTAAGTATAATCATCCATAAAGGTTTCATAAAATATAGGCATAATATTCATGTTTCGGTAGGATCAAAATTAACCCCATTGTGAAGGTACTATGAGTTATTGGTGCCTATTCTCGAAACTGAATTTTATGTGTGTTCATATACATAAATTAGCATTTTTAGTATTTTTCCACAATTTTAGCAACTCAAATCTGGTCGAGAAAATTTTAGGTCAAAACTAGCTAATTTCGGGTAACCGGCTGACCTAGAATGTCCCAAACTTTTAGTATAACTCAACCCTTGTACCTCTGTTATGATTCTATGAAATAAGGTATTTTATTGCTGTTTAAAATATATTTTTGGTTATTTTAGCAATTTTGAGTCATTAACTATGTTTTGGACGAGTTTCGGGTAGACTAGCTGACTTAGTAATCAATTAGTGACTCGTGAACTCCCACTTTCTTTTTAGATCTTTTGATGTCCCTTAACGTGACTTTGTTATTCGGAGTGTAATACTAGCTGTTACCTTCCAACAAAATTCATATGCAAGACCTAGACGAGCCCACCTTCAAGTAGACACATCATGTCCCACTCAAACATTATTCGGAGTGTAACACGTTCCCTTGTACTCTATTTTCATGATACGACCTTCAGGTAATAAGGGCTAACTATCATCCTTACCGTAATACCGATGAACACTCTGACTTCAATTAGAGACCGAACCTTGACTAAATTCTTTCGACCCAATATACGGTGGTGACCTACTCGAAGTCCATTACGCACATGTCACTAGTGTGCCACTCAATTGAGTTCTCATGTGCTACTTATACACAAAAGTCACAAAAGGCATAGTTTTGGGCTTAAGGAACCTATTTAACCAACCCAACCGGAAATTAGCCCAACCACTTGTGTTGGAACCTAATCTTCGATTTCCATAAACTTAATAGGAATGGTCTAGGTGGGTTTTTATGGATCTTGTCCAGCTAATATAGATTCAAACCAAGATTCGTTCAATAAAAGATCGATGACCATTTGGGAATCCATTAAGACCCGGTTAAATCCATCCAAGCCTATCGCCATATTTGGACTATAAAACCAAACTTGATGTAATAGGCCCTTACCCCTATTATGTAGGCCCCACCTCTTGGCTCCCTAATTCTCCTTCCATAAATTTCATAACCATATCGCTTGGTATCCCATGTTATACAATGAATGGAATCCCATTGTAATAACATGTTTCCGGTTGTACTTGACTAAGACCTCCTATATTGCCTGGATGAAACACGGACAATATGTCAGCAAATGTTAAATGAGTAATACTAGGGCTTCCCATAAAGTCCATGACTACAACCAGAAGTACCTCATATCCTCGTACACCACTAGGAGGTTGTCACTTAGAAGTCCCATTACTTTGCTTCCCCGATTAACCAATTTTCGTAAGTTGCGTAGAACCTTGAACTTAGTGTACTCCACCTTTTTAAATAGGATGCCCTTTGTAGACTGTTCTTCTATCTGATGGGACATTGCGATGTGGTGACCGTATTTATGTTCCTAATGGAGAGTTACGGCAGGAGTTAATGGCAGAAGCACATAGTTTGACCTACTCTATTCATCCCGGAGGAACTAAGATGTACCGGGACTTACGACAGTATTATTGGTGGCACGCAATGAAGCGAGAGATAGCTCGTTTCGTGGCCAAGTGTTTGGTATGCCAACAAGTGAAGGTCGAACACCAGAGGACGGCCGGATTATTGCAGCCACTGTCTATTTCTGAGTGGAAGTGGGAGCACATTACAATGGACTTCGTCACAAGATTTCCTCGGAGTCCTAGCGGACGAGATACGGTATGGGTGATTGTTGATTAGACTTACCAAATCAGCCCACTTCGTACCTTTTAGAGTGGGACAATCCATAGAAGTCTTGGCGGATATATACATGAAGTAAATAGTGGAGCTGTACGGTGTACCAGTTAGTATCGTGTCGGATCGTGACTCGAGGTTCACTTCGCACTTTTGGAGGAGTATACAAAAAAGTTTGGGTACGCGCTTCAAGTTCAGCACGTCGTACCATCCACAGACAGACAGCCAGTCAGAGCGAACGATTTAGACGCTAGAGGATATGCTGAGAGCGTGTATGCTTGACTTTGGCGGATCATGGGAAGATCACCTTC
The DNA here is from genome assembly GCA_029216955.1 of Iris pallida. NCBI lineage: Eukaryota > Viridiplantae > Streptophyta > Magnoliopsida > Asparagales > Iridaceae > Iris > Iris pallida. Next base: position 58,315,493 of record JANAVB010003400.1, read on the forward strand.
ACCTTGTGGAGTTTTCTTACAACAATAGCTATCAAACAAGCATTCAGATGGCTCTATTTGAAGCATTGTATGGTAGGAAGTGTCGATCTCTTGTCTGCTAGGAGCGACATTGGAGAGCGACAGCTATTGGGTCCCGAGTTGGTTTTGAGCACTGTGGAGAAGGTTAAGAAGATACAGGACCACCTGCGAGTAGCGCAGGATCGACAGAAGTAGTGGGCAGATAATCGTCGTCGACCCTTGGAGTTTAAGGAAGGCGACCATGTATTCTTGAAGATATCTCCCACTAGAGACACGATTCGATTCGGAGGACGTGGCAAGTTGAGTCCAAGATACATTGGCCCTTTCGATGTCTTGGAACGGGTTGGAGAGGTGGCCTACAGATTGGCATTACCACCGTCATTAGAGGGAGTATATGACGTTTTCCATGTGTAGCAGCTGAGACGATACGTGGCAGACAGCAGTCACGTGCTCGATCCCTCCGAAATCACAGTTGGGCCGAGTTTGTCGTATCAAGAGCAACCAGTAGGCATCCTTGATCGTCGAGTGAAGGTGTTGCAGAATCAATCTATACCATTGGTTCGCGTGGCATGGAAGCATCACTCGCCGGGAGAGTCTACTCGGGAGCGCGAGGACGATATCCGAAATCACTACCCATAATTGTTTGACAACCAAGGTATGTCCTGCATATGTTAGTTCTTTATAGTTCCTTGCATTGCATTGCACTGTATTCGACCCCCTACCTTAGTTTAATTTCGAGGACGAATTTTTTTTAAGTTGGGTAGGATGTAAAACCCCTCAAAACTTAAAGGAACATTTAAAAAAAATTGGATTTTATTTAATTCTAATTTATTGTTATCTTATTTATATTATATAAAAGGACTATAGTCATAGTTGAGTTTGAATATGCAAAACGACTAGAAAGTATGGCATGCCTAGCGTAGTCGGGTGCTTTAACTGGCATGCTAGCCATGTTAGGAATGCCATGGTCATACAGTAATCTCTTGTATGTTAACCATTCAAATTATGGCACAGGTTATATTTTACTTAATTAATTAGTTAAGAAAGCCTTTATGACTTTTTATGAGACCCGGTTGCACCAAACCTTCCCAAACCTCTTCCAAGCCAAACCCAATCCTATATAGACATGTTGGGCATTAATAAATATTAATAATTAGATATATTTGTATTTAATTCAGATTTGGATTGTATTTCATAGATAGAATTAATTAGTTCTATATTAGGAAAGACCTTTTTAAATCTTCAATCCAATCAATTAGCCAACTCACCAAACAACCAAATCATGCCAAGTGGACCCCCACCATAGATTATTAGGCCAAGCAAACCCCCACATGGCCGAACACCTCATAGGAATAGGTTTCCCACTCCTTTTCATACATGCAACCCAATAAAGCCCATATATATACATCAACTTAGCCCAAACCCTAACCCTAACTTAATTATTCCTTTCTTTCCATCTCCATAGCCGACCACCCCTCTCCCTCTCTATATTTTCGGCAGCACCTTTTCCCCCATAACCTCCATACATCATCTCCTCCATTGCACATCTCTCCATCCTTCACAAAAACTCATCTCCTCCACCATACATCCACCAAACCCCTCAAAATAAACCCTAAAAACTCCATCCAACCATCTATTGCCATTGCCAACCCTTCCATACTCACCAAAAGAGGATTAGCAAGCAAGGATAGCGAGAAAGGTTGGAGCTTTGGCGAGGAGAAGTCGTCACAACCTCTCTAGCAAGGACCTTTGGTAAGAAATCCTAATCTTTTCATCTCAAACCCTCACTACAATTATGTAGAAAATATGTCATTAAATTTGTAGAAATTATATTTTGATGGCTTTTTTAAGTATAATCATCCATAAAGGTTTCATGAAATATAGGCGTAATATTCGTGTTTCGGTAGGATCAAAATTAACCCCATTGTGAAGGAACTGAGTTATTGGTGCCTATTCTCGAAACTGAATTTTATGTGTGTTCATATACATAAATTAGGATTTTTAAGTATTTTCCACGATTTTAGCAACTCAAATCTGATTGAAATTTTTTTATGTTAAAACTAGCTAATTTCAGGTAACCGGCTGACCTAGAATGCCCCAAACTTTTAGTATAACTCAACCCTTGTACCTCTGTTATGATTCTGTGAAATAAGATACTTTATTGCTATTTAAAATATATTTTTGGTTATTTTAGCAATTTTGAGTCATTAACTATGTTCCGGACGAGTTTCGGGTAGACTAGCTGACTTAGTAATCAACTAGTCATGGATCTAAATGGTTCCACGAGAGGTTGAATATAATTTTAACACATTACTTTGACTAATTAAGTCGTAGCATAAGTTTCGTGAGTAGTGACTTAATCTAGTTAATTAATTATCTAGGAGCGTCGGGTTCCGAAGGCGTGGACGCGGGAGCGGCGTTTCATATTCACAGCGCAGAATCAGACAAGATACCTTATCACCTTACTCTATGATTTATATATTCTTATTTTCAGTTGTTATTTTCAGTATTTTTTATTTGTCGATATTATAAAACTGTGCGTCCAAGTCACATTGGGTGCAAGCGACTCTATCGGTCGTTTTTTTTTACTTTTGTTTATTTCTCTTGCATTGACTTAGTCTAGTGACCACCTATTGTTGATGAGGTATTGGCATATCTCATACGGCCTTGATACTTGCTTTACCATTGTTGTGAGTCACATGTAGGACACGTGCTCGCCTAGTCGGCTGGCCACCGATACGTATGAGGCGTGCGATGGATATGAGTAACTGCCAATAGAATTGCATGCTAATAGACTTGGCAGTACTAGAGATCTTATGAGTCATGGATGTGACCCTACTAGGCATTGGATGGGGAGAACAGTTCCTTAACGTATGGGCCACTTATGCACTTTCCTATTCCTGATACTGCTGGCCTCTGACATTCGAGGAATGTTATGCTTTGAGGTCCCTGGTATCCTGATAGGACCATACATGAGTTACCTGCACCTTGAGCCAGATGCCCATGCATTGAAGGTTTGTTCTTAACTGCATTTTTACCGTAGCACTGGTAAGCACCCTATTGCATGCATCCCCTTTTACTCTCTATTATATATCACATATTATATGTCATGTTCTTTATGTATCTTGTTACGTCCCTCTGAAGACCTGGTTATCTCTCCAGGTGTGTGCTTTGTGACTTTTGCAGGGGTTCTAGCCAAGGCTGTGCTCTTTTCTATTTCTTCGAGGATGACTGCTCTTGGTTCATCTTGCCATTTTATCGATCATTTTCTTGTATATTTTCTTTCATTTAAAATGGTTGGTAGTGGATTTGTCTCTGCCCAACTACACGTATAAGTGACATATTCTTGAGTTGATTGTAATATTATTCTCTATTGTTGTGGATGAGATTTAGTTATCATGGTTTACTGTATTTTACAGCTTATGTATACATACGGGGTTCCATACATTGGAGTATACTTCGTATGTATATAGCTGGCATGTCTACGTACTTAGTCCTATGTATTTTGGGACTGGGGCATTACAGAAATATCTGCCGCTAACGTTCTGTCTGATACCATAGGCGTATCAGATGAGCCAGCGACGAAAATTTTCGTCGCTAAGCTTCTAGAAAATTTGGGTTTTTGGCTCACAAAGTTACGGTATTCCGTCGCTAAGTTGCCTCCGTGTTTGTCGACGGTTTATTTTCGTTGCTAATCCGTCGATATATTAAGTCGGTATTTTCGTCGCTAAACCTTCGCTATGGTGACGGATTACCGACGTATTTGTCATAGCAATGTTATTGTTATCGATGTTCCATTTCGGTCCGTAATTCGTCGGTAAGTTACATTAGCGACGAAAATATCGTATTTAGCGATGGAAATTTTCGTCGCTAAATAGCAATATTTTGGTAGTGAATTGACAAAAACTATAAGTAACATCAAGCAATGAAATACATGATGGATAAGTAGAACTGAACAGTGGAAAAGTAGGAAAAATCATGTGAGCATGTCATGTAACAATGTACTGTAAGTAATCAGGAGTACAGTGTAATAAGTAATGTACTAATACTAGACAGTGCCTTGAGATATTAGTTTATTATGTGATCGTCTTGGGACTAGGATCAGGCTATCCATATGACCAGCTATGCACAAGAACATGCACAAGTAAACCTGAAAATCAGGCAGGCCATACATGGAAGCTATGCACAAGTACAAGTAAGGTCAGACTATACCCTACATGTGGCGAGGGTGAGCTATGCACAAGTAAGTAGGGGTATGATCACATAATCTCTAAATATCTCTCCATCCCTCGACTAGTTTAATGGATCCAACCATGGCACTTTACGACACAGAATTCTCTAAGAGGATAGCAAATTCCTTTAGGAATCAGTGTCCATACATACCAAAACAGTAATCAAGAACAAGTCATGTACCAGTATACCAAGATAACCAGGAATAACATCTCATGACGGGATCCAAGCTATACCAATTTATGTACTCTCATGTCAAGAATCAAGCGTAACACTACAAACTGATATCATAGCGACTATCAAGGTAATGAAAACTGTCAGAGAATATACTTGCTTCAATTTAGTTGGAGTCGACGTGCACGACACGAACGTGTTGACACAGAATTGATACGATGCTATGCTCCACAAGGTGGTCCCAAACGATGGCATAGGCGGTTCCATTGAGTCCAGAATAGTCCAATAGCCTAGTTTGGTATATAGAAGCCCAAAATCAGAGTTTGGCACGATAATCGAACCAAGAAACATGAAACGACTATAATAGTCGTGATTTGATTTCGAAGGGAAAAAGCGTATCTAATACATATAACTAATTTTGGAAATTATTTATATATATATATATATATATATATATATATATATATATATATATATATATATATATATATATATATATATATTTTATATATATATATATATATATATATATATATATATATATATATATATATATATATATATATATATATATATATGAAATCATTCTAGTACTGAAATCCCCAATTTGTCAAAACAATTTTGGTATATATATATATATATATATATATATATATATATATATATATATATATATATATATATATATATATATATATATATATATATATATAAAATAAAAAATAAAAAATAAATATATATATATATATATATATATATATATATATATATATATATATATATATATATATATATATATATATATATATATATATATATGAAATCATTCTAGTACTGAAATCCCCAATTTGTCAAAACAATTTTTGGCCAAAACTCAATAATAATATTTCAGAAATATTATCATATACTTCCAAATATTAATGCTATTAATAACAATAATCACAATAAAATATTAATAATAGAATGCATATACATTTATATACATATAATACATTTGTACACCATACTCAAATATATAGAAAATATGTACTCAAATATACATATGTATACAATAATATCCTTTATACAAATATTATATCCCAACAAGCCCATTTATATAAAATTATGTTCAGAAGTACATATTATTCATGTATATATTACTTATTTATATTTATACAAAATATTATGCATATACATATACTATTACATATATATATATATATATATATATAAATACAAAATATGCATAGGCTAAAAGCCCATCCCAGCAAACTAAGCTCAGCCCAAACAAATATACCATTTTAGAGATATTAACTATATATTTATTTTTAAAACATTATATAATAATTCAACTATTTTACTAATAAATATAATATTAATAATAGTAATAATTATTGGTAATTAATGGCCATACATCGGTTCAGCTTGTGCTGATTCATTCCTAAATCCCTAACTACAAAAGCAATCAGAGAGAAAGGGGAGAGCTGTCTCCATAACTTCCAAAACCTAAATCCCTAATTAAGGGATTGCTGCTCTCTCTCTCTATTCTCATAACAAACAAAAGAGAGGGAAGAGAGACAGAGGTCGAGAAGAGGGGAAAGCACACCACGGGGGGTCCTGGTTGTCGAGGCAGCGCACGTAGGTCTGGTGGTGCGGTCTCGATGACCGCTGGAGGAGAGGCGGCGACGTTGGGAAGGCAGATCTGGAGGTGGCGTCAAGCACGGAGGCGGCGGAAGGGTGTGCACGGATCTGGAGTTCGCACAAATAGAGGCAGTCGGATATCTAGGCGATAGAGAGAGCGTGCGCCAGGGCGGAGGTCCCAGGCGACGGTGGTGGCTAGGCCGGATCTGGCCGGGAACGGGTTTGGCGACAAAAGACTGGTGAGGGATCATTCTCTCTCACTATTTATTTTGGATGGATTTCTAGTGGCGTGTGAACGTTCTGGTGGCGGGGATGAAGCTGGTGGTGGTGTTTGGGGTCGGGTGTGCTGGTGGTGAGGGGAATGGTGATGGTGGTCGCAATAGTGTTTTGACGGCATTTGGCCTGTTGGTGGCGATGGCGTTGGGGTGGCATTGGAGAATCTGGGAAGTGACAGCGCGGTTGTGTGCTGGTGGTAGGGAACGGTGGCGGTGGTCGGGTTAGCACCGGTAGTGGTGTGAGGGAGGTAAGGGTGATGGCCAGGGGAAGAAGGCTGTGGAGGTGGCGGTCTGGTGTTTGGAGACGGGTCAGGAAGGCGGACGAGAGTAGACAGGGAGGCGACGGTGGTGTCGGGAAGCCAGAGAGGGGGAGGTCAGGTGGCCAGACTGGGAATGGAGTACAGGAAAGAGAGGAAGGAGAACACAGGAAGTGGCAGCTTCAGGAAATTTTAGGGATTAGAAATTTTTGTTATGATGTAAAATATTGGGAGTGTCCAATATTTATAAGGTAGAAAAGAAAACCCTAAAAGTTAAGTGTAAATGTAATAGAATTAGGGGAAAAAATAGTGGAACACTAACTCCTAACACTAATTGCTAACCATAACCTTTATTGCTATCCATTTAATTTAATTATTTAATATATGTTTACCTATTTTGGCAAGCATAAATTTACTTAAAACAATATTCATAATGTATGTATATATTCAAGAAAATGAGCTAAAATCTCTTCCCACATATAAAAGTAATTACTTACTATTTTATAGAAATTCAAGAAACGACAGGAATTTATTTAGGACAAAATCTTGTAAAATATAGTTTTCTCAAAACCAAGACCAAACAAGCACCGATAGCATAATATGATCGACACGCTTCATTATACGATTTCGAAGATTTAGGAAACTAGAAAATTTAAGATTTCCAAAAAAATCCAAAAATTCGGTAAATAAAGGCTACACTAGTGCCATGTTTATCGTATATTGATCATGAATTATCGTTATTGATATTGTTACATGTCTTGGGGAAGGGAAAATACCAAGTAGGTATGTGGTCACACTTAATTGATATCGTACATATCGTAAATAGTACACATATACCTCACATATGTCGTACCGTATTCTTAGATAATAGCCATATTCGGATGTGTTGTATTATCCCAGCCTGACCACATAATGAACATGGTATTTCAATTGCACATGGTTCTAGTCGTATTTATTATTGATCATGGTTGTTCTCATAGTTGTTCGTGTTGCAGGTTGCATCGCATGATATTGTCCCTTGTCACATGTCACGCCTCAGAACCAGAATACTAGAGAGCGGGGGACAGACTACAGCTAGCTACGTACATTGAAGTGTAACCTACCTCGATGTACGGTCACGGCTGTCTAGGTGCATGAGGGTTTAATTACAAGCTAACAGTCACTTATGGTCAAGAATAAGTCTAGCGTCTCAATCTCAAACAATTAAGTAAATGTAATAAGATGGTAGATCATCAGACATACAAAGTAAGACGTTCCCATACATTACATATTCAGATGATCATGAAGCTAGTCATACAAAATGCGAAGACTAGCAAGAGTTTAAGTCATACATGATCAACCCTAGGATTTGTCAATCATGTTACAGTTCTTAGGCAGACAGAAATATAAGTTTAACACGAGCTAACACTTGATCGGTGGCTAAACGCCTCAAAAGAATAATTTACAATAGAGTGAGAGAGCAAAATAAAACCCACTCGTTGTTAGGGTTGCGTCTAGTGTTCACCATCTGGCTGAAAGGCTAGAAGATCCTCGGGTGCTACTCTGAAATCTGGCCATACAAACCCAGCCGGGTCAGACCCAGAAAGAGCAAGTGCCACAATGGAGGCTTCACTTAAGAACTAAAACCAGCATATTAGCACATAAAGACATAATGATAACGAAAGACATGAATAAAAGGAAACATTGTGATGAACGATAAGATAACTAAAGGACTATTTCAGTAACCAAGTTACAACCCGTAAACCAAACAAGGACCGGGGTTGTAACCCTTCACCTGAACAGAACTTAGTCTCTAACCAATTATCGATAAAGTAAAGTATAACAGTAACGTGCTGAGATAACCATGTACTGGTCTTGCCTAGGCAAGACTAGACTAGACTCCATCCATCAATCACGGCCAAGCAATAATTACTGTCACGACCTGCACCCATTTTTTTTAAAACGGATACGAGACGTGTCCAAGCCAGCCTACGCTGCAGTGTCGGCGGTAGAACGCTGTCACGGCCATGAAGATCAAAATTACAAATAATGCTCATTCACATAATTAATTTAACTTACAATATTCACAAGTTTTATATTTACAGAAAAATATAAACTTGTACAAATATTTGAATGACTACAACTGCCACTATCTAGCTAGTCTCTAGGCTTTTTGTCTGCATTTACACCCGAACTCCCCATGCTAAGTGAATCCACGGCTAACTTGAAAAATATTAGTATCCAGTCAGGAATAGAACGAGCACAATTCACTGAATGCAATTTCAAATAAAGAAAATGACTATACAACAGAGGTTAGACATCAATTACATATTTTTGAAAATAAACAGGAAATACGGAAAACCAATAGCAAATAAATAGACACAAAATACTTTTCCCAACTGTTAGAAGTACCTTTGATATGTGATCAGCCTGGGACACTATACCACACGGTTTACGAGGTCTACTTGCATGAAAAATAAGCACTGTCTACGAGGTCTACTTGCAGAAAAATAAGCACTGTGTACGAGGTCTACTTGCAGAAAAATAAGTACTGTCTACGAGGTCTACTTGCAGAACAATAAGCACTGTCTACGAGGTCTACTACATGAAAATAAACACTGTCTACGGTCGGATCACACATCCTTGGTACTTCTCATTTCCGACTCAACAATTTATAATAGAATATAAAAATCACATAACCAATGGCCAATCAATAAAATATAGTAAAAATCAATATCGAAATGCAGACAATAAACTGTACTGCCTGTGGTCCTGTGCTGGTGTAACCGATAATCTGAACCACTCAGAATGCCACAATAGTCAAAACTCATACAACAGTCCCCGAAAGCTGAAATAAACATTACCAATGTTCTTAGAATAGTCAAAATATCTAGGATCGCCTGTCCTTAAGTCCAATTCTGGACACAGGGGCAAAACGGTAATTTCGGGTCAAAACGGTGTCCGCCGTTGGACCTGCTTTGCACCGAAAAGCGTGCCAGAGTCAACGGTCTCTAAAGTCGTCAAACTAAATGTCTACGGATCCAATTTTCTAATACGAACCCAATCGTATGTCCAGAGTTGGATTCCGACAGGCCGTGCACAAAATCGCCCGTTGAATCGGACCGTGGGGCCCGCAAAACGGCGATTCGATCGACTGTCTCAGAATTGGACCAAACTTGGCATACAGGACCAGAAAAATGATACGGTCCTGCTGGCGAAAGTTTTATCTCGATCTGACGAGCATGTACAAAGTAATTTGAAAATTTGCACAGAGACCGATACGGTGAATTTCGACGGATACGCATCAAATTCATCGCGCACACGCGACCGATTTGAATTCCGTCAAAGCCCACACGACCACGAAGTCCGTTACGCACCTTTCGATGCTTTCGGTTCGCGACCACGTTGCCCGGATTGGCGGGACGCACGTCGTATCGTAGAATTTTTCAATATTTTTAATATTTCGAAAACGGGGTTTTCGTCAATTTGGGAATCCGATTTCTCGACGCACGGTCGACAAAATCCGATTCTACAAAAAGGGATTCTAAGCCCTATAGGTTGTCTAGGCCTGTCTTCAAATAGTTTTGGAAAACTCCTAATGTCCTGGTCATAATCTATCTTCCAAAACAGGGTTTTCAACTATGGGACTGTTCTGCTTTGAACAGATTTTCGATAATTTTCGACTCAATTTCTCTCGAGTCTCGGATCAATAGAAATCAAACTATTTAACAGGGATTTAAGAGGATGAATCGTTACCCCGAAGTAGCCCTACAACCTGCGCATGCTGTCTCTGCTCTGCTCGGTGCTGCGCGGGTTTTGGCGGCCCTTGTCGGCGCTCCGGCTCTCGTCCGGTGGTCGTGGTTGGCGGCGTGACGGCGCACCAGGTCGGGGCTGCATTGGTCTTAGGGTTCTTCGTGAGAATCCTCCCGATCTCTCGGTTTTATAGGTGTATACGCGCGTGTTACTCGAGCGGATGGGGAACTTAAGGCTCGGCCTGGCTTTGAGTGGGTTGGCTCTGTTAACAGAGATATAGGGTCGGTTTGGGACATTTGCATGGGTTAGAGCTGCGGCTGTTGCTGTTCTCTTTGCTTTCATTCCCCTTTTTTTCTTTTTTCTTTTTTACTATATGCATATATGTATATACATATATTTATACATATATATCTATATATATGTATATACACACACATATATTTACCTATAAAATACAATAATATATAATCTATATATTATAACATTTATTTGATAATACTAATAATATAACCAATAAAAATAAAATATTCTTATATAATAATAACCTCAGTAATATTAATAATAATAATAATAATAATAATAAATATAATAATAAGAATTTCAATAAATCAATAATGGTATATATACCATTTTGCATAGGCTAATAATCCTGAAATGTACAAAGACCCATTTTATACAAAAGTCACTAAATATCACTAATAATAATATTTATAATATTTAATTACTAGAAAATATTTATTAAATCATTAAAATGAAATATAATATACTCATACCAAGATATGTCAACACATATGTCATTGAACGTACCGCATGACTACATGGGCTTGGGTTGGGTCCTGGTCTAGTCCCGACTGGTTTGGTATAACCGGGTCTTCCACAAGTCAATAAACCTTAATAATAAATAATTAAATTATTTATAGGAGTCAAGTCGCAACATGGCCTGGTTTTCCTAGTTAGGATATCGCTATGGTTCGGCCTTCCCTACCAGGGCTAATATACTAGCCAAAACACGCTATGGCACTATCCGTGCCATGATTTCTAGTTACCTTGTACCCTAAAACTCCACTATGGCTAAGTCATCTATCGTAATAATTAATTAAGTAACTATTTATAAAAATACTAAAAATTACCATTTAATTTAAATAAAAAAATAAAAATATATTAACAAAATTTCGGGAAGAGGGGTTACAAATCTACCCACCTTAAAAATAATTTCGTCCTCGAAATTCTAGTTCATAACTGTTCCTTAAATTCAAAAAGGAGATTTACTATTACCCTAATCTCCTAAATTTAATTCCTCAAAGATAGTTTATATCCTCCTCCTAGCCATTTTGTAACTACGAACTCCGAGAACTTCTACCCACCTTTGGACACACTACTCCATCAGAGCTATGTCACTAAAACTTGTAATCTTCCAACTACTTGCTAAAATTTCTACAATAGATATCTACTGCTTTTGGCCTCTATAATCCTCTCCTATCTATCAAATAACCCCAAAATTTAACAAGCAACAAATTTATACAAGTAGCTAAGAAATGTTAATAAATTCTAATAAGCATGACCATTCATTGCTCTAAAATAGGAAGGACAGTAAGATAAGGAAGAGTAATCGAGAGCAATATGACGTTTCAGAGCGGTAGAAAGTTTCCAATGATGCTGATAGAGAGAGTGTTTATGAACCTATAGTCTTATTCGCTAGATTGGGTTACTCTAGTCCAATCACTTGCAAAATCGAAGAACCCTTCGTTTCCTAGAAGGGCTTGCAATCCGTGCAATACAGAAGTTCAGTTCTCGAAATTTCCCAACAGGTTCCATAATAGAACAAAATTTAAGAAATCAAGATTTGTGATTTCATTCGTGGTTAGTTAAACACAAACAAGGGATATAAATGCAATACAAGATCGTATCGCGACTTCTAGGTAGATGGAACAAGGGTTACGAATGTCTTCTTATTCTAAGAGGGGGAGACTACATAATAGGTATAGGGACCTATTTCAAATAGTTCGGTTTGTAGTCCAAATATGGTGGTATGCACGAATGGGTATTACTGGGTCTTAATGGGTTCCCCAATTTGGACATCAGTCGTCGGTTGGATGAATCTTGGATTTCAATCTTATATTGACTGGACAAGATCCCTATGATAAGACTATTTCTACTAGGTTAGGGTAACCTAGAATAGATTTCACCCAAGTGGTCGAGCTAGTTGCCAGTCTGGTTGGTTAGCTAGGTCCATAAAGCCCAAAAATGCGTCTTCCGTGACTTTTGTGTTTAAGTAGCACGAGAAGGCACAATTGAGTGGCACACTGGTGACATGTACGTAGTGGCTTCGAGTAGATCACCACTATATATTAGGTCGAATGAATTGAGTCAAAGTTGAGTCTCTAATTGTAGTTGGGAAGTTTATCGATATTATGGTATGGGTTATAGCTAGTCCTTTTTGTCCTGAAAGTCGTACCCTAAAATAGAGTACAAGGGGACGTGTTTGAGTGGGACACGATATACCCAGATGAAGGTGGACTCATCTAGATCTTGTATATGAAATTTGTTGGAAGGTAACAGCTAGTCTCGTGCTCCGAATATTAATGACACGGTCGGGGACAAAAATGATCTAGGTGGAAAGTGGGAGTCCATGAGACACTAATTATCATCCTAGTGGAAGTTAATCTAATCAATCGGCAATCCTCGTATATCCTAAATTTTTAGAAGGCGTACAGTCTACCCACCTTAGAAGCTAGGTCATGGTCTTAGGAATAATGAGGTCGGATGAATTCCAAAATCCAGGTATTGTACTTCGACTCTTGTTAATAAGGAATAAGGCACGGCGTAACGGAATACGGTAGATATAAGTCAAGTCAAGGATCGTTCCTCAATAAATAGAAAATGAGTGAGTACAATAACACATGATCGATAAAATAGAATGACCTACTCGTCTACAGTTTACAAGAGTTATCGACGGGGTAACCAACTCTAAGGCACATCATAAGAAAAGAATTCTAACAACTGAGTCAGCGAATTTCTATTGGGGTCAAACCTGTCAGACTATTGTCACAAGGGTTCTAGTTAAAGCAAGCTTCAAGCAAATAACTAGAGGCTTACGCCATTTGGTTTCCTGAGAATAGATAGTCTCCTAGGTCGGCATTTTGACTAAGGGTAAAACCTTAATCATTCTCAAATTCAGATGGCTAGAAGGACCCAATAGCAGTTTGGGGGTCGAGAAGAGAATGAGTAACTCAATCACATGGCTGTCCGATGGTAGCTACACTTGTGCATACAATTATTAAAGCCATGGGGGATACTCTGTATCTCTCTACCAATTATGAGCTTTCGTCCTTCCAAATCAGTAAAAGACAAAAAAACAATAAACAGTCCAAGGAAGTTGTCACTGATTACAATTACGTGATTCAAAGGCGAATGTATAATTCAAGAGGAATTATCAATACAGTAGAGGATGAGATCCTAGAGACATCTACATCTCAATCTACGTGGGATAATCAAAGAGAGAGCGAACCGAGTGCACAACGGTTGATCAGACCGTAATACATCAATTCTGATTAGACAATATGTTAGTAGGCAGTCCCCACTAAACATATGTTTTGAATCAAGCTCGAGAACAGAGTGAGCTTGCAAAACTAGGCTGTAATAGCGGCGTTGGTTAAGATAGTCAAATATAATTATGCTAGATTTTTGAAAGAAGGCACAAGTAGCTCGAGTTTTGTGAGAATCAAACCTTACCCGATGTTCTTGCTTATACAGTCTTCCTACTATCTTCTTATCCACAAGGACTTGGTCGACTAATGGGTTATGACTTCTAACTTCTGTATTCTAGGTAAACCTATTAGCGTCAATCAATTTCCTCGTCAATAAGTCACAAGGACTACGGAATGCTAGGTCGGGAGACATGTTATCCAACTTACCAAATTTCTACTAATATTGGCTTTGGATCTTATGGGACATACAGGATATTTTCCTATCCTCTATAGTATCCTAACTGGTAATCATGTCTGAAGTCATTTCACCGAGAATTATGTCTCGTCCGTATACCCGGGAGATGGTAACCTCTTGGTTCCGTGATTCAAGTGCGATATGCTATCAGATACTCTACCTTATCTCGACTCCAGGGAATCTACGATCAAAGAGGACCACTAGCCATAGGTTTAGCAATATTCTATAACCTATATTTTCTTAAACAATTTCAACTTTAGGGGTCGTGTCTCGCCAGTGCGCTGCTGGCTGCAGTGAACCCATAGTCTCCATAATTTAAATAAATGGCGACAGTGCGCTGCTGTCCTGCCATTATGAGTTAACTAACCTTCCTTAAACTATGTCTGTAAAAATCCATGAGCTTCTAGAGATTCAAACAAGTTGACTATGAAATAGATAAGTATCTATCCGTCATAATCCTTAAAATAAAAGATGAACATGGAGAAAATAACTGAAGACAAACATTCTAACTATTCCATGTGTACTCAAGCCTTTGAGGAAAAACTTGAATCGAAACTTACTCGAGGTTCATATATGGGTAACATAATCAGAAATTATATAAAAATAATAATTCTTAGGCAAAATAGGAACTAAATAGGCAATTCGGACTAAGATATGAGGATGATATCTAAAGAGGCAAGGAGAAGAAATTGAACAATTTATCGTGGTTAGATCATTTATTCTATGAATCCCTGTCTCACCAAGTGAATAATCTATACACATTAAATGGTATCGTCATATCAAGAGGAAACAGTGTACCTATGGGGATCTAACAACTATCAAAATTAATAACTCCTCATCAAAATGGCATTGCCTAGACTACCCATCGGTAAATTTGTATAAGGGACTCCTAGTCCTAGTCATTCTCGTAAATTAAATTAATCCTAATTCGTGAATGAGCATTTCCTTGTCGTAGGCTCGCAATAGTACAGCTAACTTAAGTACTATCACGAGTTCGCATGATTTACGAAAACACCTGTATGGGCCACCACAAAAACTTGTCACGACCCGCACCCTAGTTTTTTTTAAAACAGATACGAGACGTGTCCAAGCCATCCTACGCCGCAGTGTCGGCGGTAGAACACTGTCACGGCCATGAAGATCAAAATTACAAATAATGCTCATTTACATAATTAATTTAACTTACAATATTCACAAGTTTTACATTTGTAGAAAAATATAAACTTGTACAAATATTTGAATGACTACAACTCTACTATCTAGCTAGTCTCTAGGCTTTTTGTCTGCATTTACACCCGAACTCCCCATGCTAAGTGAATCCGCGGCTAACCTAAAAAATATTGGTTTCCAGTCAGGAATGGAATGAGCACAATTCACTGAATGCAATTTCAAATAAAGAAAATGACTATACAACAGAGGTTAGACATCAATTACATGTTTTTAAAAATAAACAGGAAATACGGAAAATCAATAACAAATAAATAGACACAAAATACTTTTCCAACTGTTAGAAGTACCTTTGATATGTGATAAGTCTGGGACACTATACCGCACGGTCTACGAGGTCTACTTGCATGAAAAATAAGCACTGTCTACGAGGTCTACTTGCAAAAAAATAAGCACTGTCTACGAGGTCTACTTGCAGAAAAATAAGCACTATCTACGAGGTCTACTTGCAGAAAAAATAAGCACTGTCTACGAGGTCTACTGCATGAAAATAAACACTGTCTACGGTCGGATCACACATCCTTGGTACTTCTCATTCCTGAGTCAACAATTTATAATAGAATATAAAAATCACATAACCAATGGCCAATCAATGAAATATAGTAAAAATCAATATCAAAATACAGACAATAAACTGTACTCGCCAGTGGTCCTTTGTGGTGTAACTGATAATCTGAACCACTCAGAATGCCACAATAGTCAAAACTCGTACAACAGTCCCCGAAAGCTTAAATAAACATTACCAATGTTCTTCGAATAGTCAAAATAGCTAGGATCGTCTGTCCTTAAGTCCAATTCTGGACACAGGGGCAAAACGATAATTTCGGGTCAAAACGGTGTCCGTCGTTGGACCCGCTTTGCACCGAAAAACGTGCCAGAGTCAACGGTTTCTAAAGTCGTCAAACGACATGTCTACGGATCCAGTTTTCCGAACCCAAACGTATGTCCAGAGTTGGATTCTGGCAGGCCGTGCACAAAATCGCCCGTTAAATCGGACCGTGGGGCCCGCAAAACGGCGATTCGATCAACTATCTCAGAATTGGACCAAACTTAGCATACATGACCAAAAAAATGATACGGTCCTGCTGGCGTAAGTTTCATCTTGATCTGACAAGCGTGCACAAAGTAATTAGGAAATTTGTACAGAGGCCGATATGGTGAATTTCGACGGATACGTATCAAATTCGTCGCGCACACACGACCAATTTGAATTCCGTCAAAGCCCACACGACCACGAAGCCGTTACGCAGCTTTCGATGCTTTTGGTTCGTGACCACGTCGTCCGGATTGGCGGGACGCACGTCGTATCGAATAATTTTTCAATATTTTTAATATTTCGAAAACGGGTTTTTTGCCAATTTGGGAATCCAATTTCTCGACGCACAGTCGACAAAATCCGATTCTACAAAAAGAGATTCCAAGCCCTGTAGGCTGTCTAGGCCTGTCTTCAAATAGTTTTGGAAAACTCCTAATGTCCTGGTCATAATCTATCTTCCAAAACAGGGTTTTCAACTACGGGACTGTTCTGTTTTGAACAGATTTTCGATAATTTTTGACTCGATTTCTCTCGAGTCTCGGATCACTAGAAATCAAACTATTTAATAAGGATTTAAGAGGGTTATATCAAGTTCATACCTGATCGAACGGCTCACGAAACGGTCCCCTGGAGGCGATGAATCGTTACCCCGAAGTAGCCCTACAACCTGCGCATGCTGTCTCTGCTCTGCTCGGTGCTGCGCGGGTTTTGGCGGCCCTGGCCGGTGCTCCGGCGCTCGTCCGTTGGTCGTGGTTGGCGGCGTGACGGCGCGCCATGTCGGGGCTGCATTGGTGTTAGGGTTCTTCGTAAGAATCCTTCCGATCTCTCGGTTTTATAGGTGTATACGCGCGTGTTACTCGAGCGGATGGGGAACTTAAGGCTCGGCCTGGCTTTGAGTGGGTTGGCTCTGTTAACAGAGATGTAGGGTCAGTTTGGGCCATTTGCATGGGTTAGAGCTGCGGCTGTTGCTGTTCTCTTTGCTTTCATTCCCCCCATTTTTTTACTATATGCATATATGTATATACATATATTTATACATATATATCTATATATGTATATACACACACATATATTTACCTATAAAATACAATAATATATAATCTATATATTATAACATTTATTTGATAATACTAATAATATAACCAATAAAAATAAAATATTCTTATATAATAATAACCTCAGTAATAATAATAATAATAATAATAATAATAATAATAATTATAATAATAATAATAATAATAATAATAATAATAATAAATATAATAATAAGAATTTCAATAAATCAATAATGGTATATATACCATTTTGTACAGGCTAATAATCCCGAAATGTACAAAGATCCATTTTATACAAAAGTCACTGAATATCACTAATAATAATATTTATAATATTTAATTACTAGAAAATATTCATTAAATCATTAAAATGAAATAGAATATACTCATACCAAGATATGTCAACACGTATGTCATTGGACGTACCGCATGACTACATGGGCTTGGGTTGGGTCCTGGTCCAGTCCAGACTGGTTTGGTACAACCGGGTCTTCCACAAGTCAATAAACCTTAATAATAAATAATTAAATTATTTATAGGAGTCAAGTCGCAACATGGCCTGGTTTTCCAAGTTAGGATATCGCTATGATTCGGCCTTCCCTACCGGGGCTAATACACTAGCCAAAACACGCCACGGCACTATCCGTGCCATGATTTCTAGTTACCTTGTACCCCAAAACTCCACTATGGCTAAGCCATCTATCGTAATAATTAAGTAATTATTTATAAAAATACTAAAAATCACCATTTAATTTAAATAAAAAAATAAAAATATATTAACAAAATATCGGGAAGAGGGGTTACAATTACGGTTTAATACTTTAACTAACTAGGATTTTCATAAGCTTAGTTACTAACAAGATGCATCGAGATATTCCAACAGCCACAAGCCTTGCAGACTTAATCCAGGTTATCCAGTCGCAAGTTAAGAGAGTTGGATTAGGTGACTTGGGGTGCAACACATGACAGTGTGCTGGAAATGTGCCCTACTCGATGGCAGGCTACAAGTCCAATTAGAACGCCCAGATAACGGAACTGCTTGTAGCTGGAAAATCTCTTCATGGACTACTTGATCAATCTAGTCATTATCCTAGTCAGATTCAGTATTAATCCCTGACCGTGGTAACCAGGAATCCATGTCCTAGATATGATGTAAGACGAGACATGTAGCTTATACAAGCATAACCATCCACGGTGTCAAGACAAGAGTTACTTAGCGAGTCAAGATAGCCGTCGCAACAGCATATCAAGATTTACCATGTTAGGTTACTTATCAAGATTTCTTGTCAGGAGTGCGCCACAACGGACCACCATCAAGAATTATCATATCAAGTTACTTGTCAAGAGTGCACCACAACGGGTCACTATCGAGAGTTATCATGTAAAGTCATATTGTCATGTCGTGTTCATGTAAGTGCACCATGACGGCCACTATCAAGAAGTTGTTAAAAAGTGTACGTGTCATACCAAGATCGTGTTTAGAGCTCAGAGTACATGTGCAACATAAAAAATAACCTCATAGGACTTAGTCAAGTAAAGACTACAACAAAGTCACAATTTACACTAAGGACCATGGAGACAAATACGGACATTTGCAAGGGATGGCACAAAGGGTCAATGGGGTGTCATGAAGAGCATGCACCCAAAATGCATGTGCTGAGAGTGGTATGCGCCCAAGGCTATGCGCCCACCTGTATGCGCCTAGGACTAAACACATCACATAGGGCATATGTTATGGAAGGAATACACAAGAGAGTGCATGCGCCCATGGCCTATGTGTCACGACCCGTACCCGCTTTCCGGGATACGAATGCGTGTCCAAGTCAGCCTACGCCGCAGCGTCGGCTGTAGAACGCTGTATAGCCACAATGCTCAAAATCATAAATAATGCTCATTCACAAAATTAATTTAACTTACAATATTCAAAAGTTTTACATTTTGTAGAAAAAATATAAACTCTTACAAATATTGAAATGATTACAACTCATCTATCTACCTACTCTCTAGGTTTCCGTCTGCAATTACACCCGCAACTCCCAATGCTAAGTGAAGCCACAACTAACCTAAAAAATATTGGTTTCCAGTCAGGAATGGAATGAGTACAATTCACTGAATGCAGTTTCAATAATTGAAAATGACTATACAACAGAGGTTAGCCTTTAAATACATGATTTAAAAAATAAACACATAAAGACAAAATAAAACTAAACAATGGTAAACAGTAAATAAACACAAAGAAAATACTCACCGACTGACTGAAGTACCTTTGGTATGTGATCGATCTCGGGACAATTACACGACACTGTCTACAATATCTACACTGTATAAAGTACTTGGTCTACACTGTATAATGTATACGGTCTACACTGTATAAAGCAATAATGAAACACTGTCTACACTGTATAAAGCAATAATAAAATACTGTCTATATAGTATAATACAATAATAAATTACGGTCTACACTGTATACAATGTATAAGGTCAGATCACACATCCTTGGTACTTCACCTCCCTGACACGACAAAATATAACACACACAAAAGATGGAAATTACATGACTATTGACTAACAATGAGGTATAGTAAAGCTCAATATTGAAATCAAACAAAAAACTGCACTTGCCTGTGGTCCTTTGCTGGTAAAACCGATAATCCGAATCATTCAATGTGCCACAATAGTCAAAACTCATACAACAGTCTTCGTATGCTGAAATAGACATTACCAATGTTCTCAAAATAGTCAAAATAGGTAGAATTGTCTGTCCTTAAGTCCAATTCTGGATACAGGGGCAAAATGGTAATTTCGGATCAAAATGGTGTCCGCCGTTGGACTCGCTTTGCACCGAAAAGTGTGCCAGAGTCAATGGTCTCTAAAGTCATCAAACTACATGTCTACGAATTCGTTTTGATGATACAAACCAACCATATGTCCAAAGTTGGATTCCGGCAGGCCGTCCACAAAATCGCCCGTTGAATCGGACCGTAGGGCCCGCAAAACGGCAATCCGATCAACTGTCTCAGAATTGGACCAAACTTGGCATACAAGACCAAAAAAATGATACGGTCCTGTTGGCACAAGTTTCGTCTCGATCTGACGAACGTGCACAAAGTAATTAGAAAATTTGCGCAGAGGCCGATATGGTGAATTTCGACGGATACGCATCAAATTCGTCGCGCACACGCAACCAATTTGAATTTCGTCAAAGCCCACACGTTCGCGAAGCCATTACGCACCTTTCGATGCTTTCGATTTACGACCACGTCGCCCGGATTGGCGGGACGCACGTCGTATCGAGGGTTTTTGTGTTTTCAGAAAACAGTTTTTTCCGTCAACTTTGGAAAGCGATTTCTTGACACGTAGTCGATGAAATCAAATTCTGTAAGTTGGGTTGCAGAGTATAGGTTGTCCTTCACTGTCTTTAATTGGTCCTCGAAATATCCTAATGGTTTGTCCAAAATCCACCTTCCAAAACAAGGTTTGAGACTAATGTTCTGTCCTGTTTTCAAACAGGTTTTCGATGAATTTCAACTCGATTTCTCTCGAGTTTTGGTCACTAGAATTTAAACTAATTAACAAGGATTAAAGAGGGTTATATCTAGATCATACCAGAGTTTACGGGACTCAAAACGATCGAACGATCGTTGAGATATCGCGATCCGAAGTTGGCTCCTCGCCCTACAACTGCTGCTGTTGATGTGGCTCGGTTTGTCCGGCCTTGGCGGTGCTCCAGCGATACCAGGCGACGACAGGCGGCCGCATGTGGTCGGGCACGCGCGCAGGGATGTTCGCGAGGTCGGGGAAAAGTTAGAGTTAGGGTTTTGTATAATCCTCTCGATCTCTCTCTATATTAATACTCGCGCGGGGGTTCCGTTATGCGCGTTCAGAGGGCTGGAATTTACCTCTCGGATCTGGGGATGCTTGGCCCGTGTGTCTGGGCTGGGTTTTGGGTTTTATTGCTTTTGTTTTTTTATTAGTTGGTTTTAGCTTTGAGATACTTCTAAGGAAACATTAGGCCATGGACCTGTTCATTTGGACGCCAGAGGAATATATAAAAAGTGCTTTATGCTTATTTATTAGCTATCCATTCTTCAGCTTTGGGACATCTACGTGAGTTGGCATGATGTGCCAATGCCTTTCCATTGGACTTTAGGTCATTTATGTCTTGGTCTGAAGGCCTGAGTTTCAACCCATAGGACTTAACCTCCTGAACCTTCAACATAACTCTTAAGAGTTTCCAATTTCATCAGACGTGCCATTTTAAGTGGACTTTCTCAATAGAAAATACTGATACACAAAACCCAGGGGTTTTGTGTGGCTCTGATGTGCAGGTATGAAGCCTGAATTGTTCAGCAAACATTTTAAACTGTAAGCTTACCAAAACTAAATTCAATAGCATGAAACATAGGCCATATTATGGGATCTGACATCAGAAGAACCCAGATAATCCATACTTTCTGTCACTACCACATTTTAGCTTGAGGGTATTTTAGTCATTTTGTGAATTTTGAATTTATTTTGATTTTTGAAATGGTGATTGATATTTTGACTTTGGCTATTTGAGACTTTGGAGACTATCTAGATGTTGACTCTAGCTATGGTGACTTGATTAGCATGGTGGAACCCTAGTCTAACTTAAGTCAACCCAAGTTTAGTCATTTAGAATCAAGTTTGAAATAGGAGAATAAAGACTAGGTTCAATGACTTGTGACTTATGAATTGATTTCCTTTACCATTTAAACTTGGCCCATAGCCCACTAGTGAAACCCTAACCCTAATTTCAGCCACTATTACCCGGCCACATTGGGAATCACCCCCTATAAAGTCTCTTATTTATTGTTCTTGCCTCTTTTGTGTCATTGCAACTTTTTGAAAGGAAAGGTAATTTCCATTCTTCCCCAATTCATAACTCTCTCATTTTAATTCCTTTTTGATTCAAATCTTTTACAATAGAATCTAATCAGCATCTACTTGATGTTCATGGAGAGTAATTTCAGTTTGGGAACAATTTGGAGAGTTTGGCTGAGATCTTGGACCGAAGAGAGAAGGTGCTCCGGAACCAGGTCATTCCCTTGGTTTGCGTTGCATGGAGATACCACTCTCCAGGTAAGTCCACCTGGGAGAGGGAGGACGACATGCGGGAGCGATTCCCATATCTCTTCGAGCCTTGAGGTAAAATTCTATCTTTTTACTTCCTTGTTCTGTTCATGATTGCTGTGTTAGTTCTCATTCAATTTCGAGGACGAAATTTTTAAGGAGGGTAGATTTGTTACCTCCAGTTTTCGAATTATGGGTATTTTTGTCATTTTCAAGTTTTATAATTTTTTTAGGAATTTTATTTAATTTTATATGATTTTTAGGGATTTATTTGAGTCGGTTTGAATTTTATCCAATTTGGACTTAAGTTGGAGACCCGGGTAGCCTGAACACTAGTGGGACCCACATACTAGCTGGGCTTGGCCCACATACCATCCTAATTAGGCTAGAAACCATAAACCCTATTTCTATGGCTTAATTAGTCATATTAGCGCTTAATTAGTATTTAGAATTTAAACCGAAACGAACTGAACCAAACCCGAACCAACCCAACCTAAGTCTAATGGGTTTGGAGGGTTATTGGATCCCACCCAAACCCAATATCCCCCCTCCCACATGGCCGGCCACAAGGAGAACCCACCCCCCTCTTTTTCTTCACTAAGAAACTCTCTCTCTCTCTCTCTCTCATTTCATTCTTCTTCCAAGCTTCCTTTCTCCAAGCAAAACCTATTCTAGGTATGTAATTAATCCTCTATTTGTTACTCTTTTGCTTTTAACTCTTTCATAATAAATGTTGAGAAGTGAATTCTCTACACTTTGCCCCTAAATTTGTAGGATTCCCTAGAAATCTAGGTTAGAGATTTTAGGGGTTTTCATATTAAGAGTGGCATATATATATATATATATATATATATATATATATATATATATATATATATATATATATGAGTATATATAATTATATATATATATGTGTGTGTAGCGGAATGGTAGAGGTGATGGTGTGTGAGAGTGGTGGTGGGAATGAGTGTCATGAGATGGTGGTGGTGGTGTGTTTGGTGTGAGAGAGTTTGTATGTGTGTTTGTGTTGTGTGAGGGTGTGAGTGTGTTTGTATTTATATATATAGATATGTGTATGTATTTATATGTATATGGATATGTGTGTGTATGTATATATATCTAGATGTGTGTGTGTGTTTGTGTATATAGATATATATAGATAGATAGATAGGTAGATATATATATATATATACATATAGTATATATATATATATATATATATATATATATATATATATATTATATATAGAGAGGAGAAGTAGAGGGAGAGAAGATAAGATGAAGAAGAAGAAGAAGAAGAGAAAGCAGCTGCAGCAGTGGCAGCAAGCAGCTGCAGCAAGCAGCTGCAGCAGTACCAACAAGCTGCAGCAGTAGCAGCAAGCAGCTGCAGCAGGGAGCAGCTCCCCCATTTAACCCCCTTTTAGCCTATTTAACCCCCCCTATATGCATATATATATATATGTATATATATATGTTGATAGATAGATATATAGATAGTTAGATAGTAGATAGTTAGAAAGTTGTTTAGAGTGTTTTAGAAGAAGAATTGAATTTAGGAAGTAGGAAGGAATGAGAAGGAAAAGGATAAAGGATTAGAGTAAGAAAGAGAAGAAGAGAATTAGAAGAATGCAAAGAAATTAGAGAGATTAGAAGGAGAGAGTAAGGAAGAAGTTAGGAAGAAGAATTAGAGTTAGAAGAATAGGAAGAAGAAGTTAGAAGAAGAAGGATTAGAGGAATAGGAAGATTAGGAAGAAAAGAATAGAATAGGATTTAGAGGAGTTGAGTTAGAGGGCGAAATCGAGCTCCGAGCGTCGGAATGAGATAAAACTTGGGGGAGACCTAGATTATATAGATTAGACTTTGCGGGTAGGCTCCGAGTTGAAATCGGGGTCGTAGGGTGCCGGTATGGCGACATAAATTCTTGCATAAGGATAGGATGAGGTTTGGCGACATAAATTCTTGCATAATTTCAAATAATTATGATTCTAGACGAAGAATCCAAGCAAAACTTTTGCTATTTTGGAAGTATAAAAACGATACCATGAGATCAGAACATAACTATTCTAATGTCTCTTTGGTTAAAGGTCTTCCTTTGATGGCCCTGAGTGAGCCAACAACTCATCTTTAAACAGCTTCGAGGGAATCATACTGCCAATCCAATTGAACTTGATTATCTACCAAGCAGATTTTGTAGGGAAATCACATTTATTTCATATTTCGAGTATCTGTAGTCCTCCTCCATCTCTTGTTCAATTTGAAGCTCAGTTATCTGGTCTTGTATCTGACTTGTGATTGATAACTTGTTGGGCTTCTATTTTTTTCAATTATTTTGTCCACAGTGTAGTCCTCATTCATGGCTACATAAGTACTCTATCCATATCTGTTATATCAGTCTTCCTTAGGGGGTCTACGGATCAAACCAAATGGATGTTGTCTTCCCATTAACAATTTTCTTTTCAATATAAGAAGAATCTCCTATCCTGCTACTAAGCATCAGCTTCCAGGTTGGAGAAGAATTGTTATATATTGACATATCCCCAAAACTCTTTCTTTCTTGATATAGGTTATTCATCCATTTAGCCTACAAGCAATCTTGAGTTATATATCTCCATAGTCTGTTGAAATTGAAAGCACTTGACGTGTCCTTCACCTTTTTGAGTCCGGCCCTCATTCCTCCTTAGTTTTAGTGATTTCTTTCCAGCTGATAGCACGCACAGAGTTATGCCATAGATATTAACACATGTATTCTTTATAGAATCTTTATGGTCTACTTTGAATTTTAAAGATCTGCATCCGAATATCATGACAACTAAAGCAATGATTCAATGACAGATCCGATAAGTTCCACTCTACCAGCAAATGATGAGGTCCTTGCTAGCCATCCTTCTAACCTTTTCCTGCAAGTTTCTATGTGATGATAGACTCCTAGTAGAAAGTGGTAACCCTAGATATGTAATTGGGAGAATCCCTCTTCAATAAATATTTTTTATAAATACTTTCCTGCTATAGAATATCATGCTTTTCATAGTTTACTAGTGTCCTGTCCTGTGCTTCAGCTGCTCAAATATATTTCTAACACTGAACAAAGAGTGACTATTGGCCTTCCTCGTTTGGTTCGCGGAAAGGGAAGAAAAAGGAAATCAATTCTTTGCCCTTACCTTTCCTTTGGGAAATTACCATTCCCATGAATTTTCTTTTCGGTGTTTAGAAAGACATGGGAAATTGGGAGGGAAAGTGAATAATTGAGGTGGGAAAGTAAATCCATGGGGTGAGTGGGGGAACCATTTTCCCATATTTTTCTTTCACTTGCGAATCAATTTACTTTCATGCTCATTTCCTTTGACATCCAAACACATGAAAGGAATGACTTTCCTTTCCAAGGCCCCGATTCTTGCATTTTATGACCATGCTTTTTTTGATATATTAAAACTATGTTTATCTACTGTCTTATGTTCTCTAATACTCTGTGTGTTTGCATTAAGTAATTTGCTTATACATACTTCATTTCAATATTTGTAGAACCATGAGCAGGGAATGGATATATAATCCAAATAGATTCACTGCTGAATATTTGAGTGGGGTTGCATCATTTTTGGATGTAGCAAAGGAACATGTTAATGATAATGGCCTTACTAAGTGCCCATGTCGTAAATGTCATAATGGATATTCAGCTTCAATAGCGGAAGTCGGAAAACACTATCTATTCATGTATGCAGCAGTGAGCACCTGTGTGTATATGTTAAGTAACAGTATGTGGATCCTAATATCATGGGGTAGATAAATCAGGATAAAACAAGTATATGTTAAGTAACAGTTTTTTTAAGTAACAGGTTCTTTATTTTTTCTCGATGAAAAAATTAATTGTTAAGTAATAGGTTCTTTATTTTTTTCCCAAGTAGTAGTTGAGGTACCAACTTCTAAACCTGCCCATGATATAAAGTTTGGGAAATGGAAGACATTCATGAAATGAAGTCTGCCTCTATATGATTTTACTGTCCATAATTTTAATGTGATATAGGCAATATTTTATACATATTTATTTGTAAATGATTAATGTTGTCTTACTTATAAACTTTTTTAATACTTGTAGAACCATGACTAGAGAATGGATATATAATCCAAACAGATTCACTGCTGAATATTTGAACGGAGTTGCATTATTTTTGGATGTAGCAAAACAACATGTTAACGATAAGGGCCTTACTAAGTGCCCATGTCGTAAATGTCATAACGGATATTCAGTTTCAGTGTCAGAAGTCGGCAAACACTTATGTATTCATGGAATGTCCCTAGACTACAATGTATGGATTTATCATGGGGAACGAAGAGGAGAAAGTAGCACTACTAATCCGAGTTCTCATCAAACTGTACTTGGTGAAAACAATGATGTTGAAAAAATTGCAGATGCCTTCCCTCATGCATCTTTTAATTTTGACGATGATGATGCCACTGATGATTATGTAACGGAGAGAACGACAATCATGCTCATAGGCATCGATCAACTGAATTTGAGAGATTGTTGGAAGAGTCTCAACCGAATTATATCCTGGTTGTACAGAGTTTTCTGTATTATCTTTTACAGTAGAGCTGATGCAATGTAAGGTTAATAATTTGTGGTCAAATAAATCACTCAACGACGTGTTAGGGATAATGAAGCGATTGATACCTAGATCTGATCATCACATGCCAGATTCACACTATGCTGCAAGTAAGATTCTAAAGGACCTTGGCTTAGGGTATGAAAAAATCCACGCATGAAAGAATGATTGTGTTTTATTTTACAAAGAGAATGCAGGAAAGGATAAATGTCCAGTTTGTAATGAGCCTCGATATGTGACCAGTGAGCATGATCCAAAAAAAAGATTCTAATAAAGTTTTGCGTTATTTTCCCTAACGCCTAGGCTACAGAGGTTGTACATTCTAGACATACTGCCGGAGATATGCTGTGGCATAAAAAAGAAACGGAAATGATGAATCTGTAATGAGGCATCCTGCTGATAGCCTTGCTTGGAAAGAATTTGACAAGCTGTATCCTGATTTTGCGATGGAGCCACAAATATCAGATTAGGGCTTGCAACCGATGGTTTTAATCCATTTGGTAATATGAGCCAATCTTACAGCATGTGGCCAGTGGTGGTGGTTCCTATAACTTTCCACCATGGAAGTGCATGAAGAAAGAATATACCATGATGCCCTTGTTAATTCCTGGTCGATCAGCACCTGGTAGGAAAATTGATGTTTATCTAAGACCGTTGATTGATGAGCTTAAATTGCTATGGGAGAAAGGCGTGGCAACTTATGACAAAGCAACAAATTCTATATTTAATCTCCGCGTAGCAGTTATGTGGACTATTAATGACTTTCCGGCGTATGGGAACTTATCTGGTTGGGTCACTCATGGTTACAAGGCATGTCCGGTATGTAACATGGATATAACGTCTGAGCCCTTAAAACATAAGATTTGTTTCATGGGAGCTCGTCGAGGCTTGCCAAGAAACCATGTATGGAGGAGAAGTCCAAAAGAGTTTAATGGAAAAGTGGAAAGGCGACCAAAACCAAGGGACTTCTCAGGTGATGACTTGTTGTCTCAATTATTTTGAGCCAATGGGTAAACATCCTAACAACAAAAAGAGAAAGCGGAGAGATGATGAATTAAATTGGAATAAGAAAAGTATCTTTTTTGAATTAGAATATTGGTCAAAATTGAAAATTAGGCATAACTTAGATGTCATGCACATAGAGAAGAACATATGTGATAATATTTTGGGACCCTTTTGGATTTGGATAATAAATCCAAGGACACATGGAAGGCTCGTTTAGATCTACAAAAAATGGGTATAAGGGAGAAGCTCTGGTTAAAGCCAAAAGGAGATAAATATGAGAAGCCTCCAGCAGAGTACACACTAACGCCTAATGACAGAAAAGAATTTTTAAGGTTTTTGAGATCGTTAAAGCTTCCAGATGGTTATGCATCCAATATGCAAAAAAAGAGAACATTGACACAGGAAAAATATCAGGCTTGAAGAGTCATGATCTTCATATCTTGCTGCAACGAATCATTCCGATTGGTATTCGGAGATATCTAAAAAAGGATGTCTACACTCCAATTGTTCAACTTTCGAGATTTTTTCAGCAGTTATGTGCGAGAACACTGAATGTCGCCGACTTGGATAAGATGGAAGATGAGATTGTCTACATACTATGTAGGATTGAGAGGATGTTCCCACCGGCATTTTTCGATATTATGGTGCATTTAACTGTTCACTTACCAAGGGAGGCAAAGCTTGCTGGACCTGTGGTTATCATTGGATGTACCCCATAGAAAGGTATATTCTTTCCGGTTCTTAAGTTATTTTTATCTAATTTAGTGCAAATGTATACATATGTTATTGTATTCTGAAGGATATACATGTATTACATGTTTTAGGTTATTGGGAACATACAAGAAATATGTTCGAAACACAGCTCGACCAGAGGGGTCAATTGCAGAGGCATACATTATTAATGAAGCACTCATTTTGTTCAATGTACTTACACAATGTTGAGACAACTTTCAATAAGCCTGACAGATTCCAAGATGGTGGTGAACGTAATGAAAAACTATCAGTATTTTCACAGTTGCTCGTCCGTATCAGGTAGAGTATCGCAGGAATGACCCAAGCTAATCGTAATATTGCTCATTGGTACATACTGACCAACTGTGATGAGGTGTCTTCATTTCTATAGTAAGTGAATGTGTTGTATTATTAAATTTATATTTGGTGGCAGTAATTTATATATTTTTATTTTACTTTATTTTATTATATTTTATTGTTTCAATAAATCATGTAGTGAACATTACCAAATCTTGGAAGAGGAAAGTACTGTAGATATTGAAAAAAGGCAAAAGCAAATATTTCCGAGTGGTTCCGCCATAAGGTAAATACAATTAAATAATTAGTGTCAAATTGGTCATTTTTTATAATATATTCTGAAACAATGTGTTTTGGTAATTTTAGATGTCGAAGCTGAAAAAGGAGAACTCACCACTATACAATGAAGAGCTGTATGAGTTGTCAAGAGGCCCCAAGTCTAAAGTCCTCTTTTGATTGTTGTATTGTTAATGGAATTCGATTTATTTGTGTGGAGCGTGATACTAGGCTCTCGACTCAGAATAGCGGGGTATATGCCATCGGAGACAGATTACTATGGACAATTAACCAAAGTGGTAGTCTTGGAGTATAGAAAAGGCTATCAAGCTGTGTTGTTCAAATGTCAGTGGTTTGATTCTCGAAGCAGTGGTGCAAGAGCAAAACTTCGTCATGAATTCCATCTGACATCCATTAATGTTAATACTCGGTGGTATGAAAGCGAGCCATTTATATTAGCAATTCAAGCTAAGCAAGTTTTTTATGTGGATGACCCAAAGTTGGGCTTTGGTTGGAAAGTTATTCAGAAGATGCATCATAGACACATATGGGATATTCCAGAAAATGAAATCAGTGAGGGTGATGAAATGGAGAATGACATAGCATACCAAGAAAATCCATATATGATATTCCTTGGGTGTTGAAGATAATGAACCGAGTTTTCTTACATTGCATAGAAATATGTTCCTCCTATAGCTATTGATGCAATAGTTATTGATTTGGCAATTAATAATGATGATAATGAAGTACATGATGAGATAGAGGATGGAATATCTTCAGATAGTGGTGACGAAATTGCTGTACACGTTAATAATGAAGATAGTATCTAGATTAATATTTTTCTGTAGCTATATTGGTGGTGGTTATATCAACTGTACTTTTGTATTTTATGATTACTAAACTTATTTTATTTGTATTTCATATATACAGATCATGGTTCAGTCTGTACAACGTGGTGGTAAGAGACCTCAACTTACTCGGAAAGATATTGCAAATGGCTCTGGATCAAGTGTTGGAAACGATGGTGGACAGAGTGGTGCCTCCTTATAAGAAGCGGATGACATCATTGGGTATGACTAAACTAGAATATTTTATTTTCATAAGATGTATCATCCTGATACTCATTGGGTTCCATATGTTGTATGATTTGAGTGTAATAATCCATCAGAATCTTACTTTGTTTTATTGTTAGGATGTTAGATTGACTTACCTTGCTTAATTTTCCTAGTAGAGGATATTATATAATTTTAAGTTCATGTTTACATCTAGTAGATATGTGCTAAACTGCAAATATGAGGGTCATGGATATCACATAACCTTCCAAATATTGAGGGTCATGGATATCTAATAGATCATATCATGCAAATATTGAGGGTCATGGATATCACATAATGTTTGGCTTCACTGTACCAGCGAAAGTTATAGGTAAGGATCCAGTATGATGCATACATTAGGATATAGCAATCTTGAAATTTTATGCTATCTAGAAAATGTGTCAGAGAGTAGCTACAGTTTGCTGAAATGTCATGTGCCTAATATGTCATACAGTAGGATATAGTTACCTAAAAATTTGTGATATCTTGAAAGATGTTCAGAAATGTATGCACCAACCCAATATGCATCCAGTTCATATCACTGTAGAATCCATACAAGTGAAACGATGCTAACACTAGGAAAAGCTCAGTTCAAAATGCATTCATGCTATTTGAACACAGAAAAATTCAGACTATGTATATCATTGTATTGTAATAGTAGTTAATAGAGACTATCAAGTTTGCTGCAGAAGTAACATATAACATAATTAATCATGGAAATTCTTACAGACTTAGGTGCCCTTGTATTGTGTTAACTCCCTTTTTTTTCCTAAACTATAACAATTGTTATATGAGTTTATTATCAACTTGCTCTATATGAGCAATTTGGGTAAACTTGTGCATGTTAGTTATGTATTGGTTACTTTGATAAGAGTAGTAGAACTTGAAAATTTTAGTTCTGACATGAGTGATGTCACTCGAGAATAACTAATGGATCTCAAATGAACATGGAAAGCTCTAGTTTGGTAAACATAAAAGTACAACATATATGGAACTGGGTTGAAGTAAAACTCTATACTTGAGAACTAGTGTCCATTAGAGTCACCATACAAGTGCATTTAACAAGAATGTGTGAGCAAGAATGTAAAGATAATATGCAACATACAGCCATACTGGCCATAAAGTAGTGGGCAACTCGATTTAATAGATTTAAATGCAACACGAATGTTGACCGATAAGAGGTGACTCGTACCAAATCTGAGTACACATGTTGGCTATGGCTAAGATGAAGACTCAAAATCAAATCAGGTTGGCAAGGATCTGGACTCTTGCCAAACTAGGCTTAATTTAAGAAATAAGACCAACAAATCTTATAGATGTTAGAAGGATATAAACTACAACACATCAAAATCGCAAACAGCTAAAACCAAAGGTAACTAGAACAAGTTTTAAACCATACTGTTGACAGATTTGTATGATATCCTGAGTCTCTCACATCCTGTACACATGAAGCTCACTCAAGCCAGTTTACATATACCGACTCAAGTAGCCATTTATTTGCGTGTG